>JAUNZM010000276.1:1200000-1800000 GCA_033459285.1 Clamator glandarius | reverse complement strand
CCCCAAAGTAATCTTCTTAAATAAGTAATGGACACCCTATCCAGATTTCTTCCCTGTCTTTTTGTGAAACAGTGTCCACCAAAATCACTACAGTAGTCAATCATCACTGTCCAGCCAGTATTCCCAGACAGGCCTCAGCCTGCAAGTTTGCAGAAGGTTATGGGAACTTTCAAGCAATAAACCGCTGCATTCAGTTGTTTTCTGCTATATGGAGTACACCCAAGTCCTCTCATAAAATGATGTTAATTTCAGATTTTGTTTTTACTTTTCCTAAGTAAAGCTCTGTGAATTAAGCTGAAGTCGCTAAGTCTTTGTCTTACCTGACAGTTTACGTACAGATATGTATCCAGCTGTGTACAGATCCACATTTGTTGTATGCATCTATGGCTCTGTTAATTAATTTAATATCATTTTAGTTAATTAATTGATTAATTAATTAATTATCCCCTTTGAGCCTTTCTCACTCTTCATCCTTCCCTTCTCAAATATCTTGTTTCATTTAGAAGATTTTTGTTGTTGTAATCTGTTAGCTCTTTGGGCAAAGGCTGTAGCAAATACAGCAATAGCTGTTTGAGGCAATTAAGTATTTATGTGATGCAAATAACTTTAAACATATCTCCCTCTTTACGTATATAATTGAAGACAAAGTGTACTTCATGGAGGACAGTAGTGTTTTAAAATCTAATTCCGATAATGAGGAAATGAGCCATGACACTCTGGAGGTGAAGCCTGAAGTGAATTATGAAGGTCATTCTCTTGGATGGGGAAATTAATTATATTTTAGCTTGGCTCCCTGTTACTTAGACACTTTATATTGTACACTACCAAGTAATTTTGACTAAATATCAATTTATGAAAAATTATCTGAGCAAAAGAGAGCAGTTACAAGGACAGATTTTGAGACCAGGCAGTATTTTATTAAAACACTAATCATATCAGAAAACCATAACCTTTCATGTTATCTTTTTGAAAGGATGTCTTCTGTGGGATTTTAATGCTCTTTCTATTCGACTGTCAGTGTGCCTTTAGCTTCTGTGATTGCTGGCCCTTCTGAAACTTGTTTTTCTCCTTACAATCCAATCTTTTGCAATCCTTCATTGTGTAGTCTGAAAAAGTATTGAGGTGAGCCAAGCTGCTTTAAAGGATGCAACTGTTAGTGGAGCACTCGCAGGGGAAGATGAAACAGGTAGTGTTGATGGTAATCAGAAGACATTTCATATGAGCTGAGAATAGACTTGGGAGCCTTGCAAAGCCTCTCATGTGTTGTTGACACACAAGAGGGAGTTTGGATCTGGGATTGTTATGTAAGGGCATAAAACACTAACACATAGGGCTTAACTTCATGTGGAAATTAAGCACCTGCTTAAAGTCTTTCCTAAGCAGCGATGTACTTAAGCAATCCCAAATCAGTGACTTAATTTTGTTTGACAGCTGGTATTCATTATTTTGTTTACTTTAAGTGTATGTTTTCCCCAGAAATTTGTAGATCTTAGCAATGTGTACACTCCCTGCACCTCTGGTTGCCTGGATGACTGCGCTAGGTGGCTGTTGCTCCTCTGCTGTTGCTGGAAGTAGAGAATATGGCTGCAGGTCATGGCTGTGCCCTATGGCAGCTAGAAAAAGGTTTCCAATCACAACGAATCTCCAGAGTGCGAGGCCACAAAATGCAGTTAAATAAATAAAAGCCTGCAGAGGTTTTGCTTCTGACACTATGTTTTATAACAAGAGGGTTATGATGTACCGGGCTCACAAAGTACCAGAGAGCTGTACTCAAAAATAGCAGTGTTATATTACAGGTAAACAATTTATGTTCATCTTATCTCTTTGTGACCTAGTGCAGGAAAGGAAGCCAGTCAGAAAGTACTTTCTATTTCAAATATGTTGTTATGTCTCTTTAGTACCAAGTTGTGGCTCAGTGGCAAGCCATCTGATAGCCAGCCCTTGCAAAGGACAGAAGAAGGGCACATGATTCCCCCCTTCCAGGTGCAGCCAGATGTTGCATCAGCTTTGCTCTAATGTTGGATGCCAGAAGTTGAAAGCAAACTGTTGTTATTTGATCAACTATAGAAGAAGCCATCTCCCTAAGAGATGAGACTTCTTGCAGTTCTGAGATGTCATTTCAGTGAAAAGGGGTGCCAAACCCTTTTTTTCCTAAACAGAGAAGAGGAATGTTTGGAGAAGATCAAATCAAATCCATTCAGGCTATCTGAAAGAGTAAAAAAAAAAAAAAAAAGCTAGGTTATAACAGCTAACATGCTCTCAGATGGGTACAATCTGAAGTGTGAAGTGATGCAAAGAGGTGACTTCTCAAGATACTTGTAAAAGGTTCAGTAATTCTACTTGAAACATGAAATTTGAGTTTCTTACTGAAGTCTTTACTAATCCAGTATTTTTTATCTTTTTAATATATTTTTCATTTCATCTTAATTTGGCACTGAAGGATTAAACTCTGAGCCAAAATCGTACTTTTCTCTGTGCTTGGCTTGTTGAGTTCTGCATGTTATGGAAGAGAAATTGCTTCCTCTGATGAAAAGGGCAGAGAGTCATCTAGAGAAGCATAGGCAAGGTACTACCTGCTCCTTACTTGGTTGTGTCAGACAAGCACGGTGACCTTGATTTAGAATAGTAGTAACTGAGTGTAAAATAAACCTCTAGGATCTAAAGAAAATATTTTTAATAGTTTTCTTTGCTGTGTTAGTTCACCTGTGGCATTAAAAGATGAACTGTTCCACCTTATCCTTATCTTGAAAAAATAAATAACTATTCAGAAAAGTGTTTTCCTGTGTCCCGAGAAGCAAGACTTTTCTTTGTAGGCTTTACTAGTAACAGCAGCTTCCTTCCCAATAGGCAAATTGTATCTTCCAATAGCAGATAACAGCATTATACTGATAGTTCACAAGAATTCTGTAGCTGGAACATTTTTCTCATTGACTTTCCTATTTGGAGGATTAACCTTTTAAAAGAAGGTTGGCATCTAGGGAAACCCTTTGTACAGTCATAGTTTTGCCCTGGGAGTTGCCCTCAATTCACAGTATTTTATGAATAAAACATACTTATCTCTCAGTATTTGTCAACTTCTTTTTTGGAGATCCATGGAGGAAACAAACATTTTGTTGTTTAAATTGCAATACACCATGAAGAATTTCTGTAACACTGTTCTGTTTGTTTCTCTCTGCATAGGATTCCTTGAATTCATGCCAGAAAATATATTACTAGAATTTATTATGAGGGGTTTTTTTTGTGTCAAAAGGGAGGATAAGCAGTCATAAGTCATGTAAAATTCAACTTCAACCTTCCACCAGCTGAACCCTTCAGGTCAGTGAGGCTTGCTTGAGGTAGGTTCTGATTCTTCACAGACAGAATTCTATCAAAAATAATTTGATGCATTGTGATGTGTTACGTAGCATCAAAATACTTTAAGGATTGGTGTGGCTACAAATGGTGTGGCTACACTCTGTTCCTCTTTCTTTCAATAAGGTCAGTAAGAAAGGCAGTGTGTTAAGATACTTGTTTTTAGCAAATGCTCTATCCTAAGATTCCTTGGAATTTGAGTAGACCTAGTTGCAAAGCTCAGATCACTGTTTTTAAATGAAATGTACCTGTTGAATGTAATTTACCATGCCACAATCATATCTTGGAATTTCTGATTTTTGTGTCATCTCTAAACTAAGTACATGTAATAGATTTGTCAGTACACAAATATTCCTCCTCTTTCTGGGTTATTTTTTTGCTCTTCAGATATTCATTTCATGTGCCATCTAACTTTATGCAAAAGCTAGAAACTGGTATAAATCAGTAGATGCTGTTTTCTTATCTGAAACTGGAGATGTAATTTATTTTACAACATAAAAAAAAGTGAGTTCTTAACTGTCTGTGGAGAAGTGATTTCACATTTGATAATGAAAAGCAGAACTTCAAGTAGTTTTGCTTTGTGTGAATGACTCTTGTATTGCTAAACTATGGTATCTTCCTACGCAAAAAAATTCTAGAGAACTATTTGAGCGTTTCTTCAAGGGATGACTAGAACATATCCACTCCTCTCCCTTGCAAAATTTATTCCTTTTGGTTATTCTATCTGGTCATTGGTTATTTCTGACATTGCTTGTTTTATCTTTACAATAGTAAGTTGGAAAATATTACATGTTAAAACCTCATAGACTCAACAAGGTCTCCGGTTTAGTGATTTTTTTCATAGTTAAGGTCAAAAATACCAGAACTAAAGTGGAATCAATTTAAATTATCAGCTCAGTGTAGTATTATGTGTGTTTTGTGAAATTTTCTTGCTGGATGGGATCTTGGTAGGTGCCACTCTTCAGTAGAATTTATTTCAGAGTTCAGCATAGATTCTTCACAGTGCAAAGAGGTGTTAAATCTTAATAAAAGTAGCTGCAGTATATGAGACTTAAGAAAGGTCTTTCAATAAAGCAACAGAAGCAATGCAGCAAGTGAGAGAGACTGCCATCATATTTTTCCAGAGGAGATTTCTTTCTCACAAAGTGACAAGCCAAACTGATGTGTAGTAAAACAGTGAGAGATGGTACAAAGTAAAAAATGTGAACATAGCATTTAAGGATTTGTTAGTGTCTTTCCAAACTCACTTAATATTATGCATTTTAGAATGCAGTGGTAGAAATGCTAGAGATTTTGATGGACTATCCAAAGGGCACATACATAGAGTTCTTGGTGACATTTGTAATGCTTTCTAGATGATGCAGAACTGAAGTAAACAAAAATGTAGGTATTTATTGACTGTAGCACAATAAAAATGGCTTGAAGTCTTCCTTCCCTTCAACCTTCTCAGTTTTTGAACATCACTGGTGATATGGAGCCACTTGGGAAGCAGTGCTGGATTCGTTGCAAGACTCAAATTTATAAGAAGTCTTGTACATTTTTTTGAGAAACAAGCATCCCAGCTGGAAGCAAGAGAGTTTGAATGTAGTTTTTGGTGAGATCTCTGCATCATGGGAGATCTCTACTTGCTGTTGAGCTGCAGGGTTAAAATGAATGAGTGTTCCTCGATGTAAGAAACTGTCACTTTCTCCAGCTTTTCAAATTGCTCTGTTTCTTGAGGTAAATTAGGCTGGCCATTTTGATTTCAAATGATAAACTCTACGTCTTTACGCACATACTGCTATTCAGACTTAGCAGAGTTGGAGAGCTTTAAAAATACTGCGATGTCTGTGTGTGGATACTGAAGGGGTTAACAGACTTTTCAATTAAGTTAGAAGAATTTACTAGTAAATAGTTTCTTTTCTATGGAGTGCTGTATTCCATAAAGACCATGGAAAAGCTGGAGAAATAGTCATGCGTATATTCTGTTTCTTCGACGATGGCAGCCTCAGAGTGCCTCAGTTGTAACACACAGAACTTAGATGAAATTAACCAATGTTATTTTAACTGTAAAAGTCAAAGAAGAGTAAATGATATCGTTCTAGGGTCTAAAATGCATTTATGTCTCCTTCTTTTGTAATGAGAAATAAAAGAAACTTTTAGAAATATATTAAATGCACCTACTTGTTGTGAGTTGAAGAATGTAATTCTAGTGAGGCTTTCTAACCCAGGATTGCCATTTTTCTCTTAATTTCTATGGAGGACTCTCAAATTCTATTAGCAGAGTTGAAAAGCTATCTCCCATGAGGTTGTGTCAACTTCTAGGTTTCTTGGATTATAGACATTTAGCTTTACTGAATTGCAAGCTTTTTCCCTTCCTGAATGAGATTGTTTCCAGAAAAGGATGTAAACATATACTGAAAATGCATCCTTTTATGAATGGTAGTGCTGTTTATCCCCATTGTGTCTCTTTGCAGTAGCCTGCAGACAGACACCTAACCTTCCTGTCTGATTACAGCATCAGTATTTAGGCTGTTCTGAAGGGTTGTCTGCATTGTGTAATGATGATCCATTGGAAAAAGCAAGTCTATGATAATGCAATGCAGATGTCCAAGCAGAAGAGAGAAATATTCCCCAGACTGAGCTAATACTACTTGCCATTGACATGTTTTGGAGGCTCTTGAGAGTGCTATTTAGCATAATGTGTGTTGTCAGAGGCTGAGAATCATAGAATCATACAATCACTATGTTGGAAAAGACCTTTCAGATCAAGTCCAACCGTAATCCAGGGATGGGGTGGAGGAGATATTGTAGAGGATGATGATTACTGTAGCTTGAAAGGCATTGTACCTGAGCAGCAAGAATTTGACATACCTGAGCTTCATGAACCTGTTGTATTCCCTTCACCCACATCCCTCTGGCAACATGTTCTGGTTGTTTTTAATAGCTGTACAAATTAAATCTATTTCTTCTGACTAAAACTCTGAATACAGGATAGGCAAGCCCAAGTTTATGGCCTGATTCACTTCTAGATTCTTGCTGTGCATTATTGTAGGAGGACAAGAGAGCTTCATGTTTTATTCAGTTAATATGCTGTATATTTAATTTACATTTTTTATGTTTTTGAAGGTGAAGAATAACAAATTCAGTAGTGCTGAACATGGTAATTTAATTGGATGCAGGGCAATCCTAAGATTGTCAGAAATGGCTTCATTGGGAAATCTTGCAGAGACTTAAGTGTAGCAGTCAAAAACTGACCTGTATTAAGCTGTCATCCTCCCCCATGAAGTAGCACAACTGTGCAGCTCTCTCACTGTTGCCTGTTCAGTTAATTTCAGATGTTTGCAGGAGGGAAAAAAAATCTGAAGGGATGAATAGATGCTACCAAGGCATACTAAACACTCCTGAATGCTTCCTTTAACTTTCTGCCACAGGAAATGGTTGAGGTTATCACTTTGAAGTTATTACTTGTGTACCTGAGAAATGCGGGAACAAATAATGGCCTATATTAAAAGAGGGTATATAAAGTTTGTGATAGTGAAATGTATGTCTCCTAATACAGTGTCTGCTTGCTTGGTTTTCTAAGATAGCATTTTTCACCTGTGTGGATTGCATGTTATGAAAGATAACACAAATAAGATGAGATAAATACACCCTGGGACTCCTGATGGCTTGTGTATGCCTTCTGCTGTGCTGTTCCTAACTTAAAGATATGCAAATAATTCTGTCAAGGAAAAGGACCTGCATCTCCAGATTAGATGCTGCGATTATGGCATTTTCAACTAGATAAAATGTTCTGAAGTGTGAACTCATGTAGAAAACTCTTTTTAATCAAATTAATATAGTTAAAATTGGTCCAAAGAAGCTATTTATTGATAGTGTGTAATTGTACTGCTCGTGTTTTATTAAGCTATGGTTACCAAAACAGAGACCACTTTAAAAAGAAATTAGATACTGTTTTTGCAGTGTTTGTTCAATATGTCAAAGTGCCTGCTTTTTTTTGTACTATTTATACCATTGCTGGCAGATGTAAGCATCCTTTTGTTTAAAAAGATGAATGTCAGCACAGCTGATGTTCTAGTACTGAACTACATACATAAAGTGGCACTGTAAATGCTTTCCTCTTCCAGGCCTGCTTCTATATCTTCATTGCAATTTATAGTTCTAGACTACTGCATAACACACATCTTTGGCTGTTTCCTTCATTTCTTTAAAGCTCCAATTATTTTGAAGGGCTTCTGAAACACAAGATTTTTTTAGTGTGAATCGATAGCTACAACATGGATGATAAAGTAGCCAAAGTGTCCAAACCAAATTTTTTTGGCCTGAAGTAGGTGAATCTTCCCGACTCCTCTCCTGCCTGTTCCTACAGTGATATATCTTCTTTATAATTTTTGTCCTTCTGGTGTATTTTTTACTATTCAGAAGACAGAATTATGAATGTATTCACTAGTACTTCTCTGAAGTTGGAGAAAATGTTCTGTGCAATGTGCAGGAGGTTGGCATTTTGTTTGTTAGCTTTCTCTTCACTAGCGAGACTTTTAGGCTGCTTAACTCTGCAATGAACTTAACATAAGAATCACAAAAAAACCCCACGTGGGTATGTTGTTACTCACTTGATCAAGTATCCTTGCACCTCCTGCTTCTCCTTTGTAAGCCAAAATATACACATAGAATGGATTAGGGGATGATTTCATTGAAAACACTGATTTAAAATTAGGTCACAATAATTTCAGCAGTATCAATCCATAGTGTTTGTAAGGCAGTTTAATCCTGTATAAACTATTGTTAGATAAAGGTTATTAATTACCAGCTGCCATTCAGCTAATGGCAACGTGCCAAGAAAACACTCAGCATCCACCTTGTTCACTCATCTAGCCTTTGTAGTGAGTTGGAGTCAACTCGAGCATTTGACTTTAGAGAAGATTACTTCAAAGAAATTTGTCTGTCAGGCTTTAAAATTCTTTCAATTATTTTTATTATTACTAAAATGCATATCTGCAGCATCATTTTTAATGTGTGGATTTAGGTAGAGAGGGAGGAAAGAAAATTGACTGGGAATTGTACTGTAGTGTCATCCTACCCACTAGCAATTATTAAAATTATTATTACAGGTAGATTAGTAATAAATTCCAGTCAAAGCTGTCTCCAGTTGTGGCTGTCTTCCGAAGTCACTGGTCTCTTTTGAAAGTTACTCAATTTTTATTGCCTGCTAAATTATAATTTCTTCTACCCATCACCTTTTCCTTTTCTTTTCCTGAAGAATGTTTGTCTTTTTCAACACTTGTGCAAAGGGTTTTCTGTGTTTATAGTGAAAGAATAATTTCAAGTCTGAAGCATTGCTTTAAAAAATTACATTAATGAATGTCACAGTCATGTTTAAGATGAGCAGCAGAGTGCTATATGATATTTTTTCAAAAAACAGCCAGCATTAGGTTCTTTCATTTGCGATATATATTTTTTCCCCTGAGATTACCCTGCTCAGTTACAACCAAAGAGCTCTCTGATAAATTGTCTAGGTGCAAATACAGTTTTACAGGAGATTTTATCATTTAGAAACATTTTTACAAGAAAATGTTGTAAAGCCTCAAGCAGAACCTCTTAAAGGAAGAAGCCTTAACGTTATGTATTATTTAAAAACTGAAACATGTAGAAAGAGCCATGTAAGGACTGGTTGTGGAATACTGTCTTTAAAACTGTCCAAATCATCTTGGCACCAAGTTAATTCTTGTCTTTGTTGCACATTTTATTTCTATGTTTTGGTTAAGATATGAGCATATATTTATATACAGCTATGTATATAAATAAAGCACAAGATTGCAGCAGGAGGCTTAGCAACCTTTTTAATGCTTGATGTGTGTATTAAAATGTTACTTATCTTTCTGCTATATATCAGTAGGGTTTTAAATCACTATTTCAGCTAAGATTTTTATTTTGTTTATGGTAATAGACCAAATCAGCAAATGAGAAAGCATGATGGGATAAGGATGAGAGGAAGTTGTGTGTGGCTTATTGGCTCTGAGAGGAGGGAGACCAGCTGTTCATAGTCTTTTCTTCCCATAGTGGTGGATTTTGTCCCCTTGATGCTTGCAGATCATGATAGTGGGATTCAGCAGGCTAGAGTTTCAAACCTGAAAAATTACAGAAGTGCTCAACACTGTTATATACTAGGTACCTTTGAAACTAATTTGTGTGAATTCAATGTATAGTAAGAGGAATTTATTTATTTCTGTAGGAACTGTAGAGTGAGAGATGAGAACTTCTCATCTGATGAACAGTTCTGCCTATGCTTTCACTCTAGATCTACATACCAAATAAGCCCCACGTCCCTGGGAAAGAACTGAACCCAAAGCTTAAGATGTATAACAACATTCTGCGGATGACTGACATTCAGGATATTATTAAATGCAACTACAGGCAACTTTCTGTTATCTTACTCTTCCAGTACAATGCTTTAGAACAGGAACATAGTTTATGACACTGTTTCACCTCATGATATTCCCACACTGAAGGAGCTGCTGTTTCCTTTCATTTTGTCACTTCATTCATTGCTGTATGTGGTTGGAGGAAGACTTTACATTCAACTTGATATACATACACCTGGCAGGACAGGGCAAGCATCTGAAGATACAAAATGCTGCTGGAAACTGTATTTCTAATATTCTTACTATAGGGAGAAAAAGAGCTATGACTTATGCATTTTTGTAGACAAGTGGAACGAATGGAGGAAGAGGTGCTGGCAATCTAATGTTTTGATTCCAGTGATGGAAAGGAGAAGAGGTATAAAATGGTGACTAATGAGAAAGTGTTAAGAATACTCATTGAATTTCCACTTTCAAAGTTTACAAGTAATGTCCTTTCCTCCGCTAAGTTACAAATGTCCAATGTCCTGACATAGGTACATGCCATGCTTTGAAACTGGGATTTTGGAGAAGGAGGAAATGTTTTCATGCCATCAGACCAACGTGGTGCTAAATCAAGAACTCCTTCCAAAGCAGACATAGATGCCTCAGTACTACAGGCTTCTCGGTAGCAGATGTGCACACCTATATTTGCTGCAAATGTATGGCTCTCTGTGCTTGCTTCCCAAGCTCCGTTTGGTGGTTGTAAAGTAGTGTTCAGTGCCAATAAGTAGTGTTCAGTGCCAGTCTCTACAAGCTGCTACCTTGCTCCTTGTATTTTTCCTTCAAACTCTGGTTCTTTTTGCCTGCTGTGGACTTTCCATTTATATTGACTCAGTTAACTCTAGTTCTCTACCTTTTCTGTCTAACTATCATTCTGTCTGTGGCAAAACCCAAATTGATTGAAGGGATAAACTGAGATCGTCTTGTCTAACTCAACATGTAATTAACTAGAACAATAATTATGCCTCCTGAAATCTGTGAAGTGTTACAGTATATTATCAAATAGCATCTTTGCTTTCATCCACAGGTGGACGGATATTGAGTTAGAAAAACTTATCCCTTAACAGTAATTTTTTAGTACCATAAGAGCTTGAGATTGTATTTGAGACCCTACTTGATGAGTCAAACTCTACAGAGAGAAGCAGACCATGTGGACTTTATTGATGTGTAAAACCAGGTTTCTTTGTTTTCTACTTATAATATAATAATCAGAGGGGAATTTGTTAATCATTCAAGGAGAATGATCTTGATGGATTAGTAACAGGAACCTGAAGTAGAAAACATTTTGCCTTACCAATTGACCAGCTTTCGTGTTTGGTACACTAATACCCTCTTCCACTGATACCCACTGGGGAATTCAACAACTATTTTATTAGGAGGATTGTAAAATTCTACTCAGCCAGCCTACCCGATCAAACTTGTTTGATGTGATATTAATATGCATGTGCTTATTCTCATTGTCTGTTTCGTTGTTAAGATGATCATCCTCTTCTCTCATAATCATGGTAAATAGAAACAATGCGTTTTGCATCTGTACTGGTAAGTTTTTGCTTTATAAGTCTAATTTAAGAAACCATCTATTTTGGAGTATAGGGATTTCTTCATTAAACACAATTAGTCTTGAGCTTGTGTTTTACATTTCTTGTCAGACACAGAATCTAGTATAGGCATGTAGAACTATTGTGGCTTAATCGAGGAATGAGATAAACACACATAAAATCCATTTTCTATTACTATTGATCTCCTATATATTTCAATAGGGCGGTTTATGCCTATGTACAGATCAGTAGGTCAATTGAAGAGTAATTTATACCTTCTTCTGAGGCATCAGATCTTGCTGGAGGAGCTGACAGACTGCTGACATCCTGCTGACATCAACCATTTCACCCTTTTTAGCATGATACTAAGAAAGCCTTTGTTAATGGACTTACTAGATTTGTTCTTTATTGGGTATTGCCATCAGTCTGGAAGCATGAGTGCAGATTATATATGATGCCAGACTTCATTTAAGCAAGCTAACAGTAGTACTTAAAATAGAGTAGAAAGACTTATTCACTTCCAGTTTCGTGTGTGACATGAAATACCCTTGTGAAATGTGTCTATTTTGTATGTGTATTCTTTTTTGTTAGTTTGCCTATTGAAGAGTGACTGTGTTTCTAAAATGTAATGAGCTCTCTCAGCACTGCTTAAATAACGTTCTGTCGGTGTTATATTTAGAGCAGAAAAACCTAGGGCACAATGCTGTGATCAGTATGGATTTCACAGTTATGGGGATTCTGAAAGCAACGGCTTTTATTTTTATTCTACTCTTATACTTGGCAGCTTTTAGCGTTATGCCTATTAACTTTTATAGATGTCATACATTTTTATGTTAATGGTGCTGCTTTCAGTATAGTGAGAAGCTCAACTTCTGCTCATCAAACTAGTGTACAAGTAAAATTATGACACTTCTTCAAAATGGTTACAAAGCTGGTTTTATTGTTTAATGTCAATTTATTGCATATGTGTTTTTATAGTAAAAAGGGATCATAGAATCACCAGGTTGGAAAAGACCTCTTGAATCATCAAGTCCAACCATTCCTATCTGCCACTATACCATGTCCCTCAGCACCTCGTCCACCCGCCTTTTAAATACCTCCAGGGATGGTGACTCAACCACCTCCCTGAGAAGCCTCTGCCAGTTCCCGATGACCCTTTCCATAAAAATTTTTTTCCTGATATCCAGTCTGAACTTCCCTGGCGCAGCTTGAGGCTATTCCCTCTCGTCCTGTCACTTGGGAGAAGAGGCCAGCACCCTCCTCTCCACAACCTCCTTTCAGGTAGTTGTAGAGAGCAATGAGGTCTCCCCTCAGCCTCCTCTTCTCCAGGCTAAACAACCCCAGCTCTCTCAGCCGTTCCTCATAAGATTTATTCTCCAGCCCCTTCACCAGCTTCATTGCTCTTCTCTGGACTCGCTCCAGAGCCTCAACGTCCTTCTTGTGGTGAGGGGCCCAGAACTGAGCACAGGATTCGAGGTGCGGTCTCACCAGTGCCGAGTACAGGGGGAGAATAACCTCCCTGGACCTGCTGGTCACGCCGTTTCTGATTCAAGCCAAGATGCCATTGGCCTTTTTGGCCACCTGGGCACACTGCTGGCTCATGTTCAGTCACTGTCAACCAACACCCCCAGGTCCCTCTCCTCCAGGCAGCTTTCCAGCCAGACTTCTCCTAGTCTGTAGCAGCACAGGGTTGTTGTGCCCCAAGTGCAGGACCCGGCATTTGGCCATGTTGAACTTCATGCCGTTGGTCTAAGCCCAGCAATCCAGCCTGTCCAGATCCCTGTGGAGAGCCTCCCTAAACCTCCAGCAGATCGACTGGGGGACTTCAAACACCCCGACATATGCTGGAAAAGTAGCACTGCAAGCTGTAGGCCATCCAGGAGACTCCTGGAGTGCATTGAGGGTAACTTCTTCGTCCAGCTTAAAGAGACTTTCACATGAAGAGGTGCGATGTTGGACCCTATGGTCACTAATACAAGTGAACTCATCAGTGATATTAGGATCAAAGGCAGCCTGGGCTGCAGTGGTCATGCACTGGTGGAGTTCAAGTCTAGAGGGCTATGGGACAGGTGAGGAGTATAGTCAAGACCCTAAATTTCAGGAAAGCAGAATTCCAGCTCTTATGATCAATAGACCTTATCCTATTCACCTTTTTTTTAATGTGTGTAGGAAAATCTGGACTTACTATAAGTTCAAGTATTGAGAAAATTCACTATTATTTCTAACGATGGATTCTAATTTGATCACATACTGTTCATTTCTTGGAAGTTTGGTGTAAGATTTGCTTTTTTTTTAGAAAAAAGTGTTTTCCTCTTTTCCCATGAACCAGTGCAACAGTTGTTATTTCTCTATTGTCCTTTTCATCAGCTTGGATATTTTTTGATATACAAGTCACAAGTTACTGTCTTTCCATATGGACTTTTCATATCAATGTGGGAATTTTTTCATCATACAAATTCTAGCCAAATCTAGGATAAATAACAGCATTGTATGCATCCCAGCTAAAGATGGCCCTGTTCCAAGATAAGATATTTTGTTCATTTGACCAGTGTGCAAGTTTGGAAGTTCAGATTTTTATAGCTGAACTATTTAACCCAAACCCCAACCAAAAATCTTATAGAAGCCATTTAATGTACTCAGTGTTTGCTCTGTGACTGAAAAGAAATGTCATGGCTGTAGTTTATTTAACCATTTATACCCTTAACTTGACTATAGGTACGGCTGTGATTGTCCACCAACTTGCATTACATGTGTGGGTCTCCACATAATAAAATAAGAGAATGTTGGAATTATTTACGTGAGATCGCTGAGGCATACCAGGTGAAAAAGAAATCCATGCCTCTCTGAAACCTTTCAAAATTAATTATTTGGAAAATCAGGTTGGAAAACATTACCAGATTAAAATGACAGTATTTTTCACTCCAGTTGGCATGATTTGTGAAGGACCATACACAGGTACTTATTAGGAGAAAATCCACTTCTGTCAGCCAAGGTAGAAATATCAAAGATGATCAGCAGATCCAGTGGAAAAATGTCTGGTATATCTGCCAAGTGGGATTTAATTTTTATCTGATGTCATTTCTGTCAGTGACTTCCAAAAGGAGACCAATGATATTGTTATGAACATTGATGAGGAATGAGAAAGACAGGATAAGCACTGCTAAGCCAAATGGCTAGGTCAAAATAACAAAGTAAATTCAGTTTACCTTTTGTAATATGTTCAATAAACTTATTAAGTGCAGTTAAAGAAAAAGTAAACCAGAAATGATGTATGAAAATGACAATAGAAATGAGCACAGTGTTTGGCAGGGGTAGACATGACCCTGTACCATAAATACAGAGGCCTCAGATTTAAAGATTTTTTTTTTTTTGAGTGTATCTAATCTGTATAGTGTATGTTAGTCACTGAGTTTCTCTTAATTTTAAACCAGGGCCATGTAATTTATTCCTGAAATAGCTGCAGTAATACTACTCTCAATTAGAACTCATCTCTGCCCTTTGTGATGTAATATTAAAAGCGACATTTTCAAGAGAGTACATTTAAATGTTAAGGGTTTTTTACATTGTCTTCGCTGATCATTATTGTTTCTTTCTTGCCCATTTTCTTTAAGAAATATAAATTATAAAGGAAAAATATTCCTATACTATTACAGAAGAAGCCTTAACAGATCTCAGCCACATAAGGAAAGTAAAATGTATAAAATGTGCATCATGATTCAGATGACTTTGTTATACTGCAGAATGTATCTATGTACTATAACAAATGGGTGTTAGATATTTGCCAAGCATAATGATAAAGTCTCAGATCCGGTTTTTAGGTTTCTAATTTCTGCTATCATTCTTTGAGGATATTGGAATGAGAGTTAGGCGTCTAAAAACCAGTGACATGGCTTCTTATGAGATACTTATGTGTAAATTATATCTACCATATATCTTTTCAATGTGATATACAGACAGATCGAGAAGATATAGTTCGTGTATCATATAAAAATGGAGAATTTCACAGTTTTTTTTTTCTTTTTTTTTCACTGTGGTATCTGTATTCCTTTTTTTTTGTTATATGTCTTATTGACTCTAAGTTGCTTAGGCTCAGAAAATAAGTAAAATCTTACATCAAAAAAGTTTAATTTAGAACAGCACAAATATTCTGTACACTCTAAGATGTATTGCTAACTAAGTTATCCACAATGAAAGTGAAAGAAATTACTGAAAGAGAAAAGCAAAGGCTCATTATGTCTAGATAAGCGGTGATTTTGCTTCCTTCCTTCTCACTCAAAAAAACCAATCTGATTTGAGAACCAGCAAGGTAAAGCACAGTCATTGTCTCCTGTGTGTCTCATAGATTGTCATTAGGCATCCCATTTGTCAGTTTGCACGCAGACTTTACATTAGTTTGCTTCGCAACAAACAAGTCACTAAAGACTGGAGCCTTTTGCTATCAAATTAATTAGAAAATTGACTTATTTATCCTATCTATTAGGTAGGAATCAGAGTATTTTTCTACTATTAGAAAAGTTTCAAGAGGCTGCTGTATTAACATATGTATCCTATATATATATGTATGTGTGGAAATGAACCACATTCCATTTGGATTTTATATTCATTCTGCCTGAAGAAGCTTTCTGATGTGGACTGTCATAAACAACTGAGCAACTCGACCTGGAGTCATCCCCATTAAGTACAGAACAGGTGAAAATCTCATGGATTTTCACATCAGAAGACATCTGGCACTGACCATTTCCCTCTTTTTTAGTTTCCAGCTCCTGCAGCTGCATGTATAATGAATCTAGTACTAAGAGGTGAATTTCTAGCAGTCTTTTCCTCCCAGCATTGTGCAGCAAAATACTTTTGTTTATATATATATGTTTAGGCACAGGCTCCCTAGCTTCTCTCACACCACTCATCCAAGTGTTCCTTGCAACATAAATTGAAGCCCCCAGATCTAGCACAAATAGCAATATGTTTGCAGGAGGTTTCTAAATAATATTAATATTTGCTACCTCTGCCATGAGGAGCAGGCAGTCAGGTGCATTATTTTTGTGTCTGTAGGTATTACAAGGTCTGGCCAGGTTTTCAGACAAGGTGTGGTGCAGCTCGGGTGCACTCAGTGTTCGTCTTTGTTTTGCCCAGATTGCAATTTTGTGCACTCGTTCACATGCCCTTTCCAAAGCACCTTTTTTCTCCTGCTGCTCTGGCACAGAAAGCTGCTTTACATCCTGTCATTCCATATCCACTGCATCCTTCAGATGATGGGAGCTGTTGCATTTTTTTCTCTTCTTTCCCCCCGGACAAAGTCTGTTACCCTGCTACACATATACTGCATGAGAATGAAGTTCAGCAGAATTACTGAGACCTTTCTGGTACTGACTTAATATTGTTCACTGAGCCCTGTGTCACCACAGTTATTTGGATTTGTTATTTCAAAGCCAACTGTCCCATTATAGGTGAATCTCGGAGGGTCAGCTTCCTAATTTCTGCATGCCAGCATAAAGGCTTTTGACTGATATTTGATTAAAAAGACTTTAAATAGCTTCTTTGGTCAGCTATGTTCAGAATGAAAGGAGAAAAATGTAATCTTTGCGAAGACCTACAGACCTACACTTTGAGCAAAGGGTAGCATTGGGAAACCTGTAGATAAGCTCTGCAATTATGGCTTGAGATATGATGCTGAGTAAGTTAAGTAAGCTATGAGGAGTCAGAGGAAATCTCCAAGGTGCCTTTCTGTAAGTTGCACTTACAGAAAGGAGATATAAGTTACCAGATTTAGAGCTTGGGTGAAATTTCCTGACTCAGGTCAGGTCAACAGGATACTTCAGAAATAATTGTGGGATGGAATCATCTTTCCCCTTCTCTGTTGCTATTTGTGTAGTTAACCAGCTCAGTTTCAAGGAGGTAAACTGAGGTAGAAGTAATATTTCTGCAAAATAAAACATATTATACATGTGTGCTCTATTGTGTCCAGTTGAAAAGTTATCTGATCTTTGGGCAAATGCTAATTGCATCTGTTAGCAATACAGAAATGATGAGAGAAAGAGAAATGATACTGATCTGAAGTGCTCATCAGGATGGCTACCCCAGCACCCAGGCAAGTGGATGCAAAGGGTCTCTCAGCATACTTTCGTGTGTCAGGTTGGCTTTTGATCTTAGGTGACTTAACTTCCTTCACTGCTTTGTGCATTTTTTTTTTTTATACTTGCATTAGCGTGTTACTTAGGGAAGTTTTTAATCACCATGTTGAAATGAGAACAAGAACTGTGAACAGAACTGATAGTCCCATATTTATAAAATATTTTCACTACATCTGGGTTGCTACTGTTTTATCACTGTTGGGAAGGGGAAAGGCTGTTTTTAATCTAATTTTAAAGCAGGGGTGAAAGCAGCTAATGCTAATCAATTTGAAAGTCCTTTGATTTTCCAGCTCCCTTAAATGTGCTGTTCCTGGGAGTGCTGTCCCAACTCACCTAATAGTATTACTTTGTACATGTGAAGAAACAAAATTGTCTTACTGCTCAGAAAAAAAAGATACGTTTTTATTTGCTTTCTAGTGGCTTCATGGAAAGCTCACTAAATCCAGTAGGTGAAATGCCGAGACCAGGTGGTGTGGGGGGAACATAGATATAATCCAGACATTATGCCATTACGTTGCCATGAATTGTGTGAGGAATTCTGCTTTCAAGATTCACTCTGTGGTAGCAGAGTTTTGTCAAGGAGGTAGGCAATTCACTTTTTGGAATACAGTCTGAAAATTATGAAAATTTCAGGGCAAATCCTTTCTAGAAGTGATGTACGTGAAAGTTAAGATGGGCTGTTTTTATGAAAGCTTGAAGTAGTCAGCACCTTTTTTTATTGTGATATCTTGTTTTTCTTCTACAGTCAACTCGAAGGCCAGTAGCCAGCACTCTGTAAACAGGATGGTTATCTTAGAAACTTTATTTTATTGTAGCTTTGTAGCTAGTGGCTACTTTCAGTGAACTACAATTCTTAAAACAATTTGGGTAACAGAATCAACAGGAGTGTTTCATTTCAATATCACTAATTATTTCTTGTGACAGATTTTAAGCAGTCCAAACCAGGATGGAAGTAGGAATTCAGATTAAGGTGAAAGAGGGGAGTAAATCTGTGCTCTGTCCCCTTCCCAAATCAAGGCCAGTCGATTAGCACAGCAATGTTGAAACCTTTTTGGACAAATGTCAACAAATCAGGTTACAGGGCTTGTTCTGCCTGTAGTCTAAATGGGTAATAACTCCCAAGTGCCTTGAAGCCAGACAGCTTTTCAATCCTCAATCTGAATTACTGCTGCAATTTTAACCTGGTTACGTGAATAAATCATTCTAAAAAAATAAAAGTAAGAGGATATTGAACAACCTAAGTATTTATGGCCTCTGGTTACACTGGTGCTGGACACAGGGCAAGAAAACCAATTTCCAGGGGTGCCCTACTTCATACATCACTAGTCAAGTATGCTAAAGTGCTGATGGCTAGGAACACCTAACTATGCATGGTTAGACCACAGTGGCAGAACACATTTTTTCGTTTCATGTTCTTTGGCATGAAATTTAGAGGACACATCACTCTTCAGCTTAAAAGATCAGAGGTCAAGAAGTTTCAATCTCGTCCTTCTTACATTGCAACCTTCATTTCATTTTTCTGCCTAGAACACTCTTTAGATCCATGACTAGATGCTGTGGTGAGAGTCACTAAAATATCTGACGTTTTTGCCTGTTATCTGTCTCAACAAACAAAATACAAACTATGAATTAAATGTGTGAAATAGCTAAATAAGGCCAGATCATTGCAAGTAGGGTCCTTTTTTCTCATCGGACATAAGGCAGATTAGATCTAAGGGGGATGACATGGCAGATTATCTAGATGTTTGCATTACCACACATACATGTTACGATGGGACACATCAGGTAGTTTTTGAAACATGAAGAGCATGCAAAGACGAGATTACAGCCCTATGCTTTAGGCCAGTGGCTGTGAAATTCAATCTGTGTTGGAGTCCAGTGCTCTAATGGCATCCCCCCAGATCTTTTGCTGATGGGAATTTGCATCATTGGGCTTTAAGCAGATGAGTGAGCTCCTCACATAAAAAAGTTTTGCCAAGACTCAAGATGAATTCTTTAATCACAGTGATTGTTTAGTTACTTGAATTTTAATGTATCGCAGCCTGAGCAGAATGCTCATGTTGATTGATTGCTGTTCAGGCTTTTTTGTCCTTTTCCAGTGCCTAAGTCTGAATCAGTGGCAGTTTGATTATCAGCCAGGTCATCTAGGTCAGGATCTGAGTTCCATATTTATAGAATTCAGGCATTGCAGCTTTGTCATACAGTCTATCAGTTGACTTATTAAAAATAAATATTTAATATTCCCTACCAGAATTGACCAGAGCAGTGCATCGCATGCTTGTACCATCATTAAAATTGTGAAGAAAGGATATACAATATCTCTAAACTCGATGGCAGTCCCTCTTTGCAAGTGTAAATGAATGCAGGAACTGCCAGGTAATAAATAAGCAGGTCTCTCAGTCTTCATTCCTCAGACTTATCTGAGGAGGTGCTTATTACCTGAGAAGGCAGTTCTGTGTTATTTCAGTCTGGCATGGCAATGCTGGGACTTAAATTATGGCATTTAATATGCCGATGAGGTTGCATGATGTAACAACTCCACTCCCTCCACTCCTGTCCACATGCTTTTTCTTTCCCGCAAATGGTCTCTGTTGGGTTACTTATTCCCTTGGCAAGTCAATGCAATTTACCAGTCTAGGAAACAAACCCAGCCAAAAAGAAGTGAGGTTCCTGTTCAGTGGAAATATGACTGCGAGTAGGAGGTCAGGAGAGTGGGATTCGATAACTACCTGTTTTCATAAGCAGCAGCGTGTCGGAT
The DNA here is from genome assembly GCA_033459285.1 of Clamator glandarius. Taxonomy (NCBI): domain Eukaryota; kingdom Metazoa; phylum Chordata; class Aves; order Cuculiformes; family Cuculidae; genus Clamator; species Clamator glandarius. Next base: position 1,779,842 of record JAUNZM010000276.1, on the reverse strand, counting down.
CAGTGCTCTTGTGAGACTTCATGCCTAGAGCAGTTTCAGGAGTCACAGCTTCAGCACTCCCTGGCTAGGGTGTTTTGCAGAGGTCTTCATCTTGGCAATGAAGTGCAGATCAGGCTTATATAAAAATGATTTTCATAAGCTCTTACTCAGCTTTTAAGAAATAATTTAAGAAAATCTCCAACATTCTAATGTTGTGGATGCCCCCTTTTGGAAGTGTTCAAGGTCAGTTTGGATGGGGCCGTGTGTGTCCCTGCCCGTGGCAGGGGCGTTGGAACTAAATGATCTTTAAGGTCCCTTCCAGCCCAAACCTTTCTATGATTCTAATGCAGGGCAATTCTCCTGCTGATAAAGAGCCAGTTTTGGCCCTCGCTGCTGTTGAGTGCAGATCTCCAGTCTGTAGCCCGGTTTCTAGAGCGGCTCCTGTCTTCAGCTGCCAGAGAAGCAGTGCTAACACCTTCCGTGTCTCAACCCAGAAAAGGAGCTGGGATGGCAAAGTCGGCGGTGAGGCCAAAGTGGCAAAAACTAGGATGGCCAAGAAGAGGTGTTGACACTTTGGCCACATGGCTGCAAGCGACCCCTGGTCATCTTCCTCACTGGGGGCTCTGGCTTAGCAGAGCCTTTGCAATGGCTGTAGGAGGTTGTGACTCCCTAGAAAGCCTGGCAGCTCCCAGTTATCTGCAGAGGCTGAACTGGGTGGGGAATGAGACTGTTTTCTCAGCAGTGGTGACAGACGCGATAGGATGAGTCGCAGAGGATGCGTATCCCATCGTGGTCTCCCTCCACTCTAGCTTCATTTTGGCGCTTGGGCATATCCAAGCAGATGTGCTGGTTTGGACAATCCCCTGCTCCCCACCTTGGAGAGGTGCCCACTCAACACATGCGTCCCAGCTTTTTCAAGTCGCTTTGTGTGCTTTGGAGCTCTTTGTGAGCTGAGAGGTGGGCTCTTACTCACCTTAGAGGTGCTAAGGGGCACGGTTTAGTGTTTGATAAGGAATGGTTGGACTCAATGATCCGGTGGGTCTCTTCCAGCCTGGTTATTCTATGATTCTATGATAATGACAGTTACTAAGCTCTGGATGTGACTGCAGTCCCATGGATTGTTTCTGACTCAGGGAATCAGGTACGTTGATTCAGTTTATATGGAATCCTTACTTCTTGGAATAGGATGTTTAGTGGTTTTCCTTACATGTGCATCGGGAAGATCTACAGCGCTGTTAATTTGTAGAACTACCTTAAACTTTGAGTCTTCGTACTTATACAAGAGCATGTATTATGGAGCTTTTGCTGTCTTCTGAACTATCTGCTAAAGTCTGGTGAAGACAGATGTGATTATCATCCATTTAGTACAGTCTCCTTTGTACTCTTTTGCTTTGCAGGAATGAAGACAGGAAGAGCAGAGTCAGCCTGTAATATAAGATTTTCTTTTTTTTGTTCAGTATAATTTATAGTTTCTCATACTAAGAAAAACAAAGTAAAAACTACTGTTCAGGATGCATATTAAATACTAGAAGAAAACAATTGTTCAAAGCAATTGGGTAGATGTTGGATGGTCAGACTCCCTTGAAGTGTCTGTCACTGACTTACTGGTTTGATAGACCAATAGTCTGATGCAGTCTTGCAAGATTTGTGTTGTTAAAGACTTTAACAATGCAATTTCTGTATGGTTTTTAAGATTCACTTAAGGAAAAACGTATTTGAATACATTTTTGGATAATCATAAATTATTCATTTCAGCGAATTCTTAAAGTAATTTACAGTCACCTTTCTTTTCCCTTCATACTCACAGCTGAATTCTCCTTTTCTTCTCTCCTCTCCCTCCAGTTTTTATTAATGAAAATGTAGCAGACATACTGGTGCTTTGTCGCTGCCCTCTGACACCCGGAGTTGTATAATGGAATAAAAGATCATGGCGCAAATATATGAATTCCTTTTCAATCTGTTAACATATGTCTAAATAATATTTGAAATTGGATCAAGTTCTTAAAAAGGAGAGTAGAACATAATTTATATCAATCAGAAGATGAATCAAAATCCTATTTATTTTTTTTAAGTTCTTTCAGTAATTGCAGTCAAAAGAGTGATGCAGACATACAGAAAGCTGACCACAGGTACCACATGATTCAAATTTTTGTTTTCAGTATTTCCACATGTAAAGTTGAGTTATCAGCTTGGCTATTTGTGGGGATAAATGAGTCTTGATGAACTTCAGCTAAACTCTAACCTCTTTTCCTTATTCACTAATTGTAGCATGCAACTTTCCTAGCATATTAGTATGTTTCTAATGACAGTAATGATGTGTGAAGAATGCAACTTTAAATTGCTATAGTTAATTATAGCTATTTTTCCCTCTCTGCCCTCCTGCAAAATTGTTTCCTTCTTTTATTTAATAGCCAGTGATCAAATGATTTAATGAAATGATCTGTGGAGGGATTTTACTGAAAGCAGACCTGACATTTGTGATAATTCAAGAGGGTTTGGCTCATTTCTTAGGAGAAATGTCTTTAAACTGTCTCTAAGGCTTTAATATTAAGTTTTGCCTATAATTTAACTTTTGGATACTGTTTTTAAGGATACAGTCTCTTCAAAATTGCATTCTTTGCTATATATAGCCAGATGTTGAAGTGTTCTAATGAAATTATGTCTGGATGTCCACAGTGGTTTAAAGCAAACTCTCATGACAGACTTCATCTATGTTTAGATTGAGCTATAAAATGTTACATTAGCTACTTGGTTTCAGGAAGCACTGCTTCCATCTAAGAGGTCTTATTAAAATCTATGGACCCTTTTAGCACCTGCATTAGCTGCCTCTGAGCTAATGCTCCGAGTAAATATATTTGAAAGAAAAAGGAGGCCAGTGTCTTTTCTCTAAATTCATCTTGGTTATCACCTCAGGTGTCAGTAAATTGGATACAGAAATTTGAGTTAGAAATGTGCTTTTTTTCTCCTGCTAGTGAATGTTTCTTTTGCCTGTATGGCACAATGTGAAGCCTGTTGTTTTGTGCTCAGGGGACGTGTTGCACAGTGACAACAGAAGTGGGGAATATTTGTATTCTTTTAACTTCTAACTGCAAAATACTTTGAAATTTTAACTCCAGACAAGGGTGGGAAGAAGCAGCACATGGAATGGCAGGGGAATTACAATTGCTATCAGCAGGTTAGCATAAAACATCTGAAAGAATTTATATGCTAACTTATGCCTCCTGTTGCCATGTTATGATAGAAATAAGTTATGCAAAAGACAGATGTTTATGATGAAGATATTGTGGCAGACAACAGCATCTTTCTAGTGCATATGTAAGCTTGTGAACTAGCAGACTCCCTCTCAGAGGGCAGAGATGTTGGCAAAAGAAGTGCAAGATGCTCTCTTTATCCTTTCCACTCCATTAGTGCAACAACGTAATGAAGTTTAAGTGAGGTAGTTTGTTATGATGGAAGCTCTGCCTTGGTGATAACCTGTAGTGTAGAGGAGGTCATGCACTGCAGTGTCAAAGAAAATCAGTGCTAATGGAGTAACTTAATTAAAATTAATTGGGTATGATTCTGTCTCTTCAATGTAAGATTGATGTAGGTTATTTTCAGCTGCTTCTTTGCTTAAGGTTAAATTTCATTTGCCTAGATATCCTGGGTTCTTTCTTTTCTTCTCTTATTGACATACAAGTTGAAGTACAGTGAGATGGTTCAAAGGTTTGGAGAATGCAGAGCTGGGAAAGGCATACAAGACCATCTAAGTTTGTTCTTCTGCTAGGTGTCATTAACATTTATTCATACCCTCATCCTCAGCATATATGTTAATTGGTGTCACAAAAAGGATTGTGTTTATGAGAGCAAGAAAGAATTATGTATGACAGGATATGCTGAATACTACATATAATCTGAACATAAAATCTGGCCTCATTCAGTGATATTTTCAGCACTGCCACAACTTTGATATGGTAGCTGCAGACTATAGCCTATAAAAATGTCTTTTCCATGTAATTCCATGCAGCTTGCAAATGTGCGTTGTTGGAAGATGAAAAATAGGTATCCTGTTATGTCCTTTGTAGAACATCAATTTAGGTACTTACCTGGATTTTGACTAGAAGCTACAAAACATGCATTTTCTTATGCCTGATGTGCTATTTATTTACCACTTTTGCATATACCAGAAGCTAGCATTTAAAAGTATGAGTATTTGTGGATGGAGTGGGAGAGATAACAAAACCAATTGCCTATATTGTTGTTTTTGAAGACGGAACATAGTGTTGACTCATGTTATCATCCCATTTTTGCTGCAATGCATTCCAGGGAAGATCAAACTGCTTTTATTCATGTCATTGCCGCCACATATATGGAATACTACCTGTACCTACCACAGACTGGTTGTGGTTTCACCCTGGCCAGCAACTAAGCACCACACGGTGGTTCACTAACTCCTTTTCCAGAGGCATGGAAGAGAGAATCGGAAGGGTAAAAGTGAGGGAACTTGTGGGTTGAAGTAAAACAAGACCCATGTGTGCAAGTAAGGCAGAACATGGAATACGTTCACCACTTCCCATCAACAGGCAAGTATTTAGCCATCTCCAGGAAAGTGAGGCTCCATTACACTTGATGATTGCTTGGGGAGGCAAATGCCGTAACTCTGACTGTCCTCCCATTCCTCCTTCCTGCCCCAGCTTTATGTGCCGAGCAGATAGGATATGGTATGGACTATCCCTTTGGACAGTTGGTTTCAGGTGTCTCAGACATGTCCCCTCCAGCTGACCTGCTGGTGGGGTGGGAAGCAGAAAAGGCCTTGACTCTGTGTAAGGGTTTCTCAGTAGTGACTAAAACATCCCTGTATTATCAACACTGTTTCTGGCACAAATCCAAAATATAGCCCCAGAGTAGCTACTATGAAGAAAATTAACTCAATCCCAGCTAAAACAGCACAAGAATGTGTAATGCCCAAAATGTTATCTAATTTTACTGCATTGTTGACACTTTCTGAAGTAGAAATAAAAACAAGTGGCAAAATCACAGCAACCCAAAGAGAAACTCTTGTGTATTCTTGTACAAACCTGTGCACCTGAAGAGCTGTAAATTAGATTGCAGAAAATTGTTTGGGCTACATCTCAGGTTAAATGCCTTCAGTTATTAAAAGGCATATCACTGCAATCAGTTCTGCATTGTCTTAGAGAAAAAGAACTTAAAAGAACTCCCCCTCAGATGCAGAACATGTGCTCAGTGTTGCTTCCTTCCTGAATATAAGTAAGTGCTCGGTCTCAAAAACTGAACTTGCACATATGTATTTTCCTTCTGCCCCCAATCTTTTAGCTGGTTTCTAATATGATTATGATTTTTGTTGCTATGTCGAGACTTCTGAGGGAATTGAGAGAGTTCTCCGTTTAAAGCACCTGCTTTTCTTTGTTTTGGTGTGGCCACACTGGTATGTGCTACAAACTTGCTTATTCTTCAGTATGGCATTTCCCTTGTAACATGGAATACTTCACTAGTGTTTTGCTAGTATAAGCTAGTGCTAATACATTTTTTTTTTTTAGACGACTCCTGTATAATCTGCCAGAGGTATCCCTCAGTTTTCTGCTGAAAGACTGATGAATCATTAGCACCACAGGAGAGAATTGTAATGAATTCTGATTAATCTGTAATATACCACCACTCCAACATTCTTTGTTAATGGAATTTTAGATTAGATTAGTATTTGAATTATAAGGGTTTTCATCAATATCTTCTCTAAAAGCTGTACATGCAAGTGACATTACCATTTGGGAGTATTTAGTTGGCAGAAACTATAGAGGAACAGTCCCATCTTGAAATCCCACTCCAGAGTCTGCAGGAATCTGTTCATTTTCTAGTTTTCCTTAGCTTCTCTCACAAACTATATATACTGAACAGTCAATGCTCCCAAGATGTTTTCCCTGTCCTGTTCACAGACTGATGTCTCCATTTTATTCCTTTTTAGGCAGGTATTTTCAACTCCTTAGCAGACTGACTCAAGGAGGATTAGGTGGGCAGTGGCTATCTGGACTGGGCTTCGGTGTTGTAGTGTATAACCTGCTGTGTCAGATGCTGAATCTCGAAGTATGACAATATCTCCAGTATACTCAGGCAGATCCCCTTGTAGGATAAGCTGTCCTGAACAAGTTTTATAGTCTATGCCCAGTTTAAAATTTTATATCTAATTTATGTTTCATTAACATTTTCTTTGCTCTTAATGAGGCAGAACCTCCAAATGTTAGATACTGTATCTCCACCTCTTGAACTACTAAGAAGACTGTGCTGCAAATTCATGGATGATTTTTATGAAACCTGGAAAAAGAAAAGTGCTTTTAGTTGTGCAGGAAACTACCAGATAAGCTTCCATGAGAGCTTTTAGATGACAGGAAATAATGTTAATTTTTGGAAGTTTCCATGCTGCAAGAACAGCAAGCCTCCTGGAAGGCAGGGAAAGGTAAAAGGACAGAGATTCTTCAAAAGCTGTCATGCATCTTCCTGGAAAGTGAATGGATTTGGGCAGCATTTAAGCAATAAGCTAGTTAATCTTTCCAAGAGTTTAAGAAATAGATCATATATGAGGTTGTTCCATGGTTGTATATACCTCCCCTCTCTTTTTAATGAAAAAACCTCCATTTTTTTAGCAGAGAAAACTCAACTATACTTACCAAACAACTATGTGATGTATGTTATTTATTGGTAAATTTACCACAGAGTGAAGAATATTTGCCAAATATGAGAGGGATAATGGTTCAGACTGAATTTCTTAAGTGCAAATAAAATTCTAGAGAACATGTTGCTATAAATGCGTATAAGTGTGAATTTCATCAAAGTACTTCATAAACGAGAGCAGTTTTTTAATTATGCAAAATAAACCCATACTATTGCTGAAATTATGAGAGAGATCGTGTTACCTACAGGAAAGATCTAGGGAATTCTGCTTAATAACAGTTAAGTCATCAAGAAGACCACCACTGAGCAAAACAGGGCAAGTACCTTAAAAATTAAAACTTACTTTATACAAACCCATTTTTAGAAAGCTAGCTCTCTGAAAACCTGCTGTCCAGGCTCATGTCCCTTTGGTAAGCTCTCATTCCCTGTCCTCTTCCTATTACCCCTCTCTTCAATCACCTTGAATATCAGCCCCAAGGAAATACTTATTGTTCTCACAACCTTCATCATGACTAAGTGGGCAGCAGCAAGACAAAGCGAACAACAGCTTTCTCCCTATTGTGCACCTCCAATGCATGATGTTGTAACATACCTTATACAAGATACATTTGCATTATACAGTAAATGGCAAATTAAAAATAGAACAGATGGTGGTCATCACAGCAAGACAGTACACATTTGCAGGAAAATGTAAATACATTAGAAAATCAGTAAAAGTCTGGAAGTGTTGTGAGGACTGAAGAATATGCAGAGGATAAAAAGCTGCACAGCTTTTATTCACTGATGGCCAATTCATGTTAATACTAAGGTCAGTGAAAAAGCTTCATTAGAACTGGATTTGGCTTTAGTTACTTTTGCTTGAAACACCCTAAGGAATAAAAAGAATAATCAGAGTTGCAGTGAAATGGATAGTGCACTGGGTACAAATATGAAAAAAATATCAATAAAGTGGAAATGTATTTAGCATTATGATATATGATTTGTTAACTTTAGATATGAAATACTGTGTGTGGTTTTGGCTGTCTAATGTAACTACCTGTTATATTAGCAAGTAGAAAAGCAAGACCATACATGAGCAGTGATTGGGTCAATGCAAGTGACAAAAAAGTAATTTATGAAAAAACAGTGCAAAGATAAAATTTTAGACGAGGAATAAGAGATTGAAAGATGACCTCTTCCCCCCCCATATGTATTAAGCATTATAAACATACGAAATATGACTTTTCTGCTTGCAGGGAAGACCTGTAATTGTAATTCACAGTCACAGCTGGAGTCAGTGGAATTTTGGACTAGGTGTGCAGGTTTTCTTTTTCCATAGTTCTTAAACTACAGAATAGTTTGTTGTATAATGTTCAGGCATTCACATGTAAGTAGCAAAGAATGATTTTTAAGGAAGATGACTTCCCTCTGTATTTTTGATAAAAAGAAGACAAAAGTATTCTCTCTTCTTTCTGCTGTATTTTTCCTATCGTCATTTTCATATGAGAGCTGTTCTTTTGTATAACTGTAGTTTTTCTTGGCAGTCTTAAATGTATTATAAGGTTTCAGATCTGATGTTTGAGACCTCAAATGTAATTTAGCAACACTAAGAGAAACCAAAACAATGTAGAGAATTTATTACATATAATAGCATGACTGTCCCATGGGGTCATTTGCTGGCAGTGAAAAATAACCCCTCAAAATAAAAACCCAAAAGATGCATTTTTATTGCATACTTAATTTCTAACAATTTCTTTTTCAACTCAGTTTCTCTGCCATGAACAATTGACAGCAAAGTTTACTATTAGGTGGACATAACAAATACCTTCTCTACTGAAAATATTATCCACAAAAAAAAAACTGTAGTTCATAGTTACTGGAAGAAAGGAGGATCAGAAATTGAGCTGTAAGTTCTATATGGATCGATTTGAAAATCTACATGCACTTATTTTATACTTGCAAGTGAGGTCTTAGGACATACATGTATACAAATTACGGGCTAAGCAGTCTGATGTTGTTTCAAAGACACAAAAGTATCAAGTGAATTCTTGGTCTTGTGTAGACAGTTCTGGTTTTATTTTTCTTTGTTTTGTCTCTTATAAAACACATTTATGGAAGTGGAGTGTGAGTGATACCATAGATAGCTGTGCTTGTTTTCAGTTAATTAAATGCAATTCTAGGATGCTGCTTGGCTTTAAGAAGAGCATAGTTCATGAAAATAATTTTCTTTTGTATATTGTGGTAATTCTTAATTTGTTCTGTTATAAGTTTATGTACTTTTAATTTTCAGTTGCAGATTTATTTTGATCATTTAATCTTCTTTCACTAACATGGGAAGGACCATTCATCTTTGTGCTACTTTACTAAACCCACAAAATATGGATAGCAGCAGCAATCAGATCCAGTAAGAAAAACACATGAGAACTAGTGACCAGGCTAGAAACAAAACTGATTCTTTCTTCTGGACTTTTAACTGGGTATGTACAGAATTCCAGAGGTTCGAATTGTTTCATAGAAATGAATCTTGTCTCTCAAGTTCACTTTCATATGTTGTTTTTTGTCCTCTAATGGGTTGTATCTTATTTATTTTTACATAATGCAGTCTAGTTTTCTGTGCATTTTTTCACACAGTACCATATATGCAAGGCTGTTGTCCAAACTTTATGTATTTTTGTTCCCAAAACCCTATATGGGACATATTTTAAAATAGGAATACTTAAACTTCAAGCCTTGGGCTGTATTGACCTAAATTTCCACTTGCTGCTTTGGTGCTGGTTACAGCTGTTCCCTCATGCTCAACCAAAAAGGTGAGCTATTTCCTTTTTGCCAACTCAAGAGATTCCAGTTTGCAGGGCTTTGTCTCCTCACTAGTTTGCTCAGGAGAAATATCTTGTTTTGCTGGTTATTGTTTGCAACGCAGATATATGCAATGACTTTACGAAAGCTGAAGACCTAGTGGCAATTGTGGCAAATAGTTTCTAGATTTTGTCATTTAGCTGAGATGGAACACTTTTGAGTGTGACATTCGGACAATCACTAACAATATGGACCTATGTCTATGTCTGACGTGCAGCACTGCTTTCTTTGGTGTTTTGCCTTCAGATTGTGTTCCAGGTGTAAGTGGTTTGTTTTGTCTTTATTTCACACTGTCCTAGTTTATTTTTAATTAGAAATAAATTAAACTAATCTTCCCCAAGTCGAGTCTTTTTTACCTTTTATGGTAACTGGTAATCCATCTCCCTGTTTTTATTCTGATCCTTTTCTTCCCCCTGTCCTTCTGAGCATCTTGGTGGTCATCTGGCAGCCAGCCAAGGTAAAATTACCACAGGTTGTGAAGTTAGTTATTTTTAGAATGGTGTTTACCCTTTGAGGGAGTAGAGAAGTATAATGCAAGGTACTGGGAAAATATGCAGAGATCATTGAGGAATGCACCTTCCCCATCCAGCCCCGAGACCTGATTTCTGGGAGTTGCAACAGATGTGTTGCAGACCTGCATGAAAAATGTGGTAGGGTCTGAATTTTCTTTAAGATAGAAATGGATTCAGTGAACCTTCATTATCTAATGAATTAATACGGAAATTCCAAGCTGTTTCTCTGAATATCAGCTTTTTAAACTGTAATTGCAGCTATAATGAGCTTCTACTGTCTCTGCTGGTCTGAGGATAGAGTAACAAAACAAACTTCGGTACAAAATCTGCTCGGAACTAGATTGAAACTTGAAATCTCTTAAGAAGCAACTGCAGTTTGAAGGAGTTCAAGAATATCTGGATATAGAGGAATCTGTATAGTAGTATTGGGCATTATTCTGCTCGCCTGTTCTTAATTCCTACAAGATTATTCTTATTTTCCAAGCCAACTGGAGCAGGGTAGTGCTAGAGATATATTAATATCTGTTGCTTTGTCTGTAATGTTTTTCTTTTAATGTAAAGAGGGAACAGGAAGAGAGGAAAACTAGGAGTTCTCTGACAACTATATAGCTCCAGATTTGTGCTTATCCAGTTAGATCTTTTAGCAATGAATAATTATTATAATAAAAGCAGAAGCCTTTACTGTCCAGCACTACTGATATGCCTCACAGAGCAAGAATAATAGAATTAATGTCCCAGAATTCTGATTCAAATATTCACATTCTGCCTTGACTTGTCTGGGTTAAATCTTTTCTTCCAGAATACAGAAGTACATTTGAAATGGTTTTAGTTCTGTATATTAAATGTCGGTGATTTTATTTCTGGCTTGCTCAAGTGCTTGTCACAAATAAGAATAATACCTCTCCTCCTTTTTTTTGTATTATATTTCCTTTTCTTCTGTTTTTTAAAAAAACTTGGTTGCTCATTAAGGTATGTTTTTTTCAAACACCTTTTTGCATTTTACTTTTTCATCACATGACAAAGATGGAGTTATTAATGCTGAAATAAACTATCTGCCTGAGTTAGCTGGAGGGAATTCCATTTTTGCTTAACTTCCAACATTTATCAAACCCTAATTTGTTAAAAATTAAATTCGGCCCTTAGACATAACACTTCCTTACCCATGTTGTGTTGAATCTGACACCAACATCCAGGGGTTATGTTCAGTATTGCTTGATTGACATATGCAAAAATCAAAGTAAAAATTACATCACACTTCTAAAACATGAGATTTTATCTTTGCTTATGGGCATTGCTTTCACCTCTCATTATAAATTACAATTACAGCTAGATGCATCAGTATTCTGTACAAATGATGCCTAATATCATCAACTGTCAGGTCTAACAGATATCAAAGGCAATTCTTGGCCCATGTTGCCTTGACAACACATCTTGGTTTTGGCCTTCTTTGTCAATTCAAATTCTTGAGCTCAGAATTTAATTAAGCTGCCTTTTTTCTTCCTGAATAGGAATCATTCAGGATTCCACTGAATTTGAAATACATTCAAATAAAACAACTAAAAGTGGATGCTATAACAATTTGCTTGCATTATCGGCTGGAAACAGAACATATCATACCTTCTTATTATCTAACCTGCTGTGAGGTTTCAGTGTGCAGGTCTGTCACCTAATTGTGACCTGTTCACTGCAGTTGTTTCTTCTCCTGCACCCTGTCATCATTTCTCTTGATTCAGTGTTGCAGGATGTGAGGGCCCATTATTGCTGTTTAACCAGAGACCTTTCTTCGAGGAACAAGCTGAACTATAGAACTGTCCCTTTTGAAAAGCACAGAGCTCAGTGTTAATGTTTCTAATGCTGCAGAGCTGATGTCAGCCCATGATAAGGTGCTTCAGTGGTTCATTGCCTCCAGTGTTAAAAATATCCTCTTTATTTTTAGACTGTATTAATCTTAGTTCAGGTTTTGGCCATTCATTTGTGATTCTTCCATTATGAATTTTTTCTGCTTCATGTAGTTCTTAAAGACTGCAATCAAGTCACTCCTTCATCTTTCTTCAGATCAGTGAAACAGATCACCGTCCCTTTTCGTTGTGTACTTTCTTGGTTCTTTAGGCTCAGTGTTTGAGGTTGCCTTTTGAGTCTTCTTCAGTATTCAACGGCTTTTCTGAAGTATAAATAGCCAGACGGGAGTCAGCAGTCCAATAGCATTTTGATTGATTCAGTGGTAGGTGCAGAGGTACTGAGACCCTCCTGAGCATACTTAGTGTTCGCATACCTGCACACATTGAAGCTCACTTTATCACCTACACCGTTGCGGAGAGTTGCTCAGGTTCCTCTGACTAAGTTCTGTGACCTGTAATTCTTCATCTTCAGACACAGTTCCCTGGGAGACTGTTGCCATTTAGTAAATCTAGTCTCTGCTGTTGAATCCTAGGAACATGAGAGTATAATAGTTTACATGGAAAAGTAAGGAAAAAAAGAAATGAGCAGATGATTTAGTTTAAAGCTGTCATTACAATATTAAGTTACCCCCTAATTTTGTGTGAGAAGAGAAAAACATAATCAGATTTCAGTATTTGTTTTGACTCTTATCTCTAAAGATTATTTTCCCCTAATTAACTTGAAAATCTGGCTTTACTGTCACTCAAAGTCACTATCTATTTCTTGGTCTGCTGCTTACTAAAAGGGTTGCATGAGTGACAAATCGTCAATCAAGCTGGAGTATAAGTGATCCTTAATATAGTATATTTTTCAAAACAGATAACTGTTGAACGACAAAACAAATTGCTTGTCTATGCAACATCTTGCTTATTGTCTCTTTCTAGCTATTTATTTTCTATTGGAAATTCAGACTTTTACTTCTTTAATGCAACTCAGCCCACTTAGCACTACTGCAGCACAAAGCCATATTTGTTACTGTATTTCTGCCTCTAGATTAGTTACTCTAAGAAACAGCTGAGAGACCGTGTTCCAGATTCTGGAGAAGCTTTTAAAATTTAGTTTTACCGTTTTTATGGGTACACATTTCAGGTGAAGATTTTATCAAGAAGGCATTGTGTATTGCATTTCTTTAATTCTATTCAAACAGCAAATGAGCAAATACCTTTCTGGTGGGATGCTTAATTATTACCATTTAGAATGTTCCTTTTGGCTTCAAGAAGCTGAAATAACACAGAACAGTTAAAAAAAAACCCCAAACCAAACAATTTGTTTACCTACATTTGAAGAAATACACCAGCTGTATTATTCACATAACTCCAATAGCTTGTAGGTTTTCTGTAAATGTTTTGGTCAGGAAGGAGCCAGCATTTTTTTTCTTTTTCTTTTTTTCTTTTTTTTTTATGCTGGTAGTGATTCATGTGTTTGTGTGCGGTAGCAGAAATGAGCTGTCATTATATGTTCTGTGTTTAACCTATGCCTTTGCCTATGAATGGGCCCTCTCATCTTTAAACAGTAATTAGGACCAAAAAGTAGAAGGGAATAATGACCAAGTTCAGTGTAACAAAATCTGACTATGATCTAAGGCAGCTTTATACTTTCAAAGTATTGCTGTACATATGTGAATAAATAAATCATACCAGTTTTCTCTAAGTGTCACTCAGTTTGACCTTTATTTCTTAACTACTAGCTTTTGTGAATCATAGGCAAGAACTGATTCTGAAAGGAGATTTACTGGAGATGAAGTCAGTGCATAGAAGGGAAAGGTACCCAAATAAAAAAAGCTCCTACAACACAGCTTGCGTATTACCAAACTGCCTTAGAAACATCTTCTTCTTGTCTTTCAGACTGAATCGTTCACTCACTATGCCAGATTAATTTGGACTACGAGGGTGAGACATCTGCCACTGTAAACTTTGTCTCAGCATAGGGAAAACTTCCCTTGGCACAGCAGACTGTGGGAATTCTGGAGGATACAGGACAGCTTGTTGCATTCATGTGTAGAGAACTACCTGTATTGAAGGATTCTTGCTTTACTCCAAAATTTCACTCTTGCAATTTTAAAAAGCAAATATTTGCTTAAACTATAACATCTTTAAAAAAACAAAACACGCATAGCTTTAAAAAAACAAAACACGCATATCTTTAAAAAGCTTTGTGGCTATACTTTACAAATACAGCTGTTCCACATAATTAAGTTTCCTCCTGATACATGTGTGATTTTTATCCCTAGCTTGGAAACAATTGTTACAGACTTGAAGGCATCTGTAAGATAAGTATGTGAAGCTCAGGTCATGTCTGAACTCTGAAAGATTTGGAGTAGTTTTTGGTTTGCAAGGAATAGTTCTAAGTGGGCTGTGTCAGAGAAATTGTGAAGTGGTTCAGTTAGCCCAATGTAGACTTAAAAGAGTGAATTTGAGCTTTGAAACTATTACTGGCAATTCACTTTTCTGAACTGGAATTCCAAGGAAATCTCAAAGTGATTCTAGATGTTACTCATTTTTCTATCATAGGAAAAACTGTTCCTCAAATATATTAGCTCAAAAGGCCTGGGAATAGACTTATGATATATGAAGAGGTTCCTGTCAGGTTCAGAGAGTCTTCTTGAATATTATGGTGTCTTCAGAGGTCTTAGCTTGAAAGAAGTGTTAATAGAAGATTCACTCACTTTCTCCTCTCATCCTTCTCTCCAAAGGTACAATTTGACTTTGCAGTGAAGAGCTTTAGTTCAAGTGGTGGAGCTTAGCCTGTGAGTGATAACTTTTTGTTATCAGTGACAAAAAGCAGTACTTAGGTGGCAAAGGGCTAGAGAAACCTTCTCAGAGTGGTCTTTCTGTGCCGTTCAGCAGGTGTTGCACTCTTTTTTTTTTTTTTTTTTGAGACTGCATTGACCAATGAATTCAAAATAATGTGTAAAATTGGAAAGAGCTATACTGGTCCTGTGATGTCTCCTTAAAATTAGAAAAAGCACGTTGCACTGGGTTTTTTTTTTGATATTTGTTTTTGTTGCTGTACATTTTTCTTTGATACTCAGACACTGAGGAAACATTCTGTCTGTCAAAATGGGTGGCCTTCAGTCTGCATAGAAGGGTAAAGATCAGCACCTTGTCGCAAAACTGGGACTGTACCAAAAGTAGGCTGGAAGTCCTGATGGGAAGTAACAAGAATCTGATAGCAGAATCATGGAGAAATGCTAAGAGTAGTTAGAGTTACAGACTTTTAATCAGCAGTAAGTGTTTCTGCACGTGGTTCTGCATATGCCTTTTCACTGTATGCAGCTAAAATAATAAATATTCATATTCATACAGCTTTGTGGAGCATCATATGAAAACTTTTAGCCAAGAAAATATACAAAATAGAAGGAAAGAGGCAGTCTTGAATGGCTAGCATAGAAAAAAGGAGCAGAATACATTTTAATGTAGGTTTGTAAAGAAACGCAATGTTATGTGAGAAAGTAAAACATCATGACACTGTGCTCTGTATTCACACATGCTAAAGGCAAACTGTGCCTGGCCATGTAGCTCCTCACCTGAGGGCTCCTAGCTTTGCCATCAACGGCGGAAACAGTTCCAGAGTCAACTTACAGCCATGTAATAGCTCAGAAAATTCTCAGGGACTGAAGTACAAGCTGATCAAAAATAATACGGTACAGTGGTGATGCATTTGTTTGTGGGTTTTTTTTCAGTTGCTTTTCTCTTTCTGCATAGGCAACAACTTCCTTTTAGGGTTAGTTTTAGTGGACAGCCCCATATTTTTTTAGCTATTTTATATAAGTTTGTTAACTACATTATGCAAATAAACTCAGCCAATGGAAACATGAATACTCCTGTTACCTACAGGTTAAATAACACAACAGTCATTGTTCTTGTATTGAAACAAGTCTTCAATTTTGACATTTCCGCTAGGCAACTTGGCAAAAAATCACAAGCTGTTGTTTTATAGTGCAGCTTCAATGTAAGACCTGATTTACTACTTATTTTGTCATATGTTGTAGAGCATCTTCTAACATTAAAAACTCCTTCCCTATTTTCTGAGAACTGAATCTCTCTCCTAGTATTAAGAAAATAACCTAGCTCAGCAACTTTATTGGCATATCAGTGGTGTGTTCTTTCTTCTGGTTAGGAAATGCATCAGATTGCCATGCAAGATTTACATTACAGTTTCCTCCATTTATACATTATATGGACTGTGTGTCCTGAAGATAATAGATTTTGCCACATTTTTTTTTTTTTTTAGCAGGGGAGCAAAACCCAGCAAAGTCTTGGATTCATATGAAGCGAGATTTTGAATAATAAGTTGCATAAGCAGAGACAGAATATATCATTGATATAGTTCATGGGTCCTCTAGGAAATAACAGTAAATGTCCTGTCATGTTGCTTGATTATTTCTTTGAAATGTTCTGTGTATTCTGTGCTGCCAATGAAGTATAATTTAGAGAGTTGCCATTTAAACCTACATATCTTACTGTGATATTAAGTGTATTTAAACCCCATAAAATGCCTTCTAATTTATTTTTCATTTAGTCCATTTAATAAAATAGCAATAATGTTCTTTCAAGTGAAGGTTATGGAAGGAAAATTGCTCCTACTTTTAAAATATATTCCTCAATTTGCTGTATCGTTTATTGCACTGCAGAAGTCATTTACCCTCTGGAACATTCACTTAGAATAAAATTATTGCTTAATTTCTTTGAAAAAGACTGGAGATTGGTCATGTTCTTCATAACTTTAAATGTAATTTTGTACATTGTTAATGCTTCACAGTTATGCGTAGCAATAAATTCAAAATTTAATTTATCTTTGGTATTGCTTTTGATTTTGCTTTCTGGAAGCTTTGTCTTCTTCCGCAGTGTTTGGAGAGGGATTAAAGAATGACAAAAACTGGTTTACTGATGATGCTTAAATTATCTTAAAACCTTTTATGATTCACTGCTGTTGCTTTCAGATTTCTTCTTGTTACAGAAGAAACCAATTTTAATGTAGCCTACATTGACTTCAAAGATGTATGGGGAAGGCACACTTGGTTCACAAGCATGGCTGGTATGACATGAATTTCAGGTGTTCCCACATGCGTGTAAGTTATCTAGGAAGAAATGTTAAATTACCTTTAAGCCTCTTGAGTCTGGTCAAACTATAAGCACCGTTCAGAGTTAGGAATGTTTTATTCTCCTCTACACTTCTTGCATCCCCATGTGCAAGCCTTTCCTTCAAACAAAACTATATTCAGAGGATGAAAGTCCAAAACTGAGAACTAGATCTGTATCCATGACATTTTAGATTTCATTTCTGTATTTCAGTGACTTTCATATAAACTATATGCTGTTACAAGTAACAGTATGTATTTTCTAAACTGCCAGCCCTATGTATTACCTCTGGGAGCTGTAAATCAGACTGTGCTGCAACTCTAATGATGTTGCTGTGCTGAAATTATATTTTTTATTGTGTAACTGCCCATCACCTACACCTGAGCAGTCCTGTTATTTTCAGTCAATATGAGTAGCTGCAGCTGTTTGGAACTGCTGATTTGGTACAGAAGAACAGATCCAAAAATCACTAGTATGCCTTTGTTGTCTAGCAAACTCTGGGCTTGGTTTATGCATCCTCATGGAGCAGTTTTGTTGCTGTCTAATTGAGAGTTAGACTTGCTGTGGTACTTTATGGATAACAAACCAAAACAACCTGCCCTCCCTCTATCCTGACAAAAGGTATTTCCAAAATCGGTTCAATTTAGGCGTGTGAGGGAATGTAACAATTAGCCCTTTAGGCCTTTAGCTTGAGTTTAAGATTTTAGTCTCTGACCACTTGCTACTGTCTTGGATCAGCTATGTTATTGAATCTCCGAGATTTATGTCTTGGGCTCTTAATTCCTTCAGATAGATCTGCTTAGTCACAAAGATTTAAATCTTAGTAATGAAGGTTCAGGAGTATGGAGCTACAGTGATGATTTCACTCTTACAGCTTTCATTGCAGCTAAGAATTATCTGCCTTAATTTCCAAAAGAGAATGAATCACTTTCTCAAGCCTTTTCCTGTCTGAAATAAGCCTCATTCTTTCACAGGTATTAAATGCCAGTGATAATAATCATAATTTCTATTTATTTACTTATGGAATTGATGGTGTTAGGTGAGTTTCACTTAGGAAGGTTATTGGTCATCTTTACAGTTGTCTTGTTATTTGTTTATATTGTATCTAAATTCTTTTCTCTTCATTAAGTGGCTTCTAAATATCTTTTCAGTATAATATCCTGACAGACGTTACAGCAAATAAAATTTGGAAGATACAGATAACTGCCCTAACAGTGGAAATCACAGTGGCCTTAACAAAGTAATTGTGTTGAAACAGAAAGATGTAAATAATCACACATGCTATCTAGCATAAAGACTAAATGACTTTTCTTCCTCTGTACATAGTCAGGTGCGTTGGTGGAGTTTGCGTGATTAGCGAGTATGTGAGAGAGATTGGGCAGTCATCTAGGGATTGAATGTAACCACAAAGAGTGTTTGGTCAACTTGCTTAACAAATAGATTGGATTTCTTTGTTAAGGAAGGTTCTTCTTAAGAAGGAGTAAATATAACATAAAAACCAGACAAATACTGGATCACGCATGAAGAGAAAAAGAGGAAAGGTATTAGCTGGTAGCAAAAGCATATATGTGGAGGAAATAAAACAGTATAGGTTGTCACATGGTGCTTTCGGTTGACCTTAAATCCTTACCTGGGTAATTAATATTTGAAATGTAGAGTTTTCCTCCTTTTTTTTTAATTTTGATGCAATGCTTTATTAAAGAAATAAGTTTTTTTCCAAAATCCACTTGTGATTTTTGAATTATTTCTAAAGAATGGAGCACGTTGTAAAAGTCACTTCTTTAGCTCCACAGTGTGAAAAGGCACCTTTGAAAATGTCCTGCAATGATGATGGAAAAAAAGGAGGATCCTTTCTCTTTGTGTGGGAAGATAATGTTTGAAGTGTTGTAGCAAGTGTATCTGTTATTACCTCCGATGGTAAGACATATGCCTAGATCCAGGTTTTTAGAATGTCTTCTTGTATACAAACAGAAACACCTACAAATTTTGTTTTAAGGTAGCAGTGTGTCTTGTTTTATAGCTAGTTAAGAACACATTATTTTAAATAGTTCTTCCAGTTTCAAAATTAACATTATTGCATTTTGGCAACACTTAAGACAGTACGTTCTGTTGTTCCAAAATTATTCATGATCTTTCCATAATACTTTTCTTTTTGTTTGTGGTGCCATTGCGAGATTCACAAATGAGCTCAGGTTTAATTTAATGAGAATTTCGTATCTGTACAGAGAAGTGTGGGTGTTTGTTTATAGATGCACAAAACTGTGTAGGCTTAAAAGCATAGTGACTTATTCTTTTAGTGTTTTAAAATTAATGTTTAATTCCTAAGCTCTTAATGTTATTTTACTAGGCAAATATGAGCATTTCTGGTAGAACCTGTATGAACATTTGATTTTGTGTGCCTTATGAATAAAAGTATCTTCTAAACTTGCATCAAGGGGAATTAAACTTTGCCTGGAGTCAGAACTGTGGATAGATGGATAAGACTGGACTGGCACTTGCTCACTTCCTCATATGGACATGATAATCCCATCTGTCTGTCATTTGTCCATCTTATCCCTCTCCCTTTTCCATCCATTCTTACACACAGTGCCATCTTGACAATTTCCAGAAGGAGAGTATGGTTAAGTTAACCTTTACTGAACTAAAAGGCATTATACAAAGTGCCTCTTTTTCTCCTTCTCTTGATTTCTTTTCTTTAGTGTTCTGTATAAATGGAGCCTTAGACATAAAAAGTGTAAGGAAAACAGTCTGGTTGGATGTCATTTGTTTAATTTATTCAGATATTAAAATCTTTTATCTAACTGCCTCAAGTCTCCTGGTATTTTTTACGAGGTATTTACATTTGGGGTTTTTTTTCTGACAAATTGTATTTATGGTGTTAACTTCTCAAGTTTACTTGGCCTGGAATTAATTCTGTCTGTTCCTGAGGAGCACAGTGGAGTGGTGCTTTTGAAGATTGTGATCACAAGCCTGAAAATAACTTCATATCCCACCGAAGTAGTCAGTGCTCTTGAATCTTTTCAAAGAATGATAAGGATGCTGAACCCTGTTCTCTTCAGCTTGAGAAAAAGCTTGGTTATATTGTGGTATTTTGAAAAACATGAAGGCAGTGTGACTGAATTAAAGAAGGGATGGAGAATAACTGCTTTGCACAGCTCCTGTCCACTTAAAAAGTATTGCGAGAAGAAGCTTGCCCTCAGTTATCAGTAATGACCCAGCTAGTGTTTGTAGTATCAGCAGCTTCTTTCTTCGAAAGAGGTTTTGGTAAGAAACAATTAACACATTGGTAGCAGCGCTATTTCTTCCTTTGTGTCCTTTTAAACAGTGGTGTCTTCAGGAAATATTTACTTTTCACCTGGCATTGATTGTCATTTAAAGGGGGCTAAAGCAGAGCTCTCTGTTTCCTCTCCATTAGCACAGAGTACAGCCTTGCTGATTGCTGTGGGTGGTGTAATCTCTTTTCTGTTGTTCGACCTATAGCCTTCATTTCATTCTCAGTTCTGATTACCTTTTATATCCCTGTATCTGCTTTCTTCTTACATGATTTTCTTCTTACACAACAGCTCTAACATTCAGCTTTTGTTAGCCATGCGCAAATCTAAAAGTCATAACATTTCATATCCCAATAATGCAATAGTCTGTTTTCTAGTCTTGGCAGATGTCATATTTACTGATCGCCGTCTATTCAGAGCTACTGCTGAAATATTTTTCTTAACCTGTGACTTAGAGCATTTTACTTACTTTTAGCTAACCTCTCTCATGGCCCTCCCTTTCTCTGTCACATCAGGATATGTTAGTTATTTTTTCTGTTAATGATGCTTTTCTATTAAAGACCTTCCCCAACTCAAGTATTGTTTGTGTGATGTATCATTGCATCCTGTTTCAAACAGCCTGTAATGTAGGGATTTTGTCACCTATATGTTAGTGTACTAGTATGCTTCCTCCTTTTTAGCTTGGGAATCACTTGCATTGGCACATGAAAACATCCACCACCCCTTTTCTCCATTATCTCCTTAATATACCCTTTGTCTCTAAAAAAATCTTGACAACACTGAGGCCGGTGTGCCTGTCATACTGACTACCAATATCTTGTTGTTTTCATATTCTCCTTGGCTTCTCTCCATCAGCTGTCTCAGACCTTGTGTTTGGACTGGCAGGTCTTTAGGGCAGAGAATGTCCTTTTCATTCTGTGTTTGGAGTCTGACAGGGACTTAGGAAAGGCTCCCAGTTAGTAAGAGGGGACATAAAAATGCTGAAAACACACGAATTATGTATCTTGAATACAACCAATATACAAGGTGGTAGTTATATAATGGCAATTTTTAATAGAAGAGCCATGTCTCTAAAGCCTGCTACTTTTGAGGAACAGATCATTTTCCTTATTATCTATTCCCCTTCTCACATATTACCATTCCTTTGAAACTGCATTTTCTATATCTACTAATAGGTTAGTTTATTTTCCTTATTTAAAGATACATGTACAGGGTGATTTTTTTTCTGCAGAAGAAAAGAAAAAAGGAAGAACTAAAACTAAACAAACCCCGCTGGATAGATTCCTAAAATCTGAGGTGAGCCCAATAAAATAAATTCTGAAAGTGAACAGAAAAATATTTGTAAAACTTAAAAATTGCTATAATGAAGTTCCACATATTTTTGCCTTGAACTATAAAAAATCTGTACCAAACTTGTAGTTTTGTATCGAATATAACTTAAGAAAACTGTGTCTGCTGAAAACTTCTTTGATTACTGATTTGGAAAATAATTACAAAAAGCTCACTGTCCTGACTAATCTGATAAAATTTTTACTTGTAATAATATCCACTTAGAATGGAAGAAAACAGGATATAATTCAGGAAAATTAAATATGTCTTCCAAGTGTAAATATGAAAACACAACTGAGCTTTTTCAGCTCTCTACTTTCTAAGTGAGACCTCTCCTTGGCATTCGGGAGCTTTAGGAGCCAGGCGCTGATGATACAGTTCTTCATATTGTGGAGTTTACTAATGATCAGCAGCTTTGAGCTAGATCTCAAGACCATTTTTTTTTACCTCAGTGAGTCTTTCTTATTTGCAGTGCCATCTTTTTCTTATGCTTCCACTTTTTCAAGTGGCAGTAATTTACTTCAGAATTGCTGCTTTCATTTCTTCTCAAAACAGAACTGCAGAGGCACTGTTCAGGTTTCCCTAACTAGTTTTGTTTTGTTTAATGTTCTTTTTGCTCTTCACCACCACTGGAGCAGCTTTGTGACTTGCTTTGCAAAATAAAGCAGCTGACCTGTTGAGATCATGCTCCTGCTTGCATCAGTGGCTGATGCTTGATGTGTTACAGGTAAACAGGGCAAGAAAACATACATTGTGTCTTGCTGAAGATCTGAAATTATTTCTAGAGGCAGTATTCCTTCGTGATCTCCCTGGTGCAGTGCCGACACCCAAGAGTGTGATATTGCCCCTTCACTCCAGCTTTCTTGCTTTAACTGAACAACCAAACCATTTTCTATTTTTATATGTTACCAATTGCAAACTTATACTATAAATATTTTCTGGAGAAAACAAATTGAAAGAGAAGTAAATCTTATCTTAATGCATTTGTAGAATAAACTATTGTATTTTATCTTAGCAATTTATCTGTACATTTCCTATGCCAGTTTCAAGTTATTAAAATGATTGTGCTACTGTGCTTGCAGTATTATTTTTGGTAGAGATTGCATTCCTATTTCAGGCCTAGTTGTAGCAGTAGATAATGTGAAAATCTAGATGTTATATTTATCATCATTGTAGTAAATAGGTGTGGATTTGTAATTATACCAATGTGTAGTACTGAAGCATCTCTTCCAAACGTATACCAAAGAGCATTCTAATATGTATGTCCACTTGAAACATGGCTGAGAGAAACATGGGAAAATTGTTTATTCCAATGTGTTCCCTAAATTATTAAGCATTTTCATCCACATTCAGTTATTCTATTATAGTGATAATGATAGTAGTTTAAAAACTACTTTCAATAACAGGGCTAGTTTGTGCTAGTTGCTGGCATCTACTCTTTAATGCTCTGAATCCACAGCCACGTGTCAACTGTGGGGTGAGGTACTGTTGTATATTGAGAGCAAAACTGTACTCAGCTTGTGCAGTGTAGAGGCAAACGGCTTGCAGTTTACTTTTTCCCCCTAATACTGGGGTTGAAATGACTTGCGATTTCACGCTGAGCAGCAATATGGACTTCACTAAATGAACTGTGTTGTTGAGACCTAATGCTGCTACATCACCCATATCCCCTTCCCCCACCTTCCTGAAACACTTAAGTCCACATTTTGCTATTACAACTGTAAAGCTGAATCTTTAATAGGGCAGAAGATACAACTCGTCATATCTGAAATACTGAGCTCTGTATAAGCTAGTGAGGACTCACTTGTATATGTGCTTGAAACTCACTCTCTTTGAAATTTACTTTTCTATACGTTACAGTGTTTAGTAGTTTAATTTGAAGCAGTGAATTTGGTTCAGACTATTTCAGAGTCGGTTGGGATACATTTAAGAAATAGGAGATCAGCAATACTCAGGCTTCCCAGACATTTTCAGATTGCAGAAAAGAGGATTTGGTTCAAAGCAATGCTGAGAATCACAGATCCATAATGAGGAAAAAAAAAAGACGCACTCATGTATGTGCTTACTGAATTGTCACATCAATAATATTTCAGCCATTTTTGCCATTCAAAATACCGTTCCAAGTGTTTCTGGAAGAGTCAGTGACTTTGGCCAAAGAGGTCTGGAAGAAACTAGGACATGATTCGTTTAGGTTATGGTGTTTAGGGAAGCTTAGTTGAATTTCTTGGGCACCTCTTGTCACAAAATTTCCTTTTAGAAAAGAATGCAGGAACTATGCTTTTGGGCTTTGCAATTAAACACTTCAGTCACAAATAGCCTTCCTCTGTGAAATATGCTTCTCGGGTTCTCAGTTCTGGGGTTATGCCTAGCATGATTCACCCCTCCCCTTCTTTTTAATCACTCCTTGTTCTAGGCAGCACATACTGTATTTGCAGCACAAAAGCTTTTGTATATGTTTGACTGGAACAGAATAGAGGGTTAAGCATGGGAGATTGGATTTTCAGAAGCATACAAGTAATCTGGAAACAGTTTTTGGAGAAAATCTATGGGACTTGTACTCCCATGTCATGTTGGTATTTTTTAAAATCCCAGTGAAACATCAAAGGCTTTGTAAAACTAAACAGTCTTAGAGTCACTTAATGAATCCTAAGGAAGGTGAATAAAGAGAGGCTGTCTAGGAGTATGTATTTTGCTTTATCCTGCATGCAAGCAATTAACTTCAATATACTTCTGTGACCTAATTGACGCATTTCTGAGCTCATGCACTCTTTCATTGTGTAATGCATGCTGCAGTAGTTAGTTTTATCAACATAAAGAAATGTTAAGCACGGAATATTCTTGAGTTAAGACTTGTTTCGTGTTTTGGTCTTCTGCTGTGTTGTTAACTAGAAAGCAGTCTATGTTTTATGAGAACCGTATTCAAATGTTTCCTCACTAGCACTGGAAAGTTCATTGGGAAGGTCATAGTTCTTCCTCACATAAAATTTGCTGGGAATGAAATAAGAGTAAGGAGGGGGAAATGAAAGAATGGTAGATTAAAAGAAGAACAACTTTAATGTTGCTGTTAATGCCTAAATACTTATTTTCTTTGTATTAGGAAAAGAGGCTCATTTCCTCTGCAAAACAACATATAGTGACTTTTTTTTTTTTTCCCTGTCCTTTGGAGAGCTGGCAACGGATGGAGAAAACTGCATGATTTTTAACAATTGCAATGCAAGGCAAAGCTTGACCCAAATTTTCCAGACAGCGGAAGGTTTGAGCAAAATAATTTTGAAGGAGAGACAGTTTGGATTTGAAAGTATGCTATTGATTGAAAGAGAAAACATTGCTGTGTTCAGTAGAGAAGAGAAAAGACCATGAACTTCATTGCTTAAAAGAGAACTATTATACTGAAAACTGATTCCCACCACTTCCCCTGCTGTCACTGCCCTTGCTGCTCTCTCCCCATCTACACACATCCTAAAACTTAGTTTGAAAGAGAACCCTGTGTAAATTGCCCTATTTCTTTTCCTTCTTCCTGTTTTCTTCCTGTGCCGTTATATTAAAATAATACATGAAAAAAAAGAAACAAATAAAAGCAGAGAGGGATTAGAGGGATGAGTAGCGAAGTTGGAAACTTTTAAAGTGAAGCCCTGATAATGAATAGTATAAATGGAGTTGTGTAAGTAATTTTCCTTTTAAATAACAATAAAAAAATTCTAAGGGCTTAATTTTAAATTTCTTCCTGGATTTAACAGTGACAGTTTCCTTGTCGCGTGAATCCTGCTCCCATTCTCACTACTCTGCTTCTGAGAGGCTCCGACCATCAGTATTTACTGTAGCTAGCAGAAATCAGCTGTCAAAATGAGCTAGCAGGTGTAACAATCTTTCTGAAGTGTCCTTCCATCTAAATTGGGGATTTGTTAAATAAATAAATGAATAATAAAAAAGAAAGAAAAATAAGGAGGGAGAATTTTTTTTTATTTTTAAGAGAGATCAACTAGTCTGTCTGTAGAAATCTTCCTGGCAGTAGTGAGAGATCAAATATTGTGGAGTTTATGGGTAGAAGTGGAGTTAGATTAATTATGGAAAAATTAATTAATTTATTTTCAAGACTACCAGTGTTAGTCTCTATTTAATTGGAAATAATACCTCCAGTGCAAAGATCATCTATCAGTTCTGCTTATAGTATGTTAATAACAAAATCATCCAGACCTAAATATTTTCAGAGGTTGCATATTCTGAGCTGTGCTACACTCTGCTAGTGTCAAGTAATAAGTAATAAAAACATATATTACCTGCAGTGTTTCCGCATGCATGCATTTATGCACAGCATATCCAGTATTATGATAGACAATAGCTAATGGACCAGAAAAGACCTCAAAAAAACCTTTTAAATCTCAACACAAGTCTGGTCTGAGTTGCATTCATGGTTTGCCATTATTTTGAATGAAATAAAATTAGGCTGCATCAAGAACATCATATTCAAAGCAAAGAGCAATGCATATATTTGTTTTGTGACGTGCTGATTTTGATATGGGGATAACCAGTTTTCTTTAGCTACTTCATATCAAGTTTTAGGGACATGCATGTGGCTTTGGTTTGTCACACCAAGTAGCTGTTTATACTCTCTAGAAAGAGCTGCAAAACAGCAGCATTGGTGCATTGCAAAACATAATGATTAATGAAGTCATACTGTGCAATGTGTCTTACAAGATGACATCTGGATGTCACTGTCAGTTGTATATTTTGTACCTTTTTCAAACAGGAAAGATGCTTATTCTCTTTATAAGGGGTTCTAGGTACAAGAACTGCATCGTTTATTTGTTTCATATCCAGGCTGAGTTTATGCTCATCTCGCCTTTAGTAGTTAGCAGACTATCCTGAACAGCCAGGCTGGATCCAACAGCTTGAGGCAGAATGTGGTTATTCGTTGTTTTTTATAATTTAGGACATGCTTGTATTTCAAGGCTGGAGCTGAGGGCAACCGTTGGTCCCAGCCCAAACCACCTGTCTGTGTTCACATAAACAGCGGACATACTAGGAGGATTATGAGATTAATGTTTCTACCATGTGCTCTCTAATTCTTTAGTATTTATTTAAAATGTGCTAAGCAGTGTTTATTTTACAGTTGAACAGTTCAAGCAGCACGTGGGAAGTTGCATCTAATGTTGGCTGTTTAACCCCAGTCATGGGAAGCAGAGCGTGTCCTGCCTGTCACGGAAATACAACAGCAAACACAGGACCAAGCACTGAACCTTTTTATTATTGTTATCAGTATGCTCTGCGGAGTCAGTGTCAGAGGCCTTGATTAACACAGGCTGAGAGATAAGCGCTTGTGAATTGGTGCTAGCAAAGTGCTGGGGAATTCAGATCAGCACATTCTCTGTGTATTGCTTATTACATTACACTGCACTGCTTGCCTATCCTGTTTTTCCATTACCTATTTCCTAATGATTGATTTTTAAAGTGACAGAGTGTATCCCTTTCATACTGTAAAGAGCTTAAATGTGTGCACAGAGATTATGCAATGAAAAGAGGCAGATTCCCCTACAAAAACAGCTGTATGCTGTAAACATTTCTTTTTTTTTTCTTTTCAATTAGGAATCCGTTATGTGCACTGTGCAATTCAAAGACAGACCACTCTCTGCACAGGGAGGCTAATGTGTATCAGACGGGAGGACAAACAGTGCTTTCTAAGATAAGATGGGTATTTGTCAGCAGAAATTATGGTTGTGAATCTTTTCCTTTTTGGTCGTTATTGAAAGTCTACATTGTCTCAAATTTAATGAAAAATGGGTAGCAAAATGGGGAGGAAATTGACCAGACTGTGCTTAT
This sequence comes from Clamator glandarius, assembly GCA_033459285.1. Taxonomy (NCBI): domain Eukaryota; kingdom Metazoa; phylum Chordata; class Aves; order Cuculiformes; family Cuculidae; genus Clamator; species Clamator glandarius. The sequence goes on along the minus strand of JAUNZM010000276.1, from coordinate 1,752,416 downwards.
TAAATGCAAACATACAATTTAAATATGATCTTTCAAAAAATTAGCAAAAAGCATGTATGAAAAAATCCAGAAATATCCGGTCTTGTGCTATCAGCACAAGAGCTATACCAGTATTATATTCTATGTATTAGGTTCTTGGCTTTTGGAAGCCTTAAATACAAAATGTTGTGTTAGTATCATGTATGTGTTCTTCTGTCTTGTTTTCCATTACATACCAGGTTGATACTAGTGAGGTCTGGTGGTTGACTGCTGGCCAAGCTGCTGTTCCTGCCAGTCAGGAACACCCTTTCTTCTTTCTTATATACTTCTGAAATCTTTTGGATTCCCTTGAAAGATGCCACTTCTCTGGTATCCAGGCTAGACCTACTTCATTGCTTGCGTGACCTGGGCATGGGACTTGTTTTGTGTTCATTAGAGATTAGAGATCCTTCCGAATTAAATTTCTTTTCGATTTAAATTATTTAGGTGTGCTTAGAGTTGTTTGTGTCAATCTGAAATGTTTGTATCCTTTTTTCAGTCAGACCTCCCAGAAAGTATCGCATTTTTGCAATTCAAATTCCCAGCAACGTTGCTTCTGCTTCTAAGATCGGGCAGGTTTGCCAAAACACAACATTCTGCTGGAATACTCTGCCAATTTTGACAGTGTTAAAACTTGTCATCAAAAGTGAAGGCCTATAAGTACAGATAGAGAAAGCCAGGATGCAAATTCCTACCCTGCCTTATTCAAACTCTGGTCTCGAATATGCCGTATTCCTGCTTTGTGTTCTTTGAAATACTCTCATTTTCAAGTGTGCCACATTGTAATAGTAATTAACTACTCATTGGATCTGGTGTTTGAGCCTTGCTGTCCTGTGTTGTGGGTGAGTGACATTAAATAATGTTTGATTATTTGTAATAATGCCAGGTAGAGAAAAAGTCCATCTCTGCAGCAACATGGCAGTCAGGACATGGTCTTCTGCCGAAGGAGGTGTAGGTTCAAGTGCAGCCTAAATCAGTCTGTTCAGGACCTTTGTTTGGGATCTCCCAAGTGAGAGTGGGATGACTGGCAGTTCTGCTTAATGATATGGCTTTGCTCCTTTTGCTTTATTTGAGTTAAAAAAAAAAGTAATTCATGCATACATGGGAGCTTCCATAGCCTTTTAGCTTTTCTGCTGAGCAGTGGAGATTCTCAAAGCACAGGAGTAGTGGGGCTCAGCTCATCATCCCAAACTGCTAAACCTCATTTATCTCCAAGGAGACTTTATACTGAAAAACTGCTAGTGTCAAAATAGCTCCTTAAAAATATTAATAAAGATTAAGATTTTTCCATCAAATAATTCCAAGGAACATAAAGCCTATATGACATATAAGATATATAAATTGATTTATAGATCATGAGTCTAACTCAGAGCTCCTCTGAAGTTGAATAGAGAATAGCACCATGTGTAGCTTGCTTGAACCTTCCCACAGTGCTCAGTGGAATGGATATAATATTCTTTTCAGTCTTGGTAGCCTGCATAGCAAGCTGAGGGATTATTTATGAAAATCTTTAATTATGTGAACAGTTCCTTATAGCTCTCCTTTATCTCTTTAGTTCTATTATTAGAAGAAATTGCAAAACATAATTCTCTACTTTTAAAGGAAATAGATTTGAAACGTTATGTACAGTTTCTAGGGCAATGCTTGGAGCCATTCCTTTTCTAGAGATCAGATTTGGTAAAGGCTGGCTGCTCTGTTTCAGCCGCTTTTTCATTTGCCCTATGTACATGCATTATTAGCAATACTATTAAAAAAAACCAAACCAAACAAACAGCTATCACGTGGATCTAACTAAATACTGCTAGTAACTCTGAAAGAGTTAGTCTTGGTGGCCATAGACAGAGGTATCCTGAATGGCACGTTACTTGCCTTGAGCAGGATGACTGCTAAAAGTGCTGACAATGGTACTTGGTAGTTATAGAAAAAAATATTGTCTTTTTTTTTGTTTGTGTAGGCTAGGCTTTGTCTCTCACATAATTGCACAGGAGGATAGGTAACATATGAAAGTGCCTCTGAGGTGAAATGTAAAGAAGCAACTTCTGCATTCCCTGGGATGTCAGAAATGTGCCTCTTTCATCAAGCAATTTTGTATTTTGACCTTTGTATACTGAAACAAAAGATCATTGGAAGTTTCTGAAGTGAAAAATGCTCATTCTGTCTCCCTAAGTGCCTCACTGAAGTACAAGTATGTAGTTCAAACTGATCAGTCAGCTTGGAAATGAAGGGAAGTAATTACATTTCACAACATAAATTCATGGAGAAAACAAACAAAAAAAGGGGGGAAATAAGGAATAAAAATTAAATGGAAGTGAATACTATTTTAGTAACATCACTGGACTATGAATACATGCCAAATTTTCTCCAATACATTACTTCTCCTAACTCACGTTGCTATATATTGCTTCATTTAAAGTAATTTGGTGTCCCACATTAAAAATCTTACACATTCAAAAAGATGTCAGAATCACTTTCCATATTGAGAATGAAGACTCTCCAAGTGACCCAATATAAAATTCTCGTGTTGCTATAAAAGACTGAAATTAAGAGCAACATGAGAATTTTATATTTGGTTTGCACAAGGACACATTGGATCAGTGGAATCAACGGGCAAAGTTTTTCATGTTTCTCCCTTGCAGGAGTAAGTCAGTCAGTCATAGGCTGAATCCTGCAGTTCATCAGAAATCAATGCAAGTTTGGATATCAGTTAATTAAAATGCAAAAGGGAAAGGAATTATGAAATGTAAGTAGCCTAATGACGTGTGAGTCAGAGAATGCATGGCTTTTGAATCAACTCATTCCAAAATGTTGAGAATTGTTCTTTACATACCATGTTAAGCTTTTAACTCATATGCATTTGACTGGTTTAGCTTTGCTCGAAGATGTACTAATCCCAGGAAAAAATAACCTGCCTGTTATTATTGTATTTCAGTATAAGAAATCCTTTGCACATGAGATTCCCCCAGAAGTAAAATAAATGAGTTTAAGATTTAAATCGCTAATTAAATGGAAATGGATAAGCAGAATTTCTCTGAGCTACTTGAATGGAAGGAATCTTTTAGGTATAGAAGTACAATGTAAGTTCTCATGGCTGTGGAATTGTAGCATTGAAAGTGGTATGCAACATTTTAAAATGTAAACTATTTGTAGTAAAGAAAAACTTTAATATTTAATGGAAAAATTCTCATTGTAGTAGTTATTCTTGCAGTTTTTAAAAATAGAGATAATTCTGTATAGCGTGACATGCTTAAAACCAAGGGATTTCTTAAGGTAATATTGTCAGTTGAATCGAGAAATTTAGAAGTTCATGGTAGAAAAACAAAGGATGTGCATGTTTGTTTGCTGCTGGAGTCCTAAGTAATCAATTCTTTTTCTCTTGACCTTCCTCCTTTCACACTCTGACCTGTAAGTTGCTCCCTTGTTTTGCTCAGTTCTTTCTGTGACACTGCTTCATCTGTTTCTGTGCTAGCACAGCTTTGTGCAGAGAGAAGCAAGTTTCCCCAGCCTGTGCTTTGAGCTACCCGCAGGCTGTATGAATGTGGTAAGCACAGTCCTGAACTGGGCTAGAATACCCTGTCTCTTTGAACAGATGATTCCTTCTGGCTTAGGCTTTGCTAATGGCAGTCTCGCTGGTTTAGTTGACTGTGAGTGCACACAGGGCAAGCATGGGTCTATCTGAAAAATACAGCCTATTTTTTTTGTGTGATTGTGTCACATGATGGATCACTCTGAATTTTCTCCCTTGTCTTTAGATTTATACCAAATGATTCTGGATTTACTGACACTGAGTCTGCATGCACATCCTAAACTCTTGCTTGGATTGTTTACAACTGCCATTAAGTACGTTTGTACAGTTGTGAGAATGTATCATTGTATTTGAAGATGTTTGCTATTCCTAACTCTTGTAATCTGTTGGTTTTTTTAAATTTCTTCAACTGTATTGTTGAAAAATCATCTTATTCATTGAGACATATTTCTAAGTGCTGTTAAAGTTAAATTCATACTAGCAGAATGCACTCACAGTATTGTGAGACTTTAGCTCTAGTCTGAAAAATACTGGTAAGAGACCTCAGTTCTCACTGCATTGTCTGTATAAACTTGTTTCTTTTTCTGCAGTATGTGTGTGTCTGGTATTTCAATTATGCGTAATTGCAGTGATCTAATAAACATTAAGAAATACATTCTCTTGATTATGGTCTGCTTACAGATATGCTTAGCGGTCTATTTTAGCATTATTTTTTTAACCACTATAATAAACACTTCATCTTTCAATCAACCAAAAGAGCTATTGTCCGCATACTAATCAGAATCTTACTATTGAAAAAATTGCTTCAGTTTTAAAATGCAAAATGAGAGTGCCACTGTGGTGCTTTACAAGAGCTATGGTTTAAGTCTTTAAGATGGAACACAGTATTAAGTTTTTTTACACATAGCATTGGACAATTTACCTAAGTGGTATACAAAAGGTATTTTTTTCAATAAAATTTTGAAATAAAGCAGTACCTAGGTGCAGCACTGGATGCTAGGTAGTAATTCCGTAATGTTTTACAAATCTATGATCATATATGGAAGAGGTTGTAGTGGCTGAAGGTTCCAAGGACTTGTGTGTGATGACAGTGGGGTAGTTAAAATTACTTCAGTGAACACCGAGCAGTAAGTAAGTACCTTATATGGAATCAAACTGTTACTGTAAGCCAGCGAAGATTTATTACTTGATGACATTGTGAAAATATCTCTGAATCTGTGAAGATGAAGTCCTGGCTCACTGCTTGCAACTGCCTGGACTTTTCCTGTAGGCTTTAAAGAAGATAACAGAGAGAAGTCTTCTATTCCAGTTAAAGTGTTTCACGTCTTGTGTATGGAAAATGTAGTTGGCTTAGGATAGGATATTAAAAAAACCATAATATGGTCTGAATTCATCATCTGAGTCCAAAATCCAGTGGCCTATGTTTCTAGTACCAAGGGTATTGAAGGGTTGGCAAGATGTCTGTAACAGGAACCTTGGGGTGGTAAATCCTTATGAACATCTGGACCTTTATTCAGGTGATTGTTTTAAAATTTACGTCATTAACACTGAGACTATTAATATGATCTCTGCCAGCCTAGCATCTGGATGCCTGCCAAATGCTAATGAATGCATCCATTCAGCATTGTAGTAAATATATATATATATATATATATATATATATATATGCAATTAGCAGACAGAAGATGAATATTGAGTGTTGCTACATTCCCAAATCTGCCAAAGAATAGTAGAGAAATTAGCTGTGATTTGCCTGACGTGAAAGAAAAATAAAATATGTGACAAAGCTGAGAACTAAACCCAGAACATTTGAGCCCTAGGGAGGACCTTACCTCCATCTTCCTCAATAAGTTTTGAAAATTACAAAAGCATCCTGTCATCCCACAGAAGACTCAACACTTTTCATCTAGATATATCAGAGGGTATTTAACATTGCTAATGTGAATTCCAGTTCATGTAAATTATTTCACAAGTGTGGCACATTTCTACCCAAACAGTTTCTATTTCACTGAGTACTTAGCATTTTGTTTGGCTGTGGAGGATGATGCATGCTAAAACATATCTGACATAATATGAAAACAGCAGCATTTTGTGGAAGTAATACAGGAATAATATGTAGATAATGGGGCTCTGGTGACAGTGATATGTAACAGCCACTTGCTTTTCTTCTAGTGAAGTGAATACAAGGTATACACATTCATTTCACACTATTAAAAGCTCAAGAGACCCCATGATTATTTTAGTCCTTCCTTTCTTCTTATTTTCCATATACTTCTAGTCGGCAAACGGTATGTTAACCTCATTCAGAGGATTCCCCAGTTCCTATCTAAATAAGGAAGAAGGATTTTAATCAGCCCTGTCCTCATTAAAATCTTTCTAATGTAATCTGTTGTTCTCAGAAAGCTTAGCTTCAAATCTACCAAATGTATTTTAATTATGTTTTAGATGAATTGTGTCTGGAACCACATGGTTGCTGAAGCAAATTAATCCATTATATCAGCTAGTTCAAGTTCTTTGTACGAGAATATTTACAAAAGATTCACAGGCTAGCTAAATACTCTCAATACAGCTTTGGAACAGTGGTTTGTTAGACTTCATCTTTTTGTCCCCCAACTATGCACAGAATTACATATATTTTTTTTTTGAAAAAAAGGAAAGAGAAAAAGACAATATGTGCTTCAGTAACATGTATATTTAGCTCATAGAACTAGACATTAAGAATGATACTTACCACAGGTGCACTCAGCAGTCAAGCTATATTAGTTTTTCTAATTCCATCTAAAATCTCTAAAACTCATGACAGTATCGCTACAATTAGGAATTTACTAATGAAAGTATGCAGTAATCTGTAGATGCACTAGATGATGTCAAACTAGAAAAATATGTTTTCAGTCAAAGTGTGTTACCCTGAAAAAGTTTATTTACCATAGGAAATGATTGCTTCCTGTTTAATAAACAAACACTGAACAACAAGGGAAGTAAGTGTGTTGACCAATTCATTAATCATTTTTAAATCTTGCTAAATACAGTTTATTGTCTTCAAAGTACCACTAATGACTTCAATTAGCTTTGAAGTGTATCCTTTCTTTCCCTGACTGTGCCTGTAATTTTGAGCCCAAGAGGGCTTTTTAGGCTTCAGATGTCTTTGTTCCTCATTTCAAGATAAAATCCAGCCCTAAGCCTCCTCTAACTACCTATGTCCATGAAAGAAATCTGGGGCACAACTTCTTTCATCCCCATCTGGACTCCTTGCGTGAATGGGCAAGGTGGACCTTCACAGAATCACAGAATGACCAGGTTGGAAGAGACCCACTGGATCGTCGAGTCCAACCATTCCCACCAATCCCTAAATCATGCTCCTAAGTACCTCATCCACCCTAAGCTTAAACACCTCCAGGGACGGTGACTCAATCACCTCCCTGGGCAGACTGTTCCAATGCCTAACCACCCTCTCCATGAAGAATTTTTTTCCTAATCTCAAGCCTAAATCTCCCCTGGCGGAGCTTGAGGCCATTCCCTCTTGTCCTGTCCCCTGTCACTTGGGAGAAGAGGCCAGCTCCCTCCTCTCCACAACCTCCCTTCAGGTAGTTGTAGAGAGTAATAAGGTCTCCCCTCAGCCTCCTCTTCTCCAGGCTGAACAACCCAGCTCTCCCAGTCGCTCCTCATTCACCAGCTTTGTTGCTCTTCTCTGCACTCGCTCCAGAGCCACAACATCCTTCTTGTGGTGAGGGGCCCAGAACTGAACACAGGACTCGAGGTGCGGTCTCACCAGTGCCGAGTACAGAGGGAGAATAACCTCCCTGGACCTGCTGGTCACACCGTTTCTGATACAAGCCAAGATGCCATTGGCCTTTTTGACCACCTGGGCACACTGCTGGCTCATGTTCAGTCGGTTGTCAACCAGCAGCCCCAGGTCCTTCTCCTCCTGGCAGCTTTCCAGCCAGGTTTCTCCTAGTTTGTACCTTTGCTTAGGGTTGTTGTGCCCCAAGTGCAGGACCCGGCATTTGGCCTTGTTAAACCTCATGCCGTTGGTCCCAGCCCAGCAGTCCAGGTCCTTGGGGGACCTGTTGGTGTTTGATCAATAAACAGGTACGGTCGTAGTCTTTATCCTGTGGGGTTTTGTGAGGAATAATGGTAAACACATAGTTACACTGAGATTTTAAAAGAAAAATATTTGAGTGGACTGACATAAAGGATTTGAACATTCAACAGCTCCTAGGTTAAGTTACTCTATACTTGGAAGTGAGACCTATTTGGCATCTAAGTACCTATTTAGAAGCTTACCTACAGAGTATCTTACTTCTGGAAATCAGAATATGAGACTCCCAATCAGGATCCAATAAGGATCATTTGAAATACTGATCCTTATTCCATTTTATGCTCTCAATCTGTTATTGTCTTCAAGTCTTGGAATAGGAAGGCAAGGTAGGGGGAAAGCGTCACACTTGGAGAAATGGTGAAAGGAGGAAATAATTCACATGCTTATTATATTTGCTTGTGCTTTTCTATATTTCTGTCTTCTCATTCCTGCTTGTCAATTTATGTTAGGGAGATATTTCCAGGCAACGGGGATGCTATAGGAATTCCAGCATGAAATAGCTGGACTGCTCAAGACGCTGTTAAAATGCATCTCAAAGGAGCAGCCACCTCGCTCTGGGTGTGCTTAAAGTAGACAGATCTCTTTTCCTCATTAGTTAGCCAGGGAGCGCTGATGGAAGAGAGTGTTTACCCTGAGTGCAGCTCAGTTAGGAGCTCTGGTCCTCAAAGGACCTGCAAATGGGATTGAAAGCTCAGCAGAGTTTGACGTTTAAATAAACTTTGGCCTGCGCTCTGTGCAGTTTAGTGCAATGGCATCATACAGGCAGAAAGCTCAGCTGCTGCGACAGTGTCTTGCTGCTCTGCTTTTTGTATTCCAGCATTAAAGTACTACCCAGGAGATCATCTTTATAGACTGATGACTGACTGATTTTTTGTTTTACATATTTTTCATATTCCTGCGATTTGCATAGTTAGACATTCACATACTAGCTGAGACCCTGCTCCAGAACTCTGTGACAGTTCCCAGTAATGTCATGTGAGGTGAAGGGTTTCTTGCAAAATTGGAATGCTCAGTTGGCAACCTTAACACTTAAGCAAACACAGATCTCAAAAATTCTGTATTGTCTACTTTTTTTCTTTTTTTTTTTTTCTTTTTTATCTTTCTTTCTTTTTTTTTCCCCTTCATTGTTCATTTTCTTCCTGTTAAATTAAAAACACATACTTGATAGGATAAATGACTCCAGGGCATTTGTCATGGGGCCTGATTTTTCCTGTATATTTACAGAATACTTGGGAGTCAAAAAAACTGGTTGTTCCCCTTGTAATCAGTGGATAAGATTTTTAAAGTGGGCTTAAGTCTATTAGAGAGACAGAAGTGGAAGTGTCTCATAAGCATATCTGCAAGCATCTGCCCATGCCTGAAGTGATCGATAGTGGGACATTTCAGTTCTAGTAATTAGCAATTTTTATCTAATGTTAAAAGCTTTTCTGTGTTGTCATACTTAAAGAGATAAAAATATAGGAATGACTTGGAAGAAGCAGTTTAAGATAAATAAGCTCCATTGCAAGATATGTTTCATACTTCCAGATACTTGTGTGGACATGTTTATGTCAATCTTGCTATTGCTTTGTTATGAGGTGGAAAACGAATAAATACATAAATTATATCAGTTAATAAAATTGTATACACTTTTACAAATGTTGCTCAAATTCTAATCCTTGAGGTTAATGTGTAAGTTGTGCTCTTTTATTGAGTTGTTTCTTTAAAACTAACTTTGCTTTGACATTCACATTTGAAAAATGAACCGCATTTAAAACTACAAAATCTTGTATTACTTGACATTAAAGGGAAATGTTATTTCATATCGGTTATGTTGTGTAAGACCCAAGTTAGGGAGGAGTTTGAGGTCTGTGATGGAAACATGAAATTGATGATGTCAAAATTGTTAGTTCTTTCTTAGGTGCACCTTTCTCCACATTTGAAGTTTGCAAACTTTCTCTTTGCCATACATATCTTTGTGAGGTTTTATATGTCTTTGCTCTGATTCAAGTAGAAAACACTTTGCTGATGAGCATTAGCATTGTCCTCTGTGATCTTGTCTTATGTTGCAAGACAGCAATTTGTTGCAGTAAATTGAAATTAATTAAAAGTGATTGAAATTGTTTGAGCCTGAATTTTCCTTAGCATTTTTAATATCCTTTCAGCCACCTATTTCTTTGGAAAATGCTGGAGAAGGCTCATAGGGGACCACATATACTGCATGTCCGTATATTATCAGATTTTGGTTTTGTTTTATCCAAAATGCTTTGCCTGCAGGCTGCTGAATATGTTTGTTGACCTGTTTTCTCAACTGATGTTTGCACTCTCAATCACAGGAAAATTGATCTAATATGTTCTCAAAACTGAGAAGATAAGAAAAACACAGTTAAAAAATTTAAAATTCAGGAAAAAACATTCAGTATAGGCACTAAAGAAAGTTTCACTTTCCTGCTGTGGATAGTTTTTTGTATCTTCTGGCTGAACTGATATCTACAAATTCAATAGGTGCTTTTAACTATAATAAAGTCTTGAAAAACTTCTTTTTTCCTAAACAGAAGTATGTTTTATTTTGATGAATATGTTTGAGAAAGTGAACCCTTCCACTTGCAGCTCAAGGGAAAGACACCTACTATGATTACAGCTTTGTTGAACTAGGCCTGACAAGCAAGCTCCCTTTTAATTCTGCCAGTATTGAAACCAGTTACTGATTTAATTCTTGGAACCTGATTACAGTTTGCTTGTCTTTACTTTGCTAATGGATAGGAAAAAAAGTCAAAGGGTGAAGAAGTTTAAATACATTACCTTTAAGGCCAAAGCAATCTATAAAATATTAGCGTTCTAGTTGACTTCAGAGACAGGTGCATTGCATATTTGTTGACTTTGATCATTACGGCTTCTGTGATGTCCTCTGATTTACTGCAAAATTTCTTCAATGTATTCAGGAGCTGATTGAAAAAGAGATATTGGGTGATGAAAATTAGTACAATTCTTTAACAGCACAGTGAATAAGTGTCATATGATGCAAGTTATTTATTTTTTCTATAAATGGATCATATATTTTTCCTAACTGATAGCTTTCAAAACACATATTTTTTTTTTTTCTCCTGTGCTTTTTTTTTTTTTTTTGGCAAAGTTTCTGCCTGCTCCTCTAAAGGAAAGTGTGAATGCTTTTGTTTAAGTCTGGAAGGCAAAGGGAAAAAAGAAAAGTGTGGTAGGCTGAAAGACATCCAAACCATAAAACTTGTTGAAAAGCAGCACCTTACAGAATTGTTATTTTGAAACTGATTTCATATTTTAAAGCAGAAAGGTGTGACACAGTCAAAAACATAAAAACCAACCCATGTATAGACTTGTAGAGAAGCCAAAGTATAGTCTAAAATGGTAAAGAAGGTAAAACAGTTTTGCAGTTAATATTTTCAGAATTTCTGACATAATTGCTGTAAATATTTTCTGCAACACTTTCCTTTAAGACTGCAGAGTCATTTTTTATTGCTGTCATTTTGGCATAAACACAGAATAAGTGCATTTTTTTCTTAACTGAGATCAATAACAAGATATAAAGTTAACTATATTAAAGAAAGTTATTCCCAGTAGCTTTCTCAACTAAACAGTCCCCACATGCCTCAACTATGTGTGATCCTCACCCTAAGAAATTTATATTCATTGGAAATATCCCTTGGTGTGACCTGTATCAAAGCACCAATCAATCTGAGGATAAACTCTCATTTCAAATCTGGAAAAGATTTCTATGGAATTCCCCTAGATTGGAGGATGTTTGGTTTCTCCAAAATCTCTTATGCAAAAAAAAAAAAAAAAAGTAATACTGTGTACTAATTCCATCCCATTCCAGTTGCTCTGTTGTGTGACCTGATTCTCATCCATGCAGATATGTGTCAAAGTGTAAGATAAATTACTAAAATACTGTTCATGCACTCTTTTTTTTTAGGTAACTGTTATCATAAAAGCCTATATTGGATGATGTGTCGATGCCTCTGTGTTCTTTCTTTTAATCTTTCTAGATATTGAAGGACTAGCAATAGTATTTGCAGTATTTCTCTTTAATTGTTTTTATGTTTAGAAAGCTACATATAAGCATTGAAGGTTCTCAATGGAATTAAATATTAAAGCACCCTGAAGCTACTTTTAGTGCTGCAAAATAAGAAAATGGAGATAAGAAAGAAAAATCATGCTCAGCATATAAATTTATGTTTCCAAGTAATAGGATTTGGCTCGAAACCAGTTCATTGTTTTGTTTTGGTTTTTTTTTCCTTTGTCGGTAGTGCTTAAAGCAGTAAGAATGCGCCAAGGAGTGTAAGATATTCACAGTGGTGCTATACCACTGGAAACAGGAAAATATCTAACTCAGCAGGCTCTCATTGACTATTGTGTGCTAGATTTCTGAAGACTTCTTGAACAGGATTCATGTGGCTAATAATGGTTAGTTAAACTGTGTTTATCATTCATCTGGAGCAAATATCTGCTGCATTCTCATTACTCTTCTCCAGTTATATGTATGGAGCCTGGTTCAATGGGAATTTTGATCTGTTTTTCCTATATAATCTGGACAAGGCACGTGTGATCTTCCTGCCTCTGGTCTCTGACTAAGTCCATGGTTTGGCTGCTGGACTCACAAAGCATTTGATCACAAGCCCAGTTAGCTCAAAAAACATATCTGAAAAACCATGGAGAAGCATTTCTTCCTAAGAGGTCATGTTCCTGACTTTTCCCATGCAGGGTGGAAGAATTCTATTCCTTCTTATTTTCTATAGTATTGCAGAACTTCAGTATTGCCCTTCCTGCATCTCTGCTTTCTGTGAAAATTTCCATGTCTCAGAATCATGTGAAAGCTCTGGACAGGTTTCACCTAACCTCTTCCATTCTTGGATATTAATAACCATTATAAATTATATTCTTCTAGATGCTTCTCATGTTTGTAACTTGTATTCTTGCTGTAATTTCATTGATAAATTTCAGAATTTAATTTTATTTTTAGATATTGTAACTCTGCAACAGGAAAACACTGTGCTTATAAAACTGGGCAGTGCAATAATAAGAATTCAGTGTCAATATTTGGTACCAGTGCTACCAGCTGAATTTTCTGTTGGTTAAATACAAGTATGAAACACATTTTTAAGAAGAAAATAATGTAAGAATAAATAATGAAAGGAAAGGAAAGGAAATGTAGTGTTGTGTGGAACTGCTAATAGAGTTTATATTTATGAATTCATTTTCAAAGCAACTGGATAAATTCTGATATCACGCTTTAGTAATTTCAGACACTAATTTCTGAGACTGGTATCTAAGATAATCATTTTGAGTATATTTTTTTTTCTGCACACTTCTAGATCTTACTTGTAGTTCTACATTGCTTGTGCATTAGTTGTTGCCTTTGTTAATATTTTTAGAGTCTGAAATAAAATCAAGATAAGTAAACTAAAAGGCAACTATCCAACTGGATACAGCAACAAAGAACACTTATAAATCTCAGTTACTGCTTTGCTTTTACATTTCTCTTCAAAATCAACAGACTATTCAAATAGAAATAGGACCAGGCAGTATTGATGTTGGTTTCTGCTGAGGCTGAGTTAATTTTAGCAGTAAAAATACTATTTTTTTATCCTTTAGAAGACAGCTTTGTGTTTCTTTTCAGTTATTTCCATTGGACTGACTCTGAGCCAGGATTCTGTGTCTTGTTTCAGTGGGAGTAAGAACTGAATACTTAACTTCCGAGGTGGTGAATATGATACCCATCCTAAAAGCAAGATTGTCTGGAGTTCTTTTGTAGGCTACAAAGGCAAAACCACTTCCCTTGCATACTCTTTTTCTTCTTGGTCCTGAAAAAGAAATCTGCAAATATTTGTCTAGAGTCTTATCTGGAGTATAGTGAGGAGTGGAAAAGTAAGAGAGAGTTCTTATTCCAGGCGTATTCAGTGCACCTGGGCCCCAAAATGCTGTTGTTTGTGCATAAATATAAGTTTCAAAATTCTCTGGCTGAGTTATAGTTGGATTTTGTCACTTGATAAACGGTTTCAGGAAGGTAGTTTTGTATTTAAGTTCTAGCAGTAACAAAAAGAGCAAAAGGAATATTATTAAAAAAACAGCTTTGTGACAATATAGTGTAACGATACTCTGAAGAAAGAGCTGATCTGTATTTGTGCTTGGTATAGCAAAATGCAGTGAATGCTATGCATTAATTTTAACATTGATAAATGTAAAAGGGATTATGAAAAAATCTACCCTGGCTAATTAGTTATTTTACAGGATTATAAATCTGTTTTGATATTATCACTTTGTAGTAAGGTATAGGTGTATGTGATATATTGCCCTTAAAAAGAGTACAGCTGTCCTGCATACCTGAATATAATTTTTAAAACTCTAAACAATGACCTAACTTACAATTATATACTGGTCCTGTTTTATGCTTTTCCACTTGTACTCTGTTACGCTAGACACTGAATCACTGTAAGGAAATTGGTATCTTTTCTAAGCAGCAAAGAAACAGAGATTTCACATAGGAGCTCTCAGAACCATGTGCTCTAGCTTTGGTAATATGTGGACCTGCAAACCTGATCTGACATCTCCTCACTCACGCAGCTATTAATGTTAAGCAGAAATTAACATCACCCAATCCTTCAGTACTAACCACATGCTATGATATGATGCCTTCTGACATTCAGAGTCACTTTTAGCTTCCAGGTAACTGCAGAGGGGAAGACATAAAAAAGTAGACACCTTTCCTCTCGTCGTAATTCACTTTACTGCAATATGCAATTTTAGCATAACATATTAACGTACATTCTCAATATATTGTTGCCCCTGTTATTACAATTACTACAGCTATGGTGGGTTGATCTTTGCTCACCAAATGCCTACCCAGCTGCTCTCTTAGTTCCTCTTCTTAATGGGACAGGAGGAGAAAATAAGATAGAAAAGCTCATGAGTTGAGCTAAAGACTGGAAGTTTGCTTACCACTTAGTGTGACGGGACAACAAGATTTAGTTTTGGGAAAGCTGACTAAATGTATTGCAAATTAAAATAGATCTGGTTAGTGATAAACAAAAACAAAAATCAAACCAACATCTCCCCCTCTTTTCCAGGTTCAAATTCAGTCCTACAGCCCACCCTGATCCTTCTACCTCCTTCCCTATCCAGAGCGGTGCAGAGGGATGAGGCTTGGGGAAATATCTTGTAGTACCTTGGTCTTTATTTACTACAAAAAGTTGGGATTTTTATGGAAAAACATATTGCTTCTGAAATGTCTTCTACCGCCTATTAAGTCTAGGAAATCCTCTTCAAAATATTATGTGGCAGAGTGTGGAAGCTGTGATGAATGGTAGTGGTTTGGCATTTGAAACTGAAATGCGTGACTTTGCGCATCCGATTGTTTAATGAAGCAAATCTTTTTTTCAAAAGCTGTTTCTGATTTTCATGACGCCTTTCCTACTATTTCTGCCTTTGCCTTCTGAGTTCTCTCTCGAAGGAAATGCTTGTGGATTGATCAGAGTTCCTCCCTTTCTCTGCCAGCAATCATTTTCTTTCTCTGTCCTTTATCTCTAAATCGTAACAGCATGAAGTAGTTCATTTAAAACTATCTTTGGAGTCTTGATTTAAAAAAAAAATTCCCAAAGAAAGGGTGCCTAATTTTATTTATGTATTTTTTATTGCTACTACAATCTGATTAGTTGAAATGTTCAGGTAGCCTATTCACAGGATTTTTTTAATTATTATTTTTGTCCAAGTAAAACACTTGTAAAAGTTTATGTAACTTTAATAGTATTTTCCACTAATGTTCTCTGCTCTATTTTATTTTTTTTTGATTTATCTATTTCTAGTATTAAATTAGATGAGTATTTAAGAAGTAATAATTTGAAAGTTAAAATTAATCCAGAGCTCTGGATCTAAATTCAGAATTTCATGATAGTTCAATTTCAAAGATGTAATTAGGTAATCCTTATCTCACATGTCTTTAGTCTAACATACTTTTTACAAGTCCGTGTGTGAAGAATGTAAATGGTCATTTTGGCTTCAGTAGAAAGAGATGAATATATACAATTTTTCATGATCTCACTACAGGTTGTCAAGTTCTCATGGTGAGAAGATACCTTATTTTTCCTTTGAGTTCCATCCACAGGCTTCAATTCAGAACTGTCAACCTTGTCCTCTCCATCTTAAGTGAGCAAGCTTTTATTTTTCCCATGCATCAAATGCATTTTATACTGTCGACTGTGGATGCTGTGTCAATGGCCTTGGTTTACATTCCCCACGGATTACCCATTGATTTGTTTTTCATGTTGCTTCAGAGGCCTGAAAAGTTCTATGTCATCTTATACGACATGAAAACTCACTTGACTTAAAATCCACACTACGATCTCATTATTTTTCATTGGTTGTCCAGCTCTGGTCTATGCTTCTACCCCACTAGTATCCTCCAGCTTCTTAAACTGTTGAAGTTTCAGCATTAATATTCAATAGCTGTGACCTCAGAACTAATTAAATTCAGTTGTCTTCACCTTAGTTTGTATTGCAGTAGATTTTAAGTTTCTGTAGAAAACAGGGGACAGTTTTTCTTACCTATAACACTATTGCCAGACACAGGAGTTGGTTCAATTAAAAGGAAAATCTAGGTGTATTAAGAGACACATATTGTTATTTTTCATTTAGTATGGCTAGCATTTCTTTTTGAAACAAAGCACAAAGAGGAAAAAGGGCCTTTCTATTTTCCTCTAGGAGTAGTAGATAGCATGGAAGGTTGTGTATACAAATTGTTTCATTGTCCTCCACACACAGTGAGGGCAGCCTCCTGCCCTCCCCCCCAAAAAAACAATCAAGCAAACAAAAAAAAACCAAACCAAAACCCAAAACAGATTACAAAATATGAAAAGGAAGTGTTTTCTTTTTCTTTCTGTATTCTAGATAATTACTTCCAGGGTCACCTCGGTTGTATGAGATATCAGTTGTTTGTGGTATTTTGACAATCAGCTGCAGCACTTGAAGGATCAGAAGTCTCATGATATGAAACTATTTTGATTTCACTCTGTTTTCTTTTTTCTCTTGTCTCATGCAGTACGAGGCATATGCAGCCTTAGTACTTTCACTATATACAAGAAAACAGTTTATACTGAGGAAACATACATACAGACCATATGATGACATGTGCTGATCTAATTTTAACCTGTAACTTTTTCCAATGTAAAAAATATGTGGAATTTGTTTGTTGAATTCTGAGAAAAATAAGAGAGAGAGATAGAAAGACAGAGAACTTTAGAAATAAGCAAGCTTAAAAGGGTTAGTAAATTCTTTTGTCATTGCTCAGGAGACATCTCCAAGAGGAAAGACAAAGCTTTCTACTGAAATATTTTAAAATGCAATATTAAAATGATTTTAAAAATGCCTATTATCTTTTTCTAAGTGTCTGCTATATGTGTAGTATATAAACACCCATTTCTGGCCCTATATACATATGCTTTTTTTCCCTTAAAAAAAAAAAGAAAAAGAAAAAAATATAATTGCTGTAAACCTCTGTGTGATATTAAAGCCCCACTTGGCTCACACTGATTAGTATAAATTAAATATAATGGTAATCAACCTCAGCATTTAGCATGTGATATGGAAATCTGTGATTTCCATTGATTGCAGTGAAATTATACATATGCTACTTATGCAATATGTGAATAATGCAAAAATACTTTTTACCTCTAGTATTAGTATATTTTGCAATTAGCCTGTATCTTTAATCTGAGGAGGGTACAGAACAGTTCACAAATTATGACTCTGGTATAGCAACAGCAACTAAAATGCATGCTTGACTTGAACCAGTTAAATAAGTTTCAGTGAAGTCAGTGTAATTATGACTGAAAAATTGCACTGGATCTGGGCATGTCCCTGCCCATGGCACTGGGGTTGGAACTAGATGATATCTAAGGTCCCTTCCAACCCTAACTGTTCTATGATTCTATGTCTGTACCAACAGACTGTAGACAGTGTTGGGTATCTTGTGTGTACCAGTTATCTCATGACTCCCAACTGCCATCAATGAATTTTTACATGCTAGTACTTTCGGTTCTTTGCAAACTACTGGAAAACGCTCCCCTGTCTTCTTTTTCATCAGTTGTGTTTCCATTTGTTAAACTGAAGAATTGGCTTCATGGCGGGCTCCGCCAAGATCTTTCCCAGCTACTAATAAAGAAACACATTTGCATTTACTAAGTATGTCTTTTGTTAAATGAATATGAAAAAGTGAGGGAGGAAATGTGTCTTTGCAGCTCTACTAAAATAATGATGTATGTGGACCTTAGGTTGCTCAAGTATTGTTGATTCCTAGAGCAATTACATTCCTTTACAGTAAGTTAATTGTGCCACATTGATGCTCTTATAAGTGTCATTTTTAAGTGGCATATTAGTTTAGTTGCAAATCTGTCACCGTAATTCAGATAAGTTATTTAATTGCTTATATAAAAGCTTCTCAACTAATGCATGTTTTTCATTTCTTTCAAAATACATTCTCCTCTTACAGGTAATAATAACTCTTAACTCAGCAGGTAGACCGCTCTAAGGTCTAAAACAAGAGTATCTTTAAATAAGGCTAACAAAATTTTAATAAGCAACAAAGTGAGTGAAGCTGAGCATTAGCTGTAGGAAAATGTAAAGGAATGTCACAATACTCAGTTGCTGTAATCACTTAGAAAACCCTCTAAAGGATTAGGCAAACAGGTACAAATGGGGGAAAGCAGAAAAATTAGATATTAAAACCACAGAAGAACCCTTGTCAAGAATAAATTTTATAGACTGTGATAATAACAACTTAACTATGCATAGAACCTTCCAGCCCCCAAGTTCTGAAGTGCTTTGCAAACTAATGACAAAGCTGCTAATAAGACACTGCATGTGAAAAGTGGCAGTTTTCTGAGACATTGATAGAACAGACAAATAGTTTTTGAAGAAAACTGAAAATTGAGGAAAATATCAGAGCAATTTCCCATATGTGAACTCTAGACAGTCCAAATAGTCTGAGTCTGGAGATAAACTTACTGCTGAAGGATTTTCCTGCTCAAATATCACTTCATCATAGAAGCATAAAATGTTTAAATGTCATGTCTGTTTTGTACTATTGTGATATGTAAGCTTGAAATCAAACTGTAAAAAATATATCAGAATTTAATTGAACAATTTTCTTCATTGAATTAGTGTTAATTCTTTTGGTTTTGGTAAAAAAATCATTTCTATTTTTGAATGTTAATGTCATGTAATGAAAAAGTTAAATACGGGCATGTATCTTATAGGAAAAAAGTCGTGATCAAAAGAATAGTCTAATCTAAATTATGTGGAAATTTGAAGCAAGTTTAATCCTCGTTTTACACTTTTCTTTCAGCCTTTTTCTTAGTGACATCTTGTTATGAAAAGACTCTTAGAAATCCATTTGGAAGCAGAATGATGGAGTCAGCTCTCAGCTTTTTGCACATTGCGCCTCTTCTTGATATTTTTGAAAAATCAACAAGACAGTGATATGCTGTTCTGCAAAATACTGCTGGTTTTTTGGGTTTAGTGCTTGCATCAGTGAAATTGTCGGTCATTAAATTATGATTAAATCTAGGATTAGAATATTAATTTGGGAATTAAGCTACTACACAGATCTATTTATTGAAGAGTGTTTCAAAGCTTCTAGAATTAGGATGGTGGTTAACATCTGAAGGATACTTTGTTTCACGTGTTCACATGCATCATTAGACTATAATTAAAACAAAAGTTAAGACTGTTTTGAGAAAGCAGCTACTGAAGACCTCTGGTTAGTAGTTTTCTTTAGGCTGACAGAACTATGTTTTTATTTTGATACCAGATGGAACACTGCTGATTAAATGATTAGTTGTTCAATGTGTACTTTTGTAAAGTTAAGATCCCTTCAGCTATGATAAAAATTAGAGTTAGGACTGCAGTTAGCAGTAAGATTACCGCAGTTGGGGTAGAAGCACTGTATTTCTTTTTGTCCTGTACAAGTGCCCCAAAGTTTGGACGAGTGCTGGTTCATATAAGGAGGAGCAATGCCCAACTTCTGCTTTCAGTAAGTAAGAAAAATATGTGGCATTGCTCTGGTTCAAATTTCCAGATACAATCAGGGGTTTGGAAAGTAAGAACTTAAGGTGGCTGTCAACTATGTAATGAAGGAATATTTACAGGACTACCCGCTGCTAGTTGTGTTGACCTGTTAAAGCTAGAGGTCAGTTTAGGTTTTGGGAAGAAAGGATTGAAAAACTGAGTTTATTGTGGGGTTTTCAGGGTTTCAGGGAAGAACACACATAACAAAAGAAACAACTCTCTTAATGTTGCTGGCATTTTGGTTCATTGCCATTTCATTAATTTTGCATTGGGGTTATGGGATGAAAAGCCTTAAAATAGTAGTGCTGTAGTCACGAAAGATGAAGATGGATATGAAAACAGATTGCTTAACTTTATTTTGATGCAGAAGTGTGGCCAATGGGCTATAGTTTGATACGCAGCTACGGTTAGCATCAGAGCACAAGAAATTGATGACAAAGTGACCACTTCATTGTAGTACTATCCAAAGCATTGGGTCCTTGTCCATGTATCGGAGGAACAAGTATCTTATGTTTCTGGATCAGGATTGGAGATTGGTAACATAAAAATCTAGGAATTGAATTTATCGAGCAAAGCCAGAAGGAATGTAAGTACACTATGTTGAAAATGTGGGCTGGAGAACTTTAGCTAAAGCCAAAGTTACAACTAAGTCTCTGAAAAACAAGTATTTGTGGACACAGTGAGTAGTTCAGGAAAAAGTAATGGTCTACTAAGCTGATGTGGAATAAAAAAATATGTCCCTAAAACGTGTTAATATTTTTTCTAGAAGTTAACATCTCCACAAGAGAAGGTAAGTGTTTAAATGCCTATGACGATGCAATAGAATGTTAAATAGTTCTCAAAGAGTGATTAAAAGCTAGATAATTGACTAGGTAGTTTAGTCTGGTGGTTGACCTAAAAAAGTATGTGATTCTAGCCTAAGAGAAAAATTATTATAAGCCTAGCATATGGATACAACCCTGAAGAAACTTTGAGACAAGTGACTGTTTCAGCTAATCCATGAACAAAAATATTGTGAAAAAACTCCAGATACATCTTAAAACAATGTACTTTATGTCTTGCAGCGGTAGCACTCTTACTTTGACTGTAATTTTGGCATTCACCATCAGGTGGATGCCAGGAAAGAAAACGAGTGGAGAAAGGTGATGGAAACAAAAGTGAAAGTGTAAGCTGGGAGTTTGTGCTTCTAGGTTGGTATACTTGGAAGAAGACTCCAATATTTGAGGTTGTTCTTTGCTGTAGTAGCAAATTCAGTGAGACTTTTTTTTTCATTCAAAAATGAAATATGTCACTATAGTTGCCAGACCTTTGATCACTCTTCACTGTGATCATTTCTGGGCTCACAGAGCTCCTACACAGATGGTGAAATAGGCTGATGTAGTATGTCTCTGAAATGACAACATTTCTCATGCTAGAAATAAGAACAGCGTGTGTCTGTGAGGGATATCTGTATTGCTGCGGCTAACATTAGTTACAGGTAATGCTTTGAACCTCTTTTTTCCTTCTTTGGGAGTTGATGTGCGCATAGGAAGGGATGACAAATACCAGCATTATATGAAGTGCTATGATTTAAATAGAGATGTAAGTTACAAACATGACATCTGCCTTTCTTGGCAAGAGAACTAAGAACCTGGAATAAGCGTGTTTTGGAACTGTAGGGATTCATTTCTGAACAAGGTCAGAAACATAAAAGCAAATCACATGGGCCAGTCTGAACATTATTTTTCATTAAAAATCAGTGCCCAAGCTTGCTGTTAGATGCATTATTATAACCATATGTTAGGACTAAAGAAAAACAAAATGCATTTGGAAGATGCCATTGATATTTAATGAGTATGCAGACTGTGACTTAATGAAGCATACAACTTGTCCAGTTGATGAAGTGGAAGGGATTTTCATTGGGGACGTGTTGACATGGCAAATGCTTGGCATTCATATTACAACTTTTACAGTACGGTTTGATACAGCATTGACGATGCTTTGCCCTTCATAATGCAGCTGAACGACAACTTGAAGTTGACTCAGTATTGGTTTAAATAAAACATTTTAAACTGAATTTAATTCTTGTAACATGAGAGTGAGATGTAACATTGAGATATCGTAGCTAATCTTGTTTGTAACAAAATGGTATAATCTCTTCATGGCATAAGTTTTTTTTTAAATTATGTCTTCTAAAATGGGGGATGCCAAAATCCTTATGAAGTCTGGAAGTCGATATTTCAGGTTCATCAAGTTTCTGAAGGTTTATAAAGCTTTTGAATAATTTACTTCCATTGAATTCAGGAAATACAATTTCAGAATTTCTGGAATTCCAAAATTCACGTAGATTTCTCTGTGAGTGATCAAGCACATCTAATGGAGAAAAACCTGCAGTTTTTTTACCCAACTGTTTACATTGCAAAAGTAGGAGAAGATTGTCTTAATGGCCAGTTTGATAGTTCCTCTTCCTTGTCCCTTATAGGCAAGGGTGGGAGAATTTTGATATGCTTGTGCCTTAATGGGAACTGACATCAAGATAATAAAGCCTTTAAAAGATGACCAAAAATTAAAAAAAAAAGGGAGACTTATATTACTTGTGTTTCGGGGATCACTGGCCTGTCACTTATGACAGCTCTTTCCACACAGGCATCTCATGCCTACTGAAGGATCTTGTGAGCATGGTGAAGCAGTGCCCCACTTGCTGAGTAAATCCATTATCATTTTCATCCCAGTGACTCTATGTGAGGCTTAGGTTAAATGCTGTGCTTTGCAAAGGATTAAAGCCTGTGTGTTTTGTCAGCTGAAAATGCAAGAGGTTGATAGGGTCCACAAGTGCAGTCTTCTCACAGTATTAGCTAATTTTTATGGCATTATTTTTGCAAAAGCATTCATTTCTACATGTCCTAATCAAGTTAAATGAGTTGATGGCCACTGCTAATATATATATTTGAACCAGCATGCAAATGAAATCTGATGTGCTCAAAAATATTAGGGGGCATCACAAGTGCTCATTGAGACTAAGAAATATTCAAATAATTGCAACATAATCTGTCCCTTCATCCATCATGAAATTTTTTAACTCTCCTAGTGCAGAAGATGACTTGTCTGATGTTTGCCCTTTGTATCTCTAAATTTTTGATTTCCAGAAGCTAAGAGGGTGTGCTGAAGGAGGAAGTATCAGTTTTCTGGTACCTTTCATCTTTGCACAGCACAGTCAACACTCTGAGTAAATGGACCTTTAACCAAAGCCATTATGGGTGTTCCTAAGTTTCTGCAATATCTTATGTATTTCATTTGTAAACATATAATGCATAGTAAAAGTGCCCTAGAGAACTAAAACGAGATTCAAGTACTTGTAATTCACAGAATCATAAGAATACTAGGTTGGCAAGGATCATCAGGTCCAACCATTCCTATCAACCAGTAAACCGTATCCCTGAGCACCACTTTTAAACACCTCCAGGGAAGGTGACTCAGCCACTTCCCTGGGCAGCCTCTGCCAGTGCCTGATGAATCTGTGAAACATTTTTCCTGATATCCAGTCTGAACCTCCCCTGGCGGAGCTTGAGGCCATTCCCTCTTGTCCTGCCCCCTGTCACTTGGGAGAAGAGGCCAGCTCCCTCCTCTCCACAACCTCCTTTCAGGTAGTTGTAGAGAGCAATGAGGTCTCCCCTCAGCCTCCTCTTCTCCAGGCTAAACACCCCCAGCTCTCTCAGCCGCTCCTCATCAGGCCTGTTCTCCAGCCCCTTCACCAGCTTTGTTGCTCTTCTCTGGACTCGCTCCAGAGCCTCAACATCCTCTTTGTAGCAAGGGGCCCAGAACTGAACACAGAATTTGAGGTGTGATCTCACCAGTGCCGAGTACAGGGGGAGAATAACCTCCATGCTGGCCATGCTGTAATTGTCAAGCTGCTTTACTTTGCTGGACACATAAGTGCCTGAGACGCCCTAGATCTTTGCCAATATGATGTTTTCAACAGCTTACAATTAGATATATATATGCATCTCTGTTTCCCCTCTACCTATTTTAACTCTCCTACTTTTTAGATACTAAATTTTGGGACTTATACAGTGTGTTTAATTTAATTGTCACATTAATCGTGAACCTAAGTACACACCCTTTTCTGTCAAAAAACCTACAAGATTTTCCTCACCAGATGTCCAAAGCTTGACAATGATGAACAGAAATGACAAAAAGCGGCACTTATTTTTAAGCAACATACAACTGTCATTCATTTTAGATGTGATTTATTGTAGCAAGCAGTCACGTTCCAAAGAAGTGCTGTATTAAGAATTCATTCCTTTACATTGGTAGATAAGAAAAATGAATAGAAGGCACTGTACAATATATATTCAGTTAGTAATAAAAAAGTAAGCACTGAAATGACAACCAAGGCTAAGTTCTGTTTTCAAAACTATAAGGTTTTATAGATACGTAAGATAAACCTGAAAATGGAATTTAAACCCCTAAGCCATTGAAAACTGTTCTTAGCCTTACAATAAACTCAAACAAAGGGACTATTCATGTGTGTCAAGTTAGGCATATGCATAATTCTTCTACGGAATCAAGGCCTAAATTTGCCATTTTAAATAGCAGTAGCTTATTTTACATGCACAGATTAAAATGACTCTTCATTCAAATCTCCTTGTAGCAGGAGTTCTGAGTGGCTCCTTGCAGTCCTGGTGCATAAGTGGCCTCTGAGTAGTCTCCTCTGTAATGTAGGAAAATACAGGAAAATAAAATTGATGAGAGAAGGGGAAGAAGAGAAACTGGAAAAGGGAGTTAAAAAATTAAACAAGATGACACTGCTTGAAAAAAATCCTTCTAGATTTTACAACATTATTGAATCTTTCAAAAACAAATGCCAATAATGGAAAATTAAAGGCTTGACATTTAGTTGCAGAGAATCTCCAGCTCCCATTGACATTTGCGTCTCTTCTCACTCTATTAAAGTGAAATCCATAGTTAAATGCTCTTTTAAATTGTACACACAAATATGAACAAGAGTTCTTTCAATGTTTTTATTTTTGAAAGAAAGGAAGAATTAACTGTGTCCTGTTTCTCTTGTTGCTTTGAAAAATGGCACATCAAGTTAATCTTCTGTTTGTTCAGCTGTCACCTAAATAGTCAGGTATCTGACTTAAGAATAACATCATACCTGACAACTTAAGGATCGAATGACTAATCTGTGGAGGTGCATATTATGTCCCTTTAGCTTATATTTATCTTTGCAAATTTCCAGAGAAATTGTTTATGATCCAAGGAACCATTGATGATATTCAAGTATAATGGATTTGAAGGAGGGCAGGACTGTAACACCATTCTGCTGGGGGAGGAGAACTGTGTTGAATGTAAGTTGTGTGCCTTGGCAACACTCCCACTGGGAAGGCCAAGGGTTCTCCATTGCCTTCTAGTATTTACATCAGAAGTTGTAGGGGTGCACTGGTGAGGCTAGCTCTGTTTTATGACAAAGCTTTGGAGCGTTCAACTTCAGAAGCTTTCAAGTAAACAGAACTTTAAATCTGGCTGCACAGGTTCTTTTTAGTGCTCCCAGTTTAAAAATAGCTTGAGCTTATTGCAAAGCTCTTTTAGAAATACCTGTGTAGAGGAAGTTTCCCTTTGTGTATTGAATGCAGTATGGCCACTTCACTCCGTTACATTTTTTGTAGTGTGATCCAGGCACAGGAAACCACAATTTCTCTTGGTTTGTCCCACTTCTTACCAGGCACCATGTGGTGCACGGCTGCTTTCCTTTTTATACAGTCTAGCAGCATCTGAGGAAAGGCAGGAAGAGCTTTCCTCCTGCAGAGGAGGGACAGGGGAGTATTGTGACCTCTGTATGCATTGCCTACATAGCTTCTTAATGCACGTTATAATCCAACATTCACGTTAACTGTTGCTGTGCTACATTGTCCTTACATTAATGTGGACTCTCTAAGTTGATGAATACTGGAGAGAGGAATGCCAGGATTTGCTTGGATCCCCATCCTGTGTATGTATGTGTCCATGCCCCTCTGTTGGTGGATTCCCTATGGTGATAGGCTATTTTCAGACATATTCCATGTATAGCGATCATCCTCACATAAACCAATGTGCTCTGTAGGGTTCTGGCAGGATCTTGCCCTGCTGCTAAAGCTACTAGAAAGAATAATGATGACCTTTCAAAGCTTATTATTGTTATGTTTAATAAATTTGTTAAAAAATGAAAAAGGAGAGATGCTTGGGAGTGCCTAGTAATGTTATGTCTGTGTGTAAGATTTCTATATCACAAAGGTCAGCTCACTATTTAAAATTAAAAATATTTAAATTCACATAAAATTTTGTAGATTTATTGAAATACCTGTCAAGCAGAATTTAGGCATATGGAACTGCTCAGCATT
This sequence comes from Clamator glandarius, assembly GCA_033459285.1. NCBI lineage: Eukaryota > Metazoa > Chordata > Aves > Cuculiformes > Cuculidae > Clamator > Clamator glandarius. Next base: position 1,726,348 of record JAUNZM010000276.1, on the reverse strand, counting down.
AATATGCAATTTTGGTGGTGATCCTGGTTGTCAGTAAGCAGTAGAAGTCACTTAAAGCTGCAGGAAGCAATTCTGCACAACTGTTCATCATTGCTCTATTCCACTCTGGAGTATCAGACCAGTTCTCTGACCAGAAATTTGCACTTTGTCCTGTTTTTGTAGCATGATGAATAACTGTACCTCATTTCATCCACTATCAAACAGCTCCAGTTATATTTTTTAATACATATTGAACTTCTGGAGTACTTGAAGCTTTGAAAAGAAAACTCTGCAGAAGACCACATTGGCTCATTGGAACAAGACTATGATGGACTGCTATTATTGCATTTTCTTGCCGTAGTGTCATCTTATGTAGTGTCATGTAGGCTTAACACAAATAATAAGGTGAGCCCTGCTCCAAGGATCTTCTCATTTTATTTATGAGCTGTACTAAATCTTTGTAACAGAGTGGTAGGAGGTCTGTTGGCAATTAAGAACTGACTCAAGAAATATATCTGTAAGTGTGTTACCCAGACTTTATAAAGCCAGTCATGCAAAGAAAGTGAAATAATATATAATATAATTAATTACTCCACATGATGCTTACCTTGAAGCTCTTTTTTCTTGTTACTGTTTTTTAAGTCATACTGTTTCTTGAAAGACCATGCAGAAAGCTATAATAGCAGAACATTTTAAGCAATTTAAATTTGATGACACAATTGTGAGTAAGGGATATTTAACACCTTTCTCCTCCTGTGTTGCATCTGGAACTTGATGATACAATTCAAAAGGATGTTTTGACTGTATCAGTTTTGTTTCCACACTGAAAACTATTTTGATGCACAGGAGAGAGTGAAAAGCTTGATTTTCTATGACAGTTTCCAGTCCTTAGAGGAAAAATCACTGAAACCAATTACAATAATTATTGGGCAAAGGTTGTCTGTCTTTGAATCATATGCAAATTGTCTTGCTATCTCTAGAAAAGAGCAAACTGACAATTTTACAGTAAATACATTGAAAGCTTTGCCAATAAAGCTTATCACTGTTCAATAGTATGATGGAAACATTAGATGCCTGTCTATCATAATGATACAAGTAACTAATTATTTTAATCTCACATACCATTCCAAGAATGAATTAGCATGATTTATTTTTTTTTAGACTGAATTGTGACTGTTTTGCTGAGAAGTAATGTTCTGTTTTATTCTGGATACAAGCAGTTTGTATATGCTATATGCTCTGTAGTAATTTCACCAATCAGCAGACTCCACCTGAATTCACTTACACAGGTAAAAATAACCTAACCCTATAAATTTCTGCAGGCAGTCTTGTGAAATTTCTCTCATTTTGGCTTTTTTTAACTCCTTGTTTAGAAAACAAAGCATTTATGCAATCTTTTGCAGTACCATTTATCTGTTGTTTATTCCTTTATACTCCTTCCAACTTTTTTCCTATATCTGCTGATCTTATGCTTTTTCATGTCAGCATTATTCTTTGGCAGAACCATTTATTTATTTTTTTTTATGCTCAGGAAAAAGAAAACCATGCTTAAAGTTCTGTAAAAAATGTAATTACTTTTAAAATGCAATAGAAAAAATACAGAATTAACATTTTAACAGAAGTTAAATTTAGAAATAACTTTTCTCTTCTGTTGGTTGGGCCAATGGAGCATGTGCATGTCCAAGAAATCGTATGCTCCATCCCCTCAGGGGACTATAAAAAAAGGCAGCTGTTTCAAACACACTTGAGAATATTGTCCTTTTTTTCCCCATTGACTGCTGCTAGCCGAATTGCTCTTTAAAGCTAGAGGATGGCAGTGGCTGAAGCTGTTTCTTGCTTCTTGCTGCTGAAATGAAAGGAAATTTGGTAGACTTCACACATTAGAATCATATGAAAGCATTACTTAATAGTAGCTCACAGTAGTACGACAAAGCCCCTTAATCAACCAAAATGTCAATGTAATATGCAGAGCTAATTTTGGTCTGAGAACCAAAAGGCCATCCCAAATAAAACCTACTTAATCTCTGCAGCACTTGGAGCAGGTAAGAATTATTGCCATTGTATAGGTGGAGAGAATGTGCCTTGGCTGCGGAGATGCTGAGGAGGCATGCTTACTGCTTTCCCACACAGTAAACAGCAACTGTGACTTTGAAGGAAACAGGAGGAGCCTAGTCCTACCAAAAATTCTGATCTTGGGGAAAATGCCAGTGGGAAAATAGAAATAATGTATGCTGCAGTACATGGCTTACTCAAGTTTAAAAGAAACATGAGAGAAATCAAATAAGAAGAACTAGTGAAGCATATTCTCTTTCCCAGCATACGCTGTTAATAAAGTGGTTTGCAAGGTCATTGCTGAAGCAGCATCACTTCACAATCTAAACAGAAAGTGCCCTCTGTCAGCATTTATTGAAAGTTCACTTTAAGAAAGTTCTGCAATTTAAAGTCCATAACACATCATAGTATAGTCAACAAAATCTGGGCTCTTTTTGCTTTTTTGGTAGCCGGAGTTTCACGTGTAGTTGTTTGACTAGAACGTGGCAAGTGAATCTGACATCTAAGACAAACAAGCAAAACAAAATGTCTATATTTCTGGCAGCTGTGAGCATTTTAGTTATGGGTGTTACCCATATAAGTCATGCATCATGTACAGTAGCTCTCACTAAAGCCAATGAAAGCATGAAGAGACACTGCTGGAAAAGATTAAGTAATATGCTGCAAGGAATGGAGCTTCTCAAGAAGCAGCAAATATTTAGAGTAGATAATGATAATCTAGTTGCATTCTTTAGGACACATCTTAATCTTCAAAGATTAGTTTATAACCTATAGTCTGACCCACAACAACCCTTTCAAACTGATTTTTTTCTATCTCCCCTGTGCATTTTGAGCTGCTTTTTCATTTCTTTCTTGGTACTGCTAAATTGGTAGAGATCAGTACTGTTTAGTACTTTCATTTTAAGCAGGGTATTTCCAAATAATCTGTAAGGGCTTGAACGTCATAATGGCTGGAGAGAAAGGACATATTAAAGACTGTACAGTTCTCCTTTTGCTCATTCTCTATCCTTTTATATGTGAAATTAGACAGCCTCTTCAAAAGCAGCCTATTCTTGGCACCGGATCAAATTAAAAGTGTCAACACAGTTTGGATGCTTTCAATTACCATTTTTTGATCTGTCCAGCCTTGCTTTGTAGGTTCATGGCTACAGTCCAACAGATCCGCAATTCCAAATTCCTGCATTTCTTGATGAAGTTTTTTCACATTTTTTTCCTGTGGAGTGAAATTTTTCTTCATAAAGAGGACCAGAAAAAAGTGGCTTCCTATCATTTAACAGTGTAAGGGGAACTTCAGTGGCTCACAGGTGGCTTTGCAGAGCTACAAACCAGATGATAATAATTTTTGCAGATGCACCTTTATCTGAAATATATAACAGGAGTTGGGGGGGGCAACATTTTCCCTTCACCAATTGATACAAAGGTTTATATGTCATATACAGTGTATATGATAGTTATGTAATTCCTTCTGAAATAAATGGAAAGGTAGATAACTTAAAAGATAAAGGTAATTCATCCTGTTTAAGATAAATGGACTCAAGAGCCCTTTAGAGCTTCCTCTTTCCTTCAACTGACTAAAAAGAGTATTTGTATGAGTGGCTTAAATTTAAGCAACTAATTCTTAGGCATGTCCATAAAGTGTTTAAATCTGGCTAAGATATGTGCCCCAAAGTGTGGCTGTGATCCTTCCTCCTTCTTGAAGGCTGTCTTTGACATGATCACCGAATCATGGAATAAGGTGGAGTGAACCTTAAAGATCATCTACTTTCAACCCTTCTGCCATGGGCAGGGACACGTTGCAGCAGACCTGGTTGCTCAAAGCCCCATCCAGCCTGGCCTAGAACTCTTCCAGGGATGGAGCAGCCATGGCTTCTCTGGGAAAACCCACACCAGTACCTCAACATGCCCACAGTAAAAAAATTCTTCCTAATATCTAATCCAAATCTACTCTCTTTCAGTTTAAGGCCGTCATTCCTTGTCCTATCATTACATACCTGTGTAGAAAGTCCCTCTCCAGCTTTCTTGTAGGCACCCTTTAGATACTGGAAGAATGTTAGAAAGTCTCCCTAGAGCCTTCTCTTCTCCAGACTGAACAAGCCGAACTCTCCCAGCCTGTCTTCATAAGCTAAGTGCTACAGCCCTCTGACCACCTTCATGGTCCTCCTCTGTACTCACTTCAACAGTTCCATGTCCTTCTTATGTTGAGGGTCCCAAAGCTCCAGTACTCCAGGTGCGGTCTAATGACAATGGAGTAGAGGGGGAGGATCACCTCCTTTGACCTGCTGGCTGCACTTCGTTTGATGCAGCCCAGGAAGCAGTTGTCTTTCTGGGCTGCAAATGCATATTTCCAGCTCATGTAGAGTACATATTCTTTTTGGGATTTGGTTTAATTTCTCATATCTTGTTCTGATTTGATTGGTAATAAATTAATTATTTTTCTTTTCTCCCAAGTGTAGTTTGTTTTGCCCATAACAGTAACTGCTGAACCATCACTCCCTGTCCTATCTGGAGCCACAAGTTATACCTTTGCTTTCCAGTTCTCCTCCCCAGTCCGTCCAGGGCTGGAGTGGGGAGAGGGTAGTTGTGTGGTTTTTGGTTCCCAGCTAGGCTCTGCGTGGTTGTTCTTTGCCAGCTGCTGAGCTAGACAATGACAATAACATACTAAGAGATTCTTTTAATCTCAAATGTTATCTTTCTGAGACCTTTCATTCTTGGAAAAATGATCAGAAATCTCCTGGGAAGAAGCTTTCTCTTATCTCCTTAAATATCACAGATGAAACAGGAAAACTTTGAGGTTTTGGTTGCGTTTTTAACTTTCTCCCTGCAAATTTTAATTTGCTTGGCAAAGCCAAGCAAGGAAAAGAAAACTCAAAAGCTGAAATTTTCAAATTTCAGAAAAATAAGTATTTTCTAGTCTGCGATGTTACCCATTTAGGTGAACTTCTCTATCTCTCGTGTACAATCACCCCTTAAGTTTTGCATTTTCAACTTTTGCTACAGGTTCACTAAAACCCATAGTATTCATGCATTTTCTTCTCTCATTCCTCCTGTGTTATTTTAGTGCTAGAAACTAGTTAGTGCTCTTTAATATCATCACATCTGGTTTATCAGATCAGTTTATGAATGCATGCTCTGTTTAACTGAAGGCCAGCTAACAATTGTACTTACTGTATAGAACTTTTAGTCCTCAAAGTAGGTTTGTATTTAAAACTCTAGCAGTTTATGACATTGATCAAATAAGTCACTGTGATTGTTCTCACCTGGCTGGTTATTTTACCTCCATAGGCATCAGAAAGTAAACAAGGATTGTGTTACTGTACAGCCCTAATACCTGACAATTTAGCTAAAGAGAAAGGTTATTGTTTAGCTAAAGAAAGAACACAGTGTGGATGTGTACACCTATAGTATCCTTAAAATGTAGTGATAATGGGATATCAGTTACTTCATATGAGGTTTTTTTGTCCCTTTTTCCTGATCTTCCTAGTCAATGTCTTATATCTGTACCATCTTCACAAGTATTCATAAATGGTTTGATATGTAACATAGTTGCCTGTGTTTCTGGGATACTTTCTTGAAAGAAAGAGTAGTTGGCAGAACTTTGTATTATAAATTTCAGAGCATTTCACAAATTATTTCCATCTGATCAGAGCCCTTATGTGCATCCAGCAGTGTCCTGATTCCGCAATGTGCACAAACCCTCCCTTCCAGCTCCTATTGCTGTTGCAGACTTGTTGCTTTTGACACAAGACCTAGGGGTATGGCTCAAGCATGAATTTGCGTGGTTGCAATCTCAAGTGATCGGGGTTCCATGTTATGCATCATAGAAGAATGCAAAAGCAACCCAAGACGCTGTATAGCTGTTATGATTATCATCAGTGGAGAACATCCTCCTGTGGTTTCTGAATTAGATGATAATGGTAATTCTAGAACATCCTTTCAGTATTGACTAGTCCAAGTGTTTTCACTGTGACCATACATATGTTCAGAAAGAGACGGTAGTTTTGAGGACTAAATGCTCACTGGTGATCAGCTGATGGATTATGCTGGTTTACACAATTTATAAACAATAAGCTTATTAAATTAAGGAGCTCAACAAAGCATTATCAATAGAAATTTTATGCTGCAGGCTTAGCAGATGTTTTACTAGCAAAAGTGTGATAAGGCTGAGAAGGATAAGATTGCCATTCTTGCTCTGCTATATGTACTGCTATAAACACAAGAAGAATAAGCTTTTCATGGGTTTGAACAAAATGTTGAACAAAAATTTGTATTTGATCCACTAATTTATTTCAAATAAATTAAGCCTCAGTTTCTCAGTGTTCTGCCCATGCAAAATAATATCCCACTGATGTTCTTGCTTATCTAGTACGATTTGATTATAGTAAAATAATTCCTAACTCTGAGAGTGGTACTGGTACTTTCTCACAGGTGATGCTTCTTTCTCTCCTGTATGTTTGACAGTTCTTTTTCAGGAGAGTAGTAGTCTGACAGGGTAGATTTACCTGTAGGACAGGTTTTATAGACAAATACATAAAATGAAGTTTGCACTAGAAAAACTGTATTCTGTTTGGCAGACAAACTTGTCTTTCCCAGGACTTCAGTCTGTCCTTGCTAGAGAATTTGTTACGGTGATTTACTTTTCTCTTGGAACAGGTAAGATTTATGCACATGAATATATGGTCATACATCCTACAGACTCATGCTTACCTGGTGCAGAATGCTGATAGTCAGAGAGGTTTTGCAGTCAGGGTATCTCACTTTCTAAGGTTCAACTTTTTTGTATAAAAGTGCAATGACAAAATAGTGTACTCCTAGACTGCATTGATACATGATCCTCAGACAGTGAAGCTCACTGATGTCACTGGTAAATAGTTCAAATCACACTTACTCAGAGTGTTTCTTCAACAATAATCTTTACCTCAGTTCTAAAAGAGCTTAAAGACCAAGCAAGAAATAAGATCCTATTCAGAAGCGCATTCAGCTGTCAGCAAACTCATCCCAAAAATCTAAATATGCTAAGATGGGTAAAAATTACGTAAACATACAAGGAAACTTGAGACTGAATGTTTTTTTGCAATAGTTGAATGCCACAAGGTTTTATGCATTCAGCTCACCTTCATTTAAATAGTGCCATGAAATTTTTACTGTTTCTACATTACTGTTTGAAGGTCAATAAAAAGATCAGATAAAAGATGACTTATACTTACCTTTATCTTCAGACAAATTATGTAAACCTGACATTAAGATGTGCCTTCTCATAGAATATCCAAATATTCAACTGCATTTCTTAATATTCTTTGTTTTGGAAGTTTTCTAGTTTCTCCAATTTCAGATTTCTTTTATGTAGTAGGTAGTCCAATAGCAGACTGAAAAACAGGCATTTTTGAGGAAAAATATTCTTCCTCCAGCAACGGCAAGGCAAAGACTGTTGGAAAGTCTGGATTAGCAAATCATATTAGAAAACAATATTTAGCTGCAAGATACATATTATATATCAGGCTTTAGAAAAAAAATGTTTCAGAAGACAAAGAGCAAAGTGTTATAATTGAAAATCACTCAAATGAGAAATATACATGTGTATATAACAGACTTAGCAGCTGGGAAGGGAGAAGTTGATAGCTCTTTCACTCTTGCAAAATTACTAGAGTGAAATGAATTGATCCTATTAGAGGAAGAGCAGCTATTATACTAACACCACTGGGAACATAATTTTACACGCGTGTGATTTCTTTGGACCTGTACTCCTCTCTGTCCTTTCATCCCACCAAGTTTTTACTCTGTCCCATTGTAAGTACTTTAAGGGATATAATAAAGGTACACATAAGAGAAAATAAGTATGTTCATAGTTTATCAGTATTCTTTGTATTTATTTCTTAGGAGGTACTTTCACTGTCAAAGCATGGGAACCCTCCTTGGGTTATTACTGACAGTAGGTTAAACTGTTTTGTACTCTTCAATAGCCTAATACTCGATTAATGTATGTAAGACAGATCGAACTTGACGTGAATTGCACAGTTCTGAAAGACATTCCTGTTATTCCTTATAGCAATCTGAAATAAAAATACTCTTAGATTTGTAAGTCAGTTTATTTTAAAAATCATCTAATATAACTAATACTCTTTGACTTCCGTGTACCCACATGTGCCTGCTACCCCTGGCTGCACTCCAAGGATGCCTGCCACTTACTTAGGCAGTTTGTACCACCTTTAAACCTTTCTTTGAAAATGGAGGCTTCATCTAAGTTAGATATCCAGTGATAAACTCTTATCATAGAAAAAACAGTGTAAATACAGAGACACAGATTCTGTACAGGCATTTTTTTGTTTATTCTATAGTTAAAAGTATAAAAACTTGTTAGCCAGTGCCTGTAGCATTACTCAGTTGTTTTTATCATTTGGTGGAAAGGTTTTAGAGCATAGGTAGCACCTAAAAGTATATTTTTAACTAATTCAGAATAATCTAGATTACCAATTTTACTTTTCTAGACTTATAACAGCTTTATAAGCATTTATATCAAGTTTTGTATGCATTCTAGATGCAAAGTATTAAAGTACCATATAAAATGCTGCAGATTAGGCACTAATGTCCTGCAGCTAATAGAAAGATACTTACTTTTCTTTCATTTTATTAGTCTTCTCCAGTGACACTGCACATCTGAAACTAAGATATGGTTGTCTTGGGCCATTGACACCAGTTTGACACAATTCATTGTAATTGTTACAGATAAGTCAATCTATGTACTTTCTTCTTTAGGACACCTGAATGCTGAATAGGGCTGCAGTTTTTGTGTGCTTACTCTGGATCATACTGATCGAAATTTTGATGGCCGAATGCACAAGGAAGCAGCCAAATGCATCTACTTTCTAGCATAGTATCTGTGTAATGTGCATGTAGTTCATATTTGGCACAAATGTAACATCCTCTGATGACAATACAAAAATGCACTCTGAGAAATCTTGGTGCAAATTGGAAAGGATGTGGCATTAATTAATTCTGATCTCTAGATGAACAAGCAGCTTGTACCAATGGAGAAAAGGAATCGCATGAAATGGAAGGCAGAGCACCAGAAAACAGATGGACATATGAACTCAGGCACCTAATTGCAGTACGTACCATATTACTAAAAGTGAGTTGTAGGGAGAGTCATCAGTGAGCTGTAGTACAGTGTGTGGTCAAAGCAAGACATGTTAGACACTAACTGAATCTACTTTGAAAGCTGTTGGGATGGTATTTAAGAAGGACATTCTTGTCTCTTTATAACTGAATGGCTGTGTACTTATTCAGCTTCTGAGAGTTGAAAAAGAGAAGAAAATCTGAAGAGGTCTAAAATATATGGTGATAGTTATATAGAATCATAGTATAGTTTGGGTTGGAAGGGACCTTAAATATCACCTAGTTCCAAGCCCCCTGTCACGAGCAAGGACACCTCCCACCAGATCAGGCTGCCCAAGCCCTATCCAGCCTGGCCTTGAACACCTCCAGGGATGGGGCAGCCACAGCTTCCCTGGGCAACCTGTGCCAGTGCCTCACCACTTTCATGGTGAAGAAATTCTTCCTTATGTCTAGTCTAAATCTTCACCTCTCCTATTTATACCCATAAACAGGAGAGAAGCAGATAAACCCATAATATGTCAGGAAAAAAAAATCTTGGAACAGTTTCTTTCATTCAGACTGTATCTTGAATACTGGTAAATGGACAGAAATATGGGGAGATAGCTATTATATCTGGAAATCAACTTCTTTTGCCAATATAGTTTAAATAGTTCCAAAATTACAATATGAGAACTCCAATACATTAAGAAACTGTAATCAATGGTAACTAGTGGGGGACCTCATGCCTTTCCCAGAAGTTAGGCAACATTGTCACTACTCCAGTGAAAATATCTGCTTAGTGTTTTGCAACTGTAAATACATTAGATTGCACTCAAAAAGGAATAGAGAAAAATGCTTAAAATATTATAATGCTTTCACAAACATCACTGGTGCAGTATTTTGTGGAAAATGGTGTTCACTTTTTCTGCCCCATTTCAGACAAACCTATATCAGATAAAGTAAGCATGTAAGGGAGATAGATTATAGGCTGCGGAAAACCACTACATGTTCTTATTTTTTTCATAGCAAACAGCAAAGTTTAATAAAAGAGGTTATTAAGGCTTTCTGCCCTTGTCTGCAAACTTTAAGAGAGGGCAAATGCATCAATATTTAGCATCAAAATCTCAGTTTCCAAGGAGAAAGCCTTGTAATGACATATCAGTTAGAATCCAGGAAATGTAGACCTCATTAAATTGACAGTCAATGCAGAACATGAGCTACATCAGCTCTCACTCTAAAGAGATGTCACTCACTTCAGGTACTGTATCACTTTCAAGTTGACTGAAAACTTAAGATATGAATTTTGGCAGCTTTTTGCTCTGTCACATCATGCATTCTTCCTTAATTTTAATACTGTTAATACTATTTTTTAATTTGTACTCCTGATGTCCTTAGCTCTGTTGAGAAATTATAAGCATCACAATAAAGACTAAGCAGCTGTATTTCAGATTGTACATTGTTATAGTTAAATACATTAATTAGAGACTTTAGTTAGAGGGCATAATAGAGACATATTTATTTGAGTAACTAGTGCTATTTTCTTCTTCCAGAGCAACAAATATCCATTTCAAAGGCTTTAGAATTTTAAACCTGAAGTATGTCAACCCTTGCTTTGCAATTCAGGAAATCATAAACATTAAGACAGTCCTATATCTTCTGTAAGACTACCCTTGGGGCAAATTACCATGACTTCCACACAGCTACCTTAGGAATTAATTTGGCCTGTAATATTCAGAGCATTAAAAGAATTTAACCTCTCTTTGCTATCTACTAGCACTGGGAAATGTCCTGTGTTGTGAGATCCCACGTTCCATTTAATTTTAGCAGGACCTGAGGGAACTGGCTTTTTAATTACACTTCTGGCTAAGAGGACACAGACAGGATGGAACTAGATGAATGGTATTTCCTGGAAAATCAATGGGCTAATTATACAGAAAAAGCAAAGCTCCATTTCACTTCTGCTTGAAAGTCAAACAAGCTGCCCTTACAAGATATGACTCTTGTTTATAGACATGGTCCCTTCCTTCAGTTATGAATGACATTAATCAAGATGTTACAAGACATGGCAAGAGAATACAAAGGTCAGGGAAAGAAGACATCCCAATTTTGATTTTGAAATTAGCTGTGGGTTCAGTAATGGTCCTTATTTGAATCCTGTGTGTTTTCTAGGTGAGTTAAAATTTTAATTTTACAGAAGAATATTAGAATATTGAAAGAAGTAAATTCATGCCATAGTGTAGAAAGGTGTGTTTCTTTTTCCTTTTAAATTCATTACAAAAATGATTTCTTCTTTTTTTTGGTCAATTGATTTCGATTCAAAGAATGGAGTGCCCAAGCCCCTTGCTTTCTAATACTCCTCATCAAAGTAGGAGGCTAGATGCATCTGGCTAAGGACTCTGAGGTAATAACTCAACAAGAACAGGAAGGTCGTTATTAAGCAGGTATTCCCTTTATTTGCAGCACTGGGTGCGTGGGGGATTGATCCTCCAAAAACATTTCATCTTCCTGTTTGAAAACATACTACTCAGTTAATTCAAAAAGTTCCCAGATCAAGTGCTTGGATGAAACATAGTTGAACCTTTGGAAGCATCTTATTTCTGCTTCTAATTTTACCTGTAATGATATGTTCTTAGCTCTCTAGACTGTTAAGTGCCAGCCAAGCTGTTGTTGATGTCGTTGTGACTCTGCAGGTATGACTAAGTGTGAACTAGGTAGCAGAAGTTTCTATATTGAGCTCTGGCCCCATGTACTCCACCCCTGCAAAGCCTGACTGGCACCCTGCCCAGGTTATGATACTCTTGTAAGTCTCATTATCAGAGAACATTCCCTCTAATGTGTGATGTATCCTATATTTTTGTCAATTCTGTTAGTGAATTTAGGCCCTCTAACTCAGAATTAGTTCCAGCATTACGTGCTTTTGGTTTGTAGTCTAGCCTTGCACAGCCTCTTTCCCTAAGCCCATTACAGTGCAAGAATGCAGAGCACGTAGGAGGGTAGCAAGTAGTGAATTTGCAAACCAATGGAAAGTCTGAGGTACCAGCAGCTCATGTCAACGTATCAAATGTTTTGGGTTGGTTTTTTTTCTTCTTTTTCAAGAACAATGAGCAGACTCCACCTTTTCTGGGTTTCATTTTTTTTTTTCCATCTTTAAATTTGTTATTGTAATCCTTTCCACAGGCAGAGGAATGTTGTTAAGTTTAATTAAATTCAAAGAACATCTTTTTAATCCTCCTATGATATTCACTACAGGACAATCTTGCATCAGTATTTATTTTCCAAATATTTTTACATGGTTAATGGCGGAAGGTAAACAAATAACATGTACAGAAGAAAAAACAAAGATCACCAGATGGGGGAAATTACACAGTGAGGAATAGTAAGAAAGAAATAAATGAGATAAAAAATGGAAAGTAGGAGAATAGCTTTCAAAAAAAAAAAAAAGAGATGATGAGAAGAAAACCTGTATCTGTATGTTCTTTCATGCAGCACGTGCCCTTTGTTTGGCAATATCTCTTCATATATGCCTAGTACACATATTCTGCTATATAAGAAATACAGATTCGTTACAAGCACAACAGCATTGTATGTATGTTATCTTTTATCTGCCATATCTGAAGCTCTTTAACAGTGAATGGAAAATTTTATCTTCTCTTTCTTTTCATTTTCCCCTCAAGGTTTACTTTCCTATTTCTGTTACTCCTCCTTGTTTGGAGCTGCTTCCTTTGTTATTCAATTTAGAAACCTAGCAATGTGTTTGTCATCCTTTGTATTTTGTGTTGATAACTTGTAGAATTCATGCTTGAAATTCTTTGAGTGAAGCTCACTCCTTGACAGATATTTTCTTTTTCTTTTAATATTTTTTTGTTGGCTTTGTCTGATACAATATAGTTTAATACATTGTCATTTTCAACTTCTTTGGGGTACAAATGTTAGGAGTGATTACTCGCACGGTTTTTTATATAAATATGCCTTCCAATGTCTCCCAAAAGATTTCTTCTATCTCTGTTGACTCAGGCTATGATTGTAATTTGGGAAGTCAGAAATGCACCACATACTTGCTTCCTAATCTGGTAAGAAGTTTAGTCAAACTTAGTATCAGAATGCTTTTTGAGAACACATTAATTAATGTGGAAAAGTGTGAAGATACACAGTGTGCTGTAATCCAAAGTGTTAGTGTTTATTGCTGTTTATTTTCACACCATTGGATGAAATAAGTTTTGAGGTTTTGCCCATGGGAACCAACTTCTTTGCCTTTATACTTATGGAGGAAAATTCTTCACTGTTTTGTTTCAGTTGTTTATTTTCTGATGATCCTAAATTTTCCAGTTTTGACAGATGTAAATCACTTTGCTCATAAATTCTAGGTTGAGCTTGTAGGTGTGGGAATTTAAAATAAATGTGATGAAAGTGTGCGTTTCGGAGTGGACATTTCGACTGAAGTTCTTCAATGCTTGGGATTTGCTGGTCATCCAGAACACACTACTCAAGTCCGAGTGTGGCTGTGAGTGCAGACTGGATCAGTAAGGGTACTTCAGACTTTAAACCATGTTCAGAGAGCTCTTTCTAGTCATCAAAATGTCTTGTTGCTCGAAAGAATGTATGCACACTACAGTTTCCTTTTTCTAACAAAGGACTTAAAGTTGGATGGAAACTGAAAATGGGTGCTGCAGTTATTTCCTGAGATAAACTAGTTACTGAACATGCTATCTCCATTGGTATTTCTCCATACAGTGAGAAGATGATGTGTAAATGTCTGCAGAGCTGTAAGGAGTAGTAGATGGAATGATAGCTATGAAGTTGAGTTCAGAAATACTGCCTGAAGATGTAGTGAGGAAAGAACCTACTTAACTGCTAAATGGCAAGTGAAGGGGGCACTGGACAGGTGGTGGTGACTAGCTGCAGGCTGCTCAGTCTGTCACAATGATGGCACAGTCAGGGTTCATAATGTCCTCTCACAGAGATCTTCATCTGCGTCTTTCAAATTTACTCCCTTTCACTGTTAGGAAAAATAAGACTCAGAGAAGCAAAACACAGAAGGCAAATCTTGTTACTTCCTTTTTAGTTTCCTATTACTGTACCATAAGGCGTGCATATTAGGTTTCAACTATTACCAGCTGCTTTGAGTTTTATATTAAATATTAAACTTCTATTGTGATAAACTTCAAGGTAGGAATGGAAGTTGTTTTGAAGAGTCATTTTTCATATGGGTCTCTTGAAATTAACTGTGTTTTACTACTAGTTAAAGAAGTTTCAGTGCACTGAGTTTTAGTTATTGTGGCAATGATTAGGTAATGTGACATTGTCAGGTTATTTACTTTTAGCTTAAGACTTAGCTGGCGAAATGTGTGTGCCACACATCTCGAAATTATTACTCTACTCATATCAGCAATGCAGAAAATTGACTTTGCCACGTGCATCCCAGCATGTTTTCAATATTAGAACTAAATACTTGAGTTAGCACTTCAAAATGTCTAGTGAGTCAGACTTGGGGCTTATGTCATTCTGAATGGAGGAGGTTTGCTTGTTTGTTAGGCTTTTTGTTTGGGAACAGACTTAAAAGAGTGATATTTCTGGTACAGGCATCATTGCTGTTAGTGCTTTAAATTAATCTCATAGTGAGACTTTGCAGATATCCTAAAGAATAATGTTGTTTGGTTTACGTGTTGTAGAAAGGGATTGTAAGGTTTCAGAGTTAGGTAAGGTCCATATTTTTGTGTAGACTTTGTTTGGAAAAGCACTGAACCATTAACTGCATACTAAAACTTCTCAAAATTTGCTCATGCAGTTATTAACGTAAGGTTTACCTCAACATTGTTTGTAAAAGGTGCAAAATGGGATAAGAGTACTGAGATTATATTGCCATATCATATACCTAGTCTAACTAATCTCACAGATAGATTTGTATCTTGGGTGAATTAAGAGGCTGCCAAAGGAGATATTTAGTCAGCAAGTGGGAAGGCGTTTGAGACAGTTGATCCAGGCCTACGCTTTAGGTTTTGAATCTGACCTGGGTATATGTTGTTAGCTCTTGAAGCTTTTTCTAGAATTTTCTGCTGTGTGATGGAGATCACAAAGTGTATTTCAGACAATGGGATGAATATTTCTTCTGCTTTCTGTAACAGATTGGAAACAGCACTGAGGGGGCAACAGAAATAGAGAAAGCAAAAGTTTAGCAGTGAAATGAGGGCAGACTAACAAAACCAAAGAACTCTTGTTCCAAGAGTGAAGTTTGGGCTGTCAGAGTGATGATGAGAAACTTGAGACATGTTTTTCAATTAAAAACTTATTGAAGTACTGGTTTGTCAAAGGGAAATTAAGTTGGCAAGAGAAAGCAGGAAGGTTCTTGGGAATCAAAAAGATTATTAGTGGAGTTTGAACCATGAAACTGTATTTGTGAAGAGGAAAGGGTATGTGATATTAGCAGCTATTCTGGTATCTTGACTCTGACCCTTTTAACTGGCATCAGGGGACGTTTATAGAGTGTCTGTGGTTGAAGGTCACACAGTCGTAACAGATATGTCAAAATATTTGAGAAATGATGTATAACATGATAACTATTTTCCATGGTGGCTTTTTTCAGTGATTGCAGGGGAGAGAACAACTGTGGCATTAATTGTAGTTCGTGAGATTCATACTAATGAAATACTAATGCATACAGGATGCACATAAACCCATATAAATACATACTGTACAGATTGTTGGCAAGTTATCTGCACTTTTGGCATTAATGTTAAGAAAGACCCTACTTTAGTAGATGTGCAGTGATACTCATGGTTGCCATGGGAACTGCTACTCTATGTTTTGTGAGAATTTGCTTATTAATGTTGCACTCCTATTGTTATTTTAACATAGCCTTTTTTATTCTCATCAGGCTGTTTGTGTGTATTCCTGCCCAGCTGAAAAAGCAGCTCAGAACAAATGAGTGTTTTCATTATTAGATGTTTATCAGATCCAGAAACATGAAGAAAATTGCTTTCTGTCAAGGTGAGGGGAGAGAGGAGAGTCGCTGAGGCTTTGTCTCATTAATTTTACAAGAAGGGAAGAGTAGTTTGCAGTTAGCACATGAAGATAATGTCTATTTACTTTGGTAAACCTTACCAGAAACTTGATAGGTTAAATTTTAATACAATGCATATGTAGGCTATCATATGAACAAATGGAAGTATGGTTTTATTAGAGAGCTTAGATAGTGTATATTTTTCTGATCTTATTTTCATAAGCTTTTGAACAGACCGTAAGCAGAAAAATCCATTTCAACTAAATGGAAAATAATGTTGAATTTTCAGGAAAACCTTGGAGACTTAAGAGGGGAATGGTCAAGAGACTGGCAGTTTTGTATTAGTGGCATGATAATGACAATTATGAATGGGTTGTTCTAAAGGGACAGTAGTGTTTTGTCATAACTATTCTGGCAAGTGTCTGGAAAATAATTTGTTTGGCTTCCTGGGAGCACTCTGAAAATTAATCATGGTTGTCAGAATGCATTCCTTAAATTGATACAGTCAAGTTTTTAATAAAACTTTTATTATTAATAAATAATGAAAATCTTCTCTCTGCTTTCTTAAAGATGCATCTTCTTTTTTATGTGTTTGTGTATTTTAAATCAATTTAGTCTTGTAAAAATGCCTCAGCCTTGCTAGATGATGTATAGGTTCTAGACCAGGATTGTTAATAACTTTGAACAGAAATATACGTGTGTGGGTGGATGGGTGGTACTTTCTTTTGGTTTTCTTTTTCTTTATCACAGGTTTACACTCGAAGAAATAAATTCCTGGAGGCAATTAATTACTCAGAATGTAATGTTTCCAGCTGTGAGATGGTTCAACTGTAGATCAAAACTTCCTCCAATAACTTGTTTCACTAGCACAGACCCTCTTAAGTAAGGACAAAGTAATAGAAGTAGTGAGCTCTTAATGAATCTGTTAAAGGAGCTGAGATGAATGAGAGTCACTCAGGCTTCTTGGAAAGCAGAATTGATAATTTCTTTGACAGCGCTGGGCAGTAACAACTTACAGCTGTGCTTATAAGTAGTGTTAGGCAGCTGTGGCTGAATACCTTCTAATAATTTAATAAATTGGAGATAAGGTGTCATTTCCTTTCTGATAACTGCAGAGCAAGACAATTGGCCCTCTTGAAATTAATCATGATAGATTTAGATCCTATTTATCTTGACTTTCTCGTCTGCTTTGTGTGGATTGCTCAGTAGCTTCCTAGGCAAGATTTCCATAAGGAGATTTAGTAGCCATTGCTATGAGAAATGTTTTGTGCTTTTTCAAAACAAAGTCCCATAAAGGCATGATACTTTATGGATGAGTCTTGAGCTGGGCTGCCTGAAGAGGGAAAGGGTAAAGCTGGAAAAGCATATGGTGGCTCACTTTTGAAGGTGAAGTTGAGATTTGTTTCCTATACCTGCTTATGCTGCTACTTCAGGCTTGAAAAAGTCTAGGAAACCTGTTATCAGTAGGTATTTGCTGGGCAGTGGATTAAATATTAAGGATGTAGGGATCACAAACTAAAATTACACATGTAAGTCGGGAGGCTAGCAAAATGAGATCATAATTATTTTCTTTGATTGTCTTATCTAGAACCTCAAACACATGAGATGTCAATAGAATTGCATACCTGGCTGAGCCCAGTGCACTTTGCCATTCTGAGGCTCAGTAAATTTTCTTTAAAAAATATTGGTGTGATATTATGAAGTGATAAAAAAAATCAATGAGGCAATGATTTCCTAGTCAGATGGAGTGCTTTGTTGTTAGATTAATTCTTTCACCTAGGGCTTCAAGGGCTAAAAAAGTTGGAAAGCAATGCTGGGTGACCTGATGGAGATTTACTTGCAGTGTTTTTCTAGAGAAGGCTAAAATGAATCTGCAAATGATGTTTTTTTTCTACAGTAGGGCACCTGTAATTACTCATTTTGCCACTCATGTAAGACATAATTGATTAAATTCCAAAGCCTATTGACTTTAGTAGTGCAGCTGTACTTATCGTCATCTTGAGATTCTGCATTTTCTGAGTGCACTTAAATTTAAGTAGTTTGTTTGGTTTACTTTTTTAAATTAACAGGAGCGATATGGTATGTGCTCACTATTAAGAGACCTTATTGTCATTTTATTCTTGCAATATGCAATTTTAAGAACTCAGGTAAGAGATAAGTTATTTCTTGTAGCTTCTGGTGAGATGCTTACAACTGAACTGAAAGACAGGCAAGAACTCCCAAGTTTTCCGTGTAATTTGTGTGATATACTGCTAGTTGTGACACTCATAAAATGATGAGGTTATCTTTAACATGCTGTAATGAAAGTTTTGGAACTGGAGTAATCTGAACAGCATTGGCTTTTACAAAATGAAAGAAAATTAACAGTGTTAAGGGATTTGTCATAAAACCAAATTCAAAATCATGTGAAAATGAAGCATGTCAGTGTCATCTCAGAAACAGGAAAGAACCTGTTTTAAGTCTGAGTGACTGTAAAATTAAAAAGAAAGTTATTTGTTTTCATATATGTTATCAGTACAGAACAGAGAGAATCTTTAAAATCCTTCTCTAGGTAACTCTCTCCTGTGAAAGTCTGGTACATCAACAACCTAATCTCAGTAGAAAAATGTCTTTGATGAGGAAATGGTGTCTTTAGGTAAGTTACAACAGACACAACCAACGCACATGAATCTATACAGACAGACACTAAGCGAGTTTCTGTACATCTGTTTTTATCTCTATCTGTATGTTGCCAACTACCTCTTCAATTTAACACAAAAGCAGTGCAGGATGCATACGTGAGCATACTTGCAGATAAGGTAAAGGCAATTAAAAAGTCTAGATGACCTTGGTACTTCAAATGGCCTATGAACTTTGCAGTTCTTTTATAGATAGTGAATTATTTGAAATATTTAAGTCAATATAGATATATTCCTGAGACTGATGGGAGAAGACTGAAAGCTTGAGGAAGAAATTGAATCCTAGTGTCTTATGTTTGGTATGAATCTTCTTGCTACTGACTTATTAGATCGTTTAAAGGAAGAAGACTAGCATTCTTCTCTGACTCTGAAAGAAAGTTATGAGCCTTCTGAACCTGAAATTCTGTGCATCTCTCTCCATGCTGGAAGAGGAGCTCAGGTTCTACTGATTATGTAACTTTTCTTGAGATTAAGTATATTGAAATATTTAAATCTCTGTATTTCTTTGTGAACCTGGTCCTGAAGGAATTAGGCTTTATTTTCCCTGATTTATTTTTGGCTACTATAGGCAGTGTACTGATTATGTGTTTTGGAGCCTAGGTAGATGAACATGGGTCATACCCACCTCCACAAATTCTAATTCACTTCATTGGTCTAGCTCCTGTGTGCTCGAAGCACATAAACACATCCAGCTGTAAGTCTCAGGCTTGAAAGTTACCAGTTGCACCTGTAAAATGCATAATTGTGTAAACTTGTCTTGCAGTTGTTTTCATATTCATATAATTCAGAAAACAGTTATCCTTTTCAGATACTGAAGCCTTGCTAAGAAAGAGCTTTTTTTTCATTGAAGATAAGCTAAACAAGTATTACTTGCCAATAGTACTTCAGTGATGCTGACCCTCATACAAAAGAAATGACCTAATAAGACTACCTCTGAAATATATTCTCTCTTGCTATAAGACCCCAAGATTGACTTTCCCATCTCGAAACGTATGTGATGTTAGCAATAGCTAGAGGAGCGCTGAAGTGCTGCCAGTGAGGTTAACTGGTGGGTTTTGCTGCTTAGATTTTAGGTGGTAACTATACAAACATTAAGTTAAATTTCAGTGTTTCTGAATTTCAAGGGCAACTAAAAATGTGGCCATATCCTCTTTCCTTCATTGTGTTCATAAGCCATGCTGAAATAAGATCCAGATAGCCCCCACTATGAAAACTAGACCCCAAAATGAATTGGAAGTGTAATTCTGTGTCATGTGGGAATATTTTTCACAGTGTAATGGCCCAAGGAGCTGGAAATTTTCAATCTTCTGTAACTGTGATAACAAATTCAAGTTCTGAAAAACCCCTTTAGACTGTCTTAAGAATCAAGATACTAATCATAGGTTTGCAAGTGTAGCTGTGATATATAATTTGCTCATGTAGTGGTCAGAAGAAGAATCGGAACAAGATCACAGGTGTTTTGAGTAATAAATATATTTTTTAAATATTTCTTCTGAGGGGGCTGCTGGTATGATAAAAATTAAATCCCTCATGGTATTGAACAAGTAATAGGACAGTGGTTAAAATAAATAAATTGCTGCTGAGATTTAGTGGAACTCATGAGTGCATGTTGAACATATAACCAGAAATCTTATCGGTTATGGATTGAAATGCACAGGCAAGGTCTACCTTTCAGCAGGTACATTGCTATTCCGAGTTGCTGAAGCGTTTCTGTCACTTTTGGCAATGTAACTTGTGTATCTGTCAATTAGTCTTACAGGAAAAAAAATATTTCTTCTTCCTAAGGCTTTTAAACTCTTAAGTCCAAATTGAAAATAAGGGGAAGGTATTATTTCTGGCCAGAAAGCAGGCTTTGTTGACTTTTGTTATGCTTACATCCTTTCTTAACTGATTAGTGATTCTGGAAGAATCGTAATATGTATCTTGATATTTGACTACATAAATGCCTGGGGCTTAGTTGAAGAAAGCATCTTTTGTTATGAAGTTTATTTCTGCTGATCACTCATCTTTTGAAAGCTAGATACATAATAAGAAGAGACCCCTGTAGGCAAATCTGTTACCTGTCCACAGAATTTAAAGTGATGGCTCATCAGGGGAAAAGCCACATTTCAGTATCCATGCGGGTGTTGGTGTGTGGAAGCATAGCAATTTGAGATCTCAGATATAGTCTTTTCTTTGTAATTTCTTAAGACTGACGTAAGTACTTAACATATTTGGATTTCAGTTTGGCTGCCACTGAAGACAGTACACTTCAAGTTGTGTCGTTTGAGTGGGTAAACTGGTTTGGCTTTGCATTATGCACATGCAGTTAAGAAATTCATAAATTGTTCTTGTGATGTAAAATGTTACCTGTGCTTTCTGAAAAATTCTAATAAGCTGATGAAGAGCTGAGATATGCTAGTTCAAGAAGAAAATGTAATTTTGTATTTATTCAGATTGTATTATATTTATTTTCTAGCTTTGGACTTATTTTATGTATTTCAGTCTTCAGATCATTCAGACTTTCAGTACAGGAAAAAAAGAAATTAAGTATTTCTTCATGAAATACTTAAACAGTATCTTCCCAAATATAAGGATATATTAATGCACAGAATTAGACTTCTTCTGTTTTAATAAGAGGAACCAAAGTATTCCCGTATGTATAAAGAAATGGGATTTATGGCACAGCATGTCAGAGTATCTTGAGAAATTTGGTATTCATTGGTAAGTGGGTTTACAGGGCAGAAGGGCAATGGAATGCTAAAGATTAAAGTAAAGATTACGTCATGAAAGAAGAGAAATATAATTTCAAACAAATATAACCAGATGCTGTAAAGATTTAACCAATTTTCAGCAAAGGGTGGGATCCTAAAGAAGTGCAAGGAATGCTCTTCTAAGGTCTGTATGTTTAACTCTTTAACTAACATCTGGTTTTAGTTAACTACTAGAATATTTTTTTTTAAATTACTTTTTCAGTGATAAGTAATTAGAGAAAGGTGACAAACAGCATTATAAGCTCTGATATTGCTGAAGGGCAAAGGTTTTCCAGTGCTGGTGTGGAGTGTATCGGTTCTCTATGAGAAATGGTTTTAGCAAGAAAGTTCCATCACTTAATAAATGCTGAAGTTGATCATCAAGAGTTGCAATGCATATAAGTCTAGACAATCTTTAGTTATTTTAGCTGCTGGAGTTTTTTTGTTGTTTTTGTTCTTTTTTTAGGTTCCCCTCACTCAGTGCAACATTCAGGGAATTTCTGTTTCTGGCTTAGGCTGGATCTAGATATCTCTGTCAAAATGAGAATTTTGCTCCTGTAGTATAGATTTCTCTGTAAACTGTAACCCCTGTTGCCTGCATCTGCCCTGTATTTTCTTCCTGAACTACCTAGTTCAGCTGTGTCTCTTCCAGTGATCCAGGGTCTTACCATAGAATACTTTGGGCTGGAAGGGAACTTGAAAGGTCGTCTAATCCAAACCCCTGCTTTAAGTAAGGTGTACCGGGTTGCTCAAAGCCCTGTCCAGCTGTACCTCTCAGGGCAACCTGTTCCAGTGCTTCACCACCCGCAGTCTAATAAATTTCTTCCTTTTATCTAGTTTAAATCTACCGTCTTTTATTTTAAAACCATTACCCCATGTCCTGTCGGAAGACCTGCTAAAAAGTTTGTCCCAGTCTCTTTCATAGGCCTCTTTAAATACTGAAAGCCTGCAAAAATGTTTCCCTGGAACCTTCTCTTCTCCAGGCTGAACAACCCCAACTCTCTTGGCCTTTCTTCATAGGAGGTATGTCCCATCCCTCTTACCATTTTTGTGGCCCTTCTCTAGACTCACTCCATCAGGTCCATGTTTTCCTGTGCTGTGGGCTCCAGAGCTGGATATAGTACTCTAGGTGGGGCCTTCTCCTCAAGGCTGCTTTCAATCCCTTCTTCCCCTAGCCTGTATTGATACTGGGAGTTGCCCCGACCCAGGTGTTGGACCTTGCACTTGGCCTTTTTGTACCTCATGAGGTTCACAGGGGTCCACTTCTCAAGCTTGTCCAGGTCTCTCTGGATGGCATTCTTTCCCTCAGGTTTGTCAACAGCACCATTCAGCTGCAAATGTCACCTGCAAATTCATTGTAGCTGCACTTGATATCACTTTCTAGGCCATTGATGAAGATATTGAACAGTACTTGTTCCAATATGGACCCCTGAGGGACACTATTTGTCACTGATCTCCACAAGGACATCATGTTGTTGAGCCCCCCTCTAGATGTGACCACCCAACCAGTTCCTGATCCACCAAACAGTCCATCAAATCCATATCTCTCCAATGCAGAGAGAAGGATGTTGTGGAGGATGGTGTTCAAAGGCCTTATGGAGTCCAGATTGACAATACCCTTAGCTAGTCTACTGACGTAGTGACTACATCATAGAATATTCCTAGACTGGTCAGGCAGAACTTACCCTTGGCGAAGCCGTGTTAGCTGTTTCAAATCACCTGCCTGTCCTCCATGTGCCTTAGCAAAACTTCGAGGAGGATCTGTTCCATGACATTCCCAGGAACAGAGGTAAGGCTAGCAGGTTGATAGTTCCTAGGGTCCTCCTTTTTATCCTTCTTAAAAATAGGTGATATGCTTCCCTTTTTCAAGTTATCGGGGACTTCACCTGACTTCCATGACTTTTCAAATGTCAGACAGACTGGTTTGGCAGTGACACCAGCCAACTGCCTTAGTACTCTGCAATGCATCTTGGCAGACTCCATAGTCTTAACGTATTTTCAAGTTCCTCCAGCCTCAGGTCTGGCTCCACCACAGCCCAGCTACAGAACCTGGGCTCCGATGTCTGAGAAAATACTGAAGTTATGAAAAAGAGCTGCGTGAGAACCTTTAAGATGAAAAAATGGTGAAATTGTAGGCAGAGGCAGAACTGTAGAGACAACGATTGTTAGTACCCCAAAGACTTGAAAGGAAAGGGTGAAAGTATAAAAAAAGTGAAATAAAGAAAATACAGGCACTGGTTGGAGGTGAGCAGATGCATCTGTGAGACAATCAGGTCCTTGGTGCCTGTAGAGGTGGTGAAGGGTAGCAGCTTGACCACATGGGGAATCTGCTCCAAAGAGGTCGAGACGCAGACCCCTCCCTTCTGAGCTTTGGTCTTACTGGCCAGCAAAACCCCTTTGAGTTTTCTCAGGGTAGCAAGTAGCCTGGCAACTCTTGAACTTGCTGTCTTGTGTGTGTTCTTGTCAAAAAATAATTGCTTTATACTTTGATGCTGTGTATTTACTGCTGGTGCTGTCCCTTTGCAAGTGCCTGAATAAACTGACCCAAAAGAGGGTTGGCAACATACCCCCCCAACCAAAAAGGTGATTCCAAAAAGTTTTCTAAGTATTTGAAGGAAAAAAGAAAAACAACAAAATGACAAAACTCCAGAACACTTTTTCCATCACAACACACCTTGTGCTTTCCTATTCTTTCTCAGGGATGTACAGGTAGGACAATCTAAAAGGTGAAAAAGTGATTCAGGGCTCTTGAAATCCAGTTATGTTCTCATATCTTAAAGATGTGGTTCCAAAGACAAAACTGTATGATTACTGATGATTCTCGAAGTGTCTCATGTTGTTTACCGTTTCTCTTTTGTTTCAATAGCAACTGTAGATCGAGTACAGGTAATCAATATTACCCTAGCAATGTAGGGTTGCCAGAGGTGTGTGGGAGATATATTTTGATATTTCAGATTATGTGTCTTGTTGAATTTCTCAGTTTGAAGTTATTTCCAGTTTTAATATCTGCTACTACAACTTGATTTGTGTCCTGACCTTCAGTATGAAAATCTTAAATCCACTCTTTCAGTATCTTCCCAGGAAAGAGTTGACTTCTGCCTGGTTTATTTCCTTGTCTCTCATTTAATTTTGTTTTGCATTTTGATTTTGTGGGGTTTTGGGTGAAAATTCAGCTTAGCTAAGAAAAGACTTATAAAATATATATCACTGAAAATCATGTTTTCTGCTTTGATAATTATATGCCTAGCATGTGAGTTCAATTCACCCTCATTATGTCTTTTGGATAATAGATTCTTTCATATCTGTCTTCACCTAGCCCTTTCTCCTTTCTTTCTGCCTCTCTAATGTAATATCCTCATTGAAATTAAACTGTATGCAGTAGTAATCCTTTTCAAGACATCATTGCTGAAACGTACATGACATTTTAAAATATTAGATTTATTGAAAAGGAGATAATGACATCTTTTGAAAGGCCACAGTCAATTTATATGGAAACAATATCTTATTTACAGAATGGTATGTTAAAATACTTGGAGGAGCACAAAGTGAATGCTGTGGACCTGATTGTTATTTTAAAAGGCTGAACTTAGTTTACCCCATTAATTTAATTAATATAAAGAACAGTATTATTTGAAACAGACATATGATTTGACATCTAAGATGCTAATAGAGAAATATTTTGTTTAGTCTTTTAAGTTCAAGATGTTCTTAAACGTACTGGTACTTGATGCAGCAGAGAAGAGAAAAAGCCAGGTAGAAACCAGGCAACTTCACATAGTATCTTTGTTGAACTGGAAGCACAAGCATAGAAGAATGAACAAAATGGAAAAATATCACTGGGCATTCATGGAAAATACACCGGCTCCTAGAACTGAAGTGTTTGTTTTGCTTTTTTTTAAAAAGAACTAACAAATTGGTAGATGAATTTTCGAGTTCCTCTAACAGCTGTGTTTTGGAACAGAATTATGAGGAAACAATAGTACTGTTGGCCATAAAGTAATAAAATAGCCTTATTACAGTGGGACTGAGAAGACTGGAGTCAAGAAAGGAAGCAAGGGGAAGGTAAGAATCATAAAATAACCAGGTTGAAAGAGACCCACCAGATCATCCAGTCCAACCATTCCTATCAAACACTAAACCATGCCCCTCAGCACCTCGTCCACCCGTGCCTCTGGGGAAGGTGAATCAACCACCTCCCTGGGCAGCCTCTGCCAGTGCCCAATGACCCTTTCTGTGAAATTTTTTGTCCTAATGTCCAGCCTAAACCTCCCCTGGTAGAGCTTGAGGCCATTCCCTCTCGTCCTGTCCCTGTCACTTGGGAGAAGAGGCCAGCTCCCTCCTCTCTACAACCTCCTTTCAGGTAGTTATAGAGAGCAATGAGGTTTCCCCTCAGCCTCCTCTTCTCCAGGCTAAACAACCCCAGCTCTCTCAGTCGCTCCTCATAAGGCCTGTTCTCCAGCCCCTTCACCAGCTTTGTTGCTCTTCTCTGGACTCGCTCCAGAGCCTCAACATCCTTCTTGTGGTGAGGGACCCAAAACTGAACACAGGATTCGGGGTGCGGTCTCTCCAGTGCCGAGTACAGAGGGAGAATAACCTCCCTGGACCTGCTGGTCACACCGTTTCTAATACAAGCCAAGGTGCCTTTGGCCTTTTTGGCCACCTGGGCACACTGCTGGCTCATGTTCAGTCGCTGTCAACCAACACCCCCAGGTCCCTCTCCTCCAAGCAGCTTTCTGGACAGACTTCTCCTAGTCTGTAGCTGCACAGGGTTGTTGTGCCCCAAGTGCAGGACCCGGCATTTGGCCTTGTTAAACCTCATGCTGTTGGACTCAGCCCAGCAGTCCAGCCTGTTCAGGTCCCTTTGGAGCCTCCCGACCCTCCAGCAGATCCACACTTCCACCCAGCTTAGTCTCATCTGCAAACTTGCTAAGGGAGCACTCGATGCTTTCATCCAGGTCATTGATAAAGACATTGAACAGGGCTGGACCCAGCACTGAGCCTTGAGGAACCCCACTTGTCACTGGCCTCCAGCTGGATTTAACACCATTTCCCACCACTCTCTGGGCCCGGCCATCCAACCAGTTTTCCACCCAGGAGAGTGTGCGCCCATCCAGGCCAGAGGCCGACAGTTTCCGTAGCAGAATGCTGTGAGAAACTGTGTCAGAGGCTTTACTGAAGTCCAGAAAGACACATCCACAGCCTTTCCCTCGTCCAGCATCCGAGTCACTTGGTCATAGAAGGTGATCAGGTTATTTTGGCAAGACCTGCCTTTTGTGAACCCATGTTGACTGGGCCAGATCACCCAGTTCTCTTGCAAGTGCTTCATGACAGCACTCAAGATCACCTGTTCCATGACTTTCCCTGGCACTGAGGTCAGACTGACAGGCCTGTAGTTCCCTGGATCCTCCCTGCGACCCTTCTTGTAGATGGGCACAACATCAGCCAGCCTCCAGTCCAGTGGAACTTCCCCAGTCTTCCAGGACTGTTGGAAGATGATGGAAAGGGGTTTGGCCAGCACATCTGCCAGCTCCTTCAATACCCTCGGGTGAATCCCATCTGGCCCCATAGACTTGTGGGTGTCTAGTAGGGCTAGCACGGCTCTGACCATCTGCTCTTGGACCACGGGAGCCTCATTTTGCTTCTCTAGCTCCGGGGTTTGTACAGAAAGGGAACAAATTTCTTTACAATTAAAGACTAAGGCAAAGAAGGAATTAAGTACCTCAGCCTTTTCCTCATCCCCTGTCACTGTTGCTTCTTCTGCGTCCAACAGGGACTGTATAGTCTCCCTAGTCCTCCTTTTATTATTTATATATTTGTAGAAAGATTTTTTTGTTATCTTTCAAAGACTTTGCCAATCTGATTTCTAGTTGAGCCTTAGCCCTTCTGATTTTTTCTCTACACAATCTCACTTCCCTCCTGTAGTCCACCCAAGAGGCCTCTCCCCTCTTCCAGTGCCCATAAACATTCCTCTTCTTCTTGATATCACTCAAGATCTCTCTGTTCAACCAAGCTGTTTTTTTTCCCCTGCCAGCTTTTTTTTTTTTTTCTGGAACATGGGGATGGCTTTCTCCTGAGCTACTAGGATCTCCTTTTTGAAGAGCTCTCAGCCCTTGTAGGCTCACTTGCCCTTAAATACTGTCTCCCATGAGACTTTGCCAACCAGCCTTCTGAAGAGTTGAAAGTCTGCCCTCTGGAAGTTTAATGCTACTGTCCTGCTAACCACCCTCTTCACTTCACCTAGAACAGAAAACCCTATCATCTCATGATCGCTTAGTCCTAGGCGTCCTCCTACTGCCACATCCCCCATAAGGCCTTCTCTGTTCACAAACAGCAGGTCCAGGAGGGAACCTTCCCTTGTTGGTTCATTCACCAGCTGTGCAAGGAAGTGTCTTCCACGCACTCCAGGAACCTCCTAGACTGCTTCCTTTGTGCTCTATTGTACTTCCAGCAGATAGCAGGAAGATTGAAGTCTCCCACAAGAACAAGAGGCATTGATCTAGAGATTAACCCCACCTGTTAGTAGAAGAGCTCGTCAGCTGCTTCTCCTTGGCTGGGTGGCCTGTAACAGACTCTATCACAAAATCTACCTTCTTATGGGCTCCTCTGATTTTAACCCACAGGCACTCAATCTCCTCATCACCACAATCCATCTCAACAGTGTCTAAGTCCTCCCTTACAAAGAGGGCTACCCTGCCTCCTCTCCTTCCCTTCCTATCCCGCCTGAAGAGTTTATACCCCACCATATCTGTACTCCAGTTATATGAGTCATCCCACTGCGTTTCCGTGATGGCAACGACATCATAGGCTCCTTGCCCTACAACAGCTTCCAGCTCTTCCTTCTTATTATCCATGCTGCGTGCATTGAGGTAAAGGCACTTCAGCTGAGCTACCAAGCCATCAGCCCTCTTAGAGTGAACAGAGTTCATTCCCAATTTCCTGGTCACTGGAGTAGCTTGTACCAGAGTGCCCGTATCATCCTTACCACCCCCAGGTGTGTTCTCCCCCACTTTCTGTGTGGTGCTGTACTGGTGGTCCTCACCAGCACACTCACTCCGAATCACTAGTGTTCCACGTCCAGGCTCACTACTGTCTAGCCTGGTCTCAATCCCCTCCCCCTTCACATCTAGTTTAAAGCTTGATTTATGAGCTTAGCTAAGTTCTTAGCAAGGGCTTTAGCCCCCCTAGGAGACCCACGTGTCCTATCCTTTGCATGAGCCCCCCCATGATGGAAGGTGAATAAAAAAAAAACAAAAACCCAACCAAATGATAAAGATTTCAAATAGATGTAGTTATAAAGCTACTGGCAAGGGATTGTGGCAGAACTGTGGATTTAGAGAAGGGTAGTTAAAAGATGCAATAAATGCTGTAGGGTGGTGCTACTCTTTTCTAAGTCCTATATTGAAGCTTCTTTGGCTTTTATAATTTTAAGCAAGTGCTGTGTTCGCTGTAAGTGTAAGGCATCTTTAAAGCAGGATTTATGCTTGTGTTAGCACAGTTAACTCAGTGGCTGGATGCAAATTTATTCTCCTTTGGACTTAAAAAAAACAAAAACACCCCAAAACATAAACAAACCCCCGGCTTATTGAAGGAGTTGCAAGTTTATATATAAAACTAGGAAGAGCAGTGAACATAGAAAACTAACACATGCAAAGATGGAAGCAAAAATTAAAGATGAAAGGCTTTTCCATGAGTTAAGTTA
Source organism: Clamator glandarius (assembly GCA_033459285.1). Taxonomy (NCBI): domain Eukaryota; kingdom Metazoa; phylum Chordata; class Aves; order Cuculiformes; family Cuculidae; genus Clamator; species Clamator glandarius. The sequence continues at coordinate 1,697,122 of JAUNZM010000276.1, read as the reverse complement.
AAGAGGTGCAGGGAAAATACGACAAAGAGGAAACATTCAGAGTGGAGAGAAGTAAGCAACTTGGTAGACTTAAGGATACACAACAAAAAACCCAAACAAACCTTGCTAGGAGGGTTGGACTTTCAAGTAACTGTACATTGTTTTACTCTTCTGCAAGAAGCCAACCTTCCCTACTGTACAACACAGAAGTTTTAAAGTTGAGGTTTTTAGTAAGCGGCCCAAAGAGTTAATGGTTAAGACCTACTTTTTCAGTAAGTAATTATTGATCCTGTTTCACTTTTATGGGTTGTTTTTAATGAAGCACTACTGCCAGAACAATCTATCTGTGTCTAAGCTTTCTGCTTCTCTTTTTCACAACATGATCATTTGAAAATAGTCAGGCAGACTCTAGTCCTTGTTTTTTTCTTCCTTCTTGTTTGCTTCTTTCATGTAACATCTGTCTGAGAAGCTTCAAAGAGAGTTCTGAGCACACTTATGCCTATAGGAACAGGAAAATGCTTAGTTAGATAATTGAGTCTTCATGCTAGAACTGATAAGCAATTTATTATAAAATGATAGCAAGAAATTCATATAAAGGTTTATGACTGTTCACATCTTGCAATCAACTCTTCATCTGTCTATGAAATATTAGTTACTATAATAGTGCACACCCTAAAATGGTCTCAGACAGATTTGGTAGGTTGATAGATGTATTGGAGCAATATAAACATTTGTGTTGCTGTGATTTAGCAGGACTAAGAAAAAAAACCTTAGGCAATTACATATTGAATTGGTTTATTTTTGACTTCTATTGGTCTCTACATTTTTATTCAATTGAACAAGTTTCAGCTAAGTATTCGGTCAATGGCCTTACAAGGGTGATTCATAGGATGTCCTTCACTAGAAGAAATAAAAATGAAGTATTTAAGTGATTTTTGCAGAGCACTGTTGTTGATCCATGTGTGTTTATGTGTACATCTGGCTGATTACAGCCAGATTTTTAGTGTGATAGAGGGCCTCCTAGGTAATGAACTTGCTGCACATTTCCTGTAAATATACAAGCAGGTGATAGGAGATTCCCTCAAACATTTCTAAGAATGTTTTACACAGTGAGAGTTTGAGATTCTCAGTGTTAATTTAGGGGAAAAATAAAATTGAGATTTCCTGATTTCAACAACCATGGCTTCATTGACTTAGATGCACAAAGTAGGATGACATAGACATAGGTGTATTAAGGTTGTAGCTTTGTTTATACAATATAATTGAAATAACTGTACTTAAACATAAGTTTCATTTAGTACATGGATATTGGGTGAGGATATTAAAAAAAAAAAAAGAAATAACTTCTCCTTGAAGGCAAGCAGGGAGTGGGCAGGGGGAACAAGGAGATGCATTTAGCTGAATTTGAAGTGTTTTTCTCTTCCTTTCCAATGTTGTGGTCTGCCAGCTTGGATTCTGTAACGGGTTTTCTTAGGCTGGCTCAAGAGCCATCAGGTTGTTTCTGGATTTGCTAATTGCAGGGGCTAATAACTAAAGCTCACCTGTGAAGTCTTTGGATTATTTGCTAACTTTGTGACACAGCATAGGAACAACTGCTCTGGGCAGCTTCTGGGTGTTTTTTTTTTTTTGTGTTTGTTTGTTTGTTTGTTTGTTTGTTTTTGTTTTTTCTGATGCTGTGGAGGTTGTATTGTGGTAAGTCCCTGTCCATCATGTCAGAACAGTCTTGCTGGTCTCTGCTGTATTACGGGACCATGTGCTAGTAACCCAGATCGCTCTGCTTTTGTTATGGCCTGCTAAGGCTGAATGAAGAACTGCTATTTACTTTTTATGGCAATTTGCTCTCTTGGGTAAGTTCTTATGCACCTAGTATGCAATCATCTTTCTTATTGGGGTTCTGATGAGGGTGACTGTTAGTGAGCCATTTTCCTGCCTGGTCAAATCTTTCACTAGTGAAAAATCTTTTAAAAGTAAAAGTTTCTAGGCAGAATCTGGGCAGGGACCTGAAACTATTATTGTTACATGCAGCTATTTGAGACCAGGGACATAATTGCTGAGAGCGTCACAAAAAGTGCCACTGCCTCTGAGTATTCATTAATAGCAGAGTCTGGACTGAATTCAACACTTCCCAGCTGGCCATCGTCAATAAATGGAATTACTAGAGCAAGTATCTTAAGCAAGTGTGTCTGAGTTTTGTGTCTTTGTATTTTGTGCATATAGAAAATAATTGCATGAATACATTTATTGTAGCTCAGAATGCGACCTTTATTCTTAACTCACTATATAGGACCTGAGCCTGTGTTTTGTATTAAAAGGTAAAATAAGATTAGCGGGAGCCCTATGCTCATGATCAGCAACAGATTTTTACTAGAATGCTTGACTGCATTCCCTGTGCCAGTATTGGAAGTTATTTCGGTTTGGGTTATAGCACTATATAATTTGACACTGTAGAAATTTTAAATATGTAAATGCATATGCATGAAAACCTGCTCAAGTGATTTTTCTGTTCATTGTGATGTAGTTTGCATCATTACTCATTAATAACAGTGATAGTATAAAAAGAAAGGGGTTATGCCCTTCTTTAATTTTGGCGGTTTGCAATAGCACTTGTGGGATTTTATCATGCATCTCTGAAATGAGTAGTAGAACTGCCGTTGACTTTGGAGGCTACCCTGTTAGTATGCAGAGCATGCTTGCTTCTTTTGGGCTTCCCAGTTGGTACCTGCGTTAGGCCTGGAAGGATCCTCTTTGACTTCCATTTGGGATTGAACTGTCTCCTCTTTGAAACTGTTGGGCAATCCTGGTAGGTGGAGGTCACAATAAGAAGAAAGATTTATGCAAGCAGCTATAAGACGGACTTGAACTCTAGGTTTGTGCCCTTGAAATTGCTTCCTAACAGAACCAGCGTTGCATATATAGTGGAACTGGAAGGCTGGGCCAGATGTGGAGGACCACTCTGTTTATTTATCTGTCACTTTTATTTGAAGTGCCTTCTAGGAGGTCAGTAAAGCCTTGGGAGAGAACTTATGTACTTGTTTATAAGTTACTGAGCTTTCAGATTCTCTGTCACATGCTCCTCTGCCCTCAGCATTTTAAGCATGCTAAAGCTTTGTGTGACTCGGAATATAGTGCTGCAGAGCCCGGATTCTATTTCAATGCTATAGTCCCTACAGGAATTTTTAGAGACCTTGGAGTGAAAAAAAAAGTCAAAATAAAGGTGAAGGAAAAGGAACCAGTGTTAATTAGCATAGGAGGAAGAAAAATTATGTAAAGTACAGATTATATAAAATTAATTGAGATTAAGTACTTCCAGCATTATTCATGTGTTCACCTTCTTTCTTGTATGGGAACACATTCAGTTTTCAATATATATTGCATGTGACAATTAATGACAGGTATATTATTTTGTACAGCAGGATAATATGATTCATAGAGCTCTTTGCAAAGGTCGGGATGAAATAATAATTGGAAATAATGGGTTATTAGTTGTCAGCTCAAATTCAACCTCAGATCTGATGTAATTTTATTACTTGGATACATGGAAATTTTGAAACCTGACCGCTCTCCTAGGGTGATAAAAGCAGCATTTCAGCTGGGCCTTTTGCATTTTTCTTCTTGTACATTGCTATAAGATGAAATTTGACTGCTTTCACATTTGGAAGCCAGAACAGTTTGTTGTACAGAAATTTTTCTTCCCATCAGGATTTAATCAACATCCTAGAAACTGATCCCTTCAGTTCAGTGTCAGCTAAATGAACTAGTCATTATTGTGTTTGCGTGCAGCCACTTGTAACATGGGCATACAACACGGGTTGCTTCCTTCAGTAGCTATCTCACTTTTTAGGTAATCGGTAGCAAGCTGGAAGAGGGCAGGATTGTACATCTTGAGATTAAATTGGGCAGCTGCATGGAAACATCTGTATTTACTGCAGTTGTGCAGCCATGTTTTTTTCAAATCAGTGGCTATTGTTAAGATGTTCTAGCATGGCTTGCAGACTCTGTTATCAAACAGTCTCTTCAGAATTTGCTTTGGGAAGAACAGCAAGATGTGTAATGGTTTGGAAATCTAAGCCGGGAAAGAGCCAAAAGCTGTGAATGGTTCCTGTTGTAGTGTACGGGGAATGTCACAGAGGCAGTATTAATTTCACTTGCAAATGGGCTGAGGAGGAATCACGATATTGAGTATGTTTAAATGGAGTTGATGTACAAAAAAAATCATACAAGCAAAAATACTACTCCTCTGTCCCCTGCCCCTCACCCCCCAACCCCCCAAAAAAAGAAAGAAAGATGAAAAGAAAGCCATAGCCCTAATTCCTTGCATTGTCCATTTAAGAATATTTTCTGTGCATTACACTGAAGCACTGAAGATCTGATTCGGCATCAAGACTGTATGGTTGGTTACTACTGAACTTCATAGGAGAGTAGCAGATCTCTCATGGGAGGCCTCTTGGTCATCTTTACTTCAGTTCAGTGTAATGAAAACTAAACATGTGGGCTTAGGATGTCTAAGTCCTAGGAGGCGATTTTAGCCTTTTTCTCACCACTAGGAGAGCAGCTCTCTCCACCCTGGGTGTTTGTCCCAATTCTGCAAATTTTGCATTGCTCGGTCTGATTCCCTGTCACCTTTTAGAAAAAGCTCCTTGCTGCTTTTCTCATCTTTACTTGACATTGCTTAGATCCTGAAGTATTTTTGAAGATCCAATTCCTGTTAAACTGAGAGCTTTTGAAGTCAGCATATGTATATTTAGAATTTACTGATGTTTCTTTGAAGAACTGTTCTTGCACTCTTTGAATAGCTCTAATGAGCTTTCTTAGTTTGATTTAGAAACGTAACACAGCTCAATGTTATTGTAAAGACTCCAGGTATGTTTCATAATATGTCTTATAGAAATGTTTGATCCTGCAAAATCAAAAAGAGAAAGTCTGGTTTTGGGGTTTTATTTTGTAAGTGAACTGGCAAACAAACAAACAAAGAAGAAAACCTGAAGCTACGTACTACCATTTGACATGATAAATATTGTTTAAAGATGTCTGACGCCAACCAGATGCACTGCAGTTAATAGGCTTAGTATAGGAAATCATTTTTGATTTTACGTGTGAATGACTCAGCACTTTATTAAAAATTGTGATCTAGTGCTCAGTTAATGCAATTAATTAAATAAAGTCACTTTCAGAGATTGCCTCAGGGAGGGGAAATGTGTCCCTGATGCTTTTTTTCCCTCTTAGATGTAAGTAAACGGCTTGGAATTGAGCACAGAGGGGCAGACAACGAAGAAAAATCTATCTTACATTGATGTTCCTTAGGTTAGGAAATCACTGGTGTGTTATCCTTACCTTCTTCTGCCATGCATTTGATCTTCAGATAGAGTAACAGTCCTTAAAACACACTAGTAATAACAAGGGCCACAAGTCAGAATTGGGTACTGCAGTGCAAAACAAAACGCATTCTGTTAACATTGGTAGGTTTATTCTGGGATTATGTGTAGAGGAAGAGTATTTTCTCCTAGAAAAGGTGAGGGAAATGATGTACTTCTCAGACATTGCCTTTTAGGAACTTGGCATCATTTAGTGAAGTCCCTTGCTTGGTGTTTGCATGTGAATAGTACCTCAGAATTAATCAAAGGAGTGGATGAGGAAAGCGAACTACCCAAACTGTTGTTTTGTTCCTCTCTAGGCAATTTGGTTGCACAATGCAGTACCCAAAACGTTTTGAATAAGAGTATTTGTGCTTTCAGTATGGTCCTGGTTACTCTTCTGTTTTCAACAGCCTCTCTTTCATCTTCGTCAAATACTGTATTAGCAGAAAATATTGACTCTAGTTACAGAAATACTTCTAGCTGACAGCAATCAAAAAATACTAATCAGTTTACTTCAAAAAATCACACAATGTCTGCTAAATATCAACTATGGGGTTTAGAAGTACCACCCCTGAAACACTTTTCCTTGTATTCAGGCATGTGACAATTTTTTTTTTTCTCTTGGTAACGAAAGTGTGGTGGCTTTTTCCCATTTTGTGGGATAGTGGCATTTAGAAAACTTTTGGTTCTTTTTTTCACCTCTCTGTAGCAGGAGAAAAATAATTACAGCGAGGCAAGTTTGTAGTTCACTAGCAGTCTGTGGCTATGCTCAGTGTAGATACTTAGTTCTTGACTCCATTGCAAAGAAATACTTTCTAGTTATGGTAAGAATACTTCGAAGAAAACAGATAGTTATACAAAAATGATGTGTTACTAATGTCCTTGCCTATTTATGTGCAAACTTATCCTATGTAGAGAAGCCTCAAACATATTAACTACAATATATAGTCTCAGGGTTTTTTACCTGAAGAGTAAGATATGAGAACTGAATAACTTCCAATTTGTGGGGTTTTTTTTCCAGTTCTGTCTTAGTGTATTCTGCAGTAGTTTTGTTTCTTTATTTGATTGTTAAACTTGTTTTCTTGTTCTGGAGTAATTATTCAGGAAGAACGCAAGCCGTGTTGATGCCATCTGTTTAATATTGAATTTTTGGAGAACGGAGGTCATGGATGGGAGAACTAAAAACCATTTAAGAATATAGGAGACTATATAATTGTAAATATCTCTCCCTCTAGGTGGATTTGGAGGCATTTGCCTTCATCATTTTCATTACTATTCTTATGGGAAACTTTCCCCGCCAGCACCTGAAGTGCTCAGCATCTGCAGCTCAGAGGTGATGTGTGATGAGTATGCTTATACATTGAACCAGAGGAGTTATCTGATAATGCTAGGATCTGACCTTTACAGGTTTTCTCTACTGAAAAAACATTCACCAGGAATTTGAGATCAGTCTGATACTGACTAAATAAGATATGTAACCTTGCATGGTTACATCTGCCCTTGTGTGTATTCTCAGACCTATCTATGAGTAAAAGGGATTGCTTCAAGGCAAGGAAAAGGTTTTATGCTGTGTGGGAAGGACATTAAGTGTTTGTGTTCCCAGTTAAGCACGCAATTGCCAGTTCTAGCTAGGAACTCAGGTACATAATGTCTGCAAAACCGCTGTTCATTCAGTGTCTAAGTTAAATTGTGAGTTATGCACCTGCAAAAATGTCATGCTTTAGCTTTAAGTAACTTTCCCATGATTATTTCCAAAACATGTACCAAAATAGAGTTGCCCTTTTTCCTGAGGATAGGATCTTGGTAGTTTTTATTGCTTTTAAAAAATATTTGGATTTTTTTGACTTTATCATCTATTTAATGTTTTTTCTAGTAAACAAAAGCAAAAAATGCTGTTTGCTTTTGAGCCAGTTAAGTGTTCATGACAGTGAGAGAAGTTTCCATTTGGGAGTACAGACATGTAGGAATTGAGTATTTTATTTTCTGGTTTTTGTTGATTGATGGTGGAGGAAAAAGCACCACACAAAATAGCCAATAAAGGGCAAACAAGACAGGGTTGCAGTAAAACAAATAAAGCTGCTTAGCTTACATTTATCAAATGCCATAGGGAATAGCTGCTAGTGAACTGTACAATTTATTCAACTGTAAGTACTCTGAGAGTGTTTGTCTTGAGAGCTTTGTTCATCTGGAGAAATAAGTTCCAAGAAAAATTCCAAAATTCAGAAACCTCCACCAGTATCTGAGTTCACACTTATGTATAGCTAACTTGCAAGCAAGAACAAAGATGGATGCAAGTAAATCATGTGTTATATAGTGCAGGAGTTACTGAGAAAAAAATAATCTCGAGTTAGGCATTAGTTTACATCTCGGAGATTTTGCAAACCTAGATACATCACAGATTAAAAAAAATGAATAATTTGATTACATTTTATCAGTATGGTTGCTACTGAGTGCCATGAGGAGACTCTTCTCTAAAAGAGCAAGGAGAAAGCAAGAGTGAGGGAAAGTGGAGGAGGTGAAGGACAAGAGAGATGGAGGTCTAAGGAATGAGGAGCATCCAGCCAAGAGAAGAGGGAAAGGACAGGTGCCTGATGGAAAGGGAAAACCTGGCCCTGTAAGGCTGGTTGTGGGGCAGGGGTGGTCATGAGGGGAAACAGAGGGGGTGACATTGGTTGGAGGGGGGAAACTGGGAGCCATGGAGGTGAGTGTAGGATCTCAATCATAGAATCATTTAGGTTGGAAAATACTGTTAAGATCATCAAATCCAACTGTAAACCTAATACTGCCAAATCCAGTACTAAACAATGTCCCTAAACATTACATGTACACATCTTTTAAATACCTCCAGGGATGGTGACTCAACCACCTCCCTTGGCTAGCTGTTCCAGTGCTTGACAACCCTTGCAGGTGAAGAATTTTTTTCTTAAAATCCCATCTAGACCTCCCCTGGTGCAACCTGGGGCTGTGTATTTTCATACTGTCACTTCTTACTTGGGAGAAGAGCCAGGCACCACCTTGCTACGACATCCTTTTGGGTAGTTGTAGAGAGCAATGAAGTCTTCCCTCAAACCCTCACTGTATTTAAAACCATGTCTAAACCATCTTCAAGAGGGTATTTTGTTTTCTATTTTAGCGTTATTATTATTATTAGTCAGAATTCTGAAGCATGTGGAGGCAGAGGGGGAAGACAGCAGGAAAAACTCAGGCTGTTTAATTTCAGAGCACGGCTGGCATGCTGACCTCAGGGTGACATACAGCAGGCACTGTGTAAAGGGGCAAATAGTCTTTTCACTTCCAGGCAGAGAGTGTATTGGGGGTGTGGTATCTACACAGCATTGCTTGCCCTCCCTTCAGAGAAAGAGAAAAACCTACTCTGCTGATATAGTGTCTGGATTGGAATCTAAGCAGGCTTGATCACAGCAGGAAGAAGGCATGTCAGTGCTTTCTTCATATTATATAGCTGGCATACATTGCCCTGAATTATTCCACCCTGATGATGTGCACCTCTTGGTTTCAGATGCTTCTCCAGGCTTGCAGCACTTCTCCCTACCTCTATCCACTTATTATGTACTCCTGGGCAAAGCAGATCTCCACCGGTCAAATGCGTTCATACCTCAGAGGCTCAGCCTTTGTACTGCATGCTGGCATGCAAAGGGTATGAGTTCTCTTCTTCTGGTGTCTGATGGTCTACTTGGAAAAATCCAGACACATGGAACCATCTGGGAGTTTTCCTATGGTAATAGACTCATCATTAGTTCAGATAGATGGAACTTTTTTCCTGACTGTTTGCAAGGAGTTACAGTACAGTAATTTGTATACAATTCTTGGGTTTTTTCCTCATTGTTGAGGTTCTGCCTGGCCATTGATAGAAGCTGCGGCCAGCTGCATTTTATCCTCTTCATATGAAGTTACCATGTTACGGAATTCCTGCAAGGCAGTGTGACTTCTCTGGTGCTTTGACTGCTGTTGATACTCTTAGACAACGAATTAATGAGAAGTGAAAAAGGGAAAGTAACAATCTTTAACCACGCAGTGATAGTTTGAGAAATCACAGAATCACAGAATAACCAGGTTCGAAGAGACCCACCAGATCGAGTCCAACCATTCCTATCAAACACTAAAACATGCCCCTCAGCACCTCGTCCACCTGTCCCTTAAACACCTCTGGGGAAGGTGAATCAACCACCTCCCTGAGAAGCCTGTTCCAGTGCCCAATGACGCTTTCTGTGAAAATTTTTTCCTAATGTCCAGCCTAAATCTCCCCTGGTGGAGCTTGAGGCTGTTCCCTCTCGTCCTGTCCCCTGTCACTTGGGAGAAGAGGCCAGCTCCCTCCTCTCCACAACCTCCCCTCAGGTATTTGTAGAGAGCAATGAGGTCTCCCCTCAGCCTCCTCTTCTCCAGGCTAAACACCCCCAGCTCTCTCAGCCACTCCTCATAAGGCCTGTTCTCCAGCTCCTTCACCAGCTTCGTTGCTCTTCTCTGGACTCGCTCCAGAGCCTCAACGTCCTTCTTGTGGTGAGGGGCCCAGAACTGAACACAGTACTCGAGGTGCGGTCTCTCCAGTGCCGAGTACAGAGGGAGAATAACCTCCCTGGACCTGCTGGTCACACCGTTTCTGATACAAGCCAAGATGCCATTGGCCTTCTTGGCCACCTGGGCACACTGCTGGCTCATGTTCAGTCGCTGTCAACCAACACCCCCAGGTCCTTCTCCTCCAGGCAGCTTTCCAGCCAGACTTCTCCTAGTCTGTAGCTGCACAGGGTTGTTGTGCCCCAAGTGCAGGACCCGGCATTTGGCCGTGTTAAACCTCATGCCTCATGTAACACCTCCAGGCCTAACCGTCTCTAGATCTTTTTTAAGCATGAGCCTTTTCATTTGTGAACCAATTTTTTAGTCAATATTTTAGATCCTGAAGCACTTGCAGACATTTTGAAAGAGCTTTTCTGAAAAGGATAAACATCTCTGGCTTGTCTTAGACATGTGAACTTTTATCACACCGAAGACCAACCTTGCCTGTGACAGGTGCTGTACTAGTTCAGTTGACTGTGACTCTCTAAACAGAAACTGCTGTGATCAGAGCTCTTGATTTGTGACTGGGAACAAAAATTAACAGAAGATTGTATAGGAAATCACTTATGACTCTGTTTTTCTCCCTTTAACTGCAGTGAGTTAATTTCTCCGCTTTGCTTTTTTGGAATAGATGGGAACCATCCTAAACAATACTCATCAGGTTAGCATCAATACATCAAATCTCCTCCTTCCCACTAAAACAGCAGCAATGTCATTAAACTAAAGGAGAATTTTCATACTTCTCTTGTGCATGAAAAAGAGAGACAGGGGAAATCCAGATGTTCTGCAGTAGCTGCAGAAACTGGACATCAATTATATTTCTCCAAGTAATCTGCAGAGAACAAATTTATCCTTCTTAAATGAAGTCCCATATGCTCATTGATTATAGTGTTACTGTACAGGCTGCTGGTTTTCATGCACTGTGTTGGAGGGTAGAGAAGGCTGGAGGAATAAATACATTTGAGAATATTAAACCTTGTCTTGTAGGAGCAGGAAAGCATTTGTGATTGCTGACGCTGTCAGGGTTTACTGCAGCAAACTGAAACATACAGGTGGAGTGTTTTGTGATCTAACAGTTGTATGGATCTCTTATCAACTAATACAGATGCTCTTTGCAGGTTTAGGGTCAGCATGTATTTAGATATTGCTGTATTGGGATGCTGCTTTCCTTCCTTGTTGTTGAATCTTCTGCTGGGCAGTGTAGGCTTGAAATTATACATGAAAGCTGCAGGACAAGGCTTAGATAAACACATAACCTGGGAATAGCGTGAATGCTTCAAATATTTTTAATAATGTGGAAAAAAAAATCTTGGCTATGTGGATTGCTGTACTTGTAAGAAAAATATACGATAGCTTCACTTTGTAAAATGCTGCATGTTAGTCAGACATGCTCGGTGTAGCTTGAGAAACTAAGTAGTTCTAGAAAATCAAGGATATATGAATTTTGAGGGAAAAAAACTGTTTCAGGATATATTTCAAGATGTAGACGAATGTGACTATTGACTAAATGCTGATGAGAATTACTACTTATTATGGGTGTTCACCCATGAGGATTACAGAGTGCTGAATAATATTAGCGATATTTTAAATACAAATGCAAATCTGATGGTATCTTGAATGGCACAATCTATCTTGATACTTGCTTTTTAGAGTATCTGTCATGACAAATATAAATGCTACTTGTCTGTATTTGTGGGATCATTTTGAATTTTGTAATATGTTTTTAATCACATGTGTTTGTATTCCATATGCCAATAACATCTGTATGTTCATATTATATGCTAATTCAGGTATCTCAGGGCAAGGCTGATCTTTTTAGTTATAAACATCTTGTAATTTATTAACAGATGTGACTTTCATAAAACAGTATTTGACTGGAATTTATTAAACTATTAACAAATGTTTAATACCTCAGAGGACTGTCAAAGGTGAATGCTATTATCTACTTATCAGACTAACAAAGGAATTGGCAAGACTATTAAGACTGCTAATTTTAGCTAGCAATAAAATAAGTGACTGGAACTAGAAAGTGAAGTTTTTGATACTCAAAAATATTGAGTAGTCATTATATACTTTGTTATTTGTTATGATCTATTTTTATTGTGCTTATGATGTACAGGAGTTGTATGGGTTTAATGCTCACATTGTTTAAATGAGAGATGCCGTGAGAATGATAGTGTATGACTACTGAGCAGTACTGACTATTTAAACTATTTATGTGCATTTAACGTTAGTTCTTTGCAACTCTTCTTGATTTTTAGATTGGAAAAAAAATAATGAAATAGTAAAATACATGAAATGTCCTTTTCTGAGTGACTATGATCAAATCCCAAACTTCACTGAAGTCATTATGAGTCTCCTTTGATCCCTGTGACCTTTGGGCCAGGTTGTGAGCATTTTGTGTTTTCCTGTAATTCCTCTCATCTTTCTTTGACATAGTGACATGTGTGGGATTTATCCTGAAATGCTCTGGGAACTGAGTTGTTTCACTTCTGAAAAATTTGTCTTTACTGGAAATGTTCTCGGACTTTCTTTTTTCACTTTGAGAAAGTATTTAAGCATCAGGGCGTTACCCAGCCCCAACAGACATGAGTTACTAAGGCAGTCAATCTTATTGAGTTTTCTAGTGTAAACATTTTCTGTCTATAGGAAAACTATCATTTTTTAAATATGTTGACAGAAAAAAATATTTCAAACAACAACAAGTGTCTGATGGTTTCTTACAGTGATGTAAATCATGGTGCCAGAATTCAAATGCAAAAAAACCCCAGAATTTCCCAAGATGCCTTCTTTGTGCTTACTGTAAGTGTTCACTCCAGGTTTACTACTTTGAATATCAGGAAAAGTAGAGTACATCTCTGTACCCAGCAAGGCATCATGTTTTCTAAAATTCTGTGCTATTTAGAACACAACCTGCAGTAGAGAAATTGGGGGTTCACTGTGTGTTTTTCTAGCAGGAAGTATGTTTCTCTCACAGTTGGACCCAATTGAATTCCACTCTTTTATAGAACTTCAGGGAATGCTAGGTGGGTTTTTTAAAATCACAGGGGTTTTAGACCTGTATTCGGTCTTTGTATCTGTACGTTCAGTTTCCACTGAGGTTTTTGAGTCCACTGATACTAATAGAAAATCTCTACATGATACTACAGCTTCAAGTGGATTAGAATGTGGTTACCTAAGAGACTGCTTCTTTTGCACAGCCATGTTTCTACAGCTGTTAACAGCAAACTTGCCTAAGATGAGTTTGGTGCATATGAAAGATGACTCGGGAATCTATTGATTCCCTGCAGCTTCTCCATTCTTACTTGATTTGCAACACCTGCATTTGCTGCTGCCTGTCTTCATACCATCTATATATGTAACACTCGTACCTTCTTCTTGTGGCATCCAGATTTGGGACTGACATCTGGAGTGGCTGATCTGGTCTCTAATTAAAATAAGAAACAATACGCACTGCTAAAGCAACCCTGGAGCTGGTTTCTCCTTTCAGCTTTGAAGAATTTAGTATAGTTTTTGGTTTTGTATTTTTAATAAGAGTGTGTGTGTCACTGTTCTTCTGTGCATACAAGGGGAAAGCTTCAAAAACTGTGGAGGAGAAGATGCATTTATTAAAAGGTAAATAAGAAGTTAGTATCTACTGAGTTTTGGTAGCATCTACAAAGTTCTGCTTAGAATCCTTTAATACTCTGAGGCATTTGTAAATACTGTGCCATTCATTGTCATTGTACACCTTCCTGCTGGAGCAGCAATGAATTTGTCCACATGTTTGCCTGCTGCGTTGATTGAATTCAGACACTATGCTCAAATATGAGGTGTGATTAGAAGCTGCAAAACGTAGGCTTTGGCTGCTTGTTTCCAACTGTGGAATCTGGGTGATTTGCTCTGTCCTCCTCTCTGACCTCTTGTCCATGTCTGCTGCTCAGAACTGTAGCAGCTGTGAAACTGTCCATAGGGGCTAGCGAAGGGTTAGACGGCTGCTGGGTAATTATGCAGATGTGACTGTCAGGAATTTAGCTTCCTGTTTGATGTCTGGCAAAATGCAGCAAAACAGCTTTCTGTTTTTTTTCACAGTCTTTCTGCAGACCACGTGCTTGTAATAGTTTTAAAAGACTGCCTACAGGTATTTTCTTGGAACATAAAAATAAACTCATATTCTGGCTCCTGAGCCACTGTGACCTAGTGCTGTTGTTATTACACTTCATATTTGTAGGTCAGTAACATATAGAGGCTTATACTTAAGAACTGTTGCCTGCTTTTTTTGTTAGTTAAAAAAAAAAAAAGGAAAGAAAGAGAAAGAAAGCTTTGATATTCCTCCAAATAAAAGTATTATACTTATTCTTGAGACAGTGACAAAGTCATCCAAGCTAGTAAGATGGTATTTCATATTATTAACAGAGCTAGGTCTACACCAGACCTCAGAGCACAGAAGTAGTCCATAACCAGCTGGTCTGCATCTTCTCCATCACTTTTGTTACAGGGTTTGCAACTCCTAACCAGCTGTCACCGTGGCCTGCACATCAAGGTTTGATTCCTTTCTACTCTGGTACCAGCAGGTGCCCAGTCCTTGCTCGCTGTGAGGCTCTGCTGCTCCTGTTCTTCTCCTGCTGAGACTGCGAGGCTTCTGCACAAGGAGACAAGGTTTTTGAGATAGAACTCCTGCAGAGCTTATAGGTGCAGTGCAGGCTGAAATCCCCCAGTGGGACAGTCATTGCCATCTGGGATTTTAAGTCCAGAAATGTTAGGGCATGAATTGAGATGCTCCTTTATGAAATATTTGAGAAGCCTTGGTCAAAGCTTCTGTCGTGTAGTGAACTTGAGATCAGGATAACTTTGGTGGTCAGCTGTTTTGTAATGATTGCTCTATGCAGTACTAGCAGCCGGCTCTAGTAGTTACACTTTGTGCCTCAGTGCCAGTTTCCTTTGGTGGCATGTAACATTAAAGCATGAGTTTAACTTGTCGTTGGATGCTTCCTTGTATTGAGTTCCTTACAAATGACTGAAACCGGCTATCAGTACTCCTATGGTGAGTTACACCTCACTTACAGTTATACCCACTACTGTGTATTTATGCTGCAAATTATGTGGTGATGGCTGAGCTATTTGATGTGACACAAAGCCGGTGAGTACAGTAGTAGCATAGCTATATTAGCTCCAGAACCTGTTGCAGCCTGAAATGCTGCTGAGCGTAGGAGTTAAAGGTATCAAAATTTTGCTGTGTGTGGGAGAGCCACTGCAGGAGGGAGCCCACAGGAGAAGCTGCACTGTGTTTTTTGTGACATATGAATGTTCACAGGAGAAGTGGCGAGTGTGTTGCTCCTCATCAAGAAGTTTCTGTTTAAAAGTAAAACAGCAATACAATCTGGCACACTGTCAGAACCTGATTTTATGATGGCAATATTATAATAATGTTGACTTTTAATTAAATGAAGTTGACATAGTTTAAGTCTGCAGATTAACCATCTGTTGCTGCATTAATGAATATCCTCCATGGCATCAGATCAGGACCCATGTTTTGATATGTTTTCCTTTTTTTATTTTAATTCTCCTGGATAGCTTTCCGAAACATACATTTGTTGATTAAAGCATGAAATATTGGCCAGAATCAATTTGGATTAGGTGTGTATGCACTGCTGGGAAATGAATTTTGTGCACAGGGTTGTATTTTCTATATCTCTCACTTTTTCTAGGGTAAAATGTTTCTAAGCAAAAATTTTTTGTAGTCTTCTTTATTACTTCTCTGTGTCAAATACCTTCCTTTGAACAACACCTTTTAATTTATGGTTTGTGATAAATCTCTGTTAACATAAGTATCTTTTGTGTAAACAATTAAACTTGGAAGTTCTTCTCTTTTTCTTTATGAAGGTGGGATGTCTCAAATGACTTAGGCAGAATATCTTCATGTATGTGTTTTGTATATTGAATTTTTATCTTTAGCACCAGATGTATCTTCAGATACAGGTGTGTTGTGCATGAAACAAATACTGTTTTGCAAACATGACTCCTGCAACCAGCAGCTAAACAATATACGTAGCTCCATAATCATGAAGTAGCTGTAAAGAAGACATTATGGTTTAATTTGCAGCTGCATCTTGCTTTGCTTTAGGTATTTATATTGCTCATTACTGATAGGATTTTTCTGTTTATAAAAAATTAATTTTATTGTAACTTAATCTAAATGAGCATTTTGTCCTCTTTTGTCCTTCTATAGGGAGTTGTTTAGATATTGGATGTTCTTCCTGACTTACTTTAATTTTTTTATCATTTTTAACTTCTACTCAGACAGTTTTGTGGTCATCAGTTGTCTTCCTTTTATTGAATGCTGGAAATCTCTAACATTCAGTTTAGTCTCTGTTGAGAGGGAGCAACGGCCATGGCAGTGGCAATGGCCAAGCTGGTTTTCATGAAGCAATTTTTTCTTACTGGTAACCGTGGAGATAGGGAGGGGCAAGTCATATAGGAACTTGAAGTAGGTGAAGCACAAGTGGCCTCGTAAATCAGACTCTTAATGTTGGTCCCATACAGAACGCACATCATGTTGAGCACAGCTGGAAAGAACAGGTCTGGGAGTTGATTTTGTGGTGTATTTTTTTCTAGGCCTGTGTTAAAGATCTTGGTCCTCATGTTAGCCTCAAGACAAATGGGTTGGCTAATGATAATTCATTATTTTTTTTTTTCCTTCTCCTTAAGGAGGTGTGGTAGCTGGCAAACGCATGCCAATAGCTTGGTACAAATCATGATGTTTTTCTTTTCACAAAGACGGTGCAGGTTCTTTTAGGATCTCAGTAAGAAAGGCACAGACACGTGAGGCTGATTAATGAGTTTATTGTGTAAAGAATAACAGTACGAAAATTGGTGGCAATAATAGAAAAGGTGATAGCAATCTTCGGTCCCGTCTGATGTTAACAGAACTAGTATGAAAAGTGACAGCAAGCTTAAGCCCCTTCTGATGCTGGGAACCTTGGCTATCGCAATATCAGACCCTTGAAGTTGATCATGCCATGCAGATCCCATCCATGATGAGATTTGTCAGCATTGTGGTCTTTGGAGGTTTCATAGGATTTTCTTAAAAGTAAACAAACCTATTCAGCATTTCTGTTGTCATGTAATGGAATGTTTTGTATAGATATGCTGCTTAATCTAAAGGTAAGACAAGATATATAGATTGTGTCATGTGCATGGACTAAGTAGGAACCACATACAGGTTCTTCCATTACAAATTCATTAGCTAGGTTTGTCCAGCAGCCACTAAGGTCTGCTGAGAGCCATACGTTCCCACTTACTTGCACAGGTTCTGGTGGAAATCACTGTCTTCTCATTACAACTCTTTCTGCAGTGGCTCACTACAAATTGGTAGCTGGTTTGCAAAGTGGGCAGATATAACTAAGGTGCCCTGTAGCAGCTGTTTGCATGGCATGGTGTCTGTCAATAAAAACCTAATTACGTGGTCCAAGCACTCCCCTTGCTGCATGAAGAATCTAAGTGATCAGCAGCTTTGATCTTACCTCATTGAAACCCTCTTCCCTGCTGTGAGGGTCACAGGCTGACTGCGAGGATGAGGGACAGAGAGAGGAAGAGTTCTGTGCCTGAACTCCTCAGGGAGAAGGCCTGACACGCTGATCATTTAGAATCTGTAAAAGTCAGATGCTGTCTGAGTCAAGATGGATATCTGGCAAAATAACAGGAAAGTGTAAAGGGAACCCTGTCTAGGGCTTTAAAGTCAACAGTGCCATTTTAATGTTAATTTTCCCTTTTATAAAGCAGCCTTTGAAAACATCATCTGTCTATCAGAAGGGATACAGCATAGTGTTTTCCATTAATTTGATTAATTCCACATTTAATAATATTCTACTGCAAACAACTTACCAGTTAACTACTGGATTTATTCTGGTGTTTGAAGAAAAAAAACCCTCTTGAGTATATAAGAAAATTATTAGAGGGTTTTTTTACCAAGGGGAAAAACTTTGCACTTTTGTTAGTATAAGTGTTGTTAGGCTTTGATATATACATTTTTCTTGCCTAATAACTGATTGATATCATTCCAGTATAATTTGAATCATTGTTATCCTGAAGGGAATTGTCTGATTAAAAATATTTATCTCTCAAGAAGATGAAAGAATGCCAATGTATAAAAGATTAGCAAGTCAAATTTTCTCAATTCAATGCAAAACTAAAAAGTAAAAGGTTTTCGTTTCCTCTCTTGCAGCAGATTGTAAGGCTCTAGCCTCCGCCTTGCTGTATTTTCACTGTTGGAAGGAAGCTTACGCTTCTTGGTGAGCACTTCTGGTTTTGAGATCTTCCCAGTAAACAAGCTGTCAATACTGATCAATCCAAATGCCAGTTCAGTTGTGAAAGGGCTTGTGCCTCAGCTACTATTTACAACTTATGATAGAAATTAAGTTCTTATTCTTCTTACAGGTTTTCCTTCTCATTTTTACCACCTACTCAGACACATCATGGGAATTTCTCTGGAAGCCAAGACTTCATCCTGTGTCTGTCTATCACTCTCTCAAATTTCCTTCCTTCAGCTATTGAATATCAGTTCATTTAAATAGAGTGACAGCTGTACAAGAGAGCTGGCCTGTAGTTGTGGCTGTCAGCTCTTGGGAGGCAGTTTATCCCAGCCTGGTGCTGTGTAGCTTAACCTGAAGCTGTGGGAAGTATCTGTGAAAATTAATTGGGTTTCCACCAAGAAGGCAAGGTCAGGCTTGAAAGCCCTGGTCCTTTGGTGATGGGCTCTGCAGCCAGCTGAAGGTCAGTGGCTGTTGAGGGGAACAGCACAAACAAGTGCAACTCTGTCTGAGCCATGGTGGTTGTACTGTCACAGGCGCCAATGTGATGGTAGACTCAAGAAACCTGTGGAGGCAAAGCAGAAGTGGAGGTTGCCAGGGAAACCTACTTTCTTGAATCTAAATGAACATGGAAAATGAAGTATTGACATAAATACTGTTATGCTTGATTTCTTGATGATGGAAAAGCAAATAAAAATTGTCAAGCTCTATTGTTTCTTTCTGCACTGGAGTTCTGTTAATTTTAGTGTGATGAAATCTTCGTTTTGACAGACCTTGTATTCAAGTGTTGTGTAGTTTCTGTGTTCAAACTTGGGAGCCTAGAGAGCAGAGTATACAGGTTAATGGCTAAAATCACAGAATCGTTTAGGTTGGGAAGGGCCTTTAAGGCCATTTAGTCCAACTGTAATCCTACACTGCCAAGCCCACCACTAAATTGTGTCCCTAAGCATTACATCTACACATCTTTTAAATACCTCCAGGGGTTGTGATTTGACCACTTCCCTGGGAAGCCTGTTCCAATGCTTGACAACCCTTTCGGTGAAGGAATTTTTCTTAAAAATCCAGTCTAAAGTTTCCCTGGTGCAACTTGTCCTATCGCTTGTTACTTGGGAGAAGAGACTGACACCTACTTTTCCAGAATCTCCTTTCAGGTAGTTGTAGAGAGCAATCAGGTTTCCCATCAGTTTGCTTTCCAGCCTCACCAGCACAGAGCACAGGGGGACGATTGCTTCCCTAGTCCTGCTGACCACAATGTTTCTGATACGGGAGAGGGTCCTATTGACCTTCTTGGCCAGCTGGGCACCCTACTGGCTCATATTCAGTTGATTGTCAACCAACAGACTAGCCTTCTGGTCAGAAAGAAAAACACATTAGGGAGGAAATAATAAGTACTGTAGATTTTGCGGGAAATAGCTGGATGCAAACTCTGCTCATGCATTCATATTCTAGACTTGTCTGAGCTTGTTTTGCCCAGCAGCTCCCTTTCCCAGTGACTGGAGCAAGAGAAAAAAGTGGTAGGAGTGTACTAGTGTGGTGTGAAGCCTCAGAGAATAACCTCTGCCCCGAGAAGGGCAGTTCTCATCTGAGAAAGAACTGCGACTTAAATGAGGTCTATAGCAAACGCAAAGACAATTATCATTTGATTGCATGCATTTCTGGCCTCAATTTCTTGTGTGCCCCCCTTATCTTCATAGGATGGAAGCTCAGTCTAAAAGGAAATAATGTCATGGCAATTTCTTGCTGTATGATTTTGACAGCCAGAAGGAATTTAGATAAATCCTTCACATAAGCAGGTAGAAATACTTAAAGGTGATACAGAACTATATTTCTAAGTGGGGAAAGCTATGAGGAGAGTTCAGGCTTTTATTTTAAAATGTGGGATTGGAGTAAAATTTGAAATTCGAAGTAAATGAAGCCAGACTATAGCACTAGAGGAGCTATAGCTGTAGCGACACTCTACTACTGCTAGTGTATGTAGATGTACTGACTCAGTTAGTTTTGCCCCGTCCTCATTGATGCAAGAAGTAGATCAAAGACTGCTGTCACAAATGTGAACATTAAGCTAAAACTAAGCATACAGAATAAAAAAAAGGAAATAAAAAAAAGAACTTTCTTCAGGACTAGACTGTGGAAAATAAAGGAGATCAAATACTGTATTATGAAAGCTTATGGTACAGGCTACTAGGGTTGATAGATGTGCACTACGCGTCCATGTGTGTCTCTGCAGATGGAGTCATGAAGCTAGGGATCTGTTGCCACTTTCACTGCTAACTGTGTGTAAATCTGAGGAAGAGTTGTTGCCAATACATCCATCATTCCATTTTCCTCCAGAGATAATTGTCTTAAAATAGATAATGCTGCAGTACAGTCTTTGACTTTTATTTTTTTAATTATTATTATTAACTTAGAATGAAAATGAATCAAAATGTGCAGGTCTTGCCCTTTAATAAAAAAAGGCTGTCTCTCAAGCCAGCTTTCTTCTTCTGTGTGGCTTTTTGTCTCTAGGTGTGTCAAGAGTTAGACAGGTATCAAATGCAAACTCAGAATAGCAAGCAGCATGTCTAGTTTGCCTCTTACTGCAGATTTTCTTTTCTGAATGATGTGCATCTATCTGCCTGATGGGCTTTTTTCAGCATTGCCATTGGCAGATACAGACATCCATGGCCAGGGTGGCAATGTAACAAAGTCTTGCTCAGTGCATGACTTCAAGCTGAGCGCAATTTGGTCAAAAGTTAGAGGCGCGTAATTAAAAGTATATCAAGCCACAGAGAAAAAAAATCATATAAAGTGATGTGAATTTAAGCACAAACTGTATCTTAATAGCATTGCCGTGTTTCTTAACCACACGGGTTTCCATTTCATGGTGTATCCAAACCATGAGGATTTTCCATTCCACGTGACAATACCACATGCTGAAACTCAGAACTTCCAAAGCAATCACTGTTTCTGACAATGGCAGCTATTTGGTTAGTGGCTGAGCTTAACTGGAACTGAGCATGATTGATTGTTTTGTATTAAGTGTGTCGGAATCATACTTTGGTTAATATAACTAATATTTATGAAATTTTGTTCAAGTTTGCTGTTATGTACAGTTTATCATCCCAAATGCATCCTTCTAATGCAGTACTTTAATGAAAACTGACAGGTATTCACACAGCGCTCCTTCAGAAACTGTCACTTGGTGAATGTCGTTATCAGTAGAAATTTAAGTTGTTGTTTTAAATAGAAATTTCCTGATATTATTTAAAATAGCCTGCAAATGTAAGTATTTAACCATAAACAGTGTGCAAACAACCACAGTGTTCTCTCTACAGGAAGAAAGGTTTTTACAGAAACATTCAAAACATACCTTAGATGTGGGAACTGTTGATAGTATTTCTGCCTGCTGGTGATAGATTGACAGCTGCTTAACCAGCTTTTGCAAATCTGTGTTTACTATCTGCTTATAATTATCTGTTGACTTGTGTGCTTTAGGTCCCTAAACTTTATCCTATTGCAGGTCAAGGACGGGAAAATCAAAACTCTTTTTCTCAACATGAGCACTATGGTTTTAAAAGCATTAAAATGAAATTTCCTGAATATGAAATGCAGAAGGGGAATTTTGGCTTTCTCCAAAAACATATCATGGCCTAGATCTTCTGTCTTCTTTTACGCTGCTTTGCACTGTTCTGGCAGATAGGAGCAGTAGGGCAGCTGGCATGGCTTACAGCCCAAGGAGTGTGTGCTAAAGGAAAGAAAATCCCTTGGTGGCATTGTGCCAGGATTTCACTCCCCTTTGCAGACTGCAATATGAAATATGTGTCAGAAGACACTTTGGGGAGCAGGGGGAAGGAAAAAAAAACCCACATTTTGCTAGAGTAAATCCTAGAGTCTGGAAGGGCTTTGGTTATTACACTTAAGCACAAGGTAGAGCAGCCTTGAGGTGGCTCCAATTTGTGACTTGATGATAAAGGGAAAAGACCAAGATATAGCCATCAGTAGCCATCAACAGGGCCAGCGTAAGACCTACTGTGAAACTTTAATCTTGAATGTCAGTGTAGAAAGAGGGCATTCACCAACTGTAAAGACAAAAATATTGGAATTCAACTACGAAGTCTGAAAACGTCCATGCTGTTCCTCAGTGTGAACTGGAGGTGTGGCTAATTTAAGAAATAATTCTTCAAGTGGGCTAGATGAGGACAGGAAACCTGTGTGACTTGTGCTATCAGGCAGCCTGATTTCTGAACCATACAACAATGGACAGAAATTGCCCGTAATCTCACAGGAACCCTATTGCTGCACTCTGTGTTGTATTTTCATTTTCAGAGCAAAGGGATATTGAGGAGTATTGAAAAGCTAAATTTCAACACAGCTTCAGAAATTAAGGGTCAAGATTGTAGCCAGCTGATCTGTTTAAATGTAGTTGCCAAGGCAACAGCTGCAAACTTTTGAAATTGGACAGAAATCTTTCTATATTGTATATGCATTCTGATATGTACACATTGTGCTCAGAAGACATGAATGTTAGAATTGCAGAAATCAAATATGTGAAAGAGAAGACATAGCAGAATTAAAATTGCTTTCTGTTAGTAATCCATTACTTTTTCATGTAGTTGTATTGTAAACAGTTTTTCTGTGGGGTCATGCATTTTTTTTTCTCAGAAATCTTGCATAATGAGGAAATTTTCAGTTGTTCAATACGTGTACTTGTATTTTTAATCCTCCCCGGCGTATATCTGAATGTAGCATTTATTGCATTTCATTGCAACTTCTCACAAAATACTCTACATTGTCATTGTCAGTGTTGTAGTGGGAATTTGTATTAGAGGGCCATGGTCTTGAAGAGCTGCATAAACTTTAATTTATCCTTACCATACACAGAGGGAAGTTATTGCCTTATATCTGTTTTACAAATACAGAATCAAATCTGGGAGATTATGATCAAAATTGTCAAGCAAACATTTGTTTGAAGAGGCATGATCTGAATTTTCAGAAGTATCGAGCTTTTATGACAGTGCTTCCATTCAGAAAACCGCTTCAGTCGAATACAGTTGCAGTCTGAATGCTTAACGCTTCTGTAAATCTGGCCTCAGGTGTTGCCCGCTGTGCATGCAGGAAATGAGAAAGACACAATTAGTAGCCATCTGTGAAATGTTTGCTCAGCATCACACTAGAGCTCGATGGCAGAGATGGGGACGGAATCCAATTCTCAGGAGTAGCATTCAGTTGTCTTCGCCATCAAGCCCTCATTTCTTTTCCGTCTGTCTACAGCTCCGTTTATTAACTCCTTGCAGCACTGGCAACAGATGAGGCATGGACAGCAACCTTCACTACTCAGTGCTGATTCATTCGTGTCGTATGATCCCACGCTACACACTAGATGAAGTACTCATCCTGTGGCAGAGGAATAAAAAGTACCTTTGTGAAATTAAAACCCGGTAGTGTATGGAGAACTGAATACAAGCGTTTTGCCTGGGTTTGAGTACTTGCCATTACATCCTTCTTATTCTTTTAGTGAAGGTCTTTCATTTGAAATATTTTATTCTGTGTATATATATGTGGGTGCATTTGTGTGCTTGTGTATAAATAATTTCTGGAATAATGACAATTCTTTCTGAAATATATACAACCTAAACATGCATTTGAAATATTAGGTACTAAAAGGCTTATAGTTGAGGAGTTTGGAAAGAAGTTGATATTATTCTTAGTAGCGGTAGTAGTATTTTAATCTTTGGCTTGACAGTAGAAATGAACAGTTGCTAATGTGGGAAATTTAGACCAAAATGAGAAAAGGAATCAATACCCATTGGGAGGTAATTTAAAACAGAATGTCAAAATGATAGTACAAAGGAAAAATATTTCAAGAGTTGAGCTGAATAGTGAATTCTTCTGCTAAATACCCACAAGGTAGCTCTAAATATAGAAAGTCAGTAGTTTTGTGTTGTTTATTGTATGAAGCATATCTTGGTTTCACGAATTTACTCTTCTACATTGAGACAATTTGCTCCATTGCAGTGGCCCATCAAGGAGCATTAGTGTCTGGAGATGAGGCACACAAAGGTGTGTCCTTTTTGATCTCCTTCAGTTTTCCCCAAGGACCTTATAACAATAGCTTCTGTGTCAAGAAAACATTGGGAAAATAGCTTGGATCTCAGGCACTCAGATCACTGCTTCATCTAAATTAGTTTGCCAGATGCATTTTCATCATGATTTAGAACTTGAAAACAAGCCGGTAGATTTTCCAGTCAATAGGATGTTCAGATCTATTAGACTGGCTATCACACAAGACTTACATGTAAGTTAACTGCATAGGTAAACTATAAAACCCACAGCAACCTAGCTGCCTGGCTGCAACACGATACACATAGGATGTGGCTGGTGAGCTCTCTTGATGAGGGTTTGAGGGCAGCAGCAAGTGGAAGTGGTGCACAAGGAGTATGGCTGAGTTCAGAATACGGATAGGGGCTGTGGCAGTCAGGGATGGGTAGGTCAGAGACTGAGAGCTGGACTGAAGCCATCAGGGTCTCCGTGTACAAAAAACCCTCTCAAGTACTGTACTCTGCAAACTCAGCTTTCTGCCTTTAGGACCCTTCTGTGCTCAGGATTTTCTGTCACTGAAAGGTGTCAAAGCCAACTCTTGATGTTCTCCAGCACATGTGTAAATAGCATCACTTGCTGTCCCTTGTGGTTCACTACACTTGGGCAAGGATGCCAATTAGAAGATTTGATAACGAAGGCAAGGATGCCAATTAGAAGATTTGATAACGAAGGCAAGGATGCCAATTAGAAGATTTGATAACAAACCTGTGATGTTGATAAATATGTAGAAAATGCATGTATGTATATGATTCATATGGATATATTGCATTTAAGTGTTACTGTACCCATCCTTAATCCAAGTGAGAGACAATTAAATGCTTCGTAGTAAATAACACACAGTGTTATAATTAGGGATGAAATTCAGGAGACATAACTCAAGACTTGTTCTAACTCCTCTTTCTGTAGTTACTTTCTTCCTGGAACATGTTCATTTTTACTTATGTTATATCCACAGAGACCATGAAATAATGACAAAATGCAGCATTAGAAGAATCCAGGTATAAGTAGAATGAACACACCATTATTATATTTAGCTTGCATGTTTTAGGATCAATAATGTTAAATGCCTTATGTAAAAATTCTCCGTACTATAAATTTTATAGTTGGATTGTGAATATTTGAGCTTGGAAGAACAGTTGGGAAAGCATTTCATATGTGCTGAAGTATGAATTGTGGTTTCATGTAATATGAATTTTCTATTGAACTGAAGCAACTTATCTTTTTGGATCATAGTTCCTGAGGGCATAGTATAATAGTATAAAGCGCTCCGGAGGAAAAAGTAGTGTTGATTCACTCCTTTACAACTAATATAATGTTTTCTTTCTTATTATGTTAAAGTCTGTAGTTAATTACTGAATTAAATTCTTTGTACATTTCTGAACTTTCTGTTGTTGGTGACCTAGAAGTACCCAGGAGCTGCTATCAGAGAGTAAAACCAGCAAAAGAACAGCAGCTTGTATGTTAAATCTTTAATACCTCTTTAAACCTTAGGCAGAAACAGTGTATAACCAGCAAAATGACCTGAGGTTTTGATGTTATCAAACCTGAATTAATGTAACTAATTCAAAGTAATTCTGGATGGTTTAGTATACAGAATAACTATATTTACTACTACTAATCTGTGTAGTGCTTTTATGGGATTTCATAAGCTTAATAAGATGTAGCTTTGACTTCTTGTATCAACCTAGGCAGTGCTGGAAATGGTGTGAGGTTTCCTTTTAATTTTAAACTGTAAAGGGTCTTAAAAACTAGTACTCTATTTGTGCTGTTGTGCTTATGGTGAGAGGCCAAGCTAAAGAACTGAGTCAATTTAAACCTTGTGGTACTTTTGCAAGAAAAGATATGAAAAATGTAATGTCTTCAACAAATTCAAGTATGAGTAATTTAAATTATTTTCCTGAAATTCTGGTGTGACTTGTACAAGACACCTGTGTTCAGGGACAATTTAATTTTGAATTAATCTAAGATGAGATCATAAAACTACTTTGACAAATCTCAGAGAAACTTACCTGAATTAATGCTTTATTTTGGAGCCAAGTAAGAGTAATTTCTCATATGTTGAGAGCGCTCTGGATGTTTTTGAGCTTAGATGAATTAAAACTAATAAATCAGTCTCACTAAATCCACGGTGCTTGGATAGATCAGTTTCTCCTATAGTTCCCATTACATATCTTGCTGTATGAACAGTACTATTTTGTTACGGAAGTGAACTTCCATAATTTATGCCAGAAGTGTTTAATTCATGGTGTTAGACAGCAAGCTGCTAGATAACTGGTTTGTTTTCTGTACTTGTAAGCACTGGACATCAGGGCTACACATTTGCCATCTGTAAAGACATAGTGTATTATAGTTTTTGCTGTATTTTCTGTTAAAGATACATAGGCTAACTGAAATTTTTAATGGCATGTAGAAGCATGAAAAATACTTATTTTCTATCTTAACTGCTACATTGTCAGTTTAAAATATTTATTGAGTAAAGCCTTTGGATACTGAAGAATCATGTAAAAAATAAAATGTATAGCTGGTGAACTTTTAGAGCCTATCACATGCATATAATCACTATCTTGGGAAAAAGCTCTTTGGCTATTTTTTTCTGTGCAGTTTTATTATGAAATGCTATAAAAGCAACTGTAGACTCTTAAAAGTCATTACCACCCACCAATATTGGAAGTCTGTCTACTTTGACTTCAGATTTTTGTAGGCACATTTGTACTGCTCCAGTAGGCTGCCCTGAGGATATAGTTTCCCTGGAAGTGCTGGTAGGATAGGGTGCCCTGTCTGGCGTGCATGAGTAAAACTTCGGTAGCACCCACCCTTCAAAGTGTGTGCAAACCGGGACCCACTTGCAATGACCTAATTCTGCCAATGTATCTCTCTAAGACGTTAATCATGGCCCACACCATCCAACTTCCACTGCTACCCAGATGCTTCCATGCATGGCATGCTTCTTTGAAGAGTTATTCAGCTCAAAGCTCAGGTAGAAGTTCTATGACTTCCTTTCAGTATAAAGTGTATACATGCAAGATAGTTTTAACAAAGCCATACTGGAAGGTCATGGAGCTCTATTCTGAAGTAATAACTACTGTTCTTAGAGGTAATCCTCTTGCAGGGAAGACCCAGAAGAGCTTTGACAAAGGCTGTAGTCTGAGATGTGAAATAAGCATATCTTTGGGAGGAGAAGAGAAAGGGAAAGGAAGCGCACCAGCCTTCAGGAGTAGAGGAATGTCACATAAGAAAAGTGGTTTGACATCTTACACCTCTGCACAATTGCAAGCTTCCCTTAACCAGGTCCTTAGGCAGCCTTAGAAATGTCGTATGACTGATGGTAAGCCTCTTTCTTGGGAGACTGTGCCTCAGTCTATCTGTGGACCAGGAGCTGTGAAAATATCTTCACCAGC
The DNA here is from genome assembly GCA_033459285.1 of Clamator glandarius. Taxonomy (NCBI): domain Eukaryota; kingdom Metazoa; phylum Chordata; class Aves; order Cuculiformes; family Cuculidae; genus Clamator; species Clamator glandarius. The sequence goes on along the minus strand of JAUNZM010000276.1, from coordinate 1,669,456 downwards.
TCTTCTCCAGAGCTGTAAGGTAGCCAGGAGCAACCCACAATGAGCTACAAGGGTTCATCTGGACCGTACTTTTTTTTCCCACCCTGAATGAAAAAGAAAGGCTTGCAACAATAGTCTCTATTAGGGTACCCACACTATCCTCTTAAGGAGTCAGTGAATCCATTTCTGGACCACCTTATATAATGAGTTGAAACTAGATAAGGGATCCTGAAACAGGACTACAAGATAGAGTTAAGAGGCAGTGACTGTGCAAGGGTTTTCCCTTGGTCCAAAACTCGCATAACGGCTCTTATCTTCCACACTGGTATATGGTTTAAAAAAAGATGAAAATAAAAAAGCTAGGGAATGCTGGTGACCTGTTTAAGCAGTGGCAGCTTTTTTTCAGCTTTTTTCTTCCCAAAGTATTGCATATTGAGATAAGGTTTTATACTGACCTTGTTATCTCTTTTCACTCTAGTGCATGATGACATTGCAGAAAAAGTAGTGTCGTCTTATTGTACACTCTTTGTTTTGTCTGACTCGGGATAGAATTTAATATGAAAGTAAGAGGTGGAGAGCTACATTCTGGAATACAAATGCTTCCAAGAATGTCTCAGACTGCCTAGGGCACAAAGTGAAGCAATAACGTAGGACCAACAAGGCAGCACGCCCTTTTGGAGCAGTAACTGGAGGGTGAGATCCCTCAACATCTAAACTGACCTAGGACATAGAACCATGAGTCTTTGGCTACCAGTGGTCAGGACTGTGAAATCAGCCATCATCTTCTCTTCTACAACAAATGTATGTGCTCACAGACTATGTTCATCTGCGTGATCATGGCATGGATGAATAATCTGATATCAGACATATTCTAAGGGTATGGCTCATATTTTTTAATATAATGTGTAATGTCTTATAATTTCAATGCAAAGACTGAAAAAGACAAGGAGGGGAACCTAGTAAATTAATTTTTGTTTGGCATAGTTAGAAGGCATTTCAAACTATCATTCTTTCTGAGGAATGCCTTGTTTCTTGACTTTCTATATGGATCAAGACGGACATGGTTTGTATTTATGTTGCTTTTCTGAGTTACCTGCCCTTCCATGGAAGTAGTATCTAGTACAGAAGTAAATCTGAAAAGATCATGAGGGTTCTTTTTTCTGTGCCTAAGTGCTCTCTTTTAGAATAGTACAAGTTTGTATTGGCCACAGTAAATGAAGGCGGCTTGTATAAGTGTTTCATAGCTGTGCTTTGAATGCTGTGTGCTTGTTCAGTCAGAAGACTAAAAAATAATTCTATTTGTGTAATTTAAATGTGCTCTGAGTAAAATATCCAGTGGCACTGCAAAGGGACTTACCTTTTTATAAAAGTTCTCTTTTGCATTGGTTTTTCTATTTGTTCTCACAGCGGATGTGTAGATCCATGCTGCTGAATGTAGAACCTCTTTCAAGGTTAAGTAGTCCTTCTCCAAAGCCAGTACAATTTTCTTGCACTTAACAAGAGGATATTTTTAAACTCAAAAACAAAGTGCTTTTATGGTTTATAACATGTTTTCTGAATTTCCTGCCCTGTATACAATTGTGATGGCTCTTGATGGGACTTTGCAACTGCAGGAGCTTCCAGCAGTGACTGGCCTTACAGCCAGGGGGCTGCAAGAGGTCCAAGACCTCCAGTTGCCAGCAGGATTTGTCTTGCCACATGCCAAGCTGAAGCTGCAAAATGCCATGGGCTTCAAGTACCGCAACTTGCCAAGTGTTTTTGGCTTGGCAGCTGAAAAGCTATGATTGTGGTTTTGGATATCTTAGTGAGTGTTTTCCCACAATTCTGCATATCTCTGCTCGAGTAGTAGATCACCTACTCTTAATAAAATTAAGCTGAAAGTAGGTAATATCTGACTGGATACTACATTGGGTAGAAGGGGAAGAGATAACAGTGGTGGGGAATGGGCAGGAAAGAGAATAAAGAATGAATATTGGAGCAGGGCAATAGCACCTAGGTCCAGACTACATGGTAGCACCATGGGTAGGGTAATATTTGGGCAGCGTATAGGTTACACTGTACACAGGCCTTGTGGTGAAGGAGTACATGGGCAGGCTGCTCACGGTGCCCCTACCCTCCCATTCCTCCTCCAACACCTTTATTGTTGTCCTGGGCTGCCAACATGATGAGTGGGAGAAGGCTGGGCACGGTGTGTGTATGATGGGGGACTTCTTAGGAAGCCCAACAAGGAAGTTTTGTATTAAATCATAGAATCACCAGGTTGGAAGAGGCCACCAGATCATCGAGTCCAACCATTCCTATCCAGCATTAAACCATGCCCCTCAGTGCCTCGTCCACCTGTCCTTTAAACACCTCCAGGGAAGGCGACTCAACCACCTCCCTGGGCAGCCTGTTCCAGTGCCCAGTGACCCTTTCCATGAAAATTTTTTTCCTAATGTCCAGCCTAAATCTCCTCTGGCAGAGCTTGTGGCCATTCCCTCTTGTCCTGTCTCCTGTCACTTGGGAGAAGAGGCCAGAACCCTCCTCTCTACAACCTCCCCTCAGGTAGTTATAGAGAGCAATGAGGTCTCCCTTCAGCCTCCTCTTCTCCAGGCTAAACAACCCCAGCTTTCTCAGCCGTTCCTCATAAGGCCTGTTCTCCAGCCCCCTCACCAGCTTTGTTGCTCTTCTCTGAAGTGAACACAGTATTCAAGAGAAACGAAGTGGAATGAACCTAGTCTACAGAGCCTATTACTTTTACTGTGGTCCCAGAGAGAAATCTGGACATTGTAATTGGTGTATGAAATCAGAATCTGTTCCTAGCTTTATTGCACAAACCCCCCATGTTTTGATGAAGGTATTCTGATTTTGTAGTCTTGTGTTCCACAGCTCCACAGGCTACTTTTCAAATCTACTTCTTTACAAAAAACAAAATAATGAAAAATGCCAACCTACATTTGCTTCATTGTTTTGTGGCTCTAGCAAGGTTCCAACTGTTCCTAAATTCAGTGAAACTGCTAAATTTCAGTGAAAACTTGCATCTTTTGGTGGTCATTATTTTATGGGTAGGTGAGTACAGAATGTTTCCAGGATGTTGCAGCTGGGTTAGTGCATGAGACAGCCTAACCCATTACCACTGTAACACCTCCCTTCTACAATCAAAGCTGATGTCAAGACCTGTACAACTTCTCATGTCAATAGAGCTATTGAAAACTGAGTTATAGATGGGGAAATGAAACAGATTTATTTAGAAAGGGTAACTACACGCAGCATTTTTGAGTCTCAATTTTTATGTTGTAAAATCATTAAAGTTGTAGCAATGTCTCTTCCAATCGCTCACCTTTTAGCTTGCAGAAGGGAAAAAAAAAGATAAAACCCTCAAACACTGACAAGTGTTGCATCTTGCTTCTGTGTTTTTATGTAGGATGATTTGGGATTGTAGAAGGGTTAGGAAAAGATTTCTGACCCATTGACCTGTTCTGTTACAGATAACTAGATATCTCGAATTCAAGAAAGTTCTGCTGGCTATGCAGTTAATTTGTTCATCCTGGAAGAATCTGTTTTATGTACGTGTGTGGGAGTATTTTGAATATGGATTTCTCAGTGGCTCTGATTTGTAGTATCTGTCTGAAAGAAATTATAAGGTAAAAGCACTCCAGAAGAGATGAGAGATGGGGGAGGCTAGGTTTTATGAAGTCTCTTTTCTATGTCAGATTTATGCTTCATTGCCAAATATGGCAATCTCCCTGTGGTATTTTCCCTGGGACACATTAGTTGTGTTTCTGTTCCTGCATGTCCTGATCCTCCTGACATGTTTTTGATGACATTTTCCAAAGACCTTCTGCTCTTGATCCTGAGTAAGTAGTTATTATACTTAATTAACAATTCACTGATATTGTTTAGAACATACTATGATTTTATGTAGTTATATTTTTTGAATGTGGTGCACTCTGTCACCTATGTTAGCTAAGAAAGTATAAATGAAACAAAGACCTTTGGGCTGTATTCTTAACATATGGAAAGATCTGTTTATCAGGCCTTTAAAGATATTTAACTGTACTTTTTATTATAAATCTGTACAAGCAGTGTGAGCTATAGCACATGAAGAAAGGCAGCAGAAGCTCTCAGGAGGACTTGACCATTATTAGTGAACCAGTGAATGTTCTGGAGTTCTGCCAATTTAAGGGTTTTTCCTGTTCCCATAAAGCAGGTTTATGCAGGGTATCAGAAAAGGGTGGACTAACAAGTCACAGTCTTGCAATTGTGCTTTTTTACAGCTTGTGTTGTACAAAGAGAAATTGATGAACCTTTTATAATATGTATCTCAGACTTATAATGATGTGATAATATGATAATGACGATGTGTTTTATTTATGATTTTTTAATCTTAGCCAGTTACTCCCCTGGAAGAAAAAGGATGACTACTTCAGGAGTTTACTGGCATATACCATTATCTATCATTTTAATAATGCCTAAGTTGATGAATGATATGTTTATTATTTTTATATTACTAATTTTGAAGTCTGTTTCAAATTATTCATTTTTCATAAAGGAAATGTAATGTAGACATAAGAAGAGTTGTTTTCCATTTGAAGAGTTGTAGAACATATCAGTGTTGTGCGTTGGAGCACAGGTTCATGCTTCCAGATGAAGAAAATGCCCAAGTCATTAAGTCTGTGCCAGAAGAGTAATTGCTGAAGCGAATACACCTACTCAGGTCAAGAAGCAATAAAGCCATGTTAAGTAAGTAAACTGGCAGCCAGGAAATATTAGTTGTGCCCCAGGACACGGAGAATGTAATTCTGTAACTTCTGAATGTATGGGGGCTTATATATTTGCCGTGTGATTGTGCTCTTTCATAGAGCTGGTCTGTAAGTCTCTGACTTTTAAAGATGATTGTTTTCCTCATTTCTCCACGCGAGTGCTTCTTTCAGTTCTTTAAGGGCCTAGCAAAGAATCTACACTAAATGGATCAGATAAACTGGAAACTTTTCTACATATCCCTTAAGATGTTATTTTCTTTATCATACACATCTGAAGTTGATGTTACTTGTGTTAGTTCTTTCTGCTTCTTGTGGTTTCTTTTTACCCTTGATGTCTTTTTATGAGTATCTGATTTTTGGCCTCAGTTTTCTGACTCGTACACAAGCCTCGCACTATTGTGTTATGATTTAGTGATTGCAGTCTAGTTTCTGTTTTCTGATATGCTTCTTTCTCGTGCTTAAAGAAAACTCATGATGTAGCTAAGGTGGTATCCATTGCTGTGCTGCTAATTAATGTAAAGTTCCTTAATCCTCAGACTCTTGAGAAGATCAGTCTTTTGATCTTGTGCTACGTTAAAAGCTCTTTGTGCTTCGGGGTGAGCTGAATCCACTACCCATACTTGGTGCATAAACCTTGCACTATGATCTGGCTTCCTTACAGATGTGAGCAGTTTCTCTGCATCTGCCTCTCCAGTGTCCCCAGCACCAGCTAGGAGCAGGAGCACTGCTGCCCTAGGGGCAACCAGGGGCCACTGGGGTCCTGGCCATCCCCACTGGCTTGTTGGGCATACACAGCTAGCTCTTTGCCGCAGTGAGGAGGGATGGGTCTCCCGGGAAGTCCTGAGAATGGACCCCTTAGGAGGTATGAGATAAGCCCACAGCTACTTCCCTAGCAGGGTGCGTCCCGTCGCCTAACTGGAGCTAGAGTACATTCAGCTGAGAGCTGGAATGGAATTAGTATTCATTCAGAAACACGAAATCCACAATAAGTTAGCTATTGTTACCTTTTTTCTTTTTTACCTTATGTACTACATTAGCTTCTTGTACCTAAGATGGTGTAAGCACTTAGCAAGCTCGTAACTTGTTGTGAGAGAACAAACAGGAATTGTAATTACAGGACCAGTACCCTTCTTCTACTGAACATCAAAACCAGCCAGTTGGCCGGTAGAATTTGTGGTATATTCTAAATGAGCTGTTGGCTGTCTTTTTAGTAATTTGCCATTTCTTATTTGACAGAATGCATTTAACATTTGGATAAAAGAAGCTAGAAGAGAAAAGTTTAAAATAATGAGCAGGCTTTTTTTCTTATCCATGATGGATTCTGGTATTAGTCATTATGATTTTTATTAATTGTTTGTTTTTTAAAGGAATTTGAGGAATTGTTAGAAACTTCTTGACATTTATCTAAGAAAATGAATTGGATATGTTTGTTTCATTCCACCTAACAGGCAAAAAAAAAAAAAAAATGTCACTGTTTGAGCCCTGATCCAAGTTTGGGGTTTTGTTCGTTTGTTTTCTTCATGTCCATTACTGTGATATCAAAATAAAATTTTAATTTATGCACATATTTTAGTCAAGACTAAAAATACTCTTTAATTGCATTAAAGTGTCACAGCAGCATGCTTTAAATTTCTTAATCTGACAGATTAACAGCATTAGATTAATACCTGGTTACGTTAATTGGATATTGGTAACAGTGTTGTTAGCAAAGAGATCCTATTAACTTGTTTATGGAGCTGCCTTACATGGCTAATCCAATTTGGAGCTTAGCACTAATTAGATGAATGGATGTTGGGTGCAGCACCTTCCCACAGGGAAAATAGTGCTGGTGGGATAGGGTTAAGTAAACTGTTCAAGTAACTGAGAATGTCTTAGAAAAGCATACCCAGGAAAAGCTGATCTGTGTGATCATCATGTCTAGTCATCAGAATTGTCTGTAGGAAATTGTCTGGAAAGGAGCAGACTCCACTCCCTTTTTCATGTGACAATGTGAAAGAGAAGATGTTTATAATTTGCAACTGAGAATGTAATGTAAAGGTGTATTTGCACATTTTTTTCCTGTGTCTGCCTACAGCATACTCTAGGTGTTTAGTTATATCTATAGGGTCAGAAGTATGTGCTGGCTCATGAAAGATATTGTTGTTGGATTGTGTGTTATAATAGTTTGGCTGAATTTGAGTATAGAAGGAAGAAAATAAGCCCCAAAGCCTGTCACAAATGATACTCTCATGCAAAACCTGGTTGACCTTGTGCTAAAGATGTTTGTCTGGATCTCATAAGTGGAAACAAAGCAAAACTAGGTCACTAGCTTTGCAATCCAACTAAACGCTGAATGATTTGCATTGATGAATGTGGGGTTAACTTACTTTCCACTCTTGTATCCTCTCTTCTATGTGAATCTGTTGTTTGCATATTAAGGATATGGCTATAAGTATTTTGTTTTTACTGCAGACAAAACAAAATAAATGACAAACTAGTTCAAATACATTTAAGTGAAAGAATGGCTTACGCTGTGGTGTGGCACATCTGGATTGAGAACTTTTAGATTTATGGATGATAGTATGGTTATGTGTCTTGCTTACTGAAAATATTGTCTTTTCTAAATGTCTAGGATGAATGCAAAGGTGGCAGTAATTAAAACTGTTTTTCTATGTTCCGTGTGGCTTTTAGTGATGAGAAGGATCTTAATCAAAACCCACATTTAAAGATTTTTATAGCAAAACTTACCAGCTTGTAAAATGGTATAACTCTTTACATGCAGTGGGTTTGGAACACATACATGAAGTTGATAGTCAAGTAAATTGCTGATGTTACAGCCTTTCTATTTTCTCCGTTATTTTTTTACAGCCTCCCCAAATTTGTCCTCAACACAGATCTGCTTCCATCTATAGAGAGTGCTCCATTTTTCTCCTGTACTTTTCCTGCAGCATCCCCTTATACTTACACTTAGTATTTTGAAGCTGACAGAATTGGGTGTTCATGGAAAACATGCAAGATTCACTAGTCAAGGATTGTAAATTTCACAAGGTGAAATTATAACACTTTTGAAGTCAGTGAAAAAACTTCCTTCAACTATAGCAGGACCTAGATTTTATCCTCAATTTTTAGGACCTGCTGTGTACTTCATATGCAAGGTTACCCCCTCTGCAGTTCACAGTGAAAAACCCTGACAAACAGAGAAATAATGGCTGTTCCAGAGAAAGAGTCAGCAATTAGACAACAAAGAATTAAAAGCTGTGATGTGTATTGTTAGCTGCTTGCCGAAGTCGTATGCTTTTAGCTTCTAGGCTGGTACTGATTTACTACAGATCTGTGCTATGGTAATGTAACCTATTTTTACGTTGCAAAATGCAAAAGAAAGGGGAAAATGGTGTTATCTCCCTGTAGTGCTAGTGTGGACTGACCAGGTTATTGGAATTAAAATCAGTTTCTGTCCTTTTATAATTAGACAAGCAAGTGTAATGATTTTATGTAAATATTGAGTGAAGCAGAAGCAGGTTTTAGTCAAAGTGATTTGAAGGATGTGCATACTTTTTCCCTTTCCCTCCCACCTCCCTCCAAGACTGTTAAGCAAATGGAACAGACTATCAAGTCAGCATGCACGTTTCAACCACCCATGCCAAGCACTCAAAGCGTGAAAGCACAGGCACAGTTTAATCAAATTTATCCAAGAAATCCTTAGACTAAAAAATAAATATACAAGATTAATGATACTATACTTCTCTGCATACATTTCAGTGTAAGTGTGTCTTCATGGACATAGGAAGACACTGCCCTGAGACTGTATATAATGATCAGTTTGCATTCAAGACTTACAAAGGTATTTCATTTGACTAATGTCTTCAAGTGTTTTTTGGAAGTCTGAATTACTCTGACTTACAATACTCCTAAAACTTTTGTTTATTGAATTGAATCCGTCAATACTGCTTAGTTCATGCTCTCCTGTTTTCCCTTTTAGTCTTTACTTTTGAACAGGAGAGATAATGTAGTTTGAAATGAGATTGCAAAGTATGATGTGTGGTAATAGTTACCACATTTCAGCAGTATGGGTGAGCTCCTTTCCATCCAGGTCAGAGGAGGGAAATAGCTATGTTTCCCTGCAGACTCACTCTTAGTTAACTAGGGAAGCTTGTTTCATGCCAGGCTTTCTATGAAGTGTGAACCGTGGCTCAGAGCGGATGTCCTTTCACGCTGATGTTCTGCTCAGGCAGAAGTTAAGTGCATGAAATTTGTTTCTGTGACTTAGGCAGAACACCTTCTCATGAGCTGTCACAGTGAACCTACGCAAGTGCCATTGGCAGCAATGATTCAAATGTCCACAATATTAGGCAGTAAGGGAGCTTCATCTTGGCCTTTTTGTTTTCTGCTGCAGATTTACATATATAAATCTCTTGGGGATCACAGCACCTGGTTTCTCAGGGGTGATCGTTGCAATGCAGTTGGCATTTATAGAATATATAGGGAAAGATCGCTTCTGAGGTGCAAAGTGTGGCAGAAACACGTTGTATCTGAAGACATATTGCTGGAGGTAGATGTATCTTCTGTATTCTGTGTCACATGGGTTGTGTGGCTCAAAACTGATGGAGTCAGCTCACAAACAGTGCCACAGGAAATTTAGAAAACAAAAAGCTAGAAAACTTCTTAAAGAAATAAAACTCAATTTCAGGAACATCATTTTAGAGTTGCTATTTAAGAAATAAAGCCTGCTAGGCCACCTATATAACCTTTCTTGAGCTTGGGATGTACTGCTTAGGTAAGAGGGAGTGTAACAGTTCATCTGTCATAAATCTGCTTGAAAATCTATCACTAATTTCGCACCAGATTGTTGTGTTGAGTGGCATGTTGATGTGCTTATGTGTTTACAACGATCCTTCATCAGGGAAGGCTGCAGCCATTGTTCTCATTTGAGGCATGCTGTGACTCACAAGTCTTTCACTGGTGTGGATCCTGCTTGTCTAGGTCTTAATGATTAGAATTCCACTTTCCTTCCCACTATATCCCAGTTTAAAAATTTGTGAAAGTTCTAAAATCAATAATTCTTCATTTTAAATAGCATCTCAACAAAATAGGCATATGAATTTGTTCCTTCACTTTTCTTAGTACTCTGAGGCACATTGATGAATACATTTCCACCCCAATACTAAGGAACCAGGAGCAGGAAATGAGGAATAAGAAACGGGTTAATGAATGGCTTAGGGACTGGTGTGAGAAGAGGGACTTTGGGTTCTTTAACCATGGGGAGGCCCACGCACCCCCAGGCTTTCTTACCAGGGATGGGACACGCCTGTCTCCTAGGGGGACAAAAGCCCTCACCAAAAACCTAGTTAAGCTCATAAATCGAGCTTTAAACTAGATGTGAGGGGGGAGGGGATGGAGCCCAGGCAGGATGGGAGTGAGCCTGAAGGTGAGACTTCAATGGCAAAGGGGTGGTGTGCTGGCGATGCCTGCCAGTATATCACCACTAAGCAAGAGGGGGTGAGTGCAGCTGAGGATGGTAGGCAGCAAACTGGCACTGTGGCCTTAAGTTAAGTCAAGGGCCGCTCAGTTGGGGAGACGCCCTGTTACGAAGGCTGTAGCTACGCCTGCCCAGCTGAAGTGCATTTACACCAATGCACGCAGCATGGGAAATAAGAAGGAGGAGCTGGAAGCTGTGGCAGGGCAAGGAGACTATGATGTCGTTGCCATTGCGGAGACGTGGTGGGATGACTCGTACGACTGGAGCGTACCCATGGTGGGGTATAAACTCTTCAGGAAGGGCAGAAGAGGAGGCGGGGTAGCCCTCTATGTTAGAGAGGGCTTTGATACCCTCAAACTGGACTACGGTCAGGATGGGACTGAGTGCCTGTGGGTGAAAATCAGAGGAGTCCATGGGCAGGAATGGATTGTGATGAGAGTCTGCTATAGACCACCCAGCCAAGAAGAAGCAGCTGATGAGCTCTTCTACAAACAACTGAGTGTAGTCTCAAAATCACTACCTCTAGTCCTTGTGGGAGACTTCAGTTTCCCAGATATAGGCTGGGAGTATAATACAGCTGAAAGGAAGCAGTCCCGGAGGTTCCTGGAGTGTGTGGAAGACAACTTCCTCACACAGCTGGTGAGCGAACCGACAAGGGACGGTGCCCTCCTGGACCTGCTGTTTGTGAACAGAGAAGGACTGGTGGGGGATGTGAAGGTTGGAGGACGCTTGGGGCAAAGCGATCATGAGATGATAGAGTTCTCAGTGCAGGGTAAGATGAAGAAGGAGGTTAGCAGAACAGTAGCCCTCAACTTTCAGAGAGCAGACTTTGGGCTCTTCAGAAGGCTGGTTGGAAAAGTCCCGTGGGAGGCGCTCCTTGAAGGCAAAGGTGTCCATGAGGGCTGGGCGCTCTTCAAGAAGGAACTCCTAGCAGCTCAGGAGAAAGCCGTCCCCAAGTTCCGGAAAAGTAGCCGGCGGGGTAAGAAACCAGCGTGGTTGAGTAGGGAGGTCCTAAGAGACATCAATAGGAAGAGGAGGGTCTATGACCTCTGGAGGAAGGGGCAGGCATCCTGGGTGGACGATAGGGAGGAGGTGAGAATGTGCAGGGAAAAAGTCAGGAGGGCTAAGGCCCAACTAGAAATGCAACTGGCCAAGCCTGTGAAAGACAACAAAAAGTCTTTCTACAAATACATCAACAGCAAAAGGAGGGCTAGGGAGAATCTCCAGTCCCTAGTAGATGCAGAGGGAACAAGAGTAACAGGGGACGAAGACAAGGCTGAAGTGCTCAATGCCTACTTTGCCTCAGTCTTTGACAGTAAGGAAAATTGTTCCCTCTGTGCACAACCCCAAGGGTTGGATGAGAAGTATGAGATTCCCAAGGTCCAAGAGGAGGTGGTTAGAGACTTGCTTGCCCAGCTAGATGCCCACAAGTCTATGGGGCCAGATGGAGTCCACCCAAGAGTTTTGAGGGAACTGGCGGATGTGCTGGCCAAACCCCTTTCCATCATCTTCCAGCAGTCCTGGATGACTGGGGAGGTTCCGCTGGACTGGAGGCTGGCTGATGTCGTGCCCATCTATAAGAAGGGGCGCAGGGAGGATCTGGGGAACTACAGGCCTGTCAGCCTGATCTCGGTGCCAGGGAAAGTCATGGAGCGGGTGATCTTGAGTGCGATCATGAAGCACTTGCAAGAGAACCGGGTGATCAGGCCCAGTCAACACGGGTTCATGAAAGGCAGGTCTTGCCAGACTAATCTGATCACCTTCTATGACCAAGTGACTAAACTTTTGGACGAGGGAAAGGCTGTGAATGTGGTCTTCCTGGACTTCAGTAAAGCCTTTGATACAGTTTCTCACAGCATTCTGCTTCAGAAACTGTCGGCCTCTGGCCTGGACGGGTGCACACTCTCCTGGGTGAAAAACTGGTTGAATGACGGGGCCCAGAGGGTGGTGGTAAATGGAGTTAAATCCAGCTGGAGGCCAGTTACAAGTGGGGTTCCCCAGGGCTCAGTCCTGGGTCCAGTCCTGTTCAATGTCTTTATCAACAACCTGGACGAAGGCATTGAGTCCTCGCTTAGCAAATTTGCAGATGACACCAAGCTGGGAGGAAGTGTGGATCTGCTGGAGGGTCGGGAGGCTCTGCAAAGGGATCTGAACAGGCTGGACTGCTGGGCTGAGACCAACGGCATGAGGTTTAACAAGGCCAAATGCCGGGTCCTGCACTTGGGGCACAACAACCCTAAGCAGAGGTACAAACTAGGAGAAATCTGGCTGGAAAGCTGCCAAGAGGAGAAGGACCTGGGGGTGCTGGTTGACAGGCGACTGAACATGAGCCAGCAGTGTGCCCAGGTGGCCAAGAAGGCCAATGGCATCCTGGCTTGTATCAGGAACGGCGTGACCAGCAGGTCCAGGGAGGTTATTCTCCCTCTGTACTCGGCACTGATGAGACCGCACCTCGAGTACTGTGTTCATTTCTGGGCCCCTCACCACAAGAAGGATGTTGTGGCTCTGGAGCGAGTCCAGAGAAGGGCAACAAAGCTGGTGAAGGGGCTGGAGAACAAATCTTACGAGGAGCGGATGAGAGAGCTGGGGTTGTTCAGCCTGGAGAAGAGGAGGCTGAGGGGAGACCTTATTACTCTCTACAACTACCTGAGGTGAGGTTGTGGAGAGGAGGGAGCTGGCCTCTTCTCCCAAGTGACAGGGGACAGGATGAGAGGGAATGGCCTCAAGCTCTGCCAGGGGAGATTTAGGCTTGATATCAGGAAAAAGTTCTTCACGGAGAGGGTGGTTAGTGGTTAGGCATTGGAACAGTCTTCCCAGGGAGGTGGTTGAGTCACCGTCCCTGGAGGTGTTTAAGGTTAGGGTAGACGAGGTCCTTAGGAGCATGATTTAGGGATTGGTGGGAATGGTTGGACTTGACGATCCGGTGGGTCTCTTCCAACCTGGTTATTCTGTGATTCTGTGATTGGCATTTGTTCACAGACAGTGGCTGGTCCTATAATTAATGATTACAGTAATCTAATTTTCACAGAAAAATGTGACAAAACTGCGTTGCACGCTTAAATTTTTTGGCTTGCCCCATATTGTGCTACAGAATAGACGCATGTCCTATGTGTAGGTGAAATCAGGGACGGGGAAGAAATGAATGCTTTTTGGGTTGGGGTATTTTTTTTTTACCTTAAAAAAAGAGAAATCAGAATGTCAGTGATGCAGGGATTCCATAATGAAGACAATTTATAGTAATACATGGATTCCCAAGTTCCCTTGAAATTCAGTGGAATTCCAGTTGACTTGACTACATTGTAGCAACATTCCTATGCTGGACCTGTGGAGTGGAAAACAAGGTTGTTGACCATGAACTTGTCAATTGGTATGGTTCAATACTTGTGAATAAACTGAATCCTTTTTCAAAGGAAAGTTTAGAGGCTTCTAAAACACAAAATGTAGCCTTTAACTTGAAAAGGTGGAAGAACAAATCCATTTTAAGGATCAGAAAAATCACTTAAAAAAAAACAACAAAAGTCTAAAAACAAATCAAGGTTTCTGTCATAAGAGGAAGAGCTAGAATAGCGTGTCCTGTATCTGTAAAGAAAAATCTCTGCTGTTTTAATGGGACAATTATTTCAAAATGAAAGTTTTTGCCAAAATCTGAGATCTTTTTCAGAGATTTCTTTTTCTCTGTGAATATAGAGACAAATAGCTCTCCATTTGCCTTATCCAGGGGCTGGCACAAACTTTCCACTCCTCCCATCTTTAGATTGAATGTTATGATGGAGTCTCTGTTATGCCAATGGGCTTCAGAACATTTGTGGTCAGTCTCAAGTTATGTTTATGGACTTTGGCTACAGTTTCTCTTTAGTATTGGTAATAATCGCACAGATGAAATATAAAAGCAGATTTTATTATTACATTTTAAACCTAATGGAGATAATGTGCTCAAGTCACAGTTACAACACATTGTAAATGAATTCAGTAATTATGGTCTGCAGAAGGGCTGTTCAGCTTTCAATTTGAAAAAATTAGCAGGGGTTTGTCTAACAAACATTGAAAGACGGTGATAAAAATGTATGGTCTTGAAGTGTCAAATTTGGGCTTGTATCTTGGTGTCAGTTTCTGGGATAATGAATGGGCACGTTCCTTTGTTGGTCTTTGAGTCAAATTACATTCATCCTTTCAGGATTCAGGTGTTTCTCAAGAGTTTTTGTCTACGATATGATTAATAGGTCCTTTCTGTGTGGTGAGAGTTACAGTAAAATTTGTGCTATTTTTGCCTTCGCTTCCGCCTTTCTGTGTGCTGGGATTACAAATGCCTTTCTGTGTACTAGGAAGAGGGATGAAAATATGCAAATTATTATTTAAAAGGAAGCAGTAGAAAGAGAGCAGATATACCATGCTCATCTGTATTATGTCATTGGGGTTTTGGTTTTAGGGTTTTTTAAATAATTTCTCCATTTTTGCTTAGGTATCTGTGGGTTTTGGGGAAAGAGACAGCACATACTGATTAAGCATTGCTGTGGTCTTATGCCAGAATTGCAGATTCTGGGATAATAGTGGCAACAAATAATACTGATGATGAAAGTTAGTCCAGATGTTTTTCCTGAGGTTAAAATCATATCAACAATGCAACCAAACGTGATTTGATTTGTCTTTTTCTTCCTCAAGCAAGGACATGTTATGACAAGTCAGGATGGTGAGCAAAGTGTTCTTTGCTCCCCCCTTAACCCATTCAGCAGCCCTATTGCTCCTCACTATAGCTTCATCTTACAAACTTGGGTCACACAAAAGAACTCCAGAAAGTCTTTATTTCATACAGTGTTTCATGAATCTGAAATGAAAGCTTTTTCCAGTAAGTCCTCATGTCTGAATTCATGAGATGTAGCAAGTTGGTATTGTTTAGTTTTTCCTCAGCTGTCCTTGAGGTATTGGTAGCATATATTAGGAAGCCCATTGCAGAGTTCTGTAGCGAACTTTATATGGAAACGTTGGGGTTTAAAAGAAGAAAGCCAAACCATCATTGCCCATTTACGAAACATAACTGAATTGAAATGTGTGTCCAGAGAGAATATGGTTGGCAGTTGCATGAAGCTTATTTGCTTTTCATGCAACTGACTGGCTGTTTCTAATTTGCAAAGAAAATGCCATTCTGCTTTGCATAAACCATCAGGAGAGCAGAATGCAGTAGTAATGTTGCTTTCCTTCTCCACCTCTTCCACTGCCCCTGGAAAGTGGATTCTACACAAAAAAAAAAAATCATCATCTTGGCACTTGCACCCCACTCCTTCAAGGTGCTGATGCCCTCCTGAATGTTGGTGACTTGGTAGCAATGTCCACGTGACATCAGTGAGGATTGCTGTCATGACGAAGTTCTTGACAGGTACTTGATGTCATCTGCTGCAAGATAGGTCTAAGATGCATGGAGGATGAAATTCTCTCTTGCTAATTATAGCAAAGACATTTTTTCCTCATATTTCTGTTTTGTAGGGTATAGGTAATGAGAGTGAAAACAAATGCAATGTTTAAAGGAACTCCTAGATGTCATTGGTGTCTTCCCTAGCAAAATAACCTCGATTTACTCTCATATGTAAATGACAAATTTAATTATATTTTACATTTAAAATGGGGAAAGGGAGGAGAGTTAGGCCCTACCATCTGCTAAACAAGCAGTTTCAAACCTGAAGTGAATAAAAATGGTGCTCTTATTAAAATAATTATACAGCTTTTTATTGTTCTGCCCATCATGCCTTATCATTAAATATTTAGAATTACCTGAAATGTATTTAAGCAGACAAGAAATACCCACCCCTGCATGTTTTGAAAAATCCAGATACTGTAATTTGATACACAGGAAATGCATTAGTCACCACGTGTCTTGAAGTAGAGGTCACATAAAAACTGCAAGTCCACAAAGATCATGCTTTGTTTTTCTGAGTTACACTTTGTCTTGCATTAGCAAAGTTGGTCTGAATCAGGAAACACTTAAATACATGTTTTTCCTTTTTGTTAAGTGGCAAAAATTCCCATGAAAAAGAAATGGTAAATCGTTCAATCTGTACAATAATGGCAATAGAGCTTCCTGGAATTGTTTCCGTATAGAGTGAAGTAACTTAGGCTTGCAAAAACATAGCATCTAGATTGAATGAAAAGCACAAATCCTCACCTCTAGGAAATGGTGGATGTTATATGGTTACCAGTGTAATTGCAGAAGGTGCTTTCCAGGTGTGTTTTTCTGAGCTGGGCTGTTTCAGTCTATTTCTTTCTAATGCATAATCACAGTCTTTGGATATAAATTTCATTGGAAACATGAATCCTGATTTGACAGTGTTTCTTTAAATAAATAACATATCAAAGTTCTTGATAATGGTGTTCAAAAACAGTTTAAAAATGCCAAGATTTGTTTTTTAAGAAAGAGAAATTAAATAAAAAGAAATTAAATATAGACTCATGTTAGTAAGATCTCTGGCATGAGTTATTCATGCAAATTGAATGCACCTGTATCTAGGAATGACAATGAGTTAAGCTAACTGAACCATTCAAGCAGGCTGAGAGCCAAGTGATCAAGAGTAAAACTGATGAAAAGTTCACTGAGCTTTTAAAACTTCAACTCGAATAACCTGTAATATTGCTGTTTTAAGGGTTTTCTCTAGAAAGTTAATTATACTGAGTTTCCAATTGATTTTTTTTTAAGAGAATACTATTCAGTTACTGACTCCAGGACTTATCTCAGGGAAGGAATTTGCTGTGTTTTGGGAGTTTTAGCACTGATATGAACTGGGCATTAAACATTTTTCAGCTTCTTTTGACTTAAAAGAACAATCTGATTTACAAGCGATAAATGAGAGTCATGCTAGATGGGCTATAGCTGAATGCATCTGTTGTTTAGACTCACTAATGAAAATAAGAAATATTCCTTCAAGTCTTGTGAAACAAGTTCTGAGGGGGTAGGGTCTCTGTAAACCCATGATGCTTCCTTTCTATTTTTTGAATTTTCTTTTCTGTTTGGGATTCTTTGTGTTAGCTTGAAGATCAATGTCTTTCAGGCCTGAACTGAAGTATCTGCCTCTGGGGAGAAGGAGCAATTTCTTGAAAGAATGAAGTCTAGGTTTCATGTGTTGGAATTTCAGCTGCTGTTACCATTGTTTTAAGTGCTGTGGCCAGCAGCTGGTTGGTCATCATCACTTTGGGGTTTAAGGTCTCGTGCATCCACCTTTCGGAAGAATTTAGGGCAACTGTTATGCCTTTTCTTAAGAAATATCATGCTGTATTCTTCTTCTGGTTTAACACACCCTGTGTAGAAAGAAGGGAAAGCACATCAGAGTGGGGAGTAGACAAGTGGGTTCCAGATTGTGTTTCTCACTTCGCTTGCATGTGTTCTTGTGGGAGCCTTTGCAATGGCAGATGTAGATCATAGCACCCTCAGAGCCATCCTGGCTTGGGCTTAGATGAGCTGTGCGTCCCAAGAGGCTGCAGGATTGCTGCAGTAGCAATGGGTCGTGGATGATCTGCATCCTCAAATGGCCCTTTGCCTCTTCCACTTGCAAAACCGAGCATCCCACTTGGACCATGAATGTTACACAGTACAGGGTTTTTTCACCACCTCTATATCCCATGCAGGAACACTTTCCCTGATGCTAAATTCTGTCAGCCTTCTGTTCCTGTCCAGGAACAGGTACAGGGATAGCAGTGGATGCAGGACAGTACACCATGTCAAACATTTCAATTGTCCAAACCAGTGGGAAAAAAACGTGAGTATGAGAAATATAAACTGTGCTTTTCTGTTTCATCAGGCTCATATAGTAAGCAAAGATCATTATGGCCTGAGTAAATTTACAGCACAATTGTTGTCTTATGATTCATTGAGATATTATTTTAAATACATAGAATCATAGAATAACCAGGTTGGAAGAGACCCACCAGATCATCGAGTCCAACCATTCCTATCAAACACTAAAACATGTCCCTTAGCACCTCGTCCACTCATGCCTTAAACACCTCCAGGGGAGGTGACTCAACCACCTCCCTGGGCAGCCTGTTCCAGTGCCCAATGACTCTTTCCATGAAAAATTTTTTCCTAATGTCCAGCCTAAATCTCCCCTGGTGGAGCTTGTGGCCATTCCCTCTCATCCTGTCCCTGTCACTTGGGAGAAGAGGCCAGCACCCTCCTCTCCACAACCTCCCCTCAGGTAGTTGTAGAGAGCAATGAGGTCTCCCCTCAGCCTCCTCTTCTCCAGGCTAAACAATCCCAGCTCCTTCAGCCGCTCCTCATAAGGCCTGTTCTCCAGCCCCTTCACCAGCTTTGTTGCCCTTCTCTGGACTCGCTCCAGAGCCTCAACATCCTTCTTGTGGTGAGGGGCCCAGAACTGAACACAGGATTCAAGGTGCGGTCAGACCAGTGCTGAGTACAGAGGGAGAATAACCTCCCTGGACCTGCTGGTCACACTGTTTCTGATACAAGCCAAGATGCCATTGGCCTTCTTGGCCACCTGGGCCACTGCTGGCTCATGTTCAGTCACTGTCAACCAACACCCCCAGGTCAGTCTCCTGGCAGCTTTCTAGACAGACTTCTCCTAGTCTGTAGCTGCACAGGGTTGTTGTGCCCCAAGTGCAGGACCCGGCATTTGGCCTTGTTAAACCTCCTGCCATTGGTCTCAGCCCAGGGGTCCAGCCTGTTTAGATCCCTTTGCAGAGCCTCCTGACCCTCCAGCAGATCCACACTTCCACCCAGCTTAGTGTCGTCTGCAAATTTGCTAAGGGTGTACTCGATGCCTTCATCCAGGTCATTGATAAAGACATTAAACAGGACTGGACCCAGGACTGAGCCCTGGGGAACCCCACTTGTCACTGGCCTCCAGCTGGATTTAACACCATTTCCCACCACTCTCTGGGCCCGGCCAGCCAACCAGTTTTCCACCCAGGAGAGTGTGCGCCTGTCCAGGCCAGAGGCCGACAGTTTCCATAGCAGAATGCTGTGAGAAACTGTGTCAAAGGCTTTACTGAAGTCCAGGAAGATACATCCACAGCCTTTCCCTCGTCCAGCAGCCGAGTCACTTTGTCATAGAAGGTGATCAGGTTAGTTTGGCAAGACCTGGCTTTTGTGAACCCGTGTTGACTGGGCCTGATCACCCGGTTCTCTTGCATGTGCTTCATGACAGCACTCAAGATCACCTGTTCCATGACTTTCCCTGGCACTGAGGTCAGACTGACAGGCCTGTAGTTCCCTGGATCCTCCCTGTGACCCTTGAAAAGGGAAATAGTTCCCTATGTTCTCTCTATGGCTCTGATACTTTAAAATTCCTCAATGAATCTTTAGGCAAAGTCACTCATGTTAATCTGAGTACTACCTTCGACACCATGAAATGTATTGGTTTATCTGTTTCTAAGAAAATAACGTGTGTGTTTGATATTTAGGAGCAAAACTCACCATTCTTTCTTACTCCATGAGTAAGAGAGAATCACCTTGATGTTTGATTAATGCAGTCAAAAGTCGACCTTTCAGGCATGGTATGGCCTTCTTAAAGAGCATGACAAGTACTATGTTGCTTCAGGAGAGGGCTTTATTATTATGATGATTGCACTGCACATAAACTCAGGGTAAATCCAGATGAAGTTCTTAAAGCGTAGTTGCCAAAGTTATAAAGAGACAGACAGCTACGTACCCCAGGTTTGTTATAAAACAGATATCCAGAAAAAAATATGTTTGGGGAGCAACCCATCAGTCCTGTGACTAAGCTGACTTCTATAGCTACAAAATCCTTAAATTTTGATTTACTGGTTTTGTAACTAAGGAACTTGATTTTTCTGGCTTATGTGACTGTTGCATATCTCAGTCATACTTCTGCCTTGATTCCTTCTTCAAAATATATAATATCTGCTATTCTTTTCATGTGAAAATTGATGCGATAAGGGGGTGAACCCTCTGGCTTATCTTCAGCTCCATTTGCTTATCCATATGTTTACTGTTTTCAGAAGTGTTTGAGTAGAGTGTGCGTGTGCATCATAACATCTACAACCCTGGAGCTGAAGACCCATGCGTCATCAATTCTCCTTATTTCACTATTGACCGCATGCAACAGGAAGATTTTTAAGCAGAGTTTTATTGTGAATAACTTGTATCCCTGATGCAGAAATCATCTCAGTAAAACAGATCAAAAGGTTATCAAAGCACATGAAAAGGCTAGTTCATTTGGACACCCATGGCTAGCATGAAGTAAGTTGTGGAATAAGCTGACATGGCCTCTGAACTGTGATAGAAGCCACTTTGGTTACTGACTTTCTTTCTTCTATAGTCAGCTTAGCCCTTGAAGTTGGTGTTTGACAGCTGTATCATTGCAGGCAGACTGCAAATTAGAGTGAAGGTGGCAGAAATGTTTTAGAATTGTTTACTTACAAAACAGTTTTTAGTTTTTTAAAAAACAGTAACATTCTATCTTTAATTAATTATAGTTTTTATTTTAGAAAAAGTCAAATGTGGAAAATGTTCTAATAACTGAAATGTAATATCATCTAATTTGAGGTGAGGAAGACTACTTCTTTTTGCCTTTTTTTTCTTTCCCGTACTATTTCTAAAATAATAGAGGAAAAACAGAAACCCAGATGGACCTACAATCATACACACAAAATTGTTCAAATATTTTTCATCTATACCATCAAACCAAAACCATATTTATTCGGTTTCGGCTAATTCCATGTTTCACAATGAATTCTTGGGTACCTTTGCATAACCTTCAACTTCTGTGATTCACTGTTCACAATGAAAAGAAACAGAATAGTGTGTTGTTTAGCGGATGGGGTTTTGGAGTCAGTTAGGCTGGAAGAATATTTTGAAGACAAATAAATGGTGCAGCTAGGAGAAGACTACTGCAAGGAGGATCATGAGAACATGCTGACCTGTCTCTTCCTCTTTGCTAAAGCTATGCATTCCTCTTATGACAGAGAGAAATTTAAAGTTGAGAACAGATGTAAATTTCTGTATAGGTTGTTTTTGGTTGTTTTGTTTGTTTGTTTTTTTAATAGAAATACGTTTTAAAATAACTGCAAAGCTGTAGTAGTATGGAGCAGGGAGGAAGAGGAAAGTTGTGTCATTTATTCTCTCTCCTCCTTAGACTTCTTTTGTAACTTGTGGTAAATTGCTTAATGCTTTAAGTTTGTTAAAATGGGGATAACGTGCTCATGCTTCATGGGAGAAACACTGAAATGTAAGAAACAGAATTTATTGAGATCTACAGAGTGTTTTGAAATTCCTGTAAATTAGATATTATAAAAATGTGAAATATTCTTTCTTGAGACCAATTTCAATATGAGAGCTTCATTAAAATTTAGCTCATTTTTCCTTTACAAAGGGGAGCCATCCCTGCAGAGGTCTTATTCATCCCTACTGAGGTGTTTGTGCTGGAACGCCTCCAGTCATGCAAAAGATTTTCTCATGAGATTGATGTGAGCGAAGTAGTTACCTGACTTGAATGGGATTGGCATATGGCTAGGAACTCAGGTACTGTGTCACTTGAAGTAGAAACAGTCCAAATGCAGTGGAACTTCCTATGATGTTTCATGTATCTCCCCCTTTCTATTTTGCATTTCAAAGGTCAGCATGTCAGTTTGACAGAGAGTTTCCAGCTGTTGTACAGAAAAATAGTT
This sequence comes from Clamator glandarius, assembly GCA_033459285.1. NCBI lineage: Eukaryota > Metazoa > Chordata > Aves > Cuculiformes > Cuculidae > Clamator > Clamator glandarius. The sequence goes on along the minus strand of JAUNZM010000276.1, from coordinate 1,647,652 downwards.
TAAGGCCTCTAATGTTTAGTTTTACTTTTATTCTTCCATCCTAAAGAAATGTTTGGTAGGTAAATAGAAGACCTGATACAATTTTGTTGGGTGAGTTTATGATATTATATTCACAAGTGATCTTGGGACATACAGGGGTTATTCTGGCATAATGTCCAATTTAAAACTGAGCTTTACTCAGTCATCTGTGATTAGGCCTTAGGAGCAATAGACTCTTGCTGCAGAACAGCATTTTTACTTCATTTCATCATTATTTAAGAGGCATGAGCAGCACGCCTTCCAGTAAAGACAGAAATAGCTGTGAAAATGCATAGCTGGAGCCCAATAGATCAAATCACATCCCCAGGAAGAGGCCAGCAGGCCCCTTGTTGTTTCTGACCTTCACAGAGATACGATGAATGGATCGCACCTTGGATTCTTCATTTTTTTCAGGTACAAAGTCACCTCTTTCTTTCTGTCCCTTTGAGTTTTGCAGTGTTTCTCAGGCACTTGTTCCTTTCAAAAGAAAATGCACTGAGGCACCCAGTTTAGACTTTTGTATTGACCACAAGTGAATAAACAGCCTTGAGCTGCCTCTGGTAGGGAAAAGTTTAGCCTACAATACTTCACCTGCTACTTACAGATTGTTATTGCAATGTCTGGAAGAAGGGCAACATTGTGGCTGTTTCTAAAAAGGGTAGAAAAGATGAACTTGTGAGCTATCGACCTGTCAGCCTCACCTCTGTGTCTGGGAAAATCATGGAACAGATCCTCCTAGAAAACATGCTGAAGCGCAAGGAGGACAGGGAAGTGATTAGAGAGAGCCAGCACGGCTTCACCAAGGGCAAGTCCTGCCTGACCAACCTAGTGGCTTTCTGTGATGGGGTGACCTCATCAGTGGGCATGGGAAAAGCAATGGATGTGATCTATCTGGGTTTCTGTAAAGCCTTTGATTTGATCTCCCCCAACAACATTCTCTCTGAATTGGAGAGATATGGATTTGATGAGTGGACTGTTCAGTGGATAAGAAACTGGTTGGATGGTCACATTCAGAAAGTAGTGGTCAACAGCTCGATGACCTGATGGAGATACATGACAAATGGTGTCCCTGAGGGGTCAGTACTCAGACCAGTGCTGCTTAATATTTTCATCAATGATACAGACAGCAGAATTGAGAGCATTCTCAGGAAGTTTGCAGGTGACACCAAGCTGAGTGGTGCAGTTGTCACACCTGGAAGATGGGATGTCATACAGAGGGACCTGGACAAGCTGGAGAAGTTGGCATGTGTGAACCTCATGAGGTTCAACAAGGGCAAGTGCAAGGTCCTGCACTTGGGTTGAGGCAATCCTGTGTCCCAGGAGAGAATGGGGGACAATGTGATTGAGAGGAGTCCTGCAGAGAAGGACTTGTGGTGATGGCTGATGAGAAACTTGATATGAGCTGAAAATGTGGGCTCACAGCCCAGGCGGCCAACCATATCCTGGGCTGCATCACCAGAAGCGTGGCCAGCAGGGTGAGGGAGGTGATTCTGCCCTTCTATTCTTCTCTTGTGAGACCCCACCTGGAGTATTCTGTCCGCTTCTGGAACCCCCAACATAAGAAAGATATGGAACAGTTGGAATGGGTCCAGAGGAGGGCCATGAAGATGAACAGAGAGCTGGAGCACCTCTCATATGAGGGCAGGCTGAAAGAGATGGGGTTGTTCAGCCTGGAGAAAAGATTGCAGGGAGACCTTATAGCAGCCTTCCAGTACTTGAAGGGGACATACAAGAAAGCTGAGGAGGGACTTTTGACAAGGGCTTGTAGTGGTAGAATGAGAGGGAGTGACTATAAATTGGAAGAGGGAAGACTTAGCTTAGTAATAAGAGAAAATTCTCCATGATGAGGCTCTGGTATAGGTAGCTGAAGGAAATTGTGGATGTCCTCTCCCTGGAAGGGTTCAAGGCTGGGTTGGATGGGGCACTGAGCAGCCTGGTCTAGTGGGGCATGTTCCTGCCCATGGCAGGGGAGTTGGAACTGGATGATCTTTAAGGTCCCTTCCAAATCAAACCATTCTGTGATTCTTATTCTCGTACTGTGTTTCTGCTACTCTAGTTTGAACTGAATTGGGTGTTGTGAACTTTTGTTATGTGTGTGCTGAGCTACTCACAGGATCTAAGTGCAGCAGCCCATAGTTTATGAATCCTAACTCACCTTGTGCAACAGAAGCACCAGGGTGTTCATGCTGGCCAGTATTGCAGCATCTGCAGTCATGTGCAGCAACAAAATGTCTTGTAATGCAATCTGATTTTTGTAATAGGTTTTGGCACTTTTAGATGCTCTGGCTTCTAAATGCCTGGCAAGAGGTTTCTTAAACTGTTGTGTAAGACTTAAGACTGCTAAATTGTGAGTGGATCTTCTGTGCATAGGTCTTCAGTCCTTCTGCATGAGGAAACAGTATGTGTGTATGTTCATACAAATTCTGGGGGCAAACTGATAAAGCAATATCATATACACTTTTGCATATAACCGCTAGGTTGCTGGCTCCTAAAGTCAGCTATTGTGTCTTAAAGGGAGTTAGCATGAAGAATGTGGCCCTCATGGGGTCTGTCACCAATCTACCACCCTCACATAGGGTGGCACATGTGAAAATGGTGAAGCAGCAAGGCAGCAGTTTACTTTTAGGGGTTTGGATTGATGGAAGCTCGTTTACAACTCATCTTGTGTGATCCGTAGTAGGCTTTGATTATGAGTTAAGCACTGAATATGATACAGGAAAAAATGCCATTATGCAAACTTAGCCAGGTGTGCTTCATGCAAATTTTCAGTGAAGTCTATTATGTTTTAAACCATATGGTAATTCAGATTAATTGTAAAACACACAATGGTATCACATGGTTTTAAAAAAAAATTGAAAAATATCACAAGAAAGCATACTAAAACTAAAGATAAGATTCCTATAACTTATGAGCTATGATAAAGAGAAAATACTGTGTACCATCTGAAATTAACTTTTCCACTAAAAATGCTGAAGCCTAGTTCATACCATGTGATAAAACATCTCAAACTCCAAACTTGTTAGCAGTATATTTGCTTGAAACAAGAACAGTTTTATCTGCTGGGAAAACATGAGAGATATTATGAAGTGGGGGTATATTTTTATGCTATTTTACCCTGGGCAACTTGCAAATCTGAAGGGTCTGTTTACCAAGTTATATTATCCTTACCTAGACAGTATTTTTGATGGTCTTAAAAGATCTGAGGCCCTCTGAATCTCACCAGCTCACTACAACTGAAGCAAGCATGAGCATTCCACAGCATATGTAAGCATTCGGTGCATCCTTAGTCAATGTGGAAAAAAATGTGGGTTGCTGCTTTCTGAGTGGCATACCTTCACTGCAGCCGCACATTTGAAGAGTCAGCAATGGCAAGCTTGCTTGTTTCCGAATTTCAGTCTATCAGAGGAAATAAAAGAGTTCACTGTGGGAAGGAGATTTCCTGCTGGTATCACGTAACAATATACTTTCAGATTTCTGTAGCTTCTGGGGGAAATAGCTTCAATAATGCTGGCAATGGAGGGAGCAGTAAATGTGCTTGCTCTTGAACATTAGCTAGAGTCTGAAGAAAATTTCAGTAATATCTTAAAATGCTGTACCTCACATTTCTCCTCACTCCTCCACTGTTTGCCCTTTCTTTTTTCTTAAAGGTATTCTAAAAATCCTGTTTTCATCAAACATCTTTAGCACACCAAGTCTTAATTCTGGCCCTAGGTTGCTTGCCTGTAGGAAAACCTCCATCTCTAAGATTATCAACAAATGCTGTACAAGAAAAGTACAAGATCCAATGTAGACTTTTCTCGTTTATTTTATAAAAGCATGTATGCATTTGTGATCATATGCGATTTGTGAGACTTTTGACTTTATTCTATGCAAATTTAATTACTTATTCTTTCTGGTGTGATAGCTAAATGTTGTTGAAGTCTTTTGTATAGTCTTCATTACCAGTATATTGTATTCTTGGCTACACAGACAGGCATTATAGGCTGTAATAGAACTTTCCATTGTAAAATAATCTTCAATTCTCTGTGCGGATGCATCAAAGCAGAAAGGAAACACAGCTAAGTTGAGCCAACACACTTGCCTATCAAACCCTGTGATCTTCACCTGTCTAACTCTAGTGTTTATTAACATAATTGTGTTAAAGCAAAAACTGAGTTTCAGTCACAATCAGTTTGAACATTGATTGTGTATTAATGCAATATTTTAATTATTTGTGATGGGAGAGATTAACTCATAAGGCATAAATGAACAGTAATTAGAAAATTGGGAAAAATTGAAGATTTGCTGGTGGACAGAAAGTGTGGAAATATTTATGTCTCTGGCCAAGTTTCACTTGTCTTTGGTTCATGTGGTTAATGACTATATGCCAGAGATTTGTTTGGCTTACTGAAATAGCAGGCAAAAGTCTCAGGGGTCAGAAAAGGAATCCCCTTCAAGCAAAACTGCTCTCTTATTTCAGTCAGTGCCAGTGGAGACATCTTTGCTCAGCAGCTGGACTATGTTATCTTTTTCAAAAAGCCAGTTGAAAAAGATTCAATACATGAGCTAATTTTAAATCCAAAGCTGTGTGATAATACATTAATCTTCCCTCATCTGACATTATCCACCCAAGAAAAAGAAAAATGAACAGTCTTGCTGACCTAACATATGGGATTCGACCTACCTGCACAAGCTGCAGGGAGGGAGAGAACCAGTATGAGCCTGAGGGCAAAGTCCTTGGGGGAAGCTGTGAAGAAACCTAAGTCTTGAGCCACTGTAAGGTCAAAACAAAGCAGTAACAAATATATTTCAAACAAAGCTGCAGTTGAAAGAGGCACTATGAGAGTGCATGCCTTTATATTTCTAAAAAACAGCCTTATTCATTGATATTAACTTTTTCATGTTTACTTTCTTTCTTCTGGTCCTCAGTAAGTGTAATGGAGTGTACCGTGTGAAATGTTCACAACCATACATATTGTGTGGTTGGGAATCGCTCCTGAATGTGAGTTGATTACTGTTTCCCTCTTTTTAGGCAGTTCTTATTGAAACACAAATTTCCAAGGCTTATGGACCCCAGCATAACCTGTTTGTTATCCTTGGACATAACCTGCACTGTACATATAGCAAATTACACTACATAATGTCAATTAAGTGTCATAAAACTGATCAACCCAGTTGGCTTTGAAGTGAAGAAGCCAAACAAAAGTCATGCAGGTCTGCCTAAGTTGCACTTGTGGTAATGATGTGTCTCACTGGCTTCACTTGAATCAACAGCTCATAGAATCCACAGCTTCTTGAGAGTTCCTTACTCTGGCTTCTGACCGAAGAGATCCGAAAGCTGTATTATTTGAAAATGTGTGCTATTCTTTTCTTGTTTCTTGCAAAATAAATTACATTTTATTCCTGAACTTGGGAAAATTTCCCATAGATTAAAGCACTTGTATTTTTTTGATCCAGCATCCAGACTGAAGTGGGAAGGGCAGCTGTGAAGATGAAGTTGTTGTGGTGCTGTTGCTATGAAGGGAGGACCAGTGATGTGGTTTAGGAAGTTGTAGGTGGCGTACTTACGTAATTTTACTTCTGACTGGTGGTGTTATGCTACAGTTTGTAGGTGGTGTTGGTTATATTGTTTCTCATTCCTTGTCAGTTATTCCAAATGTGGGAATGGGTGTAGCAGGAACCTCTTCCTGGGAGATGTGGCAGGTAAATAGAAAAATCTCGTTTAAGAACTTCACTTTGTATATTCTTGAAGAAATGTCAGCTCTCTCTTGTTTTCCACCCAATTTTAAGGAATATCTCTCCAGCTCAAGCTCAGCCATGTTTGTAAAGCAGAGTAATAATTCCAAATTTAATGCAGGCATGACAAAGCACAGTGTGTTTGTGACTCAATAGCATTGTGATGCAGCTTTTCTTGTAAGGCCCTGGCTTGCTTTTGTAGGAAAGAGGAAACATGGAAGCTTTTACAGAAACAGCTCACCTATGAAACAGTGTTTCCAGCAAACAGCATCTAAGAAAATTTGCAAGCACAAGAAGTGCTTAATGCAGTCAGCTGAATTGTTTTGATTTTTGAAACCATATTTTCTCTTATTAATGCCTTAGGCTCACTGGATATTGTTAGCATGTTTTTCTCCATAGTGTAAAACAAGAAACTCTTTTTTCAAAAAAGCAGTTATTAGACTTTTTACTCCTTGTCATAATTTGAGTGATAATTAGTAGTCCTAATCAGATTTTTAACTGAGGTATTTACCCAGCTTCTGAATATTGTTTGCCCAGAACTAGGACAAAATCATGTCCAGGGTAGTAATATACTTCTGTAAAGATATACAGCATGTGAAATACAGTGCTAGTATATAGCATTAATCAGGATGTCACAGCTTTTGAAATGAGCTCCTGTCAGGGAGCATATATTGGTGCTCTGGCTGATAATGGCCTCGCTAATTTACGACTGACTACTATGTCTATAATAATAAAAAAACCCTCTTCCTAGTGCTCTTTGATATTTTCCCATTGATGCGTGTCATTTTTTGAGCAGGATAGAATAGCTCTGTCATAACATAATCTCTGTTCTGTAAATGCAGAGTATGCTATTATATAGAACAAAAATGTTATACTGTGTGGTGTAGGCAAGATAATATAAACAGAATTGTACTGTGTTTGTTCTTGGTAATGGAATTCTTTTATCTAGTCAATTCTTCCTTTCCTTTGCTTTGAAAGAGGCTTTTTAGAGAAACACAAGGTTTAGTTCATTTAAAAATGAGTTTCTGATTTCAAGAGTGCAGAAGGTTTAGTCTCAAATCAGTAAATTGATCTATGGTAAAATCACCATTTTACAAATCTCAAATAACAGATTATAGTAATGGTTTGTTGGTAGTGAATCTCTCATGGAAAGAATTGTTTATTTGAATTCTTAAGCTACCTTGTTCTCAGTTTAGACTTATCCCTTTTATGAGTGGAGCCTTTTTATCATTGAAACAAATACACAAAGCCCTTTGAATGGTCAGTTTATTAAAGTAGACAGTATTTAATATAGTTTATTTCTGGTAAGCTTTACTGCTTGTAATTTGAATGCTGACATTTTGGGTAGATTTTAAGAGTTTATTAGTTTTGCCAAGTCAGTAAACAGCTATCGTGCAATATATAGAAAATCACATTTATATACTAATAGTGTGTATATTTGTAGTGTGCAAGAAGAAAATTGCAATCCAAGTCGAATACTACAAGATGGTTAGAAGACACTAAGATATAACCTATTGATGAATCTCATCTATTTTTAAGACAAATCAAAGCGTAGTTCTTGAGAATTCTTGTCAAAAATAAAAAAAACTTTTGAAGGCTATTATAGCACCAAGGGAGTGCAGTTGGATTGGCCGGTGTTACTCAGATGCTTTCCTGTGAAAATGCAAAGCAGCTGTGGAATTTGAGCATGCTCAAATACTTCGCTCTTGAGCCTTCAGGTTAAAAAAGTCCCTGGAGTGCACCAACCAGTTCATGCCAGTTTAAGACATGAAAAATAGTCATCTTAATACTGAAAAATAATAGCAAAGAGTATTTTCATGTTGAATGCTCCTTAATTTTCACAGATGCATAGTGGCTCACTACCTATATATAATGTTACAATATGTATGAAGGTATTTGCACAAAATGCACAAAGTTGTTACAGTAGTAAGCTACTGCTGGAATCTCACATCTTCTGATCTTGCTGACCCATTTTATTGTAGCATTACTCTTTGTCAGAGGCCTGGCAAAGTTCCTGCCCAACAAGATGTGGATGTGTGCTCAGAGATTCAAGCCTTTTCTTCACATCATCTTTTCCTGCTTCTTTATGGTGAAAATATGGTGTTCTTTAACCTGTTGGGGAAGTCTCTGGGGACTGCTTCCAGGCCCCTAACACAAAGATATTTCTTATGTCCCTTCTCCATACAACTGAAGACTGCAGTACTGGAGTCTATGCTGAAGGTGGTGCCCTCTGAAACATGTCATTGTGGTATGCCTTGAGGAAAACCTCAAAAATCTCTGTGCGTATTTTCACCGTCACTAGCATGGACTCCCCTGGGAAACTGAATGAAGGGAAAATAAGGTCCTTCCAGCAAAAGGACGGGGAAAGGATTTATAGGATATTTAAGGATTTGTAAGTCATTTTGATAAATCACTGGCTGAAATATAGGGCCATATTTCTGCCTGTCCACCTCTCTGTGTTGTTTCCCATCATTGTGGTATTATGGAGCTATTTGAAAGTCATCAGAAATTTTAGGATGTCATCTAATAAAACAGTTTAAAGAAGTGGGAGGTTCTGCAAGTTTTCTTTCTGTTCAGAGCTCTTTAGAAAAATACTGAATAACTGTGGAAAATTTGCCCTTTGAAATACCAAATACCAATATTTCTTGTGTACTAAGCTGGGCATCTCCTGACCCATACATTGAATTATAATAACATTGAATCCTTGGCAACTTTTGAGTCTACTGATGATTTATTTAACTCCAAAAACGAGATCCAAAATAAGGTTGAAAGACTGCTAGAAGTATTTTGGTGCTAAAATAAACCAGAGTTGATATTTTTGGTGTTGGGTTTTTTTTGTTTGGTTTTTTTTTTTAAAAAAAAAGACAATAGAGAGGTAAGTATAGGAGAAGTACAAAACATAAGCACCTTCTCAAGAAGGAAAAAACAGGACATCTTTTCCCTAATTGGAAGAAGAAAGCATCACAAAACATAAGGACGAAGAGCGAGCTGAAGGCAGATAAATTCAAAAGATGTAATGATAATGATATATTAATTCAGTAGTGACATAAGCCTTTAGAAGAAACTAGGGGAATCTCCATTCTTGATGTCTTCACACAGGTCTAGATGTCTTTTCAAAATATGTAGCAGTATTAGTTGGTTATTCATTGCATGTTTGAGTTTTCTGCTCTCACTGGTGCTTAGTGATAGAGGGCGTGCACCAAACCTCCCACCATTTTCTCATTCTTCCCTTTGTCACGCACTATGACAGCTGTGAATAGGCAAATCCTTCCCTCTCTTTTGACTTAAGTTCCAGGCACCTGAAATGAGCAGGAAATATTTTTCATGAATAATTGAACCACACTGGTGTTGGGGATTAACTGTAGAAGGCAGCTATGCACCACACAGCTGCTTGCTGCTTACATCCCCCTCAGACCCTCCTCAACCTCAAGAAAACTTGTGTGTCAAGATAAAATATTTGGAAGATATTAAGAAGTGGAAGAAGAGAGAAGGAAAAGAAAATTGAACAAGTGATGCAAAGACAGTCACTACTTCCCATGAGGAGACCAATGCCCTACCAGTTCCAAAGCAAAACTTCTAAGCCCACTCCTCTCCCCAAGTTTGCTGAGCATAATATTATATGACATGGGATATCTCCTTTATTAATTTGGGTCACCTACCTGGTATTATCCCCTCTGAGTGTCTGGCACATCCCCCAGTCTATTTGCTAGGGAAGCAGAGTGAGAAGCAGAGAAGGCCTTGGTGCTGTACAAGCACTGTTCACACGTAGCTAAAACATTGTTGTGTTACAGCATTGTTTTGGTCACAAACCTAAAGCACAGAACTGTAGGAGCTGCTATCAAGAAGATTAACTTCATTCCAGGCAGACCCAGTACAGCTAAGCCAAAAAAAAAAACTTATTATGAAAGGTAGTTGATTTTTTAGTTTTTCCAGGAAAGTATTGCAGGTGAAAAATTGGAATGGCTACTGTCACAGCAGTCTAATAAACCCAGTGCCCTGCAGGAAGCTAAGGCAAGCTGCAAGAGGTGGAAGTCAGTAGAGTACCATGGTCAGCTAACCTGGAATGTCCATTAGTTTATTTGCCTCAATATGGAACGTGTGAATTCAAGAGAGTCATTTGAAAAACCTTTTAAACCTCAGTGATACTGTGTTAGTTGTTCTTATGCAATGAAAGGTCTCTTCTACATGTGAAAAGTATCTTCTGTGCAAAAGGGTCCAATGAAACAGATATTTCTGATGGAAAGGGTCAAGGTGGTTGTAAAATGACATATTCAAACATTATATGTCACTTGTTTTGATAAAAGATTCTTCTAGATAAGCTAGCATAGAGAGTGGTATTTTTGCAGTCCTTCTTGCACCTTTGTATTCCAAAAGTAGCACTTACTACAGTTTTTGGCCTTTTTTTTTTATTTCTAAATCTTTATAGGTAGTCAACTTTTTCATCTCTGTATGCAAGGGACAGACATCTACACTTATGTGTCCTCTTTTTCACATGTTGGCCTCTGGTCAGCAAGAGATATTGTTTTTATAACAGTCCCTGAAGATGCCAGCATGTGGAACAAAAGTTATTTTTTTACAGCTAGTAGAGAAGATAGATCATGTCACCATTTCTAGTAAGACATACAGACATATTTAAATGTAATCATAACTTCAATGAAATTTGACCATAATGGCTATAGGAAATGTAATTCTGGAAACATCATTCACAGGGGTCCAGGAGGCAAGGAGCCTCCTGCAGCTGGGTGATTCAAGAGACTATTTCTGTCTAAGTAAAACTTCCTAATCTCATTTTATCAATATAAGAACTATCCTCATCAGCATTTTCAGTGCATACAGAATTTCAGTGTGAAAAATTAATAATTTCCTGTATGAGGTATAGGGACAAAAATTGCCTCTGCGTTTGTGGAAAGTTCATTTTCTTAACGTGAAAATTCTTGTATAATAATGCTGTACAAATGGAAGGCTGTTATTACTCATAAAAAGAAAGATAAGAGTTAAGAAGGCTTGAGTATGAAAAAACCCAGCGGATTGCTTTTAAACTTGATTTAATTATGAAGTAGAGAGCATGCTGCATAATGAAAGGAATTTGCTGGAAATGCTGTAGACTTCAAAGTCATAATATTTTTCTCTACTAAGTTATTTGTAAAATTTATTGAATAAGTCCATCAAACTTTTACTGGGAAAAATTAATGTTGAGCAATGTCATGATTAAGAGGCTCCTGGAAGGCGAGCATGGAACTGACCTCAATGAGAGCAGTGGAGAAGAGGCTTGAAGAGCTTTAGTGAGGCTGCTGGGTGAAACAGTACTTAAGGGAAAGAAGCGCTGACGTACTGACTGGTGCTTGATTTTTAGAACCTAGGGGGCCTGACTGCTATTCTTGCCTTGCTTTAGGCTTCCCAGGGGATCAGTTGTTAGATGGTGCATGTGGACAGTTCAAAGAAAAGGGATTAGGGTGAGTTCTTTCATGTGAGTTCTAGAGCATGAAGTTGCACTCCTTCTTTTACTTTGTAAACCTTCATTTATTTACACCGCGCTGCACTTCAGAGCTCCTTATTCAGTATGTGGCATTTGTCCCTTGGCAGGTGTAGAGTTAAGCCCCTCTCTATCAGAGGAACAAGAATGAGCCAAGAGATGTCCTTTCCTAGCTGTGAATTCCCAATACTAGGTTATTGCTTGTGCAAGAGGAGTAAGGACAGCACTGCCACCTCTTCTGCTCTGGTGTATTCCTCTATGAAACCATAAGAATAAACTTTTTACTGTTTTGGGCAAAGAGGGAATAGGTGGGTGCTTTAGAAGGAAACTGCTGTGACTGATGGACTGTCATTTTAAGGTCCCTCTCATTATGGAAGCCCCTGTGTGACAAGGATTGACACCATTTTTGGGGTACTTCTACTGGTAAACTTTTTGCAATTGTATGATCAGTCTGCAGACTTAAGGCTGTTTCTTGCTCAGTTTGTAGTGTCAGTGGAATAATGAAATCTGCCAATTTCCAGGGTGAGGACTGTGAAGCAGTCATTGGAAGGTTATTGATGTGTAAGTTCTTTATTGGATTTGATTCTTTGTTCCCAAAGGAAGATGTGCATAGACCTGCACTTCTCTTTGCTGCGTCCTGTAGCTAGTGATGAACATTTGGACTCGATGATCCAGTGGGTCTCTTCCAACCTGGTTATTCTGTGATTCAGATCACCACTGGTTAAAACAATGTGAAGGAAAATGGCTTAAAGCAAAATGTATTGATTCACTGTTCAAGAATAAAATTTATGATAAGAAAGCACAAAAACTCTTTTGTTTTTTTTCAATCTTCAAGTAAGGATTATACGCAGAAAGAAGAACTCAGATCAGTGATTAGAAAAGGGAATTAATGGTAAACAAAATCAAGTAGTCTGCGACAGTGTTGCAAATAAACTTAAGGTATTAAAAACTGGTTTCAAACTATCGTGCAAATATGACTTAGGTTAGAAGCTAAATTCAGAAGTCAAAAATATCTTCTACAAACTGATGAAAAGTATTCATGTTTCACTAGTTTGCACAGTTCTCAGTGAAGGAGAGTAGACGTTCCTAGCCAACGCCATATTCCCTCTTGTCCAGGCTTCTTAAGAGGGTGGGTATGAAGCTGGAAGCAGATAGAACTAATTTTCTGCAGTGTCTGAATGATAGGCATCCCTTGTTAAGGAGCCAGCAAGAGATGTGCACTTCAGTATTCTTTAACTTTGATTTTAAGAACTTCATGGGAACTTATATTATACACAGAGAGTTGCAGCTCTGTCTCTTCCTTTTTAAAGAATGAGACCTCCTCTGTCTACTCGCTGTGAATGGTCTAGACAATGTTGTGTGCAGTGGATAAGTTAGTTGAATATTGAAGCCTCAGAGGCCCACATGAGGCCACAAAGTACTTCAAGGTCAGAAACAGTTTCTTTTTGCAGCTGGGATTTTGAGGATAATTTTTTTGCCTCTTCCTAGCTCCCAGCTAAACAGTAGTGGTGCAATTGTAGACATGCTGTGTAAGTATTTTTCTGTAAGCAAAAAGAAGTATTCTGAAACCATGAAAGAATAGAAAATTAATTATCTTTCCCTCAGTTGTGGTGCCTTGTGCTGAGTAGTTTTGAATGTTGTTTTGTTCTCAGTAGATCAGTCTGAGATGATGGAGTGCCTTCGTGCCAATAAAGATCAGCTGGTTTTGCCTTTTCTGTTTAAGACATATGGGGTCTGAAAGGAGATCTACATGGGAATAAATAGTGGAACATTAAGAAGAAAATACAGCCTAGGAGTGGCAGTAACAGATTGAGACTTGAAAATCTCTTTTCTACTCCAGGCTGTGCCTGTGGCTGAGCAATTTACTTACTGTCTCTTTACCTTACTTCCATTCTATTTAAAAAGTACTGTAGTAGAGCTTTTGCTGCAAGAATGACTATTAAGGTGTTTGTTATAAGTGCGTAAGAGAAAGAGTGTGTTGCTTCACACTCAGCGTTAGAGTAACCTAGGCAGTACAGCTTTTTATCTGCAATTATCCTACATAACACATCCAGAATCAGGGGCTACCATGTTCTGTGTAGAGCTTACTGGCCTGCTCAGCGTAGGCTGCTGTGCATCCGTGTGGTGCTGCATTGAAAAGGAAATATTGGACAGGATTTAAAGATATTAGTAAGTGTATAAACACCTTTCTCTCTCTTCCAGATCAGTGTATTTCATTTCTGGAGGGAGATACTTGTGTTTTCATTGGATGTCAATAGTTAAAGCTCAGTGGCACTCACATGTTTTAGAAATGCTGAATATTTGCCCCTGTATTTGCTTCTGCTTTATCCTAATTAAAAATAAAGCAGTGATTTGATTCTCTTTTTCTCATTGAACACTGACTGATGCTGCAGTGCTTTATCCCTTATTTTATTGCTACTGGCCTTTTCTGCCAGCAACTCTTTTCCAGATAAACGTGGAGAAATTTTACTGACAGCTTATTTTAACAGATCTTATGATGAAGGATGTTTCTGTTGCAGAGGTAGAGAGCAGCTGTGAGATGGGTTTTACTAGCTATGATCCAATTTATCTAAGTTGTCTGTCTTGCTGTGACTCATCAAGTAATGTAAAAAGTAGATGTGAAATGAGTAAGCAAAAAAAAAAGCCAACAAACCCACCTCAGAGAAAAAGAGGCACTTTATGTCATGGTGTCATGCATTAAAGCAGACCAAGAAAAGCAGACTCATGCTGCCAGTATCAGTTCTCTTTAAGGTAAAGCTGTGTGTGGTGGAATTCCTGTCTATATTAGCAGATAAATTATCATATTGAGTTCACTGGTGGATCTTGAGAAAGAATTGTAGTCATAAAACCTAAGAAAGACATCATTCAGAGGACTTCTATGTAGATAACAGTTAGTTTATACGTGTACTATGTTTTCCTGCCTATAAAATTTCACAGTGCAAGTTTGAGGCAATTGCCTCATTTTACATAGAGCCTTAACATGAAGAGGCTGATTCACCAGCTGTACCTGATTTTGGGAGCAGGTGCTTTGCTTTCCTGCCCTTTGCATTCTCCTCATCTGTGTGAAGGGGGAAGAGGAGGTTATTTAAAGCCACCTGTAGAATGCATGATTTTACATTTGCAGCAGATACGGGATGGAAAAGAGAGGAACAGTCATAGGCCAGTTTGAAACTACAGCCTTTGTGAAGATGTGTGTATTGAAGCTGTTGTGTTGCAAGCAGAAATAAACAGTATTAGAAAAATGCTTGGAGAGTAACAGTTGGACAGATGTATTTTACTAGCTGAGTTCAGATTGATACTTTCAGCTGCACAGTCTTCATAAGAAACAGTAAGTAGATAACATTACACACAGTGTGTGTGTAACTTTTAAAAATATATATGAAGTTATATAAATTCTGTGTAGAAGTATTACTGTCATATTAAGTCTATTAATTTACTCAAAGGGTTTTGTATACCGTATGGTAAGTGCATGTTATCCAATGACTCATTTGTGGGTGACGTAAAATCATAGGATTTAACATTACCAAAGGAATCGGCCCAAAGTCTATTGGCATCATGAAAAAAACAGGTATGTATATGGGCTTCATCTCAAACTCTAAACAAGTAAATCAGGTCTCCGTTTTCTGGCTGGAGAAGGTTGCCCTAGCGAAGGAGAAGCAGATGAATGGTGTTTCAGTGAACAGTATTTGCAAAAGAATGGATAACTTTGAATAACTTATATCTAATATCTGTGCTTTTTTTATACTTTTGAAAACTAGAGCTCGTGTTGTTGTTATTTGACCTAATAATGTTTTCTTCATCTCCATTTTGCATTAGCAGCAAACGTGGTATTAATCTGGGAAGACAACAGGCTTTTGATAAATTTACAAAAGTTTAAAAATACACATCTTTTCAGATTTTGCCTTAATTACATCCTAATTGTTCATTTTAGGTGTTAATTTAAAGCTTATTCATGGAAAAAAATAATAGAATCATAGATTGCTTGGGGTGGAAGGGATCTTAAAGATCATCTAGTTCCACCCCCTGCCCTGGGCAGGGACACCTCCTACTAGACTAGGCTGCTCAAGGCCCCATCCAACCTGGCCTTGAACATCTCTGGGGGTGGTGTATTCACTTTACCTGAAACTAATTACAGTAAGTCTTTAGTGGCTGTGATAGGAAAAAAAAAAAAAAAATCTGCCGAATATCTTAATATTTCTCTCATTACTTTTTTTTTTTTAAATGAACAGCTTAAAGAGTTCGTCTTTTTCTTTCCTTCTTTAACCCAAATTCTGTTCCCTTCTCACAGCAGTATCAGATGTCCACATGTAAATTGAAAACGGAAGCATTTATCAAGCTTTAAAAAAAGATGCACAGAATCTGTAGTAATAAGTAGTAATTTCTTCTCAATTACATTTTAAACTAGTATCTTCAGGAGTGTGCAGGTTCAGTACATAGGATGTGGAAGTTAACACTGTGTGATTAACATTTGTGCTGGTTTTATTGTTCCTGCTTTAGTAGCTTTTGGAAAAAAAAAAAAGGTAGTTCAATTATTTCTGGTAGAAATAGGAATAATATAAATTTGAAGCCCAAAGGCTCTTATTAATTTCTAGAGACTTCTGTTCACATCATGCTCTTAGGAATTTGGGATTTTGCTTATCCCTCCCCCCAACTGTTAAATACTAGCAAAACATAACAGGTAGGTCAAGTTACAGTCACTTTTTTAATTTCTCAGTTATTAATCATTCATATTTTAGTCACAGTAGGTATTTTTGTCATTGTGATTGCACCATTAAACAGGACTGTCCTACATAGTGACAGTCTCCTAGGGTACTTAAGATAAGCCTTTTCTATAATTAGTTATGATTTATATATTTCTTAAATGTATAGAGACTGTTCACCTGGATATGGCATGCTATTTAAAGGCACTTTCCCACGCTTGATCGTTTTTGGTTTCTCATGGATAAGTTAAAGTGGGTAACGGTCAATATACTATATTTTGTGAAAGCATGGTAAGGGTTTCAGGTCTGTTATGTGCAAGAAAACCTTTGGAGACAGAGAGTGATAGTAACAACCACTGTTTTATTTGTTACTTGAAAGTATGAAGTGATTTCCTCTGTGGAGGCAGAAATAAGTTGATAGCTGAGACCTGTCTTAGTGTCCTTGAGAGGTTTATAAACTGGGTAAAGAAGTAATTGTTCTCTTTAAATGTTTGGAGTGGTGACCCTTGAATTTGCAAGGTTTGTGAAGAAGTTGCTTAAGCATTGCTGTATGACTGATTAATCCTCAAATTAGTAACATTTATACTAAAATGGCTTCTTATTGGTAATGGCACCAAATGACCTTGGCATATTTATGCATAAAACAACTTGCTATACATAGCAATGATATTAAGCAGTTTTTGTAATTTGCAATTAGTTTAAAGAGACTTGTACCCTTATTGACAGTTTAAGCATCAAAGATATTCTGCAGCACATTTTTGTACTTTCAGCAGTTATCCTTGAATTTACATGTTCAGACTGCAGGTAGTACAGAGTAAGCTTTAAGTAAAATATTCCTAGAATCCTCTGAGTTAGACTTAAACAAAAGTTTTCCATAAGGGAAAAAAAAGGAGGTTCTTCTTTAATTTTTGTGCTCTTGAAAGATCATGTGTGATACATTGATTTCTGTGATCACCTCTGAGATAATGTTTCTTCTGGAAGCCTTCTGTACCTACTTTTTTTACTGTATAGTAGTAGCCTCTTTAATTAACCTGAACGCATACTTCTTGAAAGAAAACTGCAGTAAAGGTAGAAGCCCTTCAAAGTATGTTTTGAAATTTGGTAAGAGTATAAACAAGCTTTTAAAATCTGATACCTCAAGATTATCATTTTAAGAACAGTTTAGTTGCCTTGTTGCTGTTGATGTTTGTATCCTGCTATGTTCACAGAATGTAAAATGCAGGTATTAGCAGCAGAATCTGTGCATAAGCAAGTGGAAAACATTGAAAGAATAAAAAACCTTACAAACCAACACTTATTGGAGGGATTAATTTACAGTAATTTAATACTTCAATGTGTAGGTATAGTGTAGCCTAGGATTTCACCAATGGTCACATGTCAACCTGAAAGCTTGATTTTATTTTTTTTTTTTCCTCTTGAGTGGAGATTTTTTAATCTCACAATATTGGTTCCGTTCAATTGATTATGAGATACTATGGTTCCTCCAAACCAGATCCACAGTTCAGACTGACACCTGGAAACAGGGCTACTCTGGCTATTAAATTAAACTTCAGCTCAAGTATGTTATCGACACAGTTGCAGATTCTGTGTAGTTGCCCTCAGGGGATTCAGATCATGAGCTCGGTTTGCTTGGTTGGGATACCAGAGCTCTGTCATTTTGACTGATGAAATCATAGCATTTTCTAGCCCACTGAGGAGTTGGTTTAGCTTTGGCCTTTATTTTGAGTGTAACTTTAAAGGAGGTGAAGGAAAGAGAAATTACCAGAGAAATAGAGCTTTCCTCCTGTTGCAGACCATCTTTAGGGGGACTGCTGAGGTTCCATCAAATGTCACACTTCCTTTTCTTCAACCATCATTTCAGTATCTGAAACAAGTTGCTTCCATTCAGACAATTACACACTATATTCCATCAAATTTGTTCAGAGTTGCTCTTGTAATTCCCAAGACTTTTTAAAATATGCTTTTATGCCATAGAGTACACATTCAGCTATTAAGTGAATGTTCAGGGAATGACTAGATTTCTTCCAGGTAATTGAGGGGATTAGGAACTCACCAGAAGTAGATTTTGTTTGTTTGCCTGATTGCATATTTATAGGAGCCTAAGACTCTTCAGATGAGCTGCAGTTCCGGATTTGGCGCGTGTCAACTTTTTAATTATTCTTCTCTTAAGTAAATTCTTTCTTAATCCCCTTTTGCTATTCTGTATTCTTCTAGTCTTCAATGGTTGTAGAAACCTTACAATTTTTTTCCTCTGCATAGTCTGTTTTTCACCTTTTTCAGAATACCTTAAAATATCATTGTATCTTCATGAACAGTTTCATGAAAGTGGATAATAGTGCATAGAACATTAATAAATGGCTTTCCAGTCTTTCCCTTCCTCCCTGTCTTCATAGTATTTTGTAATTTTTTCTCGTAAATTAAATGGTCTGCCCATACATTTATGGTAAACTTAGAAGAGTATATGGACAGAATAGAAACGGTGACTAATGCTACTGATAAAAATATCAAGCTTTAAAAAACCAACTATACCAGAAAGCTATTAAAAGTAAGCAAGCATTTCCCTCCCTGTGAAATCTCAATATGCATAAATGCATGGTATTGATTAATACTAACCTGATTGAGAGATTTAAAAAGATATGAGTTGGTGTCCTGAGTGTCTCTGTCTGACTTCAAAAGCACATTTCTCTTCCCCTATTTCCCATCTGAAATTGTGAAGAAAAATAAGTGCCTGTTTAGTAAAGTGCTCATAGAATTAAGTAATATTGGTGCAGTATTCTCACAATATAAAATGTACTATTTTACACTCAAGTACTATTGGTATTTCATATTATACTGTGATTCATATTGTTCTCTGTACTTTTGTACGTCTGTGAATACAAAAATACAACTTTTGTTTCAATCTCTGTCTGCTGACAGCATTGCAAAAGGAAAGAGAAAACATTACTTTTAGTACAGACTGACATTGCCACAGGAAGAAGCATAGTTAATATTCACTGGGAAAAATTTATTTGGGTCTTATTTTGCTAGCATTCAACTGCCTACTTACTTTATATTCTGATGTTTGATGACAGCAAATATGTCGCTATGCCATTTGCCATTATGTTTTTTTGTGTTAAGAGAGGGGGTGCAGGCACAGCTCACACCTGCTCAGCAGCTGGCTGTCTCAGGAGGGTTTGCAATCACACGTTTGCATAGTGCTCTTATTGTTGAGAATCTTCATCCCATGCACAAGTTGGGAGTGAAGACAAGAAGGGAATACAGTAAAAAATTATTATCTTTTTGTTAGTTTTTCTTCTTTTCTGAATCCTTTGAAA
The DNA here is from genome assembly GCA_033459285.1 of Clamator glandarius. Classification (NCBI taxonomy): domain Eukaryota; kingdom Metazoa; phylum Chordata; class Aves; order Cuculiformes; family Cuculidae; genus Clamator; species Clamator glandarius. The sequence goes on along the minus strand of JAUNZM010000276.1, from coordinate 1,628,432 downwards.
GTTTAATATTTTCTGGGACTAAGTCCCGGGTTTGGTATAAATCTTCAGTATATATAAGAAGATTGGAGGGAATCCTAAAGATTTGTGTACTGGACTAAAAATCCATATTGGCATGTGCCAGTCCTCCATCGTCTGTGTTGGTTTGCTTTGAATTATACTCGGGCTTCTTTGACCCAGGTTGTCAGGAGCTACCATGGGCCAATGTAACAAGGGTTTCTTCTCCCCAAGGAACTGCTGATTTTTGAAACCAGGAAGACACATATGTTTCTCTATGTGAGTTTTCTCTGTTTTGTCTTGGATTGCAGCTGCTGCTGCTTCACAGGTTGTTCTTCCACAGAATTTTTGTTTTAACTTTTCTTTAGTCACTGATATGATCCTTGCTCAGGAGCATGCAGTGTCTCTCCTGTAAATAAGCAGTTCATATCTTTCCCTCTCACCTTGGGAGGGTGGCTCCCCCTGCATCTTCTAGGCATGTTTCCTCTTAAATAGCCAAGTTTGTCCTTTGTTATTGGGAGGGGATTGACATGACTGTTATTGTCCCCTTCACTTCCCCATGAACTAATTTTTATGATCATGGTGATCAGCATCAAGCAGATGAGGTGTTGTGATTTTTCTCCCAATACAATTCTCCATTCTTGAGTGAAAAATGGATGTTGGTTGTTCTTCTTTTTACCCGTAGTAAAGAGTTTTCCAATACATAATCATACATCATTTCCTTCTGAAGCCTTCGAGGACGATTTATGTCCCTGTAGCCTCCGTGATTTTAGCAGCTGCTGAGATGCATAATGGTTGATTGGAGATGATTTTTTGTGTGTGGTTGCTTTGCAGTACACTGGTAGGAAAAGCAATGTTTGATGGGTATTTCAACAAAATGGAGGTAGGAAGGTATTAACAGGTTAAATACATTATTTTTACTGAAGACTGTCCACCAGTTCTAAGAACAATTGTTTTGCCCATGAGATGTGTAAGAATGATGCATATATGTAGAGCCATGGTGGTGGGGAACCGGGACTGCAGAGATTCTTTTCTGTGAAGTTTATTATGTATTAGTATGCAGATAATTTAATCTAAGAGGTTGCTTTAGCCGTGATGAAATGGGGAAAAGAAAAGGTTTGTCTGTGTTGAGAGCGTGATTCTACTGTTGCCTTTGGCCCTTATTCTGAAAAATATAAAATGCTTGGCATATTTTCATCTGCCATTAAGTCAGCATGTATCTAAGGTTAAGTATGCAATTAGTTCTCTTCTAATAAATGTGCCCTTTGTCAACACTTCCTTTTGCTCTCTGGAATTTAGTATAAGCATGTATTTTCGTAAAATTTACAATAAATGACCTTTTAACAATAGGTTCAATAGATCAAATGATGCTGGGTCTCCCGTTGTGTTCAAAGCCAGTTAAACACAGTCTATTCAGTCATCAAAGGACCAGCTGTACAGTCATTTAGGCCCTCAAAAGCATAACCTGTTACTAGAGATTCTATGTTGTTCCTCCTCTTTCTGCAAGATAAATGTTCAAAGGAGATAATGGCCTGGATCTTCTGCCTTCAGGAGGACAGAGAGTCAAATTCTCAGCATGGGTGCAGTAATGGGAACTATGCTGGTTTGCACAAGCAGCTAAGCCAGCTGCAGCATTCTATCCTGCAGTTTCTCTAACCTGTGTGTAATGCTGCTTTTAATGTAGTTTCCAGGTCTTGCACTCAAGGTTCAGCTGTGTTTTAAACCTTTGTTTCTCCAGTATTGTTAAATTGTCTTCTATGATGGTGTCCTCCAGGATATTTTGTGTCATTTGCTTGGGGTTTGTGGTTTCTGATTCAAGATCTACTTGGTTGCTCTGATTTCCTGATGAATGGGACACCGTATAATGGTATTGGTATTTGCTTTCAGTGTGTGGTGTATGAAATCCTTGACTCAGGATACATATTGTATGCAACACTGGGTGTTCCTGTGGTTTACTCCTTGTAAAGATCAAGTATTGAGTTATTCTTTTCCCTCTAGTTTGATTTGCTATCTAATGTCTATGTGCTTTAGCCACAGTATTTGCAACTTGTTATTTGTTAGGAGTGCTGCACGTATCATTTCATACAGTGACATGCTCCAAGGTACTGTATGTAAAACTATCTTGTTGCACGTTCCAAAGTTCATTAACCTTGGATTTTTTCAGTTGTTTGCTTGAAGCACTTCTGGAATGATCTTACTCAATGTTAGCAAAGTACTCTTTCCTTAAGAAATAATGAGCAAAAATAAGCTGAAAATAATTACAGTGATTCTTTTGAAATCTGTGTGTAAGTCCACTTTCTTACTGGGTGTGATTTAAAACAGAAATATGTATTACTGAAACAGTGTTCTGGTTTGTATATTTTGCTAGCTGCTAGCAAAAGTAAGAAAAGACAATGGGAAATTTCAAGCCCTTATGACCTCTGTAGCACAATAAATACAAAATTGTTGATTCTAAATGGTGTAAGCATTCCCATATTCTGCAAGCGCGTGTTCTCTCTAGAAGCACACTGTTTCTAAAAGAAGAGTGAGTCTCAAATTTCCACATTTCTATTTGAAGTTTTAGCTTTTAATTTATTCGTTTTAATTCAGTGCTAGAGAAAGTAAAATGTAAATGTGCATTTATGAGATCACTGGCAGAGGTGTGGATTGGCCTGAAACAGTACAAACATACATATAAGTTAAACCCCTTCTAATGCTGATACTAAGGGTCAATATCTAGGTTAGGCACTAGGCAGAACAGTACCATGAAATAAATTGCAGAAGAGATTGAATGCACCCTCGTGTTTTGTCACAAAAAGAAGGTCTTTGGATGAAAGCATATGAATTAGTCCCTTGAACATTTAGCACTGAGGTAGTTAATGAAAAAGCTCTAGTATTTTGCAGTGCTGATAAAGAGTCTGGGACAAACCTGGTATATCCTAATAGGCTGTCTCTCTGAGTGTAGTGAAAAGGTCGTGTTGTGATTGCTAACGCAAACTGCATTTCTTGCAGGCAAAGAGACTAGGTTCTGACTTGGTTCTTTTGAAGAATTTCGTCATCTGAGCTGATGCCACGTGACTGCAGATAGTAAAGCACTAGATCTTAAAGATGGATAAGACCACGCTGTGCTCTTGCATGAGGTTATGATTCCCTAGCTGCACTCATTTCATTATAGCCTGGAGAAAGGGAAAGCAGTGAGACGGAGCATGGTATCTTTCTAAACAACTACATCAGTAGAAACCCCCTGCAGAATTTTAAGTCATTCATCATCTTCCCACCCTCATCTCTTCTTACTGTGCTGATAAAATACTTTGCATCCATTATTAAAACACATCTTTCTGTATTAGAATGGCCCTGAGGCCAAAGCTATTCTCTGCTTCATTACATGACGTGAGAAACTATACAAACTTCTAACTTAATGTGTTTTCTGACAGTCTGGCATTGTCAGTCTGCTTTTGGCAACTTTGTTTTATCTGTTGTCCTTATAAATCTAAAATCTGCAAGTTAAAATGAGGTGACATATTTGTTTGTGATTTATAAAATTGAATGGAAAGACTTAGCACAAACTTTGCTAAAAGGAAACACAAGCCTTTAATAATGGGTGCCCAAAGGAAATCACCCAGTTTTAATTCTAACCCAATGGGAGTTGTAGACTTGGCAAAAGTCTTGCCTATCCCTTTCATGTTTTTTCTGATATACAGCATCACCCTGAATGTCTCTTACCTTAGCTCAGTTAGTCTAAAGACTGGGTGCTATTTAAAGTGAGTACGATGCACAAGATTTATTTAGTTTTTGTGTGAATCTAAACAGAGGGGGCTGTAATGTGTGACCATCTGTCTAAAGGAAAAAGGAGAAATGCATCACATGGATTTTTAAGTCTGTTTGGAGGCTTCAGATGGTATGGAAAGGCTTATTAGATTAGTATATAAAGGAATAAATTGAAATGGAGAGAGTGTGAATGAGGTCTCCAGGGACTAATGCAGTATTTTCTTATATAAAAGATCCGTTTATATCACTGGTTTTTCTTGTTTCCAAAAACAAAGAAAAAATGAAAAGGTAAATCCCTGAATGTTGTTGAATTCTTCCCTGGAATGTTATTTGTCTGTTACAATAGAGGTGGTTGTACCCTGTTGCAGTGGCAATCTCTGGCCTGTTTCATACATCTTAACTTTTTATATCTTCTTTTAGTGGAATTGGTTAAAGGCCCGTAATAATCTGCCCTAAGGAGGCCCTAAGAATTAATGTGGTACAAATAAGTTTACATATACCAATTTACAAATGTTTCCTTTTATACTCTGAAGGAGAGAGCAAAAGAGATTTGGGAGCATAGACACTTCTCAAATCGGGAAAAAAAAAAAAAAAGACTTAGTTGAAGTTTTGCAAGATAAATGCCAGTGCCATTTGGGTGTTGAGTACAAAAGGATTAAAACCATTTGCTATTCCTTTCAAATTAAAAAGCATATGAAAGAGAACCCTACCCACCAGTAAATTCTTAATGCTTTTCAGTTACAAACTTCTAGATCCTTTGTGGCCACACTGTCGCAAGGGTCTGTCCTGCTGCCATAAGTGTGTGGGGAATTCATACAGCTAATTCCCATAACGTTAAGAGGAATTTTGCAAGTAAATCTTTCACAAGGAGATTTTATAGGTATTTGAATGAGATGTTGCACTTCATCTTACCAGCAGTCTACAGACTTCAATTTTCCTTAGTATTTTCTGACATACCATGGCAAAACAATTAATAGTGACACAATGGCTTGTTCGCAGCTGTTATAGCCTATTGTGCTGCATGGTGTAAATGAAGAATATTTTATTCTATGGACTTCCACTCTGAGGAACATGGACTATTGACATGCTACACGATGGCAGCACTTGCTACGAGCTAACAGTCAGGCATCTCCAAGTGTTCCACAAGCAGCAACTCTGTATTGCACATAGGCTACGGAAGGTGTATATAGGAGCTACTGATAAACAGTAGACACATCTTCACAAGAATTGTCCAGTGGGTTCTCTTACACACCAGTAACCTCCAAGTTTCAGCCTGTAAAGCTTTGTGTTTCATCTTAAGGGGCTGCTGAAGAAACACACACCTGTGATTTTGCAGTGTTTTGTTGAAATAAACAGCATCAGCTTTATTTGGATGCTGAGGATCCTCAGATGTGTTATCCTGTGGAAATATGCATTTCCAGTTAGTGATAATTTTGGCTCTGTTTGATGTAAAACCAGACATCTGTAGTGTTGTCAATTGAAAATAATCTTCAGTGAATTTTAGTTATCTTTATGTATGAAGATATGTAAAGATTCATTTAGTTTAACATGAACTGGGAGTCATCCTTGAGATGTGCCATTTGTTCAGGGAAGCAGCAGACTCCACATTTATAGTTGACTGTAGATACAAAATAAGGTCTGACTAGGTGAAACCATTAATACTTTCAGCTTATCATTAGTAGCTTTCAACTTTGCATATTTAAATATAAGTGTTAACAATATCTTCTCATATAGAAAGAAAATAATTAGGAATGCTATAGTAAAAGAGTGATATTTAATCTCCCAGTGACATATGTAAAAAAAGTAAACAAGGAATCCTGTTAATTAAGGAAATTAGAGAGTATGGGAGAAGAAAGAGGAGAAACCTACACAAAGCCCTGGAACACAGTTTTCCCTTGGCCTATGGGGCAAAGAATTAATGTTAAGTTGCAGAAGAAAAGTTATATTAAAGAGACCTGGACATCTTATCATGTATTGGGCACCTTAGAGTGCCTTAGCATTGGAAGAGAGTTCCAAAAGCATCTGGAACAGATGCAGACAGTTTGGCTCTCAGAAGAGGTTTGCTGGGAAGGAGGAATTCTGACAATGCCTTAGGGGTATATTATTTAATATATAGATGCAAAAGCTGATGCCACCAACTGGTTGGTTGTACATTAACTTCCAGCATCAAATATCTTTGGTAAATGATTAAACGGCAAAGCAAAGACACTGGTGTGAATTTTTAGATTTGAGTAATATAATCATCTCAACATGAAAAATAAAAATACTCAATTTGTATATCTCACACAGGTTTGGGAACTCTAATGTGCTGCAATTCTTCCAAAGAAGCAGTCAAGAAGCTTATTCAAAGCTTAGGCTGCCAGCTGAATATGCAGTAGGCAGGAATTTCACAGGGACAGCTTGTTTTGCAAAGTATCCTGCTGCTGCTTTTTTTTTTTTTTTTTTCCCCTCTGGGATGAAAATAACCAAGACTAGATTTTTTTTATTTCCCCTACTTGTTTTTGATGGAAACAGAAAATCTAAAGGAGTACAGAATTATGCATTCTCTTAGAGTAATAGAACTTACATACATAGTAAGAAAGAGTATGCACATGGTACATGTAAACAAATGCTGTTACATGTGAGCCTACAGCATCAGGGCTTTTTCCTGACACCTACAGATAAGTTGTCACAAGCACTCAAAAGGGGCTTGTGTTCAAGGCAACTGTGTATAGTGAGATATATGTACTTTATGCTACACAGTACGTATATATTGAATAAATTAAGTACACCTAACACTCTCCAGCTTCATGGAGTTCAATTTGAGGCTCTGGAATCCTTGTTCTGTCACACTTGGCCAATCATCAGAAGGTGTCTTTGCCAAGAGTCCCCCTTCTCCCCACCAGACCTATGCCCTTCTCCTGAAAACACCACTTTTTGCCTTCACTGAGCACAGATGAGCTGAGAGGACAGTAAAAGATTCATCAGCCTGCCCTTCCCTGAGGGATCACAGCTAACTTGATTTAGCACAAATATTTTCCAAGTTAATAAGACAACTTCTTTCATCTCAGAGTAGTTTGTAAGGTTCGGGTTGATTCTTGTAATATTTAAATGAATGCCTGGGTTCTTGCTTCTTTCTTAGCCACGTGGTAAAATTTATCCTTTCATTCAGTTATTCACTTATTCTGTCTGATCTTCTCACAGATTTATGTATGGACTGTGCTACATTTCTGGAATGTCTAAGCAGCTTTGTCTACCTGATACCACGAAGGGTGAATCCCATGGAATATCTCTTTAGCAGAGAAATAGGTATTGGCAAGCGTTCATAAATCTTTCATGCTTTCAGTTTCATTTTGGTAGAATCTTCACCAAGCTGATCAATAACAGTTTGTCATTTCTCTTGTGCTTTCTGACCTCTTTAGGAAGATAAAATGTTGTCAAAATAATGAAATAGCGTACTTCATCAACTTATATCACCTTCAGTATAGCAGGTTAGAAAATTGAGATCTCTCTCAAAATGATTTTCAGATCATCTCCTAAAGATTACCTCCTTAAGGTTTTTTTTTTTAGATTTTACACTAAAACATTTTTATATCTGCAGAATTTGAAGTGGAGCGTGTTTTTTCCTGTCTCCTTGGAGACCCTGAAATTGAGATGGTGTTTACTTTAGCCCATAACATAAGCAACTCCACCCTTTTAGTTTTTTATTTTTATAGAAATATTATCAAGTTTGTTTACTGGGATGGGTTGATTCAGATATAAGTAGAATTTTAGGAATAACTAAATTTGTGAGAGAATAATACTGTTGACAGCAAAAGTCAACTCCATCTTTTGTACAGCTCATTGTTTGTTCAACTCCCCTCAATGACTTTGTGGAGATAAAAAAGGACTTCTGGGCCTACAGTTTTGCCTTGCTCATAGCTATATTACTTCACAGCCCACTTAAAGTGTTAGTAATGTTGGATGGCTGACTTACATTTTTTCATCCACATGACTTAACACTAAACACATTTTTCTCTCTTTAACCAATGTCCTAAATTCCTTCAAAGTAAAAGTCAAAAGTAATTGTCCTGTCAGCCTTTCTGAGCAGATCAGAGCAAAATCTGATATTTTAATGTGACCAAAGTTTTTGATCAAATCATTTGTCAATCAACTCTTATTTAAAGGTACAAAGTCATTTTAAATCAAGTACTTCATGCCTCCTTAAACAAGTGCACAGTCTTACACACCACCCCTGACCCCACTCCACACAAACCTCCCTCCTCGCACCCCAACAGAGACCTGTCTATTTTGAGGTGTATTCCTTGCCTGAAGGGTTAATTCAGTTGAACAGTAAGATGCTAACACTGTGCAAAACAGGAGACCACCCATCAGACAGTCTTTCTGGAGTTCTGACAGTCTTTCCCTTTGTTGTCACATTCATGCAAAATTATGTATGTATTCAATTTTAATTGAATAGCTATTTCAGAGGGTGTTTATTAAAAGGGTGATAAATAATTATATTTTTCCCTAGTTGATATTTTCTAATTCTATCTGCTTAGGATCATTAAATTGCTATTCCTGTTAAGATTTCCTTGCTTCCTTTCTTTGGGGAATAAGATGTGCCAGACTTTTTGTGACAAGATTGGAGAAAAGTTGATTTATAGTGAAATGGAGTTGTTCTCTCCAAAACAACAGTTAGATTTTGACTGCTAAATTTCTCCATTCCCTTCCTCTGCCACATTTGGATTTGTGCTCTCTTCTGATGTTTAATTTCTAGAATATTGCAAAGATTGTAAAGTTCTTTTAAGAGATAATCCAAGTCAATATTATCATGAAAACCATCAGTAAGATTGTCAAGGAGGACTTGCAATTTATGACTTAATATTGAATACATTGACTTATTTCTTAAACAGAAATGGCAATGATATAAACAACATGCTGCGTAGTCCACCATCTGAGATATGTATATACACGTGTTTTACTAAGTATTAGAAATATTTTTCTTGGCAAGTGATAGGTGCTATATGTCTCCCTTTGCCAGTATATTCAGGCCAATGAATATTTGCTTTCTTACTTGAGAAAATATATCCAGAAATTTTAGACATTTGTAATCATAACTGAGAGAGAAAGATTGAAGTCCATATTGGAAACACTCTAATTTTCACTTCTGATTTGGGCAATTTTCAGAGTGCTGAGAGTAATGTCGTATCCTGTCATTTAACAACATTTGTTGGTGATCTGTGTCTCACTGCTCTCTTTGAAAATTCACCTCATGCTGTACAAGTAGCAATATATACATAGTGGCCTGTATCAGTGGTGAAGTGACTGACTGCAGTTTGTATTTATTGATTATTTAACCTGTATAAAAATAACCAGAATGCATGATTCTCCAGTATCGTCAGCTTGTGACATGAATTAATGGTTTATTTGGACAATCATAGAGCAGTGAATCAACTTCCATTGCAACCTCTGGCAGGTCAGCTCACCAGCGTGAGTGTGGTGTGATTGCCCTCGATTGAAAGTTATTTTGATCTATAAAAAATAATAATTAGTTGTGATTTTTAGTCTGTCAAGAACAATTATGCATATTGAAATCCTGTATTTGAATCAACTGTTGGATGTGTCCCCTGTAAACATGGGCAAATCTGCTGAAATTACCAGACCTACACCAATTAAGTGTAAATTATGTAACTATATATGCTGCTTTTTAACAGTAATTTGCGGTTAGGAAAGGAATGCAATATTTTCAGAGAAGACTACTTCATGGAGTGTTTGTGTTCATCATCCTTGTTCACTTTTGTTATTCGTAGAACTTCTAATGTGATAATATGCAACCCTCAGTTCTTAATTTCACTTTCCTATAAATTTTGGTAAGTTCTTACTTGGCAGTGGATCTTGATTTGTAAAGGCAAATAAGTGAAAGTAATCTACAGACCTTAGCAAGTGATTACTGTTTTCAGAGTCGAGTTAGTCTTCAAGCTGCAGCTTGTCATTTAGAAGTATCTTCTAATCTGAGAATAGAAATTGTCTAGCATAAGCTGGCATACTTCTTTGCAAAGTACAGTGAAAAAGTTTACCAAAGTATATCTAGTGTCTACAGCAAATAGCTAGAATTGTAATGAAGAGCTGGGGATGAAGTGTAGTTGAACAGCAGGCGAAGGTGGGGGGTTTTTTTGCATCTTTGTCTCACTGTCCCAATCTATTTTAATTGGCAATTAAATTAATTTACTCTATGTCCTGTCTGGTTTGACTGTGATGGTAATTGTTAAATGATCTTCCTCTCCTTATCTCAGCCCACGAGTTTTTCAGTTTTATTTTTCCTCCTGCCTTGTTAAGGAGAGAGAGTGAAAAGAGTGTCTGAGTGGGCATCTGGAAGCTGACTGCAGTCAACCTACCATGTACAAAGAAATTGAAGGTCTAACATTAAGTTTGAAACAGATTTAACTCCAAAGTAAGTTCAGCAAACAGACCTTTCTACAGAGGGCAAGAATGTTTGATCTCAAAGTAGTTGTTCCACCAGTGTGTTCACTGAAGATCCTCACAGGAGGTGAAATAACAAGAGTCAGACTATCTGAGTTTGTCTTTTTTAGCTCTTCATGTTCCATCACTAAATTGACAAGAATCAATTGTCTTTCAAATTGTGTAGTCCATTTCAATCATAGACTATTTTAAGACAATATTTTGGTAATTACTTTAGTTCAGCAGTTTAGCAAAATGAAAATGTCCCTTTCATCCATCCACTCTTAACAAATTGTTTACTTGCCCATCAAAACATTTTTAATTTTCAGCAGCATTATATGTATGCAATGTTTTTTCCTATAGAGTAGCTAGTATTGTTGCTCTATTTTTCTAGTTATTTTATCATTTTGAGCTGAAATGGAAGACTCTGGAAATACTAAATTTTATCTCCCAGTACTTACAAGTATTGAGAGTTTTCTCAACTCTAAATGCAGGTTGCAGGGGAATACTGAACGTAATTCTCCATGTGTATAAGCATTTTCTGGTTCGTAAACTTGACCAAATAAAAGCTACCATCTTCGGTACTGATAGCGTAGTCAAGCAAATCAAATTGAGCAGTAAGAAATGCTAGATCAGGGCGATGCTTAAACTGAAGTTTTCTGTCTCGATTGACCGCAGTTCATGCACTTACCTTGGTCTTGAAACAGGTCAGTTGATATTACCTTTTGGAATTATGAAATGCTGAGAACCGAACATGCTCCTTTTTTTCTGGTGTCCAGGAGAATAAATGACTTGCTTAAAACTTACCTTTTAACTGCCAGCTTCTGAATAGTATTTGTCTTTTTTTTCTAACTATATTTTTTATTCCTACATGTGCCTAAAACATTTTTTTCCTGTCTGTGTAGGTTTAGGTGATTGACCTTTCTGCCTGTAGATTTTCCCATCGACTCTTTGTGATTCCGGCATGCCTACAGACTGGATTCCTAAAGTGAAAATTAATTCAATCTTTCATGCTTTATAAAAGCAGCTGAATTGCATACAGTTCGCTTCTTAGCTTCATGTATTTTATTAGCTACAGGAAATATCTAGTACAAATAGTCTAGCTAGCAACCTTTGTGTTCCCTGAACTTGATGTCTGTTATTATGTTTTAGTTTCCAGTTGCTGTGTTTTGGATAAAGACACTCTTGGTAATTGTTCCATCTACATGGCTCGGTCTATGTAAATAAACTGTAACAATAGTAGTTCCTAAGAAGTTCATGATCTTTCTGGATCAGCTAGCAAATAATGCTTGTTTACAACTATCACAAACAAGCTGTAAGAACATAGCAAAGCAAACTATGTCTTGGATGCTTGAGACCTTTTTCCCCTTTATGAAGATTATTAAATAATGTAAATGCATGCATACATACATGATAAGGATCTGCCTGGTCTAGCTGTCAGAAACAAACACCTTTATCACCATTGCTAGGAACTTGTTATGTCGTGCAAATGTGTGGTCTAAGTCTGATACAGAGGCAGCCTTGTGACAGATTTAACAAGATTAGGTGACCTCTTAAAAAAAGCTTTGCAAAGCATTACAGATAATGCTATGCAAATTGACAGGCAGCACAGACAAAAAGCTTAATAATTACTCCTTCTCCCTTTTAAAACATTTTTCTCTTTTGGAGGTCAAGCCAGGTTAATTTGCAGAGTCCAAAAGTGTCTATTACATACACTGTGGTCGTTTTTCAGAAAATGAAGGAAAGAAACCCCAACATTTTAAATTAGGAAAAGCGATCAGTGCAGATTATGTTAACAGGTCTTCTCTGAGCCTCAAAGGTCAGAGAATTTTTGTTTACAACTGGACAAACTCCAACAGAACCAGCACTCAGAGCTAATGTGACCTTGCTGGGTTAGAAATGGCGTAAAAAGACAAAAAAAAAAAATATATCCCCAACAAATCACTGAAGAGTAGTTGTTTCAGCAGTGATACACTCCTACGTTGAAGGATTTCTTCTGGACAAATTCAGTGACATCTAGTTTATGGGTCATGGTTCCATTGGCCCTCTCTCATGAATGCTTTCTGACAGCACAACTTTTCTCATCAGAGTGCAGTTCTGTTGAGGTATTTGCAGAAGTGAACTTGGATCAAATGTTGAAACTTTACTGAAAAATTGAAGCCCTATCCTTATTCCTACAGACAATGAAATTATTAACTTTGTGTGGTTTTAGTAGTCCTTACATGGAAGTTTCAATATTTTTAGGGAACTCACTTTGGTCATCCAACATTATTTTAAAAGGATCCATACTACAGCAGCTACAGCTTTTGTGGAGTAATTTCAGCTTATTTGGTACCTGGTTATACTTCATGAGATAAGTGTGAATTGTAAACGCACCCCGTAGAGTAAACTTGGAGCACCCTGACTAGAGTTCATTCAATTGAATTTCAACTGACAGATCCAATGTATTGGCCCAGCACAGTCACATATTAACCTTTGCCTAAAACATAGGAAGTCTGAGCACCGTGGATTTTCTAACTCCACAGGTTGACGCTTGCTGGGCCTCGCTCCTAGCTCATGTGAGTCGTTCTCTTCATCTCAAGAGAACCTTGGGAGCTGGAAACTGCTGCAGGAGATGTGCTTGTGTGTTTAAGCTGTTCTTCTCCGTAAGGGATTATCAGTGCTATTGTATTGGTCATCTGTAAGGCTTTCCAGGGTCAGTTAAAGGTAATGCAAACTGCACTATGAGTGTGTCAGATCATGGCTTTCCAGACAATGAGTAACCATGTAGGGCAGGTGAACATACAGATTTGTAAATGTGCAAGGCAGAAGGTTTCTCAATAGTCTGAAAGACAATCAATAGGCAGTTCAGATTTAAATTTAGCAGTGGTTTGGGACAGAATTCTGCTATGACATTTTGAGAACTTTTTTGAGGTCTGTTTTGAAAATGAGGTACCAATGACTCAGTTATTGGGGCAGCTTTGAGAAATTAATTGTCTTTCCAAAGTTCATTTAAACGGCAGGCTACATTAAGACAATACTTTTGGTAATTACTTTAGTTTAGACAAATGAAAGTGTCCCCCCTTCAGCCATCCACATGAAAGTGGAATGCACAATAGAGATTTTGATAAATAATCAGAGAGCCACCAGCGCATTTTATGTATGACTCTCTATGCAGATTTGTGGAAGGCAGAAGTACTTATACTATGTTTAGTGAAGGACTGGTATAAATTACTAAACTTTGTTAACCTTCATGTAATGTTTGAGATAGCTCTGAAATCCATTTTGCAGCATTTTCATCAAAGCTTTAACAGCCTGGGATCACAACTATTCCCCAACTTCGGTAGTAATAAAAGGGGGGGGGGGAAATGTGTCATGGTCCTTTTGGTAAAGTGAGGAATTTGGTCAAAAGTCCTTTAAAGAAGTAGCGCAAGTTGACAGCATTAGTATGAATCTGACGCTGGGCTCTCACTGTGGAGCAAAAAAGAAGACCTAATATTAGATAAGAGTTCACTCTCATGGGCTTTTTTATGTTAGTGTAAGTTGGTAAATAACTTTTAAAAAAAAAATTCAAATCAAAGCTCAGTTCTAAGACTATCGATACCTTCCTGTTATTAATCACAGCCAGACATTGGAGTCAGTACCAAGCCATGATGCATGAGTAAAGGGCCCATGGAAGGTAGCAGAGCCCTAGGTGATACTAAGACTGCAATGCTCTAACCGTACATAGCACAAATGCATTGCAGGAACATGCAGCTCAAGCAGAGAACAGGAGAAGACATGGGAGCAAAAGGGGATGTGTGATGTTTGATGTCATACGCAAAGCCAGTGTCCGAGCAAGATAGAGCCTCCTCTTTTCCCTCAGAGGCTACAACCCTAGCCACCTGGCCTTTTTGCTGGCTTGTTGTTGGTGTTTATTTGCATGCTTTGGTTGTTTTTTATTGAAATCTGAATGGTAAAGGAGAGCAAAGAACTATCGGTAAACCACTGTGGATGATTCAGTGCTGCACTGTTCAGTTTGGTTGCTTATCAGTTATGTTCATTTGGAAATCTAGGGATAAAGAACTGTCTATAAGTTTCAGTGTTAATCTCTTTATTGTGTTTCAGTATTAATAGTAACAATTTGAAATCTGATTGTTAGTTAGGTATTTTTAGTACAATACAGTGGACTTCTGCCATCTTAACACACGTAATTCATTGACCAGGTGGCCTCAGCTCTGTCTTCAGGTCTACTTTTTTGTCTTCTTGGCTCACCCTGAGTGTTTAGAGAATTTTTACTTTATCCCAAGTGGTTGTTTTGGTAGGGTAAAGAATTTATCTTAGACAACCAAGAAAAACATTTCTGCTCACAGGAGCATTATAAATGCTGAGAAATTGTTTTTCAAGGAAAACATTGGATTATGGAACAACAGGAGAAAAACTTGGAAGACGACACCAATCACAAAACCATCAGGATAAGATAACCAAGAAAGCCTTTAAAAGTATTTTTCTTTTCTCTCTGCAAGATGGCATATCGCTGTGTTCATTTATTGCCTGGTTAATTATGGATTATAATTTTTATGCTTTGGGTTATTCTTATGTTATAGAAAACTGCATCTTGTAAATCACACATTAGACAATATAAGCTGATGCAAAAATTGATTTTTTAAAAAAAAAAAAAGGAAGAGTCAATTCTCCTCTGTGTACAACACTGCATGGGTAGCTACATGCATTGTGTTTTTATATTTACTGTGTTATAAAGCATCAGCTATTGGTAGTTTCCAGAGGCAAGCTATTGCATTACTTCATTCAGTAGATAATCTTTTGTCACAAATACTCTGCTTCCTTGAGATCAGTAGAATGACAGGACTGCCTTCTGTTTCTCAGTTTTTCTGTTCGGTAATAAAATGACTCATTTATAAATATGTGTTTTACTCATGTTAAGGCAACTCCTAATTTAAAAATTGCTCTTTTCCTCATTTGTGCAAACATAGGAAGAAAACAGCATCTTATAAAATTAATTTAGGACTAAAATTCAAATAATCTTCTGATGTTCAAAACTTTTCTGTTAATGAACCCTAGCAGGCTTTGAAACTGTTTACTTCTCCCCATCCCATTTTATTCCCTCATTTAGGTATCAATTTATAGAAATTTAAACCAAAAGTCTCCCCAAGGGAAATTAGTCCGTAAAGTCCAGTTGAACAGTAGAGTTCAAATGTTCTCTCCACTGAGCAAACAAGAAGAGGAGTAATGAATGTTAAACGAGTCTGTCCTCATTACAGCATAACACCTCTGAGTCCATAGGTATAATCCACAAGACATTGGCTTTGTAAAGCTGTGGCTTTTTTGAAAGGGTCAGGTCCTCTGCCACATGTGTATTATCATTATGATATATTGACTTTTCTAGATTTTATTTTGTGTTAGCTAAATATTGTGATTTTTCTTTCACATATAATAACTGTCATTTCAAACAAAAGATCCTTCTCAGTTATAGTTTTGAAAAGAAAATTTGCTGTCATCACACAATTCGTGTCCAGGTATTAAATATAGTTTCCCTGTAGTTTTAGTTTATAATAAGATATTCTCCAGAAAGGAATTAACTCAAATTACCTCAACTATGTGTTATTTGGCTCAGTTGCATGTTCAGAATCCTGTAAATAATCACCAAAAACTTACTTAGCTTGCACACAAGTACATTTTGTACAAAAAATTGTAGTTACTTATTTGCACAACATATTTTTTGTGCATCATCTTGCCAAATGATGTAGATACTTAAAGGTTATAGAGGTTTTAAAAAAAAATCCAAAGCAATTGGACAAATTCAAGGATGAAATGATCCCTAGAGGACCATTAACTAATGGACAGGAACTGTGGTTTTAGCCAGTGGTAGCTGAAGGTTGAGCAAATGTGCTAGTGGGGTGCTTATATTCTAATTATCCTATGTCCTGGGCTTTGTCCAGATCTCATTTCTGAAGGACAGCGTTAAGGTAAGTTTTCAAGTCAGGCAAGGATCACCCCAATTTATTAAAAAAAAAAAAAAATCCATTTAGAATATCTATTTCATTATTATACATTATCTAGAATACCAGACACTTGGATATGATTTGAGATTGCCTAGTAAACTCATGAAATAATAAGATTCCCTTTGTACATGGAAGGAAAAAATATTTCAGATTCAACTGAATTCAGTGTAAACATTGATAAGTAACTCCTGTAATATTTTTTTAAAATAAAACCCCGAAAGATTCTGCTGTTCATTCTTTGCCTTCACAAGTGACACTGGAATTTCAAATCTTTTAAAAGTTAGATTTTATGTATTGTGTCAGACTTGAATATGTTTCTTGTTACTGCTTTGAGGAATACAGAGTTCAGCAGTGAAAGGTGAACAAAGCTCTTGTGCGTAATGCCAACATTTCTAAAGAATATTGCTAAGAAAGAAATTAAAGGCAGTGTAAAGGCACAATGCATCGACATTAATGTTTGATACCACAGCATAAATCTTCGTAGTTACTTTTGATTCATTGTAACTGGGAAGCAGAGATTTTCTGGCACTGGGGTTTTTTGTTATACCTTGGGAATCTTGAGTGATGTCACATAAAGTTACACAATGCCTTTTTCCTATGTGTTTATAGACTGTAAGGTTTGTTGTGATTGACACACATTTAAGTGCATCCTGGCAATTATTTGTCAGAGTTGCTTTGAAAAGCTAGGCTTGCCTAATAGTATTCTCCAAGTACTGAAGACCATGTAAGAAAACATTTGTCTCATCCCCAAAGTTTGTTCTGGTTTTTAAGTCATGGTGTGCAAATACAAAGGGAAATATAAAACCAGGAAAAAAGCCAAAGTTCCCCAGGCTTTTGTAGTCTGATCCATAAATTGATCTGTAGTGAAGCTAAGGGCAAGCAGGTATACAGTTGAGTAGTTAGCATATGGCCAGCTAGACCCTTTGACTTTGTTGTG
Source organism: Clamator glandarius (assembly GCA_033459285.1). Lineage (NCBI taxonomy): Eukaryota > Metazoa > Chordata > Aves > Cuculiformes > Cuculidae > Clamator > Clamator glandarius. The sequence continues at coordinate 1,611,353 of JAUNZM010000276.1, read as the reverse complement.
CACATTAAATAATCATGTTCGTGAGTTAATATCAAACAGCTGTGTTCGTAGCATAAAGTGTACATGACTTGGAAAATATGGCCTTAAAAGTCTGAAATGCCTGTTTCCAAGACTGCAGTGAAATGGCTGAAACCAGGTTGTTCTTGACATGAGTTCATTGAAATGTTTTGGAGAGTTTGCAGTCAGGAGATAACTTTGCATTTTTACTGGCTTCATTAAACATCATCATCCTCAACTAGGAATCATAAATATTTTTCAGATTGATATTTCTACTCTTTTTGTGACAGAGACTCTCTCTGTTTAGCATTAAGTCTTTACAATTTTGAATAAGTTACTTGTCTTAACTTGTTTTTAGGAGACATTTCTAGTTTGAAAGCTGCTTATGCTAATTAATAGAGGTATTATTATTTTGAAACATTAAATCATAATAGATACTTGGACTATTCTTTTGATTGTGACCTGTTTTCCCCTCTGCCCCATGGTTGTTTAAGTTTCTTTTTCCTTCCATCCTCAGCAGTTGTTTACCAGTGCAAAATCCAGTCACTTGAATACCTGCTCTCATCTGCTACATGTCTGCACTCACAGAGGGTAAAGAAGTGGCATGAGAACCATGTGTTTTAAGCCCATTAGTGCTCGAAGAAGTTCTAAAGCCACAAGCAATTTGAAATATATTTTGAACACTTGGCCATATTAGTGTCCTAGCTGGGCATTTCTAGACATCCAGCTCACTTTGTTGTTTAAAAGGCATCTTTTGTGGTCATGTTTGTCACACACTAACTTTTGTTCTCTTTTCCTTCGTTTTCTCTTTCATTCCTTGCTGCCATGTCAGTTTTATATAGCTGAATTTTTTAGTTGGAGTGGAGTTGTACAGATAAGGCAGGGGGTTTTTTTGCAGCCGTGTTTTATCTTTTTGATAAGTCCATCATCTCTGAAAAGCAAGCTCCAGTCCTTATGTATCAAACTCTCCTCTGTGCCCAAGCCTGTCATATTACAGGGGAATACAAGCGAACAGGTAGGCAGCTAATGATCACATCAGGTTCTGCATCTTGTCCTTGTCTCCCTCACAGCAAAGAACATCTTTTTGTCACACCAGAACTTAAACTGGCAGCACCCTAACAAAATCATCAGCAAGCCTTTTCTCTGTGCAATAATCCTCAATCAGATGGGACTGGAGAGCCTGAGGAACGTAGATATTCCTAGGCTGAGATTTCTGAAGAATATGCTTTATATTGACTTATTACAATGCAATTTCTAGCACTGGTACATTTTGAAATACCTATGTGATAGCTCTGGGATCTGGCTATGTGTCTCAGTGTGTGAGTAAAACTTCAATCCTGCTACTTAGAGTTAGGTGATAAATCTTTCTGTTCACCGATAAAAATTCAAGTCTCTGTTTTAGTGAGAAACCAGCCACTGTGAATCTAGTTTATAGTTTTCTCCCCAAGTACTCCAGGAGCTTATTTTAAATAAAACAGCCATAATTGTTAATAATAAGAGATAGAAAAAAGAATATCTTGCATAATCTGGAAATTGTGATTTATTCTGGCAGTCATGTGCTGGATTCAAGTGAGTAATGCAGACAAGATGGGGAAATGCCTTTGGTCCCTGATCTGTTCTGCTTATCTGACAGTGACAGTTCATATATCCTTGTGTAGGTCAGACCAAACTATTATGTTAGTAATAGAGCATATAAATGTAATATAAAAATGTAATATGAAACAGAAAAGCCCAGAAATTTATTTTGCATGGCTGCTGAAGCTGTGCCCCAGGTGTAACATGGACAGTGTATTAAAATCTGCTCACAACTGAGATAAGCAGAGATGACATGCAGCTTCGTTCTCCAGGGAGACAGAGGTGAAAAACCTTAGCTTATTTTCCATGCTCTTCTAAAATGAAATCTTAGGGAACCTTAACATCTGTAGCTAAAAAAGCATTTGTGTCTCATTGTGTGTATTGGAAGTGGTAGACGCTGCATAAGCAACAATACGTAGTGGAATAATCTGAAAGTTAAAATTGTTTGAGAGAAGATTCAGCAGCTTTTACTGCCACCACCGAAAGATAAATGGGAAGTGAAAATAATTGTCTTGCATTTGACTTCTAAGTAATAACGAGGTTTTTAATGCCTTAATAATACAAAAGTAGCTATGCTATATCAGCATTTCATCTTCTTTAGCTAGTGGGGGTGAAGATGAGTACTGTGAGAATTTATAAGGTGCATGCTGTTTTTTCATGTAACTAATAAATCTCGTTCCTATAATGTTTGATTCCTTTGTCTACAGGACATATCATATTTCAGGATGAAAAACATGATAAAGAGCTGATTCCCTTTGGGCAGTTAAGGGTTTCCAGGATTACTTGTACCCCAATTTGAATATCTATAAGCTTCTATTCTAATAGATGTTATTGATACTTTTGAAAACTGTTTTTTTACTGTTGGATTGTCATGCAGTATTTTCTATTGGAAGAAGAATGAAAGCAAGGATTTTTCTGTTAGGAAAAGCAGAGATGCTTGGTTTTTTCCCTTTTCATTGCTGACAACATTCTCTACTTGACAATTGACACAATCTATGCATGTGATGCTGTATTTCTGAGGAATTTTCTGTATAATACGCTGAGGTGTTCTGAGAGAAATGCTTATCTTGGTGATGGTTTTGACTGATCAGAACTAGCCTAACAGTCTCATTTCTAGGCTTGGGTTTTTTTTAAGCTGGTTACAACTAATTACTCATGATCCAATACATATGCAACTATATGTAATGATGAATGTAGCCAAAAGGCTTGCAAAATATATATATATATCACACTGGTTTTCACTAATTTTGGAGTAGAAAGAAGAGCAAAGGTTACATGACTGCACATATTAATTCATTTCTTCATTTTAAGAAGTCTGTAGTTATTGAAAGAGAGTTTTCCATCAGGGAATAATCACTAGATAACTGTAACTTGCTTAGTGAAGTTTTGCTTTTGTCACTATCTCATTTTACTCCATTCATTGATATATCTTTTGGGAGAAAATTCCTTCATGTCATACAGGTTATAATATCAACTGTGACATATAGATCAAATATTTAGACTAGTTAGTTCCATCTTGAAACTTCTAATAGCTGGCTATACCCAGTATTAGCCAGCAGTGTCTAGACACACAAATATTTCCCAAGCCATTTATTCATGCAACTTGTTGCCAGCAATAGAAACTTCTAGATCTAGTTTCATCTGAAATAACAGCTTTGGCTTGATACACCTTTACTTATCCATTCAGAAGAGTTTTAGAAAAGTAGAGATTTGGAGGGATTGGTCTGCTAAGTTATTTTTCCATTTGTGTACTTTACTCCTGTTTCTTCTGCATTTTTCTGTCGTGCTTCTGTTCATCTCACAGAAAAGGCCAAGCTCAAAACCTGACTCAAACATTTCAACAGGGCTTCAAAGAGGGCTTCAACAAATCCTAACAATCTCATGACAAATTTTACTATTTCTTTGCATAAATATTCAAAATACTTCTGAGAACAAGTAAGGTTCGCTACTTTGCCAAGAGCTCTTGCTAGGAACTGATGTTTTCTCTGTAGTTTTGTACACTATATGTCTAGTGGGGATGAAGAATCTTGGTATTAAGAATTAAGTTGCAGAATTTAACATCAGGAAGATTTCAAATCTGGGCCCAAAGAGACCTGCAAGTTGAGGAGAAAAAAAACAAGGTGTTATTTTCAGCTTCTGAAAGGATAAAGCTTGTAGTACTTTACAAACAAGATTGCATTGTGTTTGTGCATCTGAATATAGTTTTTGTTATAAAAATAATTTGTAATGATTGACTGTTGTGGGCTAGATTCATTAAAGGGATTAACTTGTGTTTGGGCATATGTGTTTGTGTAGCTATATGTGTGATATGTGCATATAAATCTATTCCCACACAAAAGACTTTGTTAGCTTTAACTTCAGATTGCTAATCAATGTAGCCCACTAACATAACCTGCAAGGCGAGGGGTAAAAAAGCTGTTCTTTCCAGTATTCCTCATTCTATGTTGTATTCATTGATTGGTTTAGTTGTTTATTAGTTTCTCCATGCCTTATGCAGAAATTTGAAGTCTCTTTTCAGTCCAGATGATAGGGAAGCAATTCAGACTTTGGCCCAATTTTCTTGAATATATGGTCATGATTTTTTCTGTTCATGGCTGAGGCTGTTATCAATGACCTGATATGTTCTTCCACATTATTTTTCATACTTTGTAAACTTGCACACTTTGTTACTTGCATACTTTTATGTGAGACAGGACTGCAGATGGAATTTATGAAAGAAAATAATCTTGAGCTGCAGCATTTTAGAAATGTCTGCATATCGTGTTGGTCTGCTTTTGTTCTCAGTTTGCCTCTATTTACGTTGAATTCCACTCTGCTTTTAATGTGATCTGAGGGTGTGTAATCATTATTTGTGATAATGGTGATATATGGATGGTTCATTTAACATCAGTCAATGAACTGTGGGACAGCTGATCTTGGTGGGTACTGTGCCAGTGCTTTACCTGGGTAAGTGCTTTGGGCAACTTTTTATGTGGTGATGTCTAGGGAGTCATTGAGTGCAAATATGACTTCCCTTTATGTGTTCTTTCTTCTTTTTCTTCCATTTCTGCTTTGCTTTGCAGAACATGTCCTCCTAACCTGTGGTGTTCATTCTCAGAAGCTTATCTTTGCCAGAACATGGCTGGAGACGTGCATTGAAGGATTACTCCCTAGTGGCTTATCTAATAAAATGGTTCTTTTTCTGGAAATGTCACATATAAATAAAGGCCAAAGATCATTTGACATCTGTGCCAGACCCCCTCCATCATGATACACTTACTGTCACAAGACATTTAATTTCATAAGAGAGTAGCTATGCCAAGTATTCCTAATGAAAAATGAGTCAAAGCTGCTTTGCCTTTGAGTGCAAAACCTGGAGTTTGGGCCAGGATCATGAAAAGCTGCAAACAGGCATCAGAAGTCAGGAAGCACTATTGCTCCCATGCTGTCTCTAGAATGGGTGAGCTTTCCCTCAAGTTACCAGCATGCTATTTCATGTTTCTCACCTTGCATTTGCAATGGATCCTGCTCAGTAGTTTACTTTGCCACCAGAAATTGGTGTAAGGACTTCTATTATAGTCACAGACTGCTTTTTCTAATGCGTGGGAAGGCCAGGAGGCTGCAAAACCTAGGTCACAGGGTTTTCTTTAATGAATGGAATGACTTCATGAAAGATTATTGGGTTTTATGGAATTATGGAACATGGCAAATTTATTAGTGTGGTTAAGTCTAGCCAGTCTGCTTATATTTTGTGGTACATGGAAATACGTGTTATATGGGCTGGGGTAGGTAGGTGTGTGACTTATGTGTCCTTTTTTCTTACCCTCTTGCTTATATGCACACTACCTGTCAAAATGGCAGGTGAACAATGTGCTCTTTAATCTAACCATGTATTTGCATTACCTAATTTCTCTTGCGCTTTCCAGGTCTCAGATTCTTTTCTCTCCTTGATTAGTAACCATGGTGCTTGTAATGTGTGGCAATTATAGATTGGAACATACTCATACATTGCATAGAGTAATTTATGCAAAAGTAATTACTTAAATGACTCTTCATTATATTGCAATCAAATCCTAGATGCTCTGGTATAGATGTTACATATCCGATCTCAGCATGCTACTTAAAGTCTTTGAGTCAATTCTGAGATGATGTAAATCAGTGCAGCTCATTTACACAGTTCCAGTGCTTCGAGAAAGGCTGCACAGGCTTGTGCAAACTGATTTATAGCTATAAAAGACAATAAATTCAACTTAAAAACTACCAAAGAAAAGTAGATCTGAGAGATGCTAAAATATTATGGCAACAATAGTCTCAACAGTCTAATAGTAACAACGATCATATTCTTCTTTGAAAGTCCTTTGAAGTAATTTTCGGCATTGTTACTTTAGCCGCTGATTTAGCCACAACGTGGTGAGTGATGTTATGTCAATTTAAACTATAACCAGGGGGGGAATTGTTTTTTGTTTGGGGAGGAGGGATTTCTGACTGGCTGAATGCATTAGTAGAATGGTCCCTGTTTATCTTTTTATCCTGCTTGAGCTTTATAATAGCAAAGTTGCTTTTGACTGTTCTTTCAGCAGTTTCAGGCAAGCCTGACAGTAGCTCATTTGGATGACTGCATTGTGAAATGTGTAACTGGAGCTTCAAAATGCCCTAATGAAAATTAGCATGTCTAGTTCATGTTGTAGGGTAGTGATGAGCATTTGTAGTGATAGTTGCTTTAATTCGAAGTATTATAATTGATTGCACTCCCAGTAATGTGGAAACTCAATCTCATTTCCTCTATAATTCAGAGCGAAATCTAAAGCTGCCTGAATCCTCTGATGATGCACAGAAAGGTTATTATCAGCCATGAAGTCTTTGTGCAAGTACTATTTCTGCATTTTAGGCTACTTAGCTATGTCTGCTGTGGTTTGAGTGAGTGCAAGGAAAACCCTTTTTGCTGATTCCAGTTTTCATTATATTCAGAGATTTGTATAGAGCACATTAAGTTCCATCAAGTCTTATGAAAGTAATTCCAGGAAAGCCTAAAAATCATTCAGCCGTTGTACTTAACGTGGTTAGCAGGTAATGCCAGTGAGAGTCCATCCATCTTTCTGTTTCAACTGCTTTGTTAATAGATGAACAGCATGGCATTTGTGTTTCACAAAAGTACTTCTAGCAATATACTGTTTCTTGCTTTGCATGAAACAGTTCAATACTAAATGTCTTTAATTCTTTGGAATTCCACATACTGCCTTCTTTTCTATTTATTAAGAGACAAAGGCTAACTGATCTCAGTTTGTCTGTGTAAAGGTGATACCACATGTGAAATATTTTAATATAACCTCTTAGCTAATTTTGTAAATATTCAACTGTTACTACTTTGATTTCATGATTTTGTTAGTTGGTTAGTCTGTGGGATGTTACTGAAGCTTTATTTACATGTGTTCATGCATGTGAGCTGCACTTCTAAATCATAGCTGTACGTCCAAATAAAATTAAAAGGTGTTGACTGAAACATACTCTTCATACAAGTTTAATTTGAATTCATACTTTGAAACTACACAAGCAGAAAAATGAGAGGTTTGAAGAGGTTTTATACGTCAAATATCTTGTGTACATTCAGAATAGCAGTGTACAGTTTCCAATTATTGAGTCCCAAAGGAATATTTTTTTTTTAATAGCATCGAAGGCTGGGTTTGGTTAACTGACTTTTGTCTATAGAAACATTTTAATTGCTAGATAGAAAATTACCTAGCGTTCATTTATTCATTACAGTAAGGACCTGTAGTCAGGGCATATGCTCTGAAAGATATAGTATAAAATTGGCATTGTACAGTGGCATGCATCTTGAACAAAACTTTGGCAACAAGTTTAATGCTGACTGGAGGGATAGTACCACTGCACTAGCACCATTGGGATAACAACCCCAGCCTTATGTGTTTCATTGGAAAAATAAGAAGAAACATACTTATTATTTAGCCATTTTAAGTAGTTTTCGACTATCTAGTCTGCAGAGATTTATTGAGGCTTTACTAAAATTTGGATGCAGAGACTTGAAAGGTATGTTAGACAGAACAGGTGAAGGTAATGACTAGCTTGAGCTGTAAAAAATCACAGATCTTAATTCCTCAAGAAGACAAGGTTGTCCATCACATTGGAGAAGTGTTTCCATTTTTTACTGTACACAATCATATGGTTTCAGACTCTACAAAGGTATTTTTCAGATAAAAAAAAAACCATTCATTTGTCTCTAGTTCTGCACACATTTAGCTCATTTTGCAATATTTGGAAAGATAGCATCTATCTGAGGCAAATATGTCTGTTTCTCCTGCAGATTATTCCAACTTTGAGGATGTGTCTAGCTAGCGAATGAACATATTGGTTACCTCATGTGGCACTATGTGGTCAGTTTTTTAGCCTGCCATGGGAGCAGGACCAGAGAAAGAGCACAGATTTCAGTAGCCTGTAGCCTGAAGTGCCTGGCAGGTTGATGGATGCAGTGAAGGCCACACCTCTGACTCTGCTGTTGTCCTTGTGCTAGCTAAATGAAAGCTAATATGGAGTTGTCTTCCCGACTGTACTCTTAGCTTCATGAGGTACACTCATCAACTTTGATTGTCATACATCAAAAAGGCATAAAAGGCATAAAAAACCAGTTCTATGACAGATGTATGTTCCCATACAAACGTGGTTGGTGAGAAGTGATGACTCAGGAAAGCAGACTACAGTAATACAGCTCTTGCTCTCAGCCAAACCATTCGTAAATATGCATCATCGAGACCAGAGAGTCCCTTTCCCTTTTCAGGATTACTAGATTTGCTAAAAGGAATAAATTCCTTTGAAAACCAAAAACAACTTTAAAAGTGTGTATGTCATTTAGTTGTTTTGAAACTTGAAACTGAATTAGAAATGTATGAGCGTGAAAATCAGTGCTTTGAAATGGGTGCCTGGGGTCAGACTTGTGGGTACAGGAAAAGCATATATTCAGCTTTAATTGGGCCCCAGCTGAGCCCAGTGTTGGAACGAGAAAACAGCAGTGGTGACAGAAAACAGTATGCTTTTGTTAAAATGATAGAAAAATATAGCAACCTCATGGTCTTCAGTTTTTATATCATAGAATCAGAGAATCACCAAGATGGAAGAGACCCACCATATCATCGAGTCCAACCATTCTTATCAATCACTAAACCATGCCCCTCAGCACCTAGTCCACCCATCCCTTAAACACCTCCAGGAAAGGTGACTCAACCACCTCCCTGGGCAGCCTGTTCCAGTGCCCAATGACCCTTTCCGTCAAAAATTATTTCCTAATGTTCAGCCTAAATCTTGCCTGGTGGAGCTTGAGGCCATTTCCTCTCGTCCTGTCCCCTGTCACCTGGGAGAAGAGGCCAGCTCCCTCCTCTCTACAACCTCCTTTAAGGTAGTTGTAGAGAGCAATGAGGTTTCCCCTCAGCCTCCTTTTCTCCAGGCTAACAACTCCAGCTCTTTCAGCCGCTCCTCATTTTTTTGTCCCTGGTTTAAAATTGTCCTCTTTCTACACCCTTTGTTTTTAACTTTGAAATAGAACAAACCATTTCTTCTTGGGTAAGTATATAATTGTATCTTGTACTGGAGCCTACAGAAGTTTCATTTATTTACCAGTGGAGATTGTCTGCCATATTCATTTACTGAAGATCACCCATGGCTAACAAAGAGAGAGGTAGTGATTGTTTCATTAGTTAAACAAAAAAGCAAGGCCCAGGAGTTTTTGTGGAGGATGAGAATGGAAAATCAACAGTATGACCTCCTCTGTATGGTACCATGTCAGTTGAGTACTTTATTTCAGAAGGCATTGTATTGAATTGGAAAGAGCAATGAATTTCTGTTCCTTTTTAGAGATGAAAAGGGGAGAGAAAGAAAGAAAATCTTTCATGATGTCATGAGCTGTCAATAGTTAGGATAAATTTTATACTAAGGAACACACGTATGAGTGGCATGGTCTGCGTACTTTCAGTATTGGTGAGAAAGTTTATCTGAAATATGAACTAATTGAAACTGCATAATTTAATAATTATATTTAATTAAAGGAAGTTGTAATTTTGACTAACCTGCAAAACAAAGTTGTGCTAAATTACTTTTTTTGTGTCTATTTCAGTTCACAAACTGACAAATTGACTACAGAAATACTTTGCGTAGATATTAGAAACCACTTAATATTACCAATAATTTCACATAAAACATTTTTCGTAAACTGCCAAATTACAATACTTAGGCCAAGAGTTACACGGATCCATTGATTTTGACAGACCAAGCAACTAAATTACTAACTGGATTTGTTCCATACTTCTTTGCTTCAGAAGTTGTATAGAATTAGCTTTCTTCTTTTTTCTTTTATTAAATAGGTTTTGTTAAAATGCAGAGGTCTTGAAAAGGTCTCCTGACATCAAGCTTTGTGTTGTAGTCCATAAATACTAAGTTATTCTTGAAGCTTTAGGACTTCAGTTATTATCACAGTAATATAATCTTGTTCTAGAGGACCCTTAGTTGCTGTGGCATAATGATCCACTTTAAATATCTTTCATAATCTTTGTTTTCTACAGATATGGTGTCTGCTTAGCCTTCTACTATGTCAATGTGAAATCTACAGAGACAGCAAAAAAGAGAAAATATTTGAATGTATTTGTCAACATTGACACTAATAATGCAATTCACCAAGTTATCTTCTGTAGCCCTCGGCTTCACCAGGATTACTGAGATCCATCTTGTTTCCTGTTTTGGAATGTGCTAGGAATGCACAAAGCTCTTGAGCATCTGGAGTTACTCCAAGGATAACAATTATTTCTTGAAAATGAGATTTTGCTTATTTTGCTTTTAAATGCTTCGTTTAATGACTGTGCAAAGTATTACTCTAGTTTACTCCATTAAGCTGTGTGTCCTGTCTTCCAAGGTATCAGAAAAAAATACCTGATGTCTCAGAGGTCTTCTGTTCTTAAATAATTATCAGAATTTGAAAAAGCCCTTCTTTCAGTAGAAATTTCTGACCATAATATTTTCTCTTTTACTGCTAAACACAGTTTCTGGTATTCAGACCATGATAGGCAAACTGTGGCAAACCTGTTAGTAGCTCTAGAATTGCCAGGTGACACTTGTCATAAGAAATAAGCTGTTGAAGGGAGAGTAAAACCCTTGGGACTCTGGTTTGGAAAAGAAAACGCTGTGTCGAGGTTATGACTGAGATAAACAAAATAATAAGTAGAAAAAGACTGCATGCACCAAAACTGTGGGAAATCCATTTATAATGTAGAAGAGGAAGTAATTTTTTTTGTTTTGTTTAAAGGTGGTCATGCACTTCTGAATTTGTTGCCAGAGCAGGAAATACAGGCACACAAAAGTGGAAGGTTTGTAGAGAATTGGTTAAAACTGTGGGCAGCTGGTTCATAGTAGACATGGCAGGGAAGGGGATAGGGAAGCCCTTTCCATCCAGCATTCCTGAGTGTGAGTGGCTGGAGTTGCCTGGGGAAGGAAGTGGGAATGACCTCCCAAATAGGGTTTTCTACTACCACAGACAGGCTAGATTGGCATATTCAATTAGGATGGAACAATCATTGATCAAAAGACTAGGGCCAGTAGGATGTTACTTATGCTCTTAAGTGAACCTGCATTTTTTAAAAATATCCACAGAGTGTAGTAGGAATTGCTGAATTTGAAACATAATTTGTATGGGCTGCTTGCCTATTTCATTATTTTCTTTTGTCATTATCACTTTTAGCACATGCGCTCTTCTAATACATACAGCAAATGCAAAATCTCATTCTTTCTTTCACTTCCCCTTGTACTGTTCCTCTGTGTATGTTTACCTGGTTTTAGTTGTAGAATCCCAGAATGGTTTGGGTTGGAAGGAACCGTCAAGATTGTCCCATTCCATCCCCCGCTGCCATGGGCAGGGCCACCTCCCACCAGCCCAGGCTGCCCAAGGTCCCATCCAACCTGGCCTTGAACACCTCCAGGGATGGGGCAGCCACGGCTTCCCTGGGCAACCTGTGCCAGGGCCTCACCACCCTAATTGTCATTAGTCCTGTGACATAAAGGCATATGCAGTGCACATGCACATATTAGAATCTTGCACGATGCTGAATAACTTCGTAATTTTGTGGTAAAATATATGTAGTGTTATTTCAGACAAATCATGGACTCAAGAAGTGCTGCCTTTGGCCAGTCCAGCTGCAGAGCACTGTAACAGCTTGTATCATGTCCATCTAGCTATGAAGTGTGCTTGAACCCTAGTTCTGGAGGAAAACCAAACCACATCAATTTAATGGTGCTTTCCCTTATTATTGCTGTTACTGACTTCCAGTATGGAACATAGTCTTCAGTTCCAAATGCGAGTGGATGTTAGCTGTGGTTCTCTGGTGGTGTGGTTATGGAAATAAGACTCACAAAAGCTACTCTGCTCCTACATTCCACTTCAGTAATCGTGTCCTGGGAACATGGTGCAATTAGTGGGCTTAAGCAGGCTGAAAGTCTCTGTACAGTTTTTGTTCAACTCTGCGGGAAAGTTCAAATAAACCAAATGTGCAGCTTTGGTAGAATAGTAATAGATGAAGAATTTGGATTCTTAGTGGTGCTTTGAGATTTGGGGCATAGTGACTCAAGAAGCATCATGCAGTTTAGTTTGCATTGACTAGGGCTTGCAGGGTATTGATTATATGTCATACGTATATCCAAAATCATTACTAGCGAGGGGAGAAGAACTTTAGGATGAAAGGATTAAAAAATATCCTGCTACAAAATGAAATGTGACAAACCCACACAGGAGATTAAATCTACATGAACACCTGTTGGTAATTCCAAGATCTAGACAGGAATTCCTCCTATAGGAGAATAACAAAAAGAAGCAAACAGCTTAAAAACTAAAATAAAAGTTTTCTTAACTCTTTAATGACCACAATGTGCTTAGTAAAATTCACAATTTTACAGATTACTTAGTGGATAAACTGAGAGCTTATAGTTTTGCATGAGATAGCCTAAAGATTGCACTTTTTTATATAACTTGATGCTGCCTCTACTCCTGTCTCTGTACATTTACGAAAAAGGCATAGAGAGAATCATTTTACTGGGTTGTTGAGTTTCATGTTTGTTCACTGAAGTTTTCTAATTCAGAACTAGTGTAAGTGAGAAGCAAGTTTTGTAGTATATCCTTTGTGATGGTGAGTGAATACTGTGTGTGTGTGTTCCAAGGATGCTAATGCAGACAGCTCTTCTCATAGACTATAATGCTAAACTTCTTCCTTCAAAAAGTTTCCAGGGATAGAGATATGCTTTATGTACTGCAAGCACACCCAAAGATTTTGCTAGGAACCCAAAACTATCACTAAGTTAATAAATGAGCATGGTATTAGTGATCCGCTGTCTACTTTAACCAGTCAACTTCATGCATGCTGAAAATACTTGTAAGAAACAGTCAGGCTTATGGCACAAACCCAGAAATCAGTAAGTATATGATTTTTTTTTTTTTGTTCCCCCCATGTGGGATGTTGCTTAAGGAGGAGGACCCCAAATTTCCATCTGAGAGATCTAATGCTGTCAACAAAGAAATGATAAGGTCTCCTATTTCTTCTATATTTTTACCTCTTTCATCCCCAAATCTTTATCAAGGATAGGATACATTGAATAAATACTTAATTGCACACTGTTAGTATGGCATAGTGATAAGCACAACTTGCATAGTTTTTCTGGGGATAAGCAAAGTTGTCTTCATGTAGGAATTTTGTGAAGCACCCTAATCCAGTTCATTCCCAGGCCTCTCTAGAGAGAATAAAATATCCCATCACCTTTACATGTTCTCTTTCATTACAATTAGAGTAGTGGTAGTGTTCCTTTAATGGGAAAGGTGTTGTATCATTCATGTTGATATGAGTAACAACATGATACCCAAATAAGTCAAGCAGCAAATACTCAGTGCTCTTGACACTCCGTAGAAGTTAATGAATTCTGTAGAAGTTGTATTTTTTTTTCCAAGCAAATAAAACCCTACTTAAAATGTATTTAGAGGAAATTAAAGTAGGATCTAATCCAGAGCCCACTAAAGTTAATAGAAGAATTTGTGCTTACTGCTGTTGTTTGGTAATGAATGCATTCAGAGAAACTGTGATCTGCTTACCAATATTTTCTGTAAGAGATGGATAACATGCATTTGCTTTGAATTATTCACTCTGCCCCCAGACTGGGTGTTTCTCACAAAACTCTGCATAAAAGTTATTGGTAGATTCTAAAGGCAGATTTTACTGTGAGCTTTCTGGAGAGTTTTTGGAATTTATAAATCTTCCTATAGGGATAGGCTCTTGCATACCTCCACTGACAAGCTAGAAAGCTTTGACAATAGTCAGAACTTATTAAGGGCATAATTGCTGGTGTATGGCATGACATTTCACTTATAATTCAAAGTATGCTTTGTACATCAGCCTGAATATTTTAACTATTATGTAGAATTCAATAAAGAATTAAATCCCTCCTGTCAAATTCTAGAGAATTGTAAAAAGAATCTGTAGAAAGCATATCACAAGTTAATGATTTAGTTCTGGTATCTGTAAAAACTTTTTTGCCTCTCCACATTCCTGCTGTTAGGCTCATAGTACTACTTCATATGATATTCGTCAGCTAAATTTTAAGTGTATGTTGGTTACTATAGAACAAAATGGACTACTATTAAAAAGTGAAATCAAGCTATCCAAATAGGAACATTTCAAGCGCTTTAAAATGTGAGATTTGATTGTTGTTTCTTTTAATGGGTAAATGCCAGTAAATATTGGCTGAATTTCTAGGCAGTGTCAATAATTTTTAGAAACAATTATGTTTACCTCATAAGGAAATGAACTTGGAGAAGGACCTGTTGTGAAAAGATTGTCACTGGCAAAACCAAACTTTAGCTAATGCTGATAACTCAGACTCCATGCTGTGTCCTTAAATGCAGTATGTTTCTAATTCATTAAAATAATCCAGCACTGTTTTCTACTCTCTCCTGCTAAAGAAAAGTTTAGAGAAAAGTTTGAATAGTAATGAAACTGAGACCCAAAAGTAATAATGCACATCCTACATTGTGAAAAGGGAGAACAATGCAGACTTTAACAAAATTATTTGTAGGTAGTAGTCTGCATAGGATAATGAATGGCAGCAGGAAAAAGAGGTAAGCCTTGATTTGGGCTTGTAAATAAACAACCATGCTAATAATTGATTTTAAACTGTTTTGACACAACTTGAATAAATAGTAAAGTAACATTTACAGTAATTTGTGTCCTTCTAGTGACCTTATAAGAATGACATTGCTGAGATGACCTTGCAGCAGTGACCTCTAATTTATAGTGGGCAAGATGGGAGAGATTAGCCAAATTTGATCTGTGTAGCACTAGGGGGACTAGAATGAAGGTATATAAAATCCTGGGAGAGAGCAGACAAGTTTGATGCTAATATGCTATTATTGGAGATAAGTAATTTAAACCACCAAGATATCTAAGAATTTGTGGAGTAAGAAGAAATTAATTCATAAGAAATTGCATCACTATGCAGAGAGTGGGCGAAGAAGAGACTCAATGTCCTGAGTAAGCATTTGGTAAATTGGTCCAGGAGGGACCTGAGCAAGATTTTAAAAATGGTAGCTTATGTGCAAATTCGGTTTTGTAAGGCTATATTTACTGCTTATCAAAGTTTCTTAAAACTAGATCTGATGCCAACTCTCACCTTGCAATAACTAACAGAAACATCAACTTGTCTTTACTCTTACTGGGAGGCGGGGAGCGTATCTCCACTTACTTAAATAACTTTTTCTTTCTCAGCTGAGAAAAAACTGGCTTTTTGCCTTTAAAAAATGGTGATGGAGAGGGAGCGTCTGCGTGCCTGAAAGCACCTGCAGCGGTCATTAGTCCATTTGTTCTTCCCAGCTATGTCTGCAAAGCAGTGTGTCAAAAAGTCTCCAAACAAATTATTCTGTTCTGTCAGAAAATCCATGAGACAGAGAGAGACTCTGCTGTGGCTTCTTAAAGACTGCAATGCCATAAACAGCACACACAGAGTATTCAACATTTCTTTGTGCCATTCCCAATTGTTAAAAAATATAGATGAATAAAGACAATGAATTCTCTGGGTGCTGTTAACAGGTAATAAAACTGGCACTAATGTTGTTACTGGAGGTGCTGCTTTGTTAAAATAAGCTGTTCTCTAGAAGGAGCTACCCTAGACGGTTCTGCAGGTCCTGTGGGTGATTAATCTCCAATTCGATTGGCAAAATAGTGATTGGCATGGTAGGAAAGGCATCAAGGACACACCTGCTCTCCTAAAAAACTACAGAGAGCTAACAATGAAACATCATTGGCTTAGGCATCATTGCACTCAATCCTCGTCAGCATTTATCAGTTTTATGGCAGCTGAAGGCTTTTTTTTTTTCTTCTGCTTTTTCTCAGGTCTTGTTCATTTGTCTTATTTTTTACTCATTGGAGAGATGTGTAATTTTTTCCAGCAAAGGCGTGCATCCTCTAGCACTAATAAAATTCTTGTCTCTTTTCATTGCAACTTGCTTCCAGAGCAGGGCCTTCTGGCATACTCTGCAGCACTGGAGATAAAATAATCAATAAACCCAGATCTGAAAATGAAATGCAACATTTGTTACTGTGCTCTACATGGCCTAAAACAGATGGCTTTATGATGATGATTGTAATGCAGTCATACGTATTTTTGAGTCATGTATGATTTTCATTTTGAAAATATAAATGGAATGAATGCTGCTAGCACAGTGACTTGACATCTATTATCCTTCTTCACAGATCAAGAACTGTAAGTGATATACAATTAGAGAATTGCTTAATATAACTCTTGAAATTAAATGGAACTATAGTATATTGAGTGCATAAAGCACTCTCAGTATTTTATGTTGAAAAATATTTTAGTCTATCTTTGTAATTGCTTGTATGGCTACTTGCTTATGTCAGTCTGTACTTCCTAGCTTATATAGTGGCAGACAGTAAATGTATACACATCAATATGGTTAATAAACATTACTTATCTGATGGAGGTAGGCAGGATGCAAAATGTGGGATTTACGATTATTTATCCCTTCTATAATACACTAGAATTCAATTTCTGTCAGATACAGTGTGGTAGTTTAAAAACAAGAAGAAAGAGCACCTTCATGCTGCTGCATAAGCAAAGAAGTGGTGTTTGACTGCATAAGAGATATCCTTTATCTTGATTGAGATTTGCTCCATTATTCCTGAGCATTCAGGGAGAGCAACACTGTTATGTCAGGCTTCCAGATAATGTCATTTTTAAGGTGGATAAAAGGAATAGCTAGAACACTTCAGGCAGTGAGTGCTATTTGATATTCTCAAATGGTAAGAAACTGGATGCACAAAGAGCATCCCCTTGTACATCCATGTACAACTTGCAGTGAAGTCACGGTGTCTCTTATTCAATTGTAGGGCCGCACTTAGCTATGGTGGTGTTAGCACAGGTAGGTGGCTGTTGTCCCCTTACTAGAACACTGACAGACATCTTAGACAGCCCAAGTGAATCTGAAGCTCTTCTACTGTCTGAGAGTGGTCTGAAAAATTCTTGTAATATCCTCAGGACACCTCCGGAAGCAACAATAACTTAAATGCCCATGAAGAATTCATACCTTCTTTGAAATCAACTTGCTCTTGTCACAGACAGCTATTACGGCCAAATAAAAATAGTATGAACAATCTTTAAAATAATAACTGTACAAAGGTTGCAAAGCATTTCAGTCAATCAGCCAGTGAAAACTTGTTCCATTAATAAAAGTCAAGGATTCAAGATAAAAAGATTGTTCAAGATTTTTGTTATCTTTGACAGAGGCAGGGAAGCTTTCAGTTTGTCATGTACTTAGGATTAGTATAACTCTGGTTTTTTATTGAATGTAAGTGAAACAATTGGTGAAGAAAACTTCCTAAATTCAACAGTGTTCTGATGGTGAAAGGTATTTCATAAAGCTATGGGTCAACAGATCAGTCAGTTGTCTTCAGGAAGCTGTGGAAGTGCTCTGATTCCATCAGTTGCCAAGGGTTTAGTTTCCTAAGAGGAAAAAGATGCTGTGATTGCAAGCTGTTGGAGGTAATGAGTTCTCTAGTATTTGGCCTGAAACCAAAAGTGCTACTGATTTAGGATGGATGTTCCTTCTAGAGATACTCAAAATGAGTCAAAAAAAGCACATTGAAATGGTTGAATACTCACTTTTTAAAAATCCAGTACCCTCAAGAGTGTGGTCAGTCAGATCACGTCAGGACTCGGAGAAGGAAGAGGGGGATTTGCATCAGGCTAATCACATTTCAGTATTTAGAAAGCCTGCTGTTCCCAATTTGGAAAAATGGTCAAGTTTTTCATGGCCTGAAATAAGAAGCAGTTCTTAGTATTGCTTGCTGTGCCATTAAATTGAGCAATCTCAGGAAATTACAGTGAAATTGGTTAATTTATAGCAGGGATGTGAGGTAAACACCGAGAAAACAAATGCATCTCCTTGAAACATTTTATTTGTTTTAAGAGTTCACATGAACAGTAAGAGGGTTTTATCCTAACCATTTAATTGTGAAATTTAATTTGCATGCTCAGTGCACTAAAGTTCTTTGATAGAGAGGGATTTTGTTTCAAGTTTTACTGCTGAAACATTTCCTAAATATTAGTTTTTTGTAATGTTACTCCTTCATCTCATGAAGTAGAGCTGTTACCTGCTGATAGTAATGAATCTTTTCTGCACTCCGTAGGTCACTAGCATTCATTTTAGTTACCAGTAAAGAATGCATGTATTCCCAGAAATAATACGTGTATCTGAAGTAAAAGCACTTTCTCTTCAGAACTATGATTCATAATTTTATGGATCAATGGACTATGATTGGTTCTCAAACATAATATTCAACCCACCATAAACCATTATAAGAGTTGTGCTTGAAAATAATTTAGTGGTTTTGCCATTTATTATTATCTCAAAGGATCGTGCCTTGGCAATCAGAGGAAAACTAGGAGTTAGACTGTTTAATACAATCAACACAATAAAGCAAGTTATATATTCCATTGACATCCACTGGAACAATTTTGAAAACGCACATCCTTTCTGGATCCAGTGGAGGTAGCTGAGCTTTGGGGACTCGCTGATGCAAGATGATGGGCAATCGTAGTTCTGCTTATAAAGTGAGGCTTTATCAGAAAAAAGGAAACTAAAATTTACAAACAGTAGACCATGGCCATGCTTGTTTTTCTGTCCAGCAGAGGCTGCATAGACTTGCACTGGCTGTATCAATACAAGATGTAAAGTTTTACTTTCTTTACACTAAAGAATTAAGAAAGGTGTGGGCCTAAATGTAGTATAGATTCAATATATTCGTATTTAACATTTAGAAAAAAAGAACATTTATTTCCTTTGCTAAAATAATAGCTCTTCGGTTACTTAGTGGAACTCTGCAATTATGAATGCTAGATCACTGCTGATAAAAACTTTAGTCTTAATTTAAAAGAGCTAAAACTTCAGACACTGAGCATCTTTAAAATGTTTTCCAACCTTTAGAAAATGAAAGCCATCCTCTTTCATTATCACCTTTGAGGCAAACCCCAAAGGAAAGGTCACCTCCTCGGAACTAGTTGGAAATAATGATTTGCAGATCAAATGGCACTGCAACTGATTGCTAACAAGGCCATCCGAATTTTCAGGCTGTCAGTCATCTTTCTTTTCATACTAATGCTACTCTTAGTGCTCACCTGACTTGCTAACTATGAAATAGTGTTCCTCAGTGAGCACATTTTCTCCATCTTTTTCTTTAGTTTTAATCCCAGGAGTATTTGGTGTGTGTCCAAAAAGGCTAATTGCATTCTTTAAGTACAATGATGGCCATTCTTCACTGGCATCTCCGTCTCGCAGAAATCTGCAAGAGTTATTTGCAAAGATAAAAACTTGTCTAGAAGGAGTTATAGCTTCTTTCTCTGCCTTGGCTATCAGATATAGTGAATTAACAAAGTGCACCTATGAGAGAATGCCTTTGGCTTTATTGTGGTGTTGGTAATTTTGTGCTGTTAAGAGAAAAGATATTTCTTCAGTTATCCATCTTGAAATCGATGGCCTGCCACAGTCATGCCAATGTGGATCCATGTTATGTACTTGGTATTATTTCCAGCCCTGGGAATTACCTTATCGATATTGTGTCATTATGGAGCCCTTTATCAATAACACATCTTCCAAGAGATATTAAGTCATTCTGTTACATCTGATAAAGTTTCTGGAAAAAAAAAGAAAAAGAAATCAAGGCCTGATGGAAGTCCATTTAGAGTGCTATTATTTTCAGTACAATTGCCTAAAGACTTGATTATTGACCGTGTTGGATAATCTGTCCTTTTCAGCCCTCCTTCTCTCCTCTCCTTCTCTCCCAAACCCATTACTAGATCATATGTTAACATATAAGAAAATATTTTTCTAGGATCGGTAACTGTGGATAGTCTAATCATCCTTTTGAAGAGACACAATAACCTCCTCCTGCTTATCATTTATGATGGAATTGCGGTACATGGCCTTGAATAACTCTCTGCAGCCACAGGAGAACACATTCATTCCTATCTTCAGTTCATCAAGGCTGATGTTACAAAAATATATCTTCCAAGAGTCTAGTTTATGGAACAACAACGAGATCTTTGGATAAAAGAAGGTGAAACTACCTTACCTTATCTAACTTCTACTTCAAGCTGAACAAAGGCAGTGAAAAACGTACGCGATCCTTAAGTTGTTTTTTAGTTAATGCTGATGATCCTGGAAAATGAGGCTTATGCTGCTCTTTTGATACTTTATCTTCCAGTACAAACGCCACAAAGTTAAAACCAAACCAAAACAAAAAAGTTATTCCAAACTGCCTCCTTATTCCTATTACCAGAATCTCTGAATTTTCCTACATCATGGTAGATAATTTTTCTGAACAAAATCCACTCAGTCTTTTATTCTCAACAAATATCTTAGCAGAGATGCTAATGCATATCTAATTAATTACTTTTTAAATTAATTGACTTTGAAAAGTTAAAAATTATTATTTCATAAACAAATACTTGCAAAGTATGGGCAAAAGCAACTGTGCTGTAACTGTAAAGAAATATAGTAGCTGGTGTGTAATTGTGCAAATGAACATAAATTTGTAGAAGTACTTCAAAATAAGCAGAAAGATCTCTCTTAAGACAGATTCTGCATTGGAGACTTAAGTTTACTGCCATTTTTATCCGTCTATCAATGCAGGTGACAAAGTTCTTAGATGATGCTGCATCAGGACCTGGGCTGCATGTTGTGTGTTCTGCAGGAGACATGACTGCTTTTAGGTTTTTCCAGACTTTTGTGATATTTCGATTTTGGATGAAATTCTGATGGAATAACTTTTTGATTTTTCATTCCGCATGCCGTAAGCTAATCAAATACCTAAATACTCAGAACAGAGCAAAACTAGACACTCAAAAGCTTATTACTACTTCAACCATTGTCTGAAAACCAACAAAAACATCTTATAACCTTAAAAAGGGGGGAGAGTTAGGTAAAATTATAGACTTAATGCAATGTATTATTAATTTCACAGTTACTTCTCAATTTTATCCAGAAAAATTTTACTGAGGAGCAGTGAGGAATGGATAAATAGAAAAGGAAAAAATGACTATGTGGGCTTTTCTTCACAGACACGCATCTACCTCGATGCAGCACAAAAAGCTGTGTGTTAATAGCATATAGCAACAATGTAAGGTTAGAAATAAAGAATAATTCCATGTCTAATGAACACTGCCAATGCAATTTATGCAGGTAGGATGCAGTTACCCAAACTGGCATATTGCTAGACATGAGCACATGATGCTTTCTGTTTCATGAAAAGCAATGGTTTCTTATGATAAAACAAGCAGGAATTTTTTTTTCCATATATTTGCACATCCAAACTCTAGTACTTTATATGCAAATGTAAGGGATTTCTATATTGCTGCATCAGTCACTGATGTATTTTTGTGCTTTTAACATACTTAAGCAGAAAAAGTAGGCAGCTGTTCTCCTGAATCTCAGGGGTTAAAAAATAAAACAACAAAAAACTCAAACTGACAAAACCCCCACAAACTCCAGTGATAAACTGTTCTAGATGTTGTATTGCTCAGAGTCTTAGAAGGATTTATGTAGCTTGGGCACATTTTAAATACATGACTTGCAGATTTGCTTTTTAAAATGGCACTGCTGTGGGATTATGCTCAGATTAAAAAGAGAATGCTTCATACTTGAGTCTTGTTGCAAATTTTTTTCTGAAAACCCCAAGCAATACATAAACATGGAGTAAGTTATCCTATCACTGCATCTTCCTGCAAGTTACTGTATTTTATATAGAACACTATGATAACTACATAGTCATTTGAGGCTGAACTTATAAGTGATGTGGAAAGTGATGTAGTTCAAGACTAAGGACTCCAATATGACAATGAGTTCCTCTTATGTGCCCTTGAGCCACAAAAAAAGAAACCCTAAAGTTATGGTAGAGGGCAATCGTCCACTCTTCTTGTGTTTGCTTTCTCATAGAGTTTTAGTCATTTTTGCTGGCTGGAATTTTTCATAAGCTGCTTTTGTGCTCCATCCTGTGCTCCTTTCCATACTGCCTGGGAAGGGGGTTAACTGACCCACGTCATTAACAAGTAAATGTGAACTTGAAACCCAAATTGCTTTCAGGTATGACTCAGGGCTGGAAAAACACTAAAATAGTTTATTTTCAGATTCTTTACATGGTCTCATTTAGGCTTGCTTAGATACGCTTCTGAATATTGCTTCTTGAAGACATGTTAGTCCTGGTTTAAAAAATCTCATCTTAGGCATTTTTCGAAATTCAAGTGCAACTGGTGGGACCTGTACATTGTTGCCTTACAAGAGCGCATTCCTAACATTATGCATTGTTATCCTAACAATCTGCATTTCCACAGCTATGCAGGTTCTGCTAGTGCAGTATCAGTTAGTTTGTATGTTCTTTCAGGAGCACAGCTAGTGTACTAAGAAGAAAGGAATAGACTTCTTTTGTTGATTAGTAAAGATTTACTTTGAGTTGATTTGACTGAACTTGAGATGTTGATGGTAAAATGGCAGGATGGAGAAATGCCATATAAGAATAAATCGTTATTAAATAAGCTTAAATTTTCCTTAACTGAGGCTTTTTAATCCTGTTAGAGAAGACTAATTAGTGCTAATGTATATTTTGGAACTTTTCAAGCAGTGGTTTTCTCCTACTCATCATACATTAAAAGGTTCACATTCAACTAGCATTGTTTTTGCATCACTGAAAGATTATATGGCAAATGTACATTTTGAAATTTCTCATATAACATCCATTCATTGTATCACCCAGACGCTGACACTTTCTTTCTGTGACTAATTAAGGTGATGTCATTAGTGTTACACATTTCTGGGAGGAAAGGGGAAAAAAAAAGGAAATAATTTATCTTAAGTTGATATTTCAATGCTCAGATCATCTGTCAATGATCTTGCTGTCATTGTTGTCCTGACTTATGAAAGGTTGATCCCAAACAGCAGGCAAAATAGGCAGTAGCACTAAAAACAGCAGCAGACTGACTGTGTTGCTGACGCCAAAAGAGACAAGTTTTTGATGTTTCAAGTGACCAACCTGAATGTCTTTTATCAATGTCCTGTGCAGCTACAGAGGGCAGCTTTTCCAAGGAAAATCATATTTTGCTGTTTAAATGCCTGTTCGCTTTTAAATCCAAAGGGATTAGGTATCTCAACACTTTCAAAGACTTTGAAGTTGCACCTAGAAAGACTATTAAAAATATAAGGCTCTGTGGTACCTCAGTATAGTAGATGACAGAAATCAGAGAAGCTGGTTTTTGGTTTGTTTTTTTTTTAAAAAAAAAAAAACACTTGCTGTTTTGATATCTGCTTACTTAGTTGTAAAGAGGATATTCAGGGTTTTATGCATGCTTTAAAATATCTTTGTCCCTCATTGTAAATGTATTTTCCAAATGCTAAATGTATGCACCGAGTAATTAATTTGCATTAGATGAGCATTTTCAGAATTTAGTATTTGACCAACGAATGTCCACTTTCATGTATTTATTTAAAACATTTTCTTTTGCTGAACATACCACTGAATTTCCTGTAGATCAGATAAATATTTTATTGCTCTTACATTAAAATCAGCTGAGCTTCTTTCAGCTTTTTGACTTCTAAGCCTTGTAATTAATTCTTCTGTAAAATATGAATAGAAGACAGAAGACCTGTGAGTTTCTGAGCTCCAGGAGTTGTAGAAAGACAAATTAGCAGAAAGAGCTGAGAAGACTGAAAACTTTTTCCACATCCTTAGTATTATTGATGGAAGTATCACAGTGGAATTGAGGTCGTGACACTGCTAGAGCTCCACATGTACAGCAAGACTGATAGGTCTAAAGACTTTCATCCTCTCTCTGGTATCCTTATGTTCTTCCAAACACAACAAGCATATAATATGACATTTACCCCTCTAAAATTAGTATCTAGAATAAATTTCTAATTATTCTCCTTTCATTCTTTTTTGACAATAAAATATTTACCATGGAACACTGATGTTTACACAGAATATATAAGAATTGGAGGGAACTTGCTGGGAAAAATACATTTTAAAAAGGATGATGATAACTTTCAGGAGAAAGTTTATGGAAAATAGGAATGAAAATCACTGGGAATGTGAAAATCCCTTATGAGCTAGCATTCCAGTTTGCTGAATAGAGCAATGCAAATGAAACATAGAGTTGAATAGAAATGAAGAGCGCAGAAATAATTTGTCCAGGGTTCAGGCAAAGCTGTCATTTTCAAACTTGACTTCCTTTTTGCCAATCAGTTTTGTTATGCACAGACCTTTTTATGTATTCTAATTATTTTACTTATAGAGAGATTCATCATTACCATGTAGAAAACACAGAGGCTTTCACTTATGAATTAAGTGTAATGAAGGCAATTACAGAGCCAACTTGTATGAGCCTGTAAGATTCCTGCCTACAGGAATCCTCTTTGCTTCTCAGTCATAGTCTGAATAAATACTTGTGGCCTCTGGTGTTACCTTATTTATGTGCTTGGAAGCCATACTAAGAAATCTTAAAACAGTTCCAGTCAGAGATAGCTCCTTCTAACAAATTGGTGCAGTATTACCCCGGGTACTGTTAAATTTTTATGTTTTCAGAAATCCAAGAAAAAGAAAAAAAACAGTAGGAGGGATTTGAATCCAGGTTATGCACATATATACTTGTTGTGGCAAATCGTATCCCTTAGGGAAACAGTAATAGAGTTTATATAGTGTGTTTGGTGTTTGCAGTATGGCAAGGCACTAATTTTAATCTAAAAAAAACCCAACCCAGGTAATTATTTTATTCTCTAATCTTTCTGTGCAGAAGAATTCTTCTACAAGGGATTGTTCATCATAAATGTAAATCTTTGGTAGTGCTTGAAAATATGGTCAATGGATGCTCTAGATGTCACTGCATTTTATCTTAATGCTTGTGCTGTAAGTGCATCAATGCCATTTTTTTCAGGTATTAATTTTAAAATATTTTAGTAGCTCTTCAGAGTGAAAGCAAAAAAGCTTTCACAACTGTTTCTAAATGCTAGATTTCCTTCCTCTTCTTGCCCTTTGTAAAACATTAGTTAGATATTGAAAGAGCTGAAAGTATTGCTAGCCAAGGCTGATCGAAGCAAAGTAGCTCCAACTAAAAAGGAAAAGGTTGCAAATATTTTTTCATGAAGTAGGGATCTGTAGTTGTGCTTTGGGTATTGGCACAGACACGGGAAAATAATCAATGGTAGAAGTTATCTGTAACTGACCTAATACGTGAATATAATGTACCTCACCAAAAAGAGGTTAAAGAAGCACTAGCAATTATTTACAGCCAGGGGAATTGTGTAAGTGTTTAGAAAAATACCTTATCAGCATTCTGTCTGGGCTGCCATATAAATAACTCTAGTTGTAAACTCAAACATATTTCAAATATATTTGAAAACCAAACAAATAAACAATAAAAAACACTAGTAGTGGTGCATGCTCTGAGATGTTTTCTAGTATTGAGGGATTTATTACAGATTTTGGGGGGTTCTGCCTGCTGTATATGGTATAATTCTAGTACTTGTTGGTTGCAGCATGCGTGTAATTTTTTTTTTTCAAATATGAGTTTCAATAGTAACAAAAGGCCTAAATTATTGCTTTGAAGTAGCATAAATTGCTGTGGTTATTAAAATCACTAGAGCTACACTGATTTATGTCACTTCTGTCACTTCTGCTTCTCAAATGCTTTTTTTTTCTTTTATTTAAATGGCGTGATGATCTTGTTCATACAACAATTAAATGAAATATGATAGCTATAAGATGATACAGCAGCACCTGATTGCTGCTACAGAACAGACTCTTACAGAAGTAATTTTTCAAGTTAATGCATGGCATCTAAAACTCATACAGGTTACTTAACATGCAAACTTTCCCTGAAACTCCAAGGTACTTTGATACTGCTGAGGTGTAATGCTAAATAATCAAACTATTTGACTGTTCGGGTTTTTAATAAGCAGCATTCACCAATGTATATGACTTCACCAAGGTATATGACTGTCTTTCAGAGATGCTAGCAACTCTAATGCATTAAGTTATAGAAAAATTTGATAGGCCGACAGGCATTACGATTTATGTGTTAGTAACATGGCACGACCCAGGTTTCTGAGCAAGGTGTGTGCAGCACTTGGTAGGCTCTGTGCTGACATTGATGATGATCTCTCCTTCCAGATGTAACTGGTTCCTGTATGAAGTCATAAAGATTAAAGTTTTGCTCTTCTTGGTAAAGTATAAAAGACACTACAGGCCCACGTCATTTCTAAAGAGCAGTTCTTGAACACAAATTCCTTTGCATACCTGCCTCAAATTACTGTGCATGAAAGTACTAAGTGTGCGCAGAATTGCAAGATTTCCCTTTCCAAGAGTCTCGCTCACTGTGTCTGTCTTTATCTCTTTAGTTAATATATATTGAACGTCAGGCTGTGGTACGTGCAGCCACCACACTGTACAGCAGAAACTGTGTTGCCAATAGGTCTGTATCTCACATAACCGCACAATAGCAATTTTAGTATAAACTAAAAGGCACATGACCTACCTGAGGGTGCTTAGACAAGCTTGTGGACAACCCAAAAAGACTAATCTTGAGAAGCATAGAATTTTCTTATGTGTAGTAGTGAGGTATTGATTCCAGAAGTCAGTGTTGGCACCAGAGCGTACTGAGAAAGTCGTGCAAGAAAGAAAACAGGAAAAGTCTATGAAATATAGCCAAGACACAGTGTGTGGGAGAGATGCCTGATGTTAAGGCACAGTGAAGACTAGCAACCTTCTGATGTGTATTTGTGTTTCGTTTTACTTCCTCTTGTGGCATTTTCCGTATTTGAACAGACCTCTTGCCTTATATGTAGTTATTCCTGTTCGCATAGCCAGTGGGTCCTACTATAAAGAAGCAGTGACTGCTCTGTAACTTTTAAACTTACCTTTTTATGGTAACTCTCTTTAATTCTAGCTTTTTTTTTTTTTTTTTTTTTTTGTCCTCCAAAATAATCCTGTACATAACCTTCAGTTTCTCCTTCATTTCTTACACAGATGTTGAGGATTATCTGTCTGGGCTGTTGTCTTGCATCTCATCACTAATCTCTTTTGTCAGCTTGTCCATTCTTCAAATGTTATCTATTCTTTTGAAGTTCCTCACTTCTGTCCCTTATATTCACTGAAGGAACAATGACAAAAGATCCAGTGAAAATAGCAGCGTAATTTACATATTTCAACTCTTTCTTTAGATTAGTGCTAAATGCATAGAGTTATGGCCTTCTTTGCCTCTTTTACCTATTGTTTCATACCTTGGATTTATTAAGAATCTGTTGTTCAATAAGGGAAAAAAATTATAGCTTGTTGATCTTGTCTGTAGTTGAAAATATTAATATTTGGTTCTCAATCATCACGGAGCACTCAGTTCCTTTTATATTTTTTCCTTGTTATTAACTCTGCCACACCAGCTGTCTTCAGCACAAAGGGAAGCAGATGTCTACTGACAGCTGCATTTAGATATTAAAGTGCTTTCTAGATTTGAATCTAGGATGTAAAATTTTAAGATCAATGCACAGATACTATGGAGGTGAGAACTGTCATTTTCAACTGGGTTTTCTCTGAGTACTGCACTGATCTATTGTTCCAATCAGTTTTTTATCTTGTTTCTATCCTAGGAAACTAGCAGCAGGCAAAATTGCCCTTGTTCACAGAAGCTCAGCAAGCTGTTATTTATTTTTGAGAAGATGCCATATTTTCGAGAAATACAATACAAATATATCAGACTGATGATGGTAGTAATCCTTATCTCTGAGGAAGTCCACCCAGGAGGAACGTTAAACTGGCTTCATATGTTTTCAGCATTAATTAGCATTCCAAATAGATTACTCAAAGTCTTAACGTTGCACCAGCACAGTATCGTAATTCAGAGCTGTGTAAGCACAGCAAAATTTCTAATCGTGTGTTTTGTTCCTTTACCTCTGGCTCTTGTAGTAAAATATCTGTCAAACAAGTCAGTCAGAGCAGTTAAACTTTAAAGTTATAAAGACCTAAAGTTGTTTTACCATGTAAAACTCTGCCTTGTGGTTGTAGAATTTCGGAATAGGGAAGAACTTTTATATTATTATCATCAACCTGCTGCAATATTTGTGCTGCAACATCTCGGTATAAGAGAAGCTTCTGGATTTCTCATTTTGATTGTGGGAGTATAGGTTATTCCTAATTGTAATTTCAAACTATATTATGAGAAAGAAAAAGTTGTTTCTCAGATAGGTTGGCCCCAGCCACCAGCCAAGAACCCACTCAGTAGCTCATTTACTTCTATCTCCCGTAGGATAGGAAGAAAATAGAAGGAAGACAAGAGGCATTGAGGTACAGTTTAGGAAGTGCAGCCAAAGCTCTGTGTGAAAGCAAAGCAAAATAAGGAATTTATTCACTTGTCTCCATTGGCAGGCAGATTTGGGGTCATCTGAATCCTCTTCCAATGTCTTGCCCACCTCAGCCTGCTAACCAGGGTGTCAGAGTGGGAAAAAGAGAAAGCCTTGAAGCACTGCTTAGCAATAACCAAAGGCCAGTGTGTTATCAACACTATTTTAGCCACAAATCCAAAGCACACCACCATTCAAGCTCCTATGAAAAATGTTAATTCTATCCCTGTCAGATGCACTCCATATCCTCATCTCCTAAGGAAGAGCTGGTACTACTGTTTTTTTGAGTCCAGCAGTAGTAGGCAGTGCTTTTCATTTAAACCATCCCAAATTCATGCATCATTCTGGTAGCACAAGTCAACTTGATGAGCATCACTTTACGTCAACCATTGCCAGTGGCCAGTGCCTTACCTCCAAACAGTGCACCACACCTTCCTTTTACCCACATCTACTCAGAACTCTCCCTGATGTGATGACAAGACTTCTAACTGCCTTCAAGTGTTGGTTTTGGCTTAAAATTCACCACTCGACCCTGACTAGTGTTGTACCTTGTGTCACAGCTTGTTGAGCTACATAATAATTCAACGTGCATCACCTCCTCCTCTCTCAGTAAAAATGCCTAGTATCCAGTGATGACATTATAGTAAAGGTGGAGTGTGTGCTTCAGGAGCAAAGGTCTCTAAAGGCTAAGAAATAGATTAATAAAAGCTACAAAAGCAGCCGACACGTTATATACATGGTACGATACTTCTGTTATGTAGTTGAGATTCTTGTGGGGAAAGTTAACCCCTAAACTCATCATATGTCCATTTTTAAAATAGTTTTGGTTCTGATAGCTAATATATTTTAAATTCTCTTATATCAGTTTATATGATGCCCGTAAGATAAAACAGGTTTATTCACAGGAGAGTTTTCTTTTCTCAAACCTATTAAAATTTCAACTATCAAGCAATCCAAGTCCCTGAGCCAAAATTCATAAAGCTTTTGATACATTATTTTACATAAACAAGCAGCCATTGTGCCTGATAAATTGATGTTGAGTATGTTATATTAAATTCTCAGATTCCCTGGTTGCTCAGATAGGATTCTTCACTTTGCAGGATTGTCTGGTTTTGCTTCTTGTATGATGTGGTGAATGATTAACATACAAATTGTTCCTAGGATATTGTATCTGCTGTTCTTCAGATGCAGTAGTTATTCTACTCTGAAGAGCTTCCCTCCACCACTCCTCCACTTACTTAAAGTAATAACTCCATGCCTTTCCTTTTCAGAAGTAATTGAAAGCACTTTATATGTAAAAGTCTGGATTGTCTCTACACTCAGTTCTCCCACACTACTTCTTCCTCCCTCCTACCATTTTCCAATAGCTTCATTGCCTTTTGTTTTCAGTATCACACCCTCAGTTTCTTCTTAATCTTAGCTTGTCTAAATGTCAATTCTTATTCTTTCTTCCTGATCTTGCTTTGGCTGTCAGGTTTTCAATCACCATGATTTCACATGATTTAGTTGTCTTCAGTCTATATCCTATGTATCTTTTTCTTTGCTGTTACACAATACTCCTCTTATTTGCTCTTCAAAGTACGTGAATCTTTTTGTCCCATTTCTTTCCTAAATTTGCTTTCACATCTGTTTCAGTCCCACTTTCCTGATAACTTTTTGCTCATTTTTTCACTGTTCATCCTCTGCCACATCCTTTTTTGCCCCATATCCCCTCCTTATGACTTCAGAATGTTTTGTGTGGACATACAAGAGGATGCTCGCTAAGAGGAAGCTTTACTATATCAACGTCCAAGCCCTATGTGCAAAATGAAGTAGTTAGTTTTTTTTTTTTCATTTCTTTTCCTTCCTCTAATAAAGCAAGGCTTGCTCTGTATTAGAGTCAGTCATCAACCAAAGATTTTTAAATACATTTCTCAGTTTTACAGGGCTGAAGAAGTATGTCCCTTTCATGCTAATTTATAATTTTATGGCAGACTGTGTGGAAAATTACTTAAAAGCAAAATGAGAAACAATCAGATAATAAATTCCTTGAATCTGATTACAGCGAGCAAGGAATTTTCCTCAGGAAAAAAAAATAATTACACTAATAACAGATGTTTTGGGCAAACGAGGCCGACATTTACTTCTGTTTATATTTGATGCGTTCATTAATTATAGATTTAGGTTGCATAAGCAGTTCAGAAAACATAAAATATTTAGCTATTACTCCGATGTTAACTTGTGGTCACAGGTCCCCCACATGTGTAGTGCAATGTGGTTTACAGTATTTATTCTATAGACCAAGCAGAAGATGTGATGATACATAGTTCTCACTTTCTGAAATTCTGCCTAAAAACGGTACTGGAATTCTAGCCATATCCTGCAACTCTTCTAAAAGGATAAAAGTCTGCCTGCATGAAAAAACACACAAGCAAAACCAAACACAACAAATTAATGACTCTGATTAATTACACAAAAATCTCTTTTGCACGCATTGAATGGTGATAACTGCTACTTGCCACAGTGACTGAACGTTATCTGTTATTATTCTTTTTAAAGATATATGTAACAGACCCATTTCAGCAACATTTTCACAAAAAGTTACATGTTCTTCCTGTGACTGTAAAAAACTTGTCAGTTTAAGGGCAGAAAGATGTTGTTGAGTGGTGTGTACTGCAGTTGTGCAGATTTCGGTTTTCATTTAGCTGGCTTGAAGAAAACAGAAAGTTTAACTTCTCTTCTCTGGCTATCGTAATCCAGCCAAATGATTACATAAGCAACTGACAAAAACTAGAAGATGCTGCTTGGCTGAAACAGTGGAAACAGTAGCCCAAGGGTTAAGGGAATGAGGTGACAAGATTAAGCAATTACGGTTGTTAGGAAGGCAAGATCTGTAGTGAGCTTGCCTATTGATGGCCAGATAGATTAAGAGAAAGTAGACAAAGATAGGTGCTGAAATTTGGAGCTGTTTACATTCCAGAAAAGTTGGAATTCACAGTTAAATTTCTTTGATCAGACAGAGCAACACAGATGAAAGAGAAGGTTGTGGAGGGAGGAGATGCAATAACCTCAGTTTGTGTTGATGAAGGCATGAATAGGAATTTTAGCTAGATGGAAGGCAGGAGAAAAAGTGGATTTATGGAGGATGGTTAGGAGAAGCGTGCAATACTGGTTGTTCCTCGTACTAAGTACCCTCCTTGAACCCAACTTGTCTTCTGCCTTTTGAATAAGTAAATATCGATCCAACCAACGCTTACTGAAATGAAAAGGAGCTTTAGGGAAGAAAAGGATCTTGACCCAAAAAGACAGCAAAACTTTTGCTGAGTTAAGTTCAAACTGATGCTGAGTCTTTCAGAAAGTTGCATCAGAGAGATGGACTCAGTATTGACAATCCTGCACATTCAAACATAGTTGTAGTATAGGCACAAAGAGTGGGATTTTTTCTTACCCTCTCCACTGATATTTCAACTTTTCCCTTATCCTTTTCTGGTATATTTTCAAAATCCTATCTGCTGTTATTATTTTGAATACTGTTATATTTCATTTTAAAAAAAAAACTTTTAATAAAGTCTGTGTATAATCCTACCTTAAAGAGCTACACACTGTTGAAAGGTTTGTGGTAAAAATATCTGGTTGTAAATTTCCTTATGCTTTTGATACTACAGTAATAACAAAGTTGAAATTTAAGTATAATTATGCATCTAACTAAGGGCATACACATATCTGTTGAATTGTCCAAACAGTTCGGAGATGCATTTAGTTATATCCTGAGCTGTGTTATCTTTTTTAATAGAACTGAATAGCTTTAAATGCAGAGTAGTCTACTGAGGCTGCTGGTTAATGTGCTTCTGTCATGTTCAACATTTCAACAAATGTATTTGAAAGAGTGTTTACTTTTAAATTGCATTTTAGGTTCTTATATAGTGTCTGCAGTTTAGAAAAAAACAGCAAATGGGGCTAAGTAAATGTGATCACTTTTATCCTGTCAGTATAATTTTCTGCACAATATTTGGAATGATTTCATATTCTATTTAAATGAAATACTTTCAGTTCTCTCAGTGAAAAGATTGCATAGCTTTTGAATATATGCCTTGCTTGCTTTGAGTCTGTGTTCTGTTGGTGGTTGCTTCACAATGTCATATCTGAGCATAAAGCTGACTGTGCGTGAGCAGTTCTTTGGTTTCATGCTTCCACAGTGAGAGCTGGAGAGGCTGTAATAGCTGTGAATACTACAATTCATGCCTATAGTAATTTGAAAAGTGGAAATAGAAGGTGTGGTCATCTCTTTGCTATTTGCAAGACAGATGAATATAAGAGCTTATTCAGTAAAATAGTTGAATGAGTTACATAACTTTCAGTGGCTTTAATTCCTTTGAAAAATCAAAATAATTAGATTGTGAACTATGATTTCCGTAGCTAAAGCTGTCCCATTTCAGCAAACTATCTTCTTATTATCATGTTTGTACATTTTTACTGGTCTGCATCATGGTGGTAACTGTTACGCTTGGAGATTTTTTTTTTTTGTATTCTTCTACTGAAAGAAGAAAGCAATGAAGCATCACTTATTTTTTTGTGCTACATAAAAAGATGCTCTAGAAAGAGAAATAAAAGCAGATAGATTTTGCTTCTGTGTTTAATAAATCAAAAAGTGTAAGGAAACTATTAAAAATAAACAGACTCAACTTTTAGGGTTGTGCTTCTTGTGTAGTCAGCAGTTTATTGGATAATGCTGTAGAGCAACTCCCAAAGGCACATTCATAGGGAAGCTTCTCAGGCATTTCTTTCATCTAGGAGCAAGGGCAGCTTTTCCACCCAGCACCTCAGTCTTGTCCAAATCACATTTAGTGTAAAATGAAATCCATGTTTAACAGGGAACAAGATCTTAGTTTGAGAGTATGAGAAATGTCTCTAAGACTCATTTGCCGTATCTGTAGAAAAGAAACAATTCAAACATGATTTTAGGGCACTGTGAAATGAAAGGCATTGCCATCCCCTGCAAGCTGGCTACCGAGAGGGACGCTGTTTACATGGGAATATTTATTATATTTTCTTTTGCTGATGGTAGCATTTTCTGATGAGAAAATTTTTCTCTTTTTTCTTTTGCCATTGTATAAATTATGTGATTTTAAGAGCTGGGGTTCTAGTTTTTCCTACGCATTATGTTTTGTTTTATAGTGAGGACAATCTTTCCTTATATCCTCCTTATAAGGAAGGTCAAACCCTAGAAGAGCAATTCAGAGAGGCTATGGGATTTTCATTCTTAGAGGTCTTCCAAACTCAGAAGGATGATGCCTTTCACAACCTTCTAATTTTGAAGTTAATCCTTGTTTGAGCAGGGGGTTAGACTAAGTGACCTTAAAAGACTCCTTCCAATGTACATTTTTTTTCTGTGGTTATTAGAAATGAGCTGTGTTTTTTCAGGATAATTATAAAGGTGAGATTGGATAGCCCTGAGACTGATCTATTTTCTCATAGGACTGAGTGATGGCAGTATATAATTAATTTCTAGAACAAATTTTTTATTACCATTCATAAATATATAACCAAGGAATTAGACTTGCAGACAAAGAGGGGGAGTGGGATGGTTTGGGGCCAAACCAGCAAAGCTATGGGTTATGAAGGAGAAATAGCTATCTCTAGTGACTGGAATCTCTGCTACCTCTCATTTGTTTCATCTTTGCCAATCCAGAGAAACCGCGAATTATGACAACTGTTTGTTTGTTTTGTTTACAACCCTGACATGTCAATAATTTTTTCTGATTGCTTCTAATGTGCTTTCAGATAACTGTTTATCAAACTGCTTAAAGAACTGTTAATTAATTACCCTATCTAAGCTTTCATAATTTTTTTAAAAGGTGGTTTATATAGAGCTTAAGAATGTTTTATTACAGTTTTGTAGAGCTGTCTCAAGCATGTGACTTGCTAGTTTTCTTGGCTAGTGACAGACGTAGAGGAAATGCAATTTCAGTTTACATTAAAGAAGTGCATCTACAGTTGCAGAGAAGTATGCATACACCATTCACAAATCCCTTCCTTTAATCAACTTCAAATTGCACGTTACCAACCAGTAAGCAGAGAGGTCATTTAAGAGATCAGTAATGTAGTAAAATCTGTGTTTTAAAGCCTTTTATTTAAGACAGCATTTCTAAGCAGCTAAGAAGAATCCCTCAGCCTACGGTGTTCATACCTTTAAATTAGAGTTACACCTCTAAGCTTTAAAGCATAAAGCTAGCCCTCCAGATGAGGCACTCTGTTGCCACTGTTGATCTCCCATTTTTCACAGTAGCTGCAAAACTTGCTCCAGGATGGACTTCTGTAATTCACTGTTAGGGTGAAGTAGAACTTGTATTTTACAGAAGCCTCAGGAACTGTGTTCCATAGACAGGGTACTGCTTTCATTCAGGCATGTGGGTGTACATTTACACATTTTTTTCCTTGTTTGATTAGTCCACCTCCTTTACAAGTTTTAGTAAGAGAAGTGAAAAGAAGGTATGAACTAGAAACAAGACTTACTTGAATATGTTGCTGTTGCTGGTTTTCTGGTTCTGTTCCAGAAATGCAGCTCAATTAGCGGTCTAGTAAATTTATGGCTGAATTCATTGCTTTTGCAGAAGTCTGAAGATTCTTTTATTGTATTCTTTCATGGACTGAACTACTACAAAGGAGAAGAAGAAGAGAGGAACAAGAGGGATTGTCTATAATAGAAATATGAATATATTTCACGTAGTGGAAGAATTTGATTTAACTCAAAAAGTGAAGACACTGTTCAGTGATGTAAAGAAACACTGGAAGAAGTCAGGAACAAAGGATGTACTTGGGGCAAGAAATAATTGAAGTAGATTGTACCAGAGGAGTTGAAGGTTAGATATTAAGAAACACTTTTAAACTATAAAGATTGTGAAGCATTGAAATAATGGCCTGAGGAGATTTTGTTATTTCCATCTTTTGGAGGTTTTTAAGACTAGATTAGACAAATATCTGACAAGGATTTATATATAGTTTATATATAGTTGATCCTGCTGCAGGGACTTAAATGACTTCTTAAGATCCATTCTAGTTCACTTTTCCTGATTTTTTGTGAAGAGTATGAATTACGCAGACTTCCCAAGATGCTTGCTGAAACCCAAATTTTCTATATTATCTTTGTTGCCACAAACAAAAAATGGTTTGTGTTTAAAAATGCAGTGGATTGTGTATTACTTTTGGCTGTGTTAGGTTTGGTTGTTATATTTGGTATGGGATGGATAACACTAATTATTACTAAATACCTAGAGTGAAGGAGTGTGATGTAAACAGAAGGTGAATATGAGAGTGTTGTTAATGTAAGAATAATCAATCTTTCCAGTGAGTTTTCTGCTGTATAGAAATAAAATTATGAAGTAGTAGGTAATATAATGGATTTTAAAAAATCTAGAAAGATTTGAGTGTGGGTAAATTAATCTCGTTTTATATATTTTAAAAAAAGTATCAGTATGAAGTTTGCCATACAGAGACATGGTAAAGAAACAGTTATAATCTGTTATAGTAATCAAAACCAAAATATACAGCTCAGTGCAAATAATATTTTAAAATATACTGAAAGTATTAATGTATTCTGCTTGCTAGAATTACTAAAGAGAGAGAACTTTATTCAGGGGGATGGGGAACAGTGAATAATGTAATCTCTATCTGAGATGAGAAAATGGTTTTCAATAACTCCTCAGAAAATCAGCTGCAGTCCATTGTAAAAGATGGGGAGGGGCTCTTTATCAGGGCTTGTAGCGATGGGATGAGGGGTTATGTTTTTAAGCTAAAAGAGGGGAGATTTAGGTTGCATATAGGAAATGTTTTACTGCTGGAGTGGTGAGGCACTGGACCACGTTGCCTAGAGAAGTCGTGGCAGTTCCAAACCTGGAAGTGTTCAAGGCCAGGTTAGATGAGGCTTTGAGCAACCTGATCTAGTGGAAGACGTCCCTTCCCATGGCTGTGGTGTTGGAATTACAGAACAACCCAAACCATTCGATGATTCTACGTCTTACCATGACCAGAATTGACCAGTTGATCTGGGCTGCAAAAAGCCATTGTGTATTCTGGAAAGAAGAAAAGTATTGTCTTAGTGTGCGAAACATCGTGTCAGAGTATTGAACAAAGTGGTGGTTGAGGCAGTTATTGGTTTTGTGGTATGTAGAGCAAGCCATTTTGCATTTCCTATGTTTTCTGAAATCTTCTAATGTGCAACAGCTGCAGAGCTTTAGACCTGGGTAAAAGCAGAGAAGGGATGTTGGAGGAGAGTCCTCCTTTGGCTGTTTGGTCCTGCAGGACAGGAAATTGAAGAGGTCAGCAGCGAGAATACAGTTAAGTACCAGGTGCTACACATGCAAGTGTTTAAATCACTATACTAATTCGTGATCGTATAACTTGCAAAGTCACGTGTTTTGCTAAATTTGTATTGCGATGATGGCAGTACATGTGCAGCTGTGGTGCTTTTATCTGCAGTATTGTGTATCTGCATTCTCGACTTCTGGAAATGGGTTAACGTATTACCAATCAAATCAGAGTAGGGTAACAAGAAATAAAAATGAAATCTGAAATCACCTTCCCCTTACCCTTGCCTTCTTCCCAGGCATAACTTTACTCCCAATTTTCTCTACTCTGCTTCCCCAGGTAATGCAGGGAGTGAAGAATGGGGGTTGTGGTCAGTTCATCACATGATATCTCTGCCACTCCTTCCTCCTCAGGCAAAGACTTCTCACACACTTCCCCTACTCAAGAACAAGGTCCCTCCGACAGGAGACAGTCCTCCACAAACTTCACCAGTGTGAGTCCTTCCCTCAGGCTGCAGTTCATCACAAACCACTCCAGCTGCAGAGGGAGTCTCTGCTCTGATGCCTGGAGCACCTCCTCTCCCTCCTTCCTCACTGACCTTGATGTCTTCAGAGTTGTTTCTCTCGCTATCACTCCTCTTTCCAGCCATAGTTGTGCAGTACTTTTCCCCCACCTTCTTAAATATGTTATTGCAGAGGCGCTACTCCTTTTGCTGATAGGCTCAGTCTTGGCCAGAGGCCAGTCCTTCTCAGCTGGGAGGAAAGATCAATCTGTTGGAGGGACATGGGGGAAGCTTCTCGGTGCTTTTCACAGAACCCATCCCTATAGTCACTCTCCTTGGCTACCAAAACCTTGCCATGCAAACCCAACAGAAGTGTGAGGAACATAAAAGGGATTTACTTCTTTTTTGTTTGGTTGGTTTTGTGTTTTAAAATTACTGTGTGAAGTTGTTGCAATACTTCACATCTCTCTTGCAACTGTTAGACTGTTACACAGAGTCTAGGTACAGTGGTTCCTTCCTGTGCTCTCTAATCAGCTGGTGGATGGCTGGACTTCAATTAATTTTATTGTAGAAGTGTGATGGGTAGGAGATTAGAAGGGGATTACAGTATAAAAATCCACTCTATCAGGAGCTGTTTACCTTTCCTACTTTGTGCTATTTTAAAACTGACTGTAATAAGAAGAATAACTCAGAGGGGAAATAGAAAATGTCTTGCTTGCCTTTGCTGATAAGGTTTGCTGTGCTCGATATTTCCTAGAGCTTGGTTCCTAGTTTGAGGCAAAAAAGAAGGCTGTTTTCAGTTATATTGGCTTTGTAATGAAGTACCTGTGGCAGTCCCAGGTAATAACAAGACATGTAAAATCCCTTGCTTTAGTGATAGCATATGCATGAGATTCACTGAGTGGAGAAGAGGTAAAAGTTAACTAGAGTTTTTCATTGCTTCACTCAGAGTAAGGAGCACAGAAAGCTCCAGAGAGCTGCATATTCAGTATGTGGACTTTTCTGAAGACAAGGCTTCCTTATCAAATATCATGTTGGGCAAATAAAAATGTATGATACAATACTCTAATGTTAGCCACAGACAAAGAGCAGCTTAACTTGATTTCTTTGAGAAAAAAAATACATATACCTCACTACTGAAGTAGCTCATTTGCTTTGTTACCCTCTCAAAATTTGTGCTTGTTATATATATGTTTTCTAATAGCTTGGGGACTAGAAAAGTTTGCAGTTAGTCTGACAGTATTTTGAGACTTTTTCCCTTACACCATGAGGATTTGAACCCTTTAGTCTGTAAGTGTTTTCTTATATAAATTCTTTTTAATACTCAGTTTATTGACGTGGTAAGGAAAACTGACTGTTGAAATGCCTCATGATAGCTCAGTTTAGATATCTGACCTTGGTGAAAACCTTGTTGGATCAGAACCTTTAAGATATTAACCAAAATATTTGGAGAAGAGGAAAAAAAAGTTAGGTCATAAAATCCATTTTTCTGCTGTGTCTCAAAGCGTATAAGTGATATTAAACTCTTGATCAACTTGATCTTAGCAAAAGGGTTGGGGTGAATTAAGCTTTGTAATAATTCACTTTTTGGGATTTTCACTGGGGTAAGAATGCATCATTGTGACCATCTGTAATAATTTCATCACAGGCAGCTTGCTTAATCACAGATAAGTGTCTTGTAATAGTTCTTTTGTGGAAATTCTGGGACAGTATACTTGTGTTGCACATGAAAATGCCGTTTGAGTATTAAGACTCCTTTTTTCAGGCTCAGTGTTGTTGCTCGCATTTACAAACCATAAAAGTAATGTTTATTCAGACAAATACTAGAACAAAAGTACAATGATATGGTAATCAGAATCAGAGTGGGGCAAGTGTGTTTTATGGACTCATTAGATCTCACACACCACATATCTTCTGAGGAAATATTTGGATTCTAGTCAGTTCCAAATGCTATTTTTTTCCCATTTTGTTAAGTTATACTGTTAAAACTTTTCAATTAATTGCAATATCAAGTCCTGTTTATTGATACCGTTTGCTTGTCTACTTACCTTGAGGGGAATGAAGCTGTGCTATAGCTGAGAGAGTCGTTCTTGTTGTAATAAAATGTAGTGATGCGTTCGTAACCTTATATCCTAAGGTGAAATGCATGGGCTTGTCTCATTTTCCCATTGCTATGTAGGGCACTTTTATGCGTAATTTCAAGTTGGCTGAGATCCAGGCCTAATATATAGTCATCACAAGTGAGAAGCTGATCCCAAACTATTGGAATCAACCACAGGAGGTATTCTGAGAGTTTCAGTGCTACTGGAGAGTGAAAAGAAAAGTAAGGAGAAGGTACACAGAGTTATTGTCTGTGTTGTCTGTAATATAAGCATAAAAAAAAAAAAAACAAAACGTAACATCTGGCTGATTGCCAGGCAGTTCATGGAGCAGATGCAGGATTATTTTAGCGCTGCAGTTATGTCATGTTTCATTATTTTTTTAGACCCCGTTTAATTATCGAACAAGAACATTTCTAAGAACTTTACTAAAATAACTTTGGGGGAGGACATGCATTTTAGGCTAGTTTGCAGGTTCTGATAATTTTTGCTCTACAGTGTGTATAGCTTTGCAGTGTTACCACTGTGTAGTAAAAAAATAAATAAATCACTTTATGAACATAGCTGCCAGAAATCCTTTTAAAAATGCAAATGGGGATTTTGTGAGCTTGTATATCTGTGTGAGCCTACAGAAACCCATCTCTCGCTGACCTTCACAAAAAAGGAGAGTTCTGCCATGAGCTGTGCCTGAGTTTGCGTATGGTGTTGTGGTCTTTTATGGTAAAACGGCATGATTATTTCTGATGCAGAGTGGCAGAATCTCGCCACTGGAAATGAAACCAGTATCATCTCCTCTTTACTTGCTGACATATTCCCTTTGACGTTGATTTTTACACTTTAGCTGCAGCAGACAAATGGCAAAGTCTATAGCAGGAGTATATGCTGCTTGGCTGCTGTCGAGCAAAACTGAACCTGTGACATGGATTTAAGAGTTGAGTTTAGAATTGAAATGCTCTGTTTCACACACACCCTTTGACCCCAGTGATGTGGTGGCTTTGTGTTTTGTTGGACTGCTAGTGTTCTCTTAAAACCTGTAGGGGAGGGAGAAGCAGCAGCAGCTGTACTAGTCCTAGGTCAAATAAGGTGGTCTGGTTTTTTGTGCTCAGTATTATGTAGAGCATACGGCCAGTTCTGCCTCTGGTGAAAACTATTTGTGGGAGTCTACTGATGTATTTTGGATTGCCTGATAATTATAGGAAAGCTGAAAATAAGTAATTCTGTAAGGCTTTTAGCTCCCTCCTGTCAACAGCAACCACTCCTCCTCCAGTCTCACAGTCACAATAGCCAGATGTCTTCCCAAACCGAGCTGTCAGAACAGTGTGGTTTTTCTTAATTTCAGTAGAGTGCTTACGATGGAGGAGTGTTAGTTCTCTTCTTAAGGCAGGAAGCAGCAAAGATTTGCTTTAGCACTGTATTTTTCCTGGTCCTTATCTTACCTTTGCATTATCCTTTATAAACCATGCATCATGCAGTTAGCCTCATGCAAGGTCTAGGGGATATGATGGATGGCGATGTCAATGGCATAGAGGCAGTTTCAGATATAAAGGATCTGGAGGGTTCAAGGGAACCCATATGGAGATCTAACAAATTCAAGGGAAAAACCCTTAACTCCAGTAAAGGTCTTTCAATTGACAAATGAAGCAAGACTAAGTGTGATAAGTCTTCTTTTAGTCTGGTTCTTGAGGACGTTACATTTGGGGTTTTTTTAACTAATTTTCGGTCATTTTTAGCAGCTGTAATGAGAAATTACTTGGAAAACTGCTGTGAAAACTGAAAACGGGCTTTGGGCATTTAGTCTGCTTCAGTGAACTATAGATTGTTTTTGCCATATTTTTCTACCTGCAGCGTTCAGCAGGCATGAGCTGTAGAAAGCAATCAGCCGTAAGCGTGAGAGAGGAATTTGGTAAAAAGATTTGACATGTCTTTGTTGACAGTATTATAAGCCTTAGCTTACTTATATTCATTTTTCTGTTTGCCTTCCATTATTTTTTCTGAATGTGTGCATTCATGTTTAACCTTTATTGTTCTCATTTATTGACCTCTAATTAGCTTAATTCATGCCTATCTTTCACTATTTGAATGAAGTTATCGATACGTTTTGTTCTCATCGCTCCTAGTGATGTCAGTAGACTCTTGCTGTAATGTTTTCTGTTCTACCTTGTACGCATATTTCAGAATGTGTTGCCTTTGTGAAATAGTGAAGGGACAGGAGACTGAATACACCAACTTCTTGCTGCCAGCCTAAGGTTCACTGCGATTAAATTGGAAAAGGCTTTTTATAGATATTTCAATGGAATGTGAAATCCATAGTGGCAGTATATAAATGCAGTCAGGTTCAGCTGAGGCTTTGTGGCATTTTGAACACAGCAGTATTAAAAAGATGGTCAGCTGAAATTCAGATTAGCTGAGCTCTGCAATTTTGGGGCACATAGAAATTAAATAGAATAGAATTCTTGAGGAGTATACAATTGTGTTGAAAATCATGACAGTTATAAACAAGATAAATAAAGAATTATTCATTTATTCACTCACTGTTTCTCACAGTGTGTGGATGGGTGTTACATGGCGGGGAAATGTCCATGTAATCATCCCAGAGTGTTTAAAGAAACTATGTAGCCCATAGGCAGTGGGAACATTTTTGTAGTTAACAAGTATTATAGTGCGTTTGAAAAGTGGGAATTTTTTACATTTGCCTTGATATACTCCCTGCTGTCTGGGAGGGAAGAAGCACAGGGAAAAAACAGATACATAGACTCATAAGATATTGAAGGAAGGAGTAAGTTAATGCTTTTGGCCAATTTAGATGCCATAACCAGATCCAACCTGTCTAGCATGTTTGTCAGAGTAGTGTGCTAATGCCTCTTCAAAATCCATTCAAAAATCTAGTTGAAGACAAATGAGACATAGGCTCTTCAGCCTGCTAGTGTGCTGAATAGATATTGCGCGGTTTATATGAAAGAAAAGCAAGAATGGGAATTCAATAATTGGAAATGTCTATGTGTGTGTTGTGATGCGCATGTGTGTGATCCTTAACCCTCATTCAGTGTAGGTGGTGTCTTGCTTTTTGAATAGCCTGGTTACCTTCCGGAGGGA
This sequence comes from Clamator glandarius, assembly GCA_033459285.1. Taxonomy (NCBI): domain Eukaryota; kingdom Metazoa; phylum Chordata; class Aves; order Cuculiformes; family Cuculidae; genus Clamator; species Clamator glandarius. Next base: position 1,568,848 of record JAUNZM010000276.1, on the reverse strand, counting down.
ATGGTAATGTTTTTTGGCGGGGTGGCAAAATCTAGTTCCTCGAACCCAAAACAGTGAAATATCTTGTTTACTTTATCGCTGCTTCCTTTTGCAGTTGATCTGAAAGTTCAGCTGCTGCAGAAAAGTGAGAAATGGTTGGTGCCCTGTATCTGTGGAGAATATCTGGGAGCCGTTGTAAAGGCTGGTGAGGCTTCAGCTGGTAAAGATGTAATCTCATGAATGGCAGAGCAATTGCAATCTGAGAGGCAGAATGGAGGTCTTAAAAAATAAAAGGAACATTGGAGAATGCCTGATGAAATCAGATAAAGCTATAATTTATTTCATTTACGAAAGAATAAGATGCTGACCTTTGTGTTTGACTGCAGGTTTGATCAAGTGTTTTCAAACAAACACTGATACATTTTTTTTCTTTCGGTCTGGTGTTTCTCAAGAGATGTGTCTCAAATTAAATGTATTGGGTAGTTCTTTCATTTAGAGGAGGAACAACATTTATAGGAAAGGTAAATGCGCGTGTACAGTAAAGGTCAAGTTTTAATTTCACCCTCAGTTCTACAACTTTTTTGGGAAATAACATTTATACAAATAGATAGTGTTCTATACATTTAAAAATGTTCCGTGAAAAATTTGGTCCTGGAATTTTGAAAATAAAGGACATAGCCTGAGTTCAGCTGTTATTCACATGCAGCAGCAGTGAGTGGAAGCATAGTCTAAAGTTATAGTTAACCAAGGTCACTGAAGCACTAAAAGGATGTTCAAAATCAAACAAACAAGTATGCAAAACCCCACACCACCACCTTCTCTCACATACAAAAACCACTATATGGTTGACAAAAAATATTTCTTCAAGCTAGGAAGGAACTGTGAGGCAAAGTATTTAAATAATTCTACCCAATTAGAAAAAAAGGCAAGGTTAAGAAAGAAACCTAAGATAGAAAAAAGACAGAAATTAAAGCACCTGTAGAGTGGATGTTTTCTACGAAACGGGGCTGTTTTGAAAGCGTTCAGGGAGAACACAGAAAATGGCCCACAGCTATCAAGAGCTGCTGTTTGGAATGTTTCTCTAGCTAGAGCCTGTTCCCAGCAGAGTATGATAAGAGAGACTGAAAACCTAGGGAAGTTAGAGGAGAGATCAGTGGCCTTGTAGAGCGAGGACCTCTCTGTATTAACAAGCATCACTAAGTGTGGAAGGTGAGGGTCAGTCCCACTAGGAAGTGATGGGCATGAATCCAATTTAAGTGGATTTAAACTCTTTAAAACCTCTCTCAGAGGTCTCCCGTGGCGTACTTATTTCCATTGAAATTACATGTTGATTTACACCTGTGACACTGGTAAAACAGATCATCGTTAATATCTCCCTGGATATTTAGAATTAGCCAGTAATTGTTTTGAACTTTCTCACGTAATATATAGCTACTGTTGTTACTGAAGGTGGCACATTTCTGCATATGAATCTGTAAGTGAACTGCATGTTTGATCATTGGCATGGAGATGGGCTTTTCAAACAAAGTGCACACTGAACACTTGTTAAAATCTACTTACAATGGTATCTTGTAGGTCGTCTAGCAGAAATTTTGTGCTACTGGTTCCTTTAGCTTAATGTTGCTTAAAATTCTGTTCTGGCCTAATGAAATCTCACACATTCCAAAAAGACTGCATGGACTTTTCAGAATCTTAAAAGACATAATGGAAAATGATTTTTCATTTTTAAAAAATAAAAATAGTCTTATTTAAAAATGAAGCTCTCTTCCGCGTAAAACTAAATTAAATAGATAAATCTTTCCAACAGAATAGGACAAAGGGAAAGCATGTTTTATTCATGTAGCAAGCTTCTATTTTACACTGATGCAAATAAAACTACATGTGAACTAGCAGCTGCTCTCAAACAGATTGCTGCATCTCACAATCTGCTAAGGGAGCACAGCTGGAGATATCTGCAGAACATTTTTATCTCTAAATCAAACATAAACTAGGAAAGCATTAAGTACTGTACATATAATAACATCAGTGTTTACAGAGGGTTTTCCTCGTGATGGGGAAATGACTGGTTTTAGGCTGTCTTCAAGAAATATCCAGGCATCCTTTGATTACCAAGGTATTCAGTCCTACCTCAAGAAATTCACTGTCTATCGATACTATGCAGATGTTTTACTGGGCATGTGCAGTTTAACATTTTGTCTAACAGCATAAACATGAATACTATTTTGACTTGAAGTTGTGTTGTGTCCTTCCTTTGAGCAAGATGTTGGTCTAGGATGGCCAACACATGTGCAAAGAATTCTTCATGTCACCCCTGAGAGAAGGTATTTCTCACCTGACAATTCAAATTACGTGGATTTGGTGCACATTTTGTTGTTTGAGAGGAAAAATTTTTCTTCTTTCCTCTACTGTGTAGTTCATATGCTTGAGGTAAGCCATGGAGGCTGTATCTCTCTCCAAAGGATTAAGGAAGAGTTATGCTTTCAGCATGCGTAAAGCTAGAGATAATGTTAGAAGTGACGTCTTTTGCCTTAACTAACCAGAGAAATAAAAACTGAAAATCACTCAGTCATAAATTAGGACATAAGAGTCTGTGGTACCATAATATTTCCTCACCCCTCAAAAAAATAACTTCGTGTTGTCAGAGAGGGGCAAAATGGTCACTCATCACCCTTGACAGTAGCTCTATATTACCATGACCATTTTTACTGCCAGGTGCTGTTGGTAAGCTGAACCAAGAGTCAGCATGGGAAATAAAAGAAGCATGAAATGATGTATTTGAAGTATTGTAAAACATTGCATAGTTTATGGCTGAGAACTCCACAGCAGGTAATTGGTTATGTTTAAATAGTTACATAACTTCCAACAGCAGTTAGGAGTTTTAACTGGAAGAAAATTGCCTTTGGGTGTATTTTTTCTTTTTTACTTAATATGCCAGGTAACATTTAGCTCTTTATAACTTCAAATGCTTGTTTTCGTTTTATAGATCAGTGCTCTAAGTGACTGTAAGTGCTGAAAGGGCTCGATTCAGCAGAACATCCTAACAGGTACATGTAAGCTTTGCTACATCAGGAATATTTTATAGAGAACTACACTTCTATTTAGCTCAAATAGTTCAAAAATTATTATCTGAAGTCAGTGCCTAATGCTTAGGGCCAGTTCTGTTCCTTGAACCAGAAATTATTTCTTTTTACACTACGACGTGAAACAATTGCTTTTGCTCTTTTCAAATTAGTGGCCCTGGTAGTTTGACATTTCATTTACTACTTTGTCCTTTGATTGTTTCGGTGTGCCTTAATTAGTTACAAAAACATTCATTTATGTTCTGCCTGGTAAATTTCTGCTATGTTTCGAGGTTAAGTGGAAAGAAGCAAAATTCTGCCTTACTATGGAAATAGGTGTTAACATGAGTCTACTGATTATTAAACGATATTTTCTGGAACTTAGTTTTTAAAGAATGGAGACACATCAAGAAATTTTGCAAACAATGGAAAACTTTCTAATGGGATAAAAGTGAAAATGTTTTATTTATCATTAGGGTATTTGTTCTTTTCTAACTCCTTCATCATGTAATCAAAGTTTTTTTGTATTGCTTACATACTGTTTTAATTTCCAGTTAAAACAATATCTCATAACATCCATGCACATTTTATCTGCTACAAGTGATAACTGAGTTATAAATTCCATTTTTTTGCTGGCACTACTACTTATTTTTTATTTTGCTGTGCCATGCTTTTATATACATTGAAAACAATCTGATCTGTAACATTTCAGATGTGGGTATTGCTTGCTGATTAAGAGACTTTGTCATTCAAGATGACAGCTGAATCGTGTAAATAAGAAACCTTGAAAGGCTACCACAATGGAAAAATATTGGCAGTTTCTATAGTACGTTAAACAAGATGCAAATAAATTGCTTTGTATTGTTGCCTTCCCTACATAGTACTTTCTCTTCTGAGGGTATACAAACACAAGATGAGACAAACTAGCAGTAGTTGTGGAGCATATAAAAGCCATTTAAATGCCCCTAACTTCTCTTATGATACTCATGAATCCCTAAACTGTACTTTGATATCAATCCCACCCAATTCTGACTTACAAAAGTGACTAGAAAAATTTAAATTTAAATGAACTAGACTTGTTGAACTGATTACTTAAGCTATTTGCATTGCAATTGACTGTACTTACTGTAGCTCCCAACTCCCAGAAATGGCAGTGAAACCCCATATTGCTTTACCAGGGGTTTTAACGTTGTATGGCTTGTGTTGATTATTAGCTGTCTTAGTTACCAAGAGTGCAATGTATTTTCCTCCCTTTTAATTCTGGGGAAGGCAAAAAGGGCAATGACGTCTGATAGAGAAGCAGCTTTCAGCCATAAGAGAGAAATGAAAGGTGCCTTTTTTTTTGTGAATCACTTAGATAAGTAGTTGCCAAATGTGGATTTGAAGCTGAGTACTTAAAAGTGTGAGATGTTTTGTGGTTTTGTTTTGTTTGGTTGTTTTTTCTTTAATTTGACCTTGCAATCAGGTTTATTTTGTTTGAAATAATATTGCAGTTGTTTGTGTTAACTAAAGCATTTCAGTACCTTACACATTCTTCTTCTGCACTGGAAATTTGACTGCTCTACCATCCCTCTGCATTTCCCAATCAGAACAATAGATACATTATTTTAAAAACAATCTGTTTAATGCAGATGACTCCTGGAGGATGAAGATAATTTCATACTGAAATTGCAGGCATGCTTGATCAGAAAGGAAAAATAGAATAAAGCAATTTTGCATCAGGCTAGCCTTTGCTTTTAAAGTGACATTTTATTTCAAGAGAAAAACTGAGGGATATTAGATTAAAAAAGTAACTGTCTTATTTTGGTACCGTCAGGGAAAGCAAAACTGTTTCAGAAGTTAAAATTGACAATATATAACAGTTAATGGTGAGGTGACTTTTGACATCTTATTCAGGAAAATTTGTACTAAAATGCTTTTATTGTAATTATTATTACATTCTGACTTCATTTTGAAGGGTGCTCTCTTCACACCCTGCCTTACGTTCTGATGAAAGATGGAGAACTTTTCTGATCAGATTTTACAGGAGAAAATAGATGGTACTTCTAAAAAAATGATGGGAATAAATAAGTATTTATGTGAGATTTAAATGAACTGAAGCTACCTGAATAGGCACAATACAGTTAAGCCTAAAATATTTTTTTTTAAAAAGCCATAGAATATTTTTTCTCTATTCTCCTCATAACCATCCCAATGCACAGAGAGCAAATCATGAATATACATTTTGTACATTACTTCCACCAATGTTAAGTAGTTTTGAGACATATCTGGGGGAAATGTGCCCTAACACAGTACTAGTAGAAATTAAAGACAGAGAAACAGCCCCACATATTGATTTTAAGTTTTCAGTAGGTAAGAAAATATTCAGTAGAAGTGAATGATGCATCTCTAAAATCTCTGTTGTGCAAGTAAATAACAAAAATGAGGAAATTATTCTACACACAGAGTTTTAGTTTTTAAAAGTTTAGCTCCTACACCAGTAGCTAAATGATGAGCGAGTTAGTATTCTTGAATAAGACTAAGTGAAGTCTTGGGACTTCATTGCTTCAAATGAAAACAAAACAAAACAGTGTTCCCACATCCTTATCTCAGACCAAGAAACAACTCAGGAGCTTATCTGTGCCTCAAACCAGTGGGACTGGGATGCAAAGTGCTGTAAGGGATTCAGTTTCTAGGTACTGTGTACAAACAGTAAATTGCTAGTCATTATCATCCACTTGAAGCTTCAGGTGATTTCCAGAAGGTGGTGTGTGATGTGATTGTCTACAGGTTTTTAGTAGCGTAGGTAACTTCAATTTGCTCCCACAAGGCTGCTTTTAGTGAATGTACAGCACCAGAAGGATAAAAGACATTGTAAGAGCTTAGTGTATGCAACATATCATGTTCACAAGAGCATAAAATGTACGGTGCTAACAGAGGCTCACAACTAACTCCAAGCAAACCAGATATAAAATTTGTTACCTAGGAAAGAGGCATGAGCATCTGGGTTTGGTTTTGAAAGAATGTGTTAAGCAGGAGTGAGATTAAAAAACCAAGACCTACACGAGCAACCTTCAGATAAAAATATTAGTGTAATTAAAGGAGGTGAATTATAAATATACGACACAGTAAACAATGAGAGAGAAAAAGAACCCACGGGCCCTCCAAAGGCAGTGCTGGCATAATTGTAGGTACAGACATCATTTGTTATCATGGTTAATGTTCTAGATAGAAAAGAATCATAGGCTGTAAAAGAACGGCAGAGTGCCCCCATTTATTTCATGGTTACCACTTGTTCTGAGAAAGGTGGTTTATTTTGGTTTTGTTTTTGTTTGATTTTCCAAGTTGGACTACTCAGTTAAGCCCTGCCTCAACACACTAAATATGTAGAGAGATGGTGGTGCATTACTGTTGTTGTTTGGTTTGGGGTTTTTTTAAGTAAAAACTGGAAGACAAAGTTCTCTTCAACATATTTCACCTTTACCCCATCTTCACCACTGCCAGAAAATGGGAAACCTGGCCATGTCAAGGAGTCCTTTATAATAATAATATTCTATACCTCCTTCATTGTGGAATCATACCAAATCACAGAAATTAAGAATGAAGTTATACACTCAGAGAAACTAAGTATGAAGTTATACACTCTTTACAATTCCCGTTTACTCCTTTTTTTTTCTCATTATCATTTATAGTAATTCCCTTTAATTATTTTCTTTATTTTTTTAATATCTGTCTTTCTTAATCAAGACAATGGTTGTCCATAAGAGACCTAGTGCCAAAGCAAGTGTCATTCTAATGGAGTATCAGAACAATTTCTTCTTAGATTGCTTTTTCTTGTTTTTTATCTTTCATTTATCTCCTATTTTGATTCTGTTCTTTTAGTGATTGCGTCTCTCTTGCTTTCTTTGCTGAAAATAGGATAAACATTCAAAAGAAACTTAACACAGTGTATGTTTCAAAAAATAAAATGAGTTTACAATTGCCAGCAAAAAATAGCATCTTTAACCATAACATAGGCTTCATACTATGCTTCATAGACTCTATGTAGTAAATGCTTAGCAAGCACTTTAAATGTAGAGTTAGCTTGTACTTAAGGGCCTCCTAGTTTCTTGATATGATACAGATAATTATATGAAGTGTTAGAGAGCACATGATTCTGTTCAAGGACTTGCCTTTTTGTCTTCATTGCAAGCATGCTGTGTGCTGTACTCAGCTGTCAAATGACTGGAAGAGGAATAAAGATATTATAGGAAAGTAATCATGTACAGTTAATTGTCACCTCTCAGTTTAAAAAGAAGCAGCAAGCTGGTTCTCTCTGTTCCCAGAGATATGATTGAAACTGTCTCAGAATGAAATTCAGTCAGCAGGAGAACATGGTGTATTTCAGTTTTGCCTTCTAAAGGTGTGCAGGGGCATCCTGTGTGGTTTAGTTTTGTTTCATTAGAACAGACTTATTAGAGTTGGGACAACAGTGGAACATCTCTGATGAGACTGATTAGTATAATCAGAATGTATGGAGAAAACTGTGGCCTAATTGGGACATTCTGACTAAAATTTCCCCTTAATGAAGATGCATTTCAACAAGTACCAAGGGGTAAAAGTGCAGTTAACAAGGTCTTAAGCAAGCATGAAATTCTAGACTTTGGCCACTTAATGTAGTTTCCAGGTAAAGGTGATAGGAAATAATTATTTTTTAATTTTTATTAACTTTCTTGAATGTGGATAATGTGCATGCATATCTGTGTGTCTGTATATATGTATGTGAGTACTTTTTCAGTTGCCTCAGTCAGAACAGTGCCTATACCTAGAGGATTCTGTGTGAATTTGTGAGATTACAGGGTTTCTTATTTATTTATTGAAAAGTTTAATTAGTGCTGAATGACTTAATCATGCTTAGAATTTGTTGAGTCCCAGTGCACTTACCAAAGCAACAGAAAAGTCAATTATCAAATATTGGCCAAAAGCTCCAGCTGTGGTGAAGCATGTAAAAATCAAGCAAAACTGGCCATCATTATTAGATACTTCCACTTCTTCCTAGCTTCTGTTGTTTTCTAAGGTGGATCTTAACCAGCCCTGTTTTGGGGATTTTCAGAAACAATCCAATGCCATTTTCCTCCAGTTTTTGGAAGCAGTGGGCTAAGCTCTTTACGCTGACAAAGAAGTATAAGTATCTAAGTATGGTAAGAACCTCAGCAAAGCAGTGAGCAGATTGGAAGTGCAGGATGTTAGAACAATAGTCCTGGAAATCACATAAATACTTAATATAAGGTATGTTTATTTAAATGTATTATTTTTCCTGTAATGTCCCAGCACTGCTGATGGCTATGATGCTCTTATTAAGAAACAGCCACTACACAGATCATCTCCAGTTTGAGATATATTTGGTTTGTGTGGCAAAGTTTTAGTAGTCAGGGGACTACAGGGCAGGCTCCTGTGAGAAGCAGCTAGAAGCTCCTTTTATGTTTGACAGAGCCAATGCCAGCCTGCCACTGGCCAAGGCTGAGCCTGTCAGCAACAGAGGTAGCACCTCTGCAATAACTTATTTATAAGGGCAATAGGTTGGCAGCAACAGCAGCTAGGAGAGTGGAGTAAGTATCTATGAGAGAAACAACTCTGCAGATGCCAAGGTCACTGAAGAAGGAGGGAGAGGAGGTGCTCCAAGCATCAGAGCAGAGATTCCTCTGCAGCTGGTGGTGGAGATTGCGGTGAGGCAGACTGTCCCCCTGCTGCCCACGGAGGTCATAGTGGAGCAGATACTACCAACAGCCCACAAAGGACCCTGTGCTAGAGAAGGTGCATGCCCAAAGGAGGTTGAGGATATGTGAAGAAGCTGCTCTGGAGCAGGGTCCTAGCAGGACCTGTAGACTCATGAAGAGAGGAGCCCGTTCTGGAGCAGTCTGTTCCTGAAGGACTGGAAGAAGGGCAACATTGTGCCTGTTTTTAAAAAAGGTAGAAAAGGTGACCCAGGGAACTACAACCTGTCAGCCTCACCTCTGCGCCTGGGAAGATCGTGAAACAGATCCTCCTAGAAGCTACGTGAAAGCACATGGAGGACAGGGAGGAGATTAGAGACAGCCAGTATAGCTTCACCAAGGGCAAGTCCTGCTTGACCAACCTAGTGGCTTTCTATGATGGGGTGACCACAGCAGTGGACATGAGAAAAGCAATGGATGTGATCTATCTGGACTTCTGTAAAGCCTTTGACACAATCTGCCACAACATCCTTCTCTTTAAATTGGAGAGATATGGATTTGATGAGTTGACTGTTCAGTGGATAAGAAATTTGTTGGATAGTGGCATTTAGAGAGTAGTCAGTGGCTTGATGACCAGATGGAGTTCTACGACAAGTGGTGTCCCTCAGGGGACTGTACTGAGACCAGTGCTGTTTAATATCTTCATCATTGATAAGGACAGCAAGGTCAAGAGCACCTTCAGAAAGAGTGCAGATGACACCAAGTTGAGTGGTATAGTTGTCACACCAGAAGGATGGGATGTTATCCAGAGGGACCTGGACAAGTTGGAGAAGTTGGCCTGTGTGAACCTTGGGAGGTTCAACAAGGCCAAGTACAAGGTCCTACACTTGGGTCAGGACAATCTGTGGTTTCAATACATGGTGGGGGATGATGTGATTGTGGCCAGTCCTGCATAGAAGGCCTTGGTCATGCTTATTGATGAGCACCTTGACATGAGCCAGCAATGTGTGCTTGCAGCCCAGAAGGCCAATCGTGTCCTGAGCTGCATCAAAAAAACATGGCCAGCAGGGCGAGGGAGATGATTCTGCTCCTCTACTCCACTCTAGTAGTTCTGCCCCTACCTGGAGTATTGTGTCTACCTCTGGAATCCCCAGCATAAGAAGGATATGCAACTGTGAAAGGACCCATCCTGGAGCAGTTTGTGGAGGACTGTTTCCCATGGGAGAGTGCCCATGCTGGGTCTGGGAAGTGTGTGAGGAGTCCTCCACCTGAGGAGGAAGGAGCAGCAGAAAGAATGCATGGTGAACTGATCGCAACACCTATTCTCCTGCACCACTTGAGGGAGAGGAGGTAGAGAAAATGGAGAGTAAAGTCAAGCCCAGGAAGAAGGGAAGGCTTGGGAGTAAGGTGTTTTAAGATTTCTTTTTTTCTTTCTTATTCCCTACTCTAATTTGATTGGTAATGCATTAACCATTTTCCCCAAGTCGAGTCTGTTTTGCCTGTGATGGTGACAGGTGGATGATCTCTCCCTGTTCTTATCTCAACCCATGAGCTATTCATTATATTTTCTCTTCCCCATCCAGATGATGAAATAAATGATAAGAGTGGCTTTGGTTAGTACCTGGTACCTAGGTCAAGCCACTTCGTGAGGTCACTATCAGACCTGGGGAAGCAGCATTATGGCCCTGTCTGTGCAGGTTTTTTATGCTTTGCTTCTCTTTTTCCATGGAGTGATACCAATATAAAGGTAGTTGGGTGCAGCTTTAGAATTAAAAACATTTGCATTATAATGTTGCGGGAATATCTGTCTAGTTTATTCTCCTGTTAATAATTGGGCTAAAATCTAGAGCTCTTTAACTTCAGCAGCTTTGTTAGTTCCTAGCTTTGCCTAAAATGTGATGGATACTGTTGACATAATTGATGATATACTGTGACAAATAAATTCAGATAAAGGAGGAGTCATGAGTTTATGTGAATCTTCATATTTATATCTGAAAATTTCTCTGTCTTGAGGCCTTTAAGTTTGTTTTACCAGGTCACTTACACCTTCCTGGAGACATTTCATATGAAGGCAATAAGGTAATTTAGAGAAATGTTGAAAATGTTGACACGAAAAAGATGTAGCGCTTCTGATTGAGGAAGTGCTGTTTGTGGAGATAAAGAGTCTGGGAGAGGGGTTATCTCAGGGTAAGTAGGACCTTGACCCCCTACCCATGAGCCCTAGGTTGGTGTTCAATGTGGAGGACCAGCACATGAGCCACTGCTGCTGCTGGTTGACTTTGTATGTAAAACACCTTCACACTGGTGATCTTTTAGATCAGTGGCACATATTTGCTGTTGGATATTACATGTTCCAAGGAAGCACGTATGGTTTGAAACCATTAGAGGGTGAGGAGCAGTAAAGGGAATGAAGCAAAAAGGTAGGTGTGAGTCTTCCTCTGGTCAAGGACTGACTTGACTGTTCCCATGGCAACAGAGCTCAGTGCTCTCCTTAGGCAGCTGCTGATTGCACTTTGAATTTTATTTGCATTCATGATTAAGGAGGAGTATAAAAGGACTGAGGTAAAGAATTAAAAAAGCAATAAGAGGATAAAAGACCTTTCAATCAGTGCTCCTTAGAAGCTTTAATTAAAAAGTAGAGGGAGGTGAAGGGAAAGAAACAGAGATGGAAAATAATGGGAAATTTTAGATTTTTTTTATTTAATGGTTGAATTACTGTTTCCAGAGGTATTTGAAGGATTGATAGCATCCCGATGAACTTCCTATATTTCATATCTTTGTACCACATAAAAATTAGATCTCTTCATTATAGGGAGGGCTTTGGTATAAAAAATTCAATCTAAAACTGTATTTCAATAAAGAAATTATATTATGCTAAAACATCTTGGGGTTTTCAGACTTGAGCTTATTTTTCATAAGGCGGCTCTGATAACGTGTGTCACCCTGGCTTTTTAGTCTATTTTGTTGTGTCTTGCGTTTTTATCAATTGTCTGAGACTTCTGTATAATAAATACATGTCAAGCGTATACTATATGTTTGTGTGTATATAATACACAAGCAGTTATTACACCAGTGCAAAAAAAAGGAGAGGCTACCACTAAAATTCAGAAGCAAATACAGTTTATAAGTCTCCTCTTCTACTCTTAATAATTGATGTGCAAATTGGTTAAATTTCTGATGTCATTGAAACAAAAAGCAGAATTTGGCATTTCAGATATACTTAGGAGTGATTGTGAACTGTTTTACATTCCTTCTGTAGGAATCTGACAGTAAGCAAACAATCCCTTGTTTTCTAAAAAAAAGGAGGTTGTTGATAGGGTGTCATGGATAGGAATTTACAAAACTTCTTTGATTTATTATCAGTAAAATGGCTAACTTCCTATTAACATTTAGTTACCAATTGATTAAAAATTTTTCAATATGTGTGTTAAGTTAATCAGTGACTTAATGGGATTTTGAAAATGAGATTCAGTCCTATTTGCTACACTGTGTGATAAGTATATATGCAAGCAAAGCAAAATAGATATATATATGTGCTCAAAGATGTGTCAATATTTAAGCATAAAAGAAGTAAAGGTCATGATAGCGACACTAGTCTGAAAGTTTCCCTCTTGATATTTGATGAGAATGTTCACACACTACCATTCCCAAGAGGCAATGGTCATCTCTCAGAGGGAGATAACTTAGCCTAAGGCCTTTCCATTTGTCATGTTGGCAAATAAGAACACACGTTACAGCTGGGAGGCATCCCAGGTGAAGTGGAGATTACTGGTCCAGCCTACTGCAATCCAGAGGAACTCAAAGGGCCTTCTGATTAATTACATACATATAGGGTTTTGAGTTAACTGGCTTATGATAGATAGTTAAATATTCATTTTAATGGTTTAGTATTCACTTTGGCTGCATTTGGAAGATGTCATGCTAGCAGAACTTTTCACTAGTTGCATCAGACCACCTCACTTGGACCATGATCCAGGTTATCAGGTGTGCAAGGGGGCATGACTGGTGGTCAGTCTCTTTCTCAGGTGATGATGGGGCCGCTTCCCAGGACACTGAGGGAGTGTCCAAATGCTCTGAATTCCAGCGTTGTAATGAGGGGGGTTCTTTTTGGAGAGTGCTTTGGTTAAACGATCATGGTTAACAGTTACTCATTGTGTCTGGTACATTGCAGCAAAATTTTAAGATTATTTTGCAACTGGTGGAAATGCTCTTTGGAATGATGGATGCCAAAGGAGCCGTAGCTATCAAATAAATATATTTAAATATCTAACCTGTATGTAAATATGCACAAAATTAGTTCCATGGAGTTTTTGGGAACTTTGAAATCGGTGTCATGTTTCAGCTTCTGTCTTCAGCCACAAACCAACTACCTGAGCTCTTCAGCTAAGGTAGCTTGCTTTGGAGTAGACATCCAACCTATTGAATGTCTCTCTCTTCTCCAGTAGTATTTGGGTTGATCCTGCAAGATTTAATATTTTTTTATCGAACCACTAGCCTGTCTATTATGTCAAAAGAAGATTTAAACTTCTAAAGGGTGTACTCAGCAGGGAATAATGAAGAAAATAGGTATTGAAAAGATGAGTGAGGAAAAAACTGCAGTGGGTATCATTTGTCACTGCTGAAACTCATTACTGATGTGAAAGAGATCTGTGAAGAGCTGAGCATTTCTGCTAGAAAATGTCAGAATCATGTTTAAGTGAGATTTGTAACAATACATGTGATGAAAATGAATGTTTCTTGCTGCTGTGCTGTGGTAAATCTGATGCTACAAGGAAGCATGCTATAAATATGTCCAGAGCAGTGACCATTGTCCTCCTAGTCCAATCCCTTCAGGTATAAAATGTTCATCTTGCATGGATGCATGGGCCACAGTCCCTCAGGAACATCTGCTCTGCCATGGAGCACCTTCTCCTCCTCCTTCTCCTCTTCTAGCCTTCATCTTCTCTGCCATTTTCATCATTCCCTCTCCATGTTGCCTTCTTCTCTCTCCCGTGTTTTCTGCCTTTCGTGCGTGCCCTGTAGTGGGTCAGTTGGAGCCAACTGGAACTGGTTGTGTCCTGCCCAGGTCAGCCTCCACCAGCACCTTGTACTGTGCACCCATTAGCAAATATAGTTTTAGTAGTTGTTTTTTTAAGAGTGTATGCCAGGAATATTGAAACGGTTACATTATTTGAAAAGCTATTCCAATATGAACTTGTTAAAGAAGTAGAAAATAATTCCTTTGGAGAATCACCAGTTTTGGGGGAGATAACTGCACATGTGTACTGACACACAGACACAGAAATGCAACACCCAATATTGATATTGCTGATGGACATTACGGACTGTTCGAGAATTATAACAGGACATCCTGGAAATAGTGTTTTGTATTCATAAGGATGGTGTTAGTTCTTCTCGGTGTTCATCAGAGAACACTGACAGAGAAGCAAGACCCCATGACTGTATTTTCTGCATTATAGTTGCTAAATTAAATAATAGGACTAGGTATGTATTTTTGTATGCAGTTCCTACCTTCTGTGCTGCATGGATCATGCAGAGTGGTTGATATGGCAATATAGATTTCATCAATAATAAGAAAATAATAATAATAATAATGAGAAGCTTTCAGGCGTTAAGAAACCAACAAATCTCTTACTGGTGCTATCTTTTAAGTCTATTGTCATTTTTCAGTCTAGGAAGTGTACTGGGAAACTACCACATCAAGAAAACAAGTTCACTTCAGCTCTAAAAGTTTCCATGGAGTATTAAATAGTTTAATGAAAATTATAAGAGTTTTTACTTGTATTTTCCTCCTAAATCAATATTTTGTAGGAAAATGACCCTAGACTGGTAGCATCTGTGAAGTGTTTTGATTGTAGAAAACAACTTTCACATACTAAACTAGTGTGACTGCCAGTTATGCTGAAGAATAAACACAGATTGCCTTAAAAATAAGACGTTTGAAGAGAAGTTTAACATTCCTAAATAAGGAATCTCTTGGATGTATTCATTTCTAAAGTGAACATAGAAATTTTCTGTGCTTTAAATGAATTGAAATTGATGTGATCTGAATGATTTGAAATGTACACTTGCATGCGTGAATGTGATAAAAATAACCAAATAGAGTACATAAATGCTTGAGTAATGCATGTTATAATTGTAATGCCTAGCTTTAGCATTAGCAAAAAGATTGCAATATACATGAACGGAAGGACATATTTTTAAATATGCAGCCAAAATGGACTGCAGTCAAATTTGAGCTAGCTAAAGCATTTGGAAAAAGTTCAGGTGGTTGGCAAGCCGTACGCTGGCTCTTAATGAATGCAGGATATACTGCCATCTTCTTCTGGGTGTGTGGATGGTTTTTTTCTATATTTTGATTTAAGTGAAGTTTTTGGATAATTTATGTTTACTTGGTTATATTCCTATCAACTCCCCTCCTGCATCCCAAATATCTTTTTTTTTTTTTTAAAAAAGATAAATATTCATCTGTCATTCTGGCAAGGAGTCTGTTACATATTTCGCATCATGGTGGGTGTGGTATGTTGTTCAAAAATTGCATCCTGATGAGAGTTAGTTCATGTTGGCTTGGCAACAGGTTTTTTTAATTTAATTTCTTCCATCCTAGGTGTTGTGAGAATATATAATCTAGGTGCCCCTCTTTCTATGAAATCACCTATTCTGATAAGTCTTTGCATCTGATGAACAAGGTTCTCAGACAACTGTGAGTCATTGGTGAGCCCCAGTCCTACAGGTTTCTGTTTCCAACATTATATTTTTTTCTCCTTTTAAACTGCCAAATGCAATACACTAGGCATCTAACACCTCTATCGGAGCAGCTTGTGGTTAGGTCATAATGGATTGATTGGCCTGCCTTCTGGTCAACATCCATTCTCACAAGTTGCTGTTTTTGTGGGTTTTGCCCAGATGAGCCAATAGGACATTCATAACTAAATGTATTTACATGGATTTTTTTCTCAGTTTCTTTTTTCCCCCTCTTTCTTTTGAAGAAGCTAAAAATCAACACAGATTCTGGGGCGCAGGGGTTTTGAAGGAATGCATTATCTCTGCTATTTCCCTTCTCTATGATATGCTACCATAGTGCTTGTGGTTAAACATCATTCGCTGTTTCCCACAGAGAAGAATTTTCTTCTGAAGCTGGACTTGGCACATCATGGCCCATCACCACACAGCCACTGAGCTAGCAAGAGTAGTTACTGTCTGTTCACTCTGCAGGGCGCTGCTATCTAGTGAGATCACCTTTGCACATCATTTCTCTGTAGCACCAAAAATAATTTATCACTAGAAGACCTATTTCTATGTTCACGTCTGGCTAAAAACAATACTGCATCTTATGTATATGTTTTGGGTTTGGGTTTTGCTTTTTTTGGTTTTGGGTTGTGGGGTTTTTTTGGGTTTTTTTTGACACCTTCTTAGTACTTTCCAGTTGATAACTCACACAGTTCTCCATTTCCAAGCTATTTAGTCAATGTGATGGCTCTCGGGTAGCTGCTGTTGTGAGTTGTCATTGTGATCTGACATTTCCTCAGCGGAGATAGCAGGAAGTTTGCTTCTTTAAAGGCCATGAAATCTGGGGCCGCCTGCTTGTTTTTCTTATAAATCTGAGAATATTGATTCCTGCAAAACCTCTTCACAAATGCCAAAGGGAGTGGAAAAAAGAAAAAACAAACATTTTCTTCCCCTTTCTACTTCATTCTTGTCTACGTTTCTTTCAACTTGCAGAAGTTGTTTAGATGTGTGGGTCCCTAACACCATCCTCTTTACAAGGCCTTGAGATGCTATGAAGCAATAAGTGTGACAGTACCTTGCAATCATTTTATTAAAATAAAACAATCAAGATTAATTTGCTGCTTCTTGTTTCTTGTAAGTGCATTCAGACTATGGACATACTCAAGGCATTTATAAATATCCCTCGTGCCAGGGTTAGTTTTGGCAGCAGGAAAGATAGATGCCATTCTGAGATTTGATGTCCAGCCTTGCATTTGATGAAAGAGGGATGACAAAGTAGTAGAGAGACAAGAAAGTTTTAATTAAGTGTGATATTTCCAGGATGATCTGATGACTTAGATCCTATCTAATGACTCAGCAACCTGAAATGGCTTGTGCGTGGTAGGTAAGAAGAAAGTCATCCTTCATGTTGTTATCCCTTGCTTCATATGTATAACCAGGAGTGATTGAAACTTCTCTTAGGATTGGAAACCTCCAGCAACCTAATATGATTCCCCTGATATTACACAGTGCTTTCCTTAATTTTATATATGGATTTGATGAGTGGACAGTTTAGTGGATAAGAAACTGGTGGAATGACCATATTCAAGGAGTAGTGGTCAATGGCTTGAAGTCCAGATGGCGATCTGCGACGAGTGGTGTCCCTCAGCGGTCCTTACTGGGACTGGCGCTGTTTAATATCTTCATCAATTATATTGACAGTGAGATTGAGTGCACCCTCAGCAAGCTTGAAGATGATACCAAGCTGAGTGGTGTAGTTGCCACACTGGAAGGATGGGATGTCATCCAAAGGGAACTGGACAGGCTGGAGAAGTGGGCCTGTGCAAACCTCATGAAGTTCAACAAGGCGAAGTGCAAGGTCCTGCACCTGGGTTGGGGCAATCCCCAATATCAGTACAGGATGGGGAATTATGTGGTTGAGAGCTGCCCTGCAGAGAAGCACTTGGGGGTGCTGATTGATGAGAAGCTTGACACAAGCCGGCAGTGTGTACTCGCCACCCAGAAGGCCAACCATATCCTGGGCTACATTAAAAGAAGCGTGGCCAGCGGAACGAGGGAGGTGATTCTGCCCCTCTACTCCACTCTAGTAGTTCTGCCCCTGCCTGGAGTATTGTCTACCTCTGGAATCCCCAGCATAAGAAGGATATGGAACTGTTGGAATGAGTCCAGAGGAGGGCTACAAGGATGATCAAATGTCTGGAGAGTCTCCCGTATGAGGACAGGCTGAGAGAGTTGGGGTTGTTCAGCCTGGAGAAGGCTCCAGGGACATCTTATAGCACCCTTCCAATACCTGAAAAGGACCTACAAGAAAGCTGGGGAAGGACTGTTCACAAAGGCTTGTAGTGATCGGACTAGGACCAATGGGTATAAACTGGAGAGGGGCAGATTTAGACTAGACATAAGGAAGAATTTCTTCACAATGAGTGTGGTGAGACACTGGCACAGGTTGCCCAGGGAAGTCGTGGCTGCTCCATCCCTGGAGGTGTTCAAGGCCAGGTGGGACGAGGCCTTGGGCAGCCTGATCTAGTGGGACATATTCCTGCCTATGGCAGGGGTGTTGGGACTGGATGATCTTTAAGGTCCCTTCCAACCCTAACTATTCTATGATTCTATCTGTCTCGTGAATAAAAGCTGTGTGTGCACGCTTGTGGTTCTTGGTTAACAGTATGTTACTATATCTGTCTTGTAAACTGGTACAGCTGAGAAATTTCAGTTCAAGAAAGAATAAAAGCAAAGCGGTGTTAGAGGAGGCACAGGGTAGATTTCTATAAGTGCCTAAAATGAGGGATTTTCTGTTTATATTTTTGGGTTTAGTATGATGAAAATTGTCCCTAGTTTCTGTGATGGGAGTAAAAGGTTTGAAGGGTTTGACTTTAAGATATAATCCTTGAAGCATTATATATTTTTGATTTCTCTTTTTATGTTTAGACATTTTATTATCTTGTTTGCATTTCCTGTCTGCCTGGCAGGTTTTTCAATGGGTTCTTTTTGTTTTGGGTTTGTTGTTTTTTTTTTAAATTAAATAACATGAAGAAGTGAGACCTCTTAGACTATTCTTCATAAGTATTACTCTTTCTGTCAATCTAAAAAATGGCAAAATGTTTGTTAAACATCATATCATGTTGTATACCTGTTTTGATTTTATAACGTTATCTACAATAAATTAAGTAGTACTCATTTATCTTTCAAAATCTATGTAAAGTATCACTGCAAGATTCTTTATATTGCTGGATCTGAAGATTCTGTATCAGGGAGTTTTGTGCATGGTTTTTGGAGGGACATGTCATTTACATTTGAAAAGAAAATTACAAGAATATGGTTCTAGAATAGAGTGTAAATTTTTTACTTGCCAAATACTCTGCAACCACCTGTAGCGAAGGGGATAAGTTACCTTGCTGTTCTTACAAGTCACAACAGGGCGAGATCAAATACACGAATTACAATGGTCATAATGTGCATTTACCCAATCTCACCCGAGGGCTGTATAATTTGTCCTTAAGAGGAATGAGACAATTGTATTTCATTTCCTTTAAGATGCTCGCTGGATATGGATACCTTCTCGGCAGTCTACTAAAGACAGCTTGGATGATATGGTATATCATGTCTCTGTGTGATTAGACTTCTTGGTTTGTCTTCTGAAAAGAAGAGATTAAAATAATAAAATACAAAAAGACACAAACAAACAAACTAAAGAAAAATCCCTTTATTCCAGTAGACAAGAACTATCTGCTTTATCTGAAGCAAGATTATTTGATTTTCCAAAAAAATAGCTAGGGAGATGAGAGTCTAGATTCACAGAGCTCCTCAAGGAGCAGGATTTCTTCTTTAGCCCAGTGATTCATGCACATAGGCAAGATATAGGAGGCACAAATTATTTTCTGCCACAGAAGATTTCAACTTATATTTTTCATAGTCACTGTACTATAGGGACAGGGTGCCTGCTGGCCGACTAACAAGTTCCTGGACCCCTGGTACATGGTCCTTGCTCAGTTACACTTTTGACAACCTAAGCAAGGTGAAATGGTCAACGAGGCTGTGTGGGGTTGTGCTACCCAGTGTGAGTGCTGACAGGCTCCCTTGGACTGAGGTGGTGGTGTTAAGTAGAGAAGAAAATTGAGTCTGAATCCTAAATGGTTGGTTTAATTGCTTGTGTATTGATTATGTGTGTAGACATTTCTCACAAGTGGTGTCTCTCCAAGTAAGCAGGGCAACAAAAATTCTGTTTTCCAGTAAGCTTGTACTTAATGAAAAAAAAAAAAATTCCCAGTACTGCAGACCCTCATCAGAGATTTGTCTTTAGCTTGCAAGGGCTGTATCACATAAATGAGAACTAATTTAGCACAGTGGCAGTGCAAATGGGCAAAGAGAAGGGTTCATGAGCCCAGATTCAGGTGAACCAGTTTAAGACTGGAATTCAAAGGCAACAGCAGCCTTCTGGATAAATAACTGGTGCCCTTTGCTTGAGAGGCAATTGCTGGTAGGAGTTATGCAGAAGTCCTGTCTTAAGTCTTCTAAAACCCTGTGTCTGTAGCGTGACAGTTAAATCCTGCAGCAGCGGCCTTTCTGTGCTAGAGATATTACCCATCCAACCTGGAACTGGTCTAGTGATAGATTACTCAAAAAGATTAAGTCAAGGCTTTATTTTCAATTCTACTTTCTGCCATTTAGCCTTAAATACATTTATAGTGATTGACCTGAATTGGTAAAATTCATAATGCAATTGTTATGAAATATAATAGTCCTTCTTTTAATACTGTGCTAAAGAGTAAATGCATGGCATACAAAGTAAACATGATACTACAGTGTGCCTGCGTTGGATGAGTTGGATTTTTTTTTTCCCTGTAATTTAGGTTGCTTTAAGTATGTGCTAGTTTAGTTCAATTTTGAAGGCCTGGTCTTTAGTTTAAGTTGCTGGAAGTCATAGTATATCTGGCCACGACCCTTTCCTGTTTATACCAGCTTGAAAAAACAGGTGATATTATAGATGGAAGCTATAGGGTAAAAACAATAAAATCTAGAAAGGTGGCATTCCCTTTGGCTGTTTTTTTAAATGAATGTGGAAAAAAGCGTGACTGTCTGTAATTAATGGGAAAGCTGGACAAAAAAAGCAATCTTTGCCAGCCAGCAATTTCTTCTTCTGTCTCACAGATGTCTGTCTCCCTAGTATCTGTTTGTCTGTCTTTATGTAAAGGTTTCCCTGGTCTAGTTTGTCCAGACCTACTTAACATCACAAGGATGCGTTATTTAAAAATCACCTTACTTGAAGTGGCCAAGTTTCTTATTTGTAGAATTGCTAATCCTCTCTATTTCAGTTGCAGGAAAGTGGGCATAGCCTGTGTTTTAAAATGGTTGCCCTACTAATTTTATCATTCTTCATGTGAGCAGCGTTCTCTATGAAGCAAGCATATTGTTTTGTCTAATATATTTTTCATAACAACAGTACTGTTAACAATTCCCTTTGCAGTTGTATCTATTAAAAATAAAACAATGATATCAGTCCACTGAAACAGTATGATGTACTACAGTCTTCCTTCGTGAAAGGAGAAATCACTTCACAAATAACAGTAGTCCCTAGCTCTGCAGCAGGATGTACTAGTGTGAATCTCTAAGCCTGTGCCAGCTCCTGTTAACAGCAAAAAGAGGATAACCAAAGGCAGTGGGCAGTTTACATATTCTGCAGCCAGAGTAGTTTCTATTTCTGTTACATTCCCAGGTAAAAAAATCTGCATGTGAATAAGGCTGTCCTTTAGCTGATAGAAACACGTGATACAGCAACAACTCAGTAGGTACATGGTTACGAGGCAGTAAAATATGGTCGACTGGGGATTATATCTCAAAACTAACTGTTGCCCGAACATCACATTTGTTGTTCTTGAGAAACAGCTGAATCAGATTCTAGAAAAGGTGGCATATGAGGATGGCTTGAGATCTGCAGCCCTCTGAAACTTCCTCCCGCCTCATAAGAGCTTTTGCCACCTATTTCATTGTTGTTCCCCTGTGAAATCTGCAAAGCTGGTTTTGGTCGACTTGGAGACCATCTCAAGAATCTGTACATGGAAATACAACGGTAATGAGCTCTCAGGCTCCACTGTGGAAGTTCACATACAGGACTTTACTTTTAGTTGTAATCACAATTTTAGATTGCCACTAAAACCTCAGAATCTTTGGATGAGTTAAGTGTTGATTGGTGCCAAGCAGTCCAAACAATGTGAGATGACAGGAAAGAAAAGCATTGCTCAGTGGAAGAAACTGTTGAGGCTGTTAAATCACGGGGAAACTGTGTTAAATAGGGCTTCTTAGTGCATTTCCAGGACCGTGTCCTTATTTTTCAAATAGATTAAGTCTAGGAACAGGGCTGTGTGGGTTTATCATTGAAGGGTTTTGGGTTTTTTTCTGCTTTAAATGTTCTACCAATTTCTGGTTTTGCAGTTTTCAGAGAGGCAAGAAGATGTTAGGCTAACTCTTTGCCATTCTTTATTTAACATCCTTAGATTTTAACGCTATTTGGATTTGGGCCTAGAGACAGCAGTAACGTTAAGACTAAGAGGATTCTTTTTTTTTTTTTCCCCTCATTGCTGTGTTTCCCCTTTTATTTCTTACTTTGAGAAGAGTGGTAACTTGGCAGTCCTTACATGTGTTTCAAAATTCTATGCAAATCATCTTATTCTGTTGAATTTTACGTTGCTCCTCTCCCTTCATACAAAATAACAAGGAACAAAAGCTGCATTAATTCCAATGTCAATTTCAAGCTAGAAAAGGCTTTCATTTTCTATTGTCAGGACAAAATCACTGGGTTTTGGGTCATCTGTTGCACTAATACCAAGTATGTGTGTGTGTTAATTGAAGCTTTAAAAAGGACTGACCTTTGTCTGTGGCTGGATGACTTAAGCCTTAGAAATGCAGGCAGCTTCCATAAATGATAGAGGCTCTGAAGTTGAAGCCTATCTTTTTCACTTATTTTTGTATTTGGCCCATGCACCTTTTTTCAGAATATTGCTGCGCACAAGTAGAAGTTGGAAACATCCATGGGATGTTTTTCTATGTATACATACATATTTGTTTGTATGGGTGCTGCAGACATACAAAATGAGAAGAAGCTTGCATATGATTTCAAAAAAAAAAAAAAGATTCTGGTGTATCAACTACATTCCTACTAAAAACAAGCTGCTATCAAAAGCATCATGGGTGAGGGCGGGGAAAAATGCAGGCTAACTAACACCGGTTTAGTATATAGCAGCCTGAAATTCCTTTGCCAATAGTGGAAAATAATTGATTGTTTGGCACTTGAGAAATGACAATATGTGTTTGTTTATGTCCTTGCTAATTCATAGGCAAAGATCCGGCATAACTGTTGGAGAAGTCAGAAAACTTCACACCTTTCACACCTAGTGAAATGAGATTAGGGCTATTTCCTAAGCTTAAGCTTCCTTCTTTATACAGGTTCTGCAGAAATGGACTAATAGATGATGGAATAATGTACTAGAATTATGCAAACTCATGCATTACAATGCATTTTGAAATTATTCACTCTTGGCAGCTCATCAGCTGTAATTAAATTTCTGAAAACTGACCTTCTTCCTTTTTTTCTGTGGAACGCCTCTTGCAGCACACTAATGAGATGTGGTGGCAACAGTAGGCAGTATCTTTTCTTTGATCACACCAGCCCAATGGCAGAAAGACCATGTAGGCATTACTACAATGCCCTTGGCAGTGCTCGTGTTACTGAGAAAATTGTGCTTTCCTCAGTCCTAAAGAAATGGTTTTGAAACTTCAGCATTTTTTCTATTGTGCATGCAGGATTTAAACAGCAGACTTAGGCATTTAAAGTGCCACTTACATATATATAGACCTACCTTTTACTGCTTACCTAAGTACTGGGCAGAAAGAAAGATTTGTGTTTTAGGAGTCTAGCTTTTCAGATGTGCTTCTTAATCTGTTGAATACTTCAGATATTGTGGTAAAATGGGAGTAACTATACTTGCTTACTTTCAAAAAGTACTGGACATGTCTGAATGAAAAAAATACTGTTTATGTCAGTTCTGTTCTCTTCTTTGCCTCTTTGCTGTCCTGCGGCATGATATCTGTAGTACTTCTGATCAGACAGTGGTAAGTAGTATTCTGATTTTGTGCCAGTTAAAAGGCATCCCTGCAAGCTATGCAAGCTGAATGATGGTGAGTTCTTTTTTCCACATGGGTGCAGAGCTCAGTACTGGAGCTAAACACACAAGTATGGTGCCCCAGAGGCATTTGACATCTGAAGCAAATATTCTCGAGTTTTGTGACTCCTCTGTGATGTGGAGTAGAAAAAGCAAGCTGAAGAAAATGATGCTATTTGCAGTCCCCAACAAAGAGCTCTCAATGTACTCAAAGAAGCCTGATTTCTCATTCACGTCCAGCAGTGACAGGCCAACTCACTTGAAACTCATGAGGTGATACCAATGCAAAATGAGTAAATGTGCCAAAAAGGCAGAATACTGTAGTGGAATCAATGCTCTTGTTGTACAGAATTATTGTGGCAGTGTGTCTCATGAAAAGGCCTGCAGAAAGGAGAGAAAATATCGTCAGTCAATACATGAAATGCTCTACCCACAGGATTAAGGACTGGAATGAAGTTACTAGTATCTGAAGTATGCGGTGAACTCTGCTGCTTAGATCAAGTAGCAATTACAGTTTTTAAGAGAGCTAGGAAGAAAATTGCAACTTCAGTTTGAGGGAAAAGCAAGTGAGTTCAACTGCTTCATGCCATGAGGTGTTCCAGCACGTGGCGCTGCTGCCTTGTGCTACATAGGCTGTGGGAAACTACTTCTGCTTCAGTTTTGGTAGCTGAGACTGCTTGGGTTTTCCTCTCCACATGGTTTTGTGTTTATCAGGGAGAAATACAGCTCTAAAATGCGACTTAAAGGCAAAGGGAAGCTTTGCCTTGGATTCAAAATAGGATTTGAGTCAATTAATCTCTTATTGTTTGGGTACGTATTTTGTTGGACACATCCCTTCATTGCCAGAGATGGGGTTTATATCTCTTGGCAATCTTTTTTTGCCATGGTGTGCATGGTTTAGAACAACTATTGCTTCCTATTAAGGTTAAGTGTTTAGTGTTATCCAGATACTCCTTATTGAAAAATGTATATTTTCCATTTCAGAGTAAGGCAAATCTCATTTTTTTTGTGACATTGGAAAACAGTCAAGAGAAAAGAAAAACTATATTACCTTCTTTTCCTGGCATCTCTTGCATTCATTAAAGGCAAAGCAATCTCAGTAAAAGGTTGCGACTGGCACCAAAGGAACACTGCAGCATTGTTATTCCTGGAGTAAGAGAGCAAAAATAGACTCTCAAACTTACACACATTTTGTCTTCTCTTTCCTTCTCTTCACACACTGAGGCTGCTGCCAGGTCTGGCTGCTGCTTTGTCTGTAACATACACCAAGCTGATTTTTCCAGAGTGCCCTTTTAACTGACACATTTGTCAATGCATTTGGCTATCTACCACTCCAGCTGTTACAGTATCATTGTCACTGGCCTCCTTGCTGTATTTATGCTCGTGTTGCAGTAACCCTCATCCTCCTCCTTGATATCTAGATGGATTTTCTTTTACTTCCCAATTGCAAATCTTACTGCCTCATCACTTACTGTATAATATTTAACATCTATCTCTGTGACCTCAGAGCTGGGATTACATCCCTTTACTCTTCACATTCCTTTATTGTTGTTCATTGCAAAAACCTATGGATTCCCTTTTTTTTGCTATCTCCATGTGTTCTACTAGTACTGTTTTTCTAAATGTGGTGTTCTGGGTTTCACTATTTTATGTGATATTAGTGGATATTTAGCTTCTCTGAGGTTGTTAGGAGTAATCACACTGCAAGTCAGACATGAAAGCGTGTTGAAGATGCTTCTAAGTAATACGAGCTGTGACGCTGAGTTCCTCTGTTGCTGGTACCAGATCCCTAATCTGATAGAAGTATATGTCTTGCTCCAAAATGCCTCATCAAGAGTCTTTATTTTCCAGGAGTTGAATTTTCTGTGCATGTTTTTCCACTCCACCTTGCTGCAATGCTTCATGATTTCCCTTCAGTAATTTGTATCTGTAATTTGCCTTGTGAAACAATTATTCCTTTATTGAATACTACTTCTATGTTCCTCATGTCTGCTGACATTTTGTCTTATCCACCAAGATTTAGTCTCCCACCTACAGCTCCACTTTTACTTACTTCATTCATTCTCTATTAAGTACATGCCAATGGCTCAATATTGTGACACATGCCCACCATCTCTCATAATCAACAGAGCTTTTGCTCTGGGTCACTATGCATCTGGAACTTCTTGTCACTTAATCCTGTTATTGTAGGACACATCACCTTGCCTTTCAACTCTTTCTTCTTTATAAAGTGTAGTTGTTTTGGGCTCAGAACACGAAATGCTTTCAATGGCACGCTAATGCACAAAACAAACAATGAAAAGCTTCAACAAAAGACTTAGTTTTCTGTCTTTGTGCATGTTTTAACTTGGCATGGAAAACCATTTTCTGGCTTTGCATTCTGGCCTTGGGTAAGTAATTCTCCTTGGCACATCTGTTTTTTTTCCTTCTGTGAAATAGAGATGAAGATGCTACAAATAAAAGTGTTCTATAAAAGGTAGTTGATATTTTTATTCTCGTCAGGATTGTTATTCCGTCTGCCAGTGAAATAAGCACAATGTCTATTCTTAGCAAATAATAATGGTGATAGCTGTTTTGACTCGTCTAAGGTTTTCTTGAGTGGCTAAGTTGCTAATGGAACTGATGTTCTGAACTCCTACAGACTTTTTCAGTTTTTTTACCCCATGCATTTTTTGCAACTGATGTACTGGTTTGCTTTCTTTTTATTCTCTTACAAAGCTATTTTATCCTGATGTAGAATCTATTTCCCTTTTTCATGGCAAAGATCTGGCCTTAGTATTGTTTGCTCTTCAAATTGCTCTGTTCTATTCACTTGTCTAGTAGAATTGCCTCTTTTTTTCCCTAAAAATAATAATTAAATGTGTACCTTTTTTTTTGGCTTATGAAACTGCTTCTCTCTCTACAATGCCACATTCAAAAAACCCAAGTTGGTCTACTGTCCCCTTCGCAGAACATTCCCTGAACATTTGCTGTTTGCAGCTATGGAAAGAAAGCTCTCCCAGATCACTCTTCACTGATTTATTTTGCTTTGGGGGATGGTCTTGTTTTGAGCAGTATTGTTCAGTAATATCTATGCTTGGGATAATGCCAAGCTCATCCAGGGCAGCGCAGGCAGCTCTTTCCATTGTAGGGCTTCCAATTAAACTAATGCTACCAGCTGTGTGTTCTTTTGTCTGCCCTGGACTAGGTTGTGGTATTGTGCTTCTCACTGCATCTCTTCAGCAGAGCCTGTTGTCTCCACACTAATAGTTTGGACAAGAAAGGGGAGCCATGAAACATGAGCATCTAGAAATAGAGATGTAAAGGACCTTTTAGCAATGTGAATTATGCTAAGAAATGAGTCCTCTAATATTGGAAGGAAAAGTTGGGGGGTATTTAGATCATGCAAATGTGTTTTACAAAGGTGCCAAAGTATTATAATAGTCACCAAAGCATAAAAGAAATCTGATTATTCATCCAAAATTAGTAATGTTAGTAAGTTACGGCAGAGATGTGACTAGGATATGAGCCCTCAGATTCTCAGCCTGATGCCAAATCGTCTAGATCTTCTTGTTTCTTGACAGTAGAGGAGATGTGGTGAAGTAAGGGGTGGGGGGCAGAATTAAAAAAGAATAGATAGAGGAGGAAACATGAAAAGGGAGGGCAAATTTCTTTGGCTGGCTGGAGCTGATCCTGGGAAGGTAGGCAGAACAGGTAATGAGAGAATGAAAGGCAATCTTCCACAATGCTCAGGGGAAGAAAAAGCAGATAGGATAGTAAAGTTAGATCTAACATAGAAAGGCTGGAAGGGAAAATTGCCTGACTGATAGGTGGCAACGAAACTGTAATTTTTGTCAAATTACATCAAGTTCAGTGTTTTATTCTCTTAACCAGACTGTTGCCCTGGCTTGTTTTGAGCAAGTCCATAAAATGAGAATTATTGACAGTCAATGTTTAACCAGGTTTTATTGTTACTGGTTTTTTCCCCCAACACTTCTACACAGACTTTCAGAGAACACAGAACTACAGTAAATCCTTATGATTTAATCAGGATGTTATATTTTGATAAAATTTTATCTTTAATTTTATATCAAGCTGCTCTAAGTCTCAGCCTTTTTGTTTCTGTGTGGTTTCTGATCTGCAGCAGGAAGGCTAGCTGTTAATAAGGGTATCAGACACTGAGCTCCTTAATAACTTCTCAAATAGTGCTGGTTAGAAAAATTAAAAGTGCTAGGGCAAAGATGAAGTAAGGGATGGAGGGATGGAGCAGCTATACAGTAGACTAAAGTAATATATGCTTCATCATTAAATAGATAATCAAGTGTAATCTACCAATGATTATACATGAAATAAAACGTTTTCTTTTTGCTGAATGGATAAATGGAAATTGCTCATGTAACATTTTGAGCAGGAATGCTGGCAGTGGGTTAGATTTGGCTTGTGTCCATGAGGGATCAGCACAAAAAAACCTCAGGATTTTTGAGTCATTATTGGAATCTAGGACCACATTTCCTTGCATTAGCTGATTTTTTTTCAATAGGCTACGTTAATTTTGCAGATCCTAGAGGTCAATTTTGTGATGCTTCTCAAGCTCTTTCACCAATGAATATCACTGCAATGGATTTAATGTATTCAACCTCCTCCTTTCCCTGTGTCTCTTGAGCCACTGGAACTCATATTGAAATTTTTTGTAAGAGTACTGACTGGCACAGTCTCCACTTTCCCTGTCTGTCAGGGCTACAGCCTCTGTTTACTTCTCAACCATAGGCACCCTGAGAAACTATAGTACTTTTTTGGGAGTACCCTTCTGTCCATATGCTAGAGGAGATGGTAGCTAAAACCACCTTCAGCTGAAGATTTGTGGTCATGTAGTATTTTTTAAATGCTGGGCCTTTTAAAATATTTTTCAATGCACTTCATGCTTCTGGAAAGGCAAGGAACCATCACTCCTCTGAGATAAAGCATGTGCGCGATTGTTGAACACAAGGCGAAACCAGATTTGAAAAATATAGGGAGATACACTGCTCTTTTTCTGCCTGATGTGCAACTACCTGAAAGGAGATTGTGGAGAGCAGGGAGCTGGCATCTTCTCCCAAGTGACAGGGGACAGGACAAGAGGGAATGACCTCAGCTCTGCCAGGGGAGGTTCAGGTTTGAAATCAGGAAAATAATTTTTCACGGAAAGGGTCATTGGGCACTGGAACAGTCTGCCCAGGGAGGTGGTTGAGTCACCATCCCTGGAGGTGTATAAGGCACGGGTAGATTAGGGACATGGTTTAGTGATTGACAGGAATGGTTGGACTTGATGATCTAGTGGGTCCTTTCCAACCTAGCGATTCTGTGATTCTGTGTGGCGAACTGCAAGACACGTGCCCTCTGTTTACCTCTGTAGAACAGAAGAGAAGAGCTGCAGTTTAGCTTGAAGGAAAAAAAATAAGTTTGGACTTCTGTCCAAAAAGAGAACTTGCAGAGCCTACTATTTGACAGCCTGTGCCATCTGTGCTTCTTTCAGGCTCACACTTTGCATCCTGCAAAAGTTGGTATCAAAATTCCCTTCTTATATAAATCTTGCCTCCCTCCGAATATGAGAGACTTCCGTTTTATTTTAGCAATGAATTAATAAACTTTTGTATGATGGGTTTAATGTTACCGTAATCAGTAAAGTCTTTATGCAGGAGGAAATCTGACCCAGAAGAGACTCTCACAAAATGCTTTTCAGTAGAAAAATCCAAAAGTAGTTGTGGTGTCTTGAACAACAGAGATGCACATTTGCTCTCTGGTAATACTTTTTACTCTTAGATATCAGAAGTTTGGATTATTTTTCCCAAAGAAAGAAATCCCAGGGCTTATGAGGCACAGCTGTTAAGACTCAAACACAAGTTTGTTTTACAGTCAGAACAACCCAAAATCCCTTAAAGGTTAATTACAACTGAATTTAAAATACTGTTAGCAGTCCAGGTTGTGTAAAATGTAGTGGAGGCTAGGGGGAGATTGGATAATATTTACAAGGAACATGTAAAGGAAGTGGCTTTCTATAACCTTATCAAGAAAAGGAACAGGATAGAATCCGTTATCTGCACTGCAGAAGAGATTATTCTGTAAAATCCAGTAAATAATATTTCTTTCCCTCCAACTTACCCTTATTTCCTTCTGAATAGTTTTCATGATATATTAAAGATGTGCTGTCACTCATCTTGAAATAATTCACTTCAAGTCTGGGATGAACCATTGTGTTATGAAAGAAAGATAATTTACAAGAGCAGAATGTCTATCCAAAGTGACTAAAAAGATCTATCGAAAATTTGATGCCAGTCTCACTTGATCACGGGTCTCATGATCACATTTTATCCTTACTTCTTGCCTGTGAGATTATGAATATCAAAGAATAAGGCCTGTAGTTTGTCTGTTTAAACTTCTTGTAAGTTTTCATGGGTCTTTTCTTGTGAATACATTACACGTCTGCAAGGAATTAATGTTTTGGGACTGTTATTTAAAGGTGACAAAGATCTAAAAAATTGTGTTGTGCTTAGCATAACCACTTAATGAGGAGGGAGCAGAACATCACAGTGAAAGAAATTCAGACTTCTGCCTTATTCCTTATCCTTTGCAGTAGGGAATTTGCATGTTGTGGTCCCTCAGTCTTCATCAGCATCCAGAAACTAAGAAAGGCTTTGAGTAGCAGCCAGCAGTGTATTATTATTCTCAAAGTAAACAAGAAATGATAGCTTATCTTTTCAAGACTAGATAGAAGTTCTGATTGGCTAATGTACAATTATAGGTGCTCAAGTCTCCTGATGTTGTGTTTTGCCCTGTGAATCAGTTGTTTATCCTGATTTGGATGTGGATTAAGACAAACAGTGTGATGGAGGGGAAGATCAAGTTCCAGAATGCATAAATAAATCTGTAAATACTCTCTTCATGGCTAATGTATGGAGAAAACCTGAAGTTCTTATGGATTAGATTTTTCTTCCTGGCCTTTGACTGGATTTTAGATTTCTGGCTATTTTGTTGGAATGGAGAACAAATTTGAGAGTCCTTCTAGGGAACCTGTGATTCATCTGGTGGTGAATTGTACAGACCTCAAAAGAGAGGAAAAAGTTTTTAAAAAGTTTCTATGTAAAGGTTGTTGTTTTTACTTTATTTAACCAGCAATTTAAATAGAAGCAAAATTAGACTCAAAATCAGTATCCAGTGATCTCATACTACTTTTTTTTTTTTAACTTGGCTTCTTTATGGTGTATGAGGGTGATTTGGTATGATTTATTATCAGGAAAGAAAGGGAGAAATAAGTAAGGAGTTGCTCACATTTTTAACAACAGCTAAATCTCAGTAGTCCTTTTTATTGGTGCTTCTTATTTATTACTGCATCTATTTTTTAAACATTCTCTTATTTATAGATTTTTAGTAGTTATTTAAGGATCTGCCGTTTTTTCCATTTTACGGAGAATGCATTTTAAGACACATTTGTGACCACGGCCGTTTAAATTCTGCTTTGCTTGAAGTGCTTATACAAGCTGATAGCCTAGATGCAAACTATTTATTAAAAAATGCTTTGGCTATGCTCTTTATTTTAAAAAATAGCATAATGAAGACAAAATTAGTTTTTAAATTTTCCTTATATGCTCTGCCAAACTAACTTAGAAGAGATTTTACTCTAAAAGATCACTTTTTTTTGTTACTGGCAGTCAGCCCACCAGTATTGGAAATTCAGTAACTTTGCTTCTTGAAAAAGACAAGATAAGCTGAAGAGTTAAATGTAATGCTGGGTGTTTGCCAGTGTGTGCTAGACATCCTATGTGCTGTATGTGCTATGTATATCTACAGTGGAGAAATGTTTTAAATTATCTGATTTTATAGATGTTCTTGACATTGTGTCTATGCCATATTTATATTCTGTGATCAATTTTCTTCCTTTCCCTGGTCAAGATTCAGTTTTTAATAGCATCTGCTGTCTGGTCCTTGTGCGGGCAAATTAGTGTCTGGACAACTTATATTTAAAGATAACTTATGGTATAGAACAGTAGTGTTTCATAAACACCGTTTACTAATTTTCCATTACTTCTTTCTTCAACTTGCCGTGGAGCTGTGTACAAGTCCATTTGAATTTGACATTTCTGCTGCCCTGACTGAGGTCTTAAAAGACACAGCAATATTTTTCTTTCTTTAGTTGATGGCAAACTAATATTCCTTGATCATATTGTCAGTAGACTAAATACCAGCTTGGAAATACAATCTCCAAGAAGGTCATGGCAAATTCAATTGCAGCAGAGTTTTGAATGGCAAGATAGCATTTAAGTCCTTTTATATATATATATATATGTATGTATGTATGAGTGTGTGGACTTCTTTAACATAAATAGAACGAAATATAACTTTGATATTTCAGGCTCAAGAAGGGAATGCACCCAGAATTTCAAATATATTTGAACTAGAGGTTTTATTCAATTTATACGATACAGTTGAAATATTTGGATCACCAGGAATAGTGATTTGTTTGTGAGAGTAAAAAAGGGTTAAGAAAACATGTAGACCTCAGTCTTATGCTTTTTACCAATCAACTCATCTGCCAAAGTTTTGCATGGCTAGGGAATGTATTCACATTGTACATGATATTTTGACATATTGTATAGGCTTTACTTTGTATGTGTATGTATTGTAGAAATTATATTCCTGTTCACAGAAAAATCCCACCAAACCGACTCAAAGGCAAACTCTGAAACTCATGCACTCATTTTCTAGAAAAAGCCTGCCTTTGAGATAACAGCCCTTTCCTCAGCAGCTAACTCTCTGTGTATTAAATACTTTCTAAATGTACAGGAATAAGGTCCATTTGCGAGCATAATTAAGTGCATATTTCCCCAATCCAGCACACACAATTTTCATGAGTGTATTGTGGAAGAAGGAGCCACGTGGGCAACTTCACTCCTGAGGCTATTGTAACAAATGTTGTGCAGTATCAAGAGAGAAGATTTTAATCCTTTATTCGGTTTGTTTGCCAGTATTAGAATTCGGCCCTGTGGAGCTAAATGTTCCATGCTGTTTTCTTCCCTTTCATGTTTCAATAGCAATTTTCACCAAAAGTATGTTTCTCACTTCATAGCATTACAGGGAGTGTACTGCTTGTTCTCAGTCTGAAAATGTGCCTAGAAATTTAGGCATTTTTTGGCAACTTTTGTAATGCAGTTTGGTGGTTTTATTTTTAAAAGTCACGTTTGAGAGAGTGGACGGTCACACTACATATTTTATTTGAATGGATAGCATCAGGGCCACATAAACTTAAATTTTTGTTGAATTAAAAGCAGGCTTTTGTAAGAGCTAACATCATTTTTTTCACCTATCAATATCTAACGGTAGAGAGATCCGCTGACATAAAAATAGCTCCTGGTATTTATTAATGGGTAGACCAAGATATCAGTAACAAAAGTTTATTTCTCA
This sequence comes from Clamator glandarius, assembly GCA_033459285.1. Lineage (NCBI taxonomy): Eukaryota > Metazoa > Chordata > Aves > Cuculiformes > Cuculidae > Clamator > Clamator glandarius. The sequence continues at coordinate 1,535,839 of JAUNZM010000276.1, read as the reverse complement.
AGCAACAGCATTCTCACTGCAATATGCAGCCTACATATTGCAGAATATGTACTTAATGCAGGAGAACCATATCAAAAATGAGATTTAACATCTCCCTAAAAAAGATAACTTGACAAACCTTTTATCTTTGTTGAAAGTGATGATGAAGGATGTAACAAGGAACATAAAAGATGAATGCTAATAAGATTGTTTTGAGATGTCCCAAATATTAGAAACTTGTGAGATACTGATAATCTTTTTTGTCTAATTAGCAATGAAAATTTGGTACTTTTTTAAAAAAGGATGCTTGTAGTTATTGAAAAATGTATTGCCTTTAACCTGATGCCAGAAGCTGGCCCAAAAGTTGAGCTACATTCAGAGCATATAGAGGGGGAACATTTTATCCTAAGCCAAAACATTTTGAAATTTCTCTGTGGGAACACTCACTTTCCTATATTTATCTGCATGAAGGAATTCAACAGTGTTCCCATTGGACAGAGCCTCAGCAGCACCAATATGCCCTGCGAATTCTCCAGAGCAGGTTCCAGTTCTCAGTACATTCATAGAATCATGGAATGGTTTGAGTTGGAAGGGACCTTAGAGATCATCCTTCCAATTCTAACTCCCTTGAAATGGTCAGGGACACCTCCCACTAGACCAGGCTGCTCAAGGCCATCCAACCTGACCCTGAATCCTTCTAGGAAGGGTGCATCTATAACTTCCTGGGGCAACTTGTTCCAGTCTCTTACCACCCTCATTGTGAAGAATTTCTTCCTAATGTCTAGTCTGAATCTTCCCCCTCTCCAATTTAAAGGCATTCCCCCTTGTCCAACCACTACATGCCCTTGTAAAAAGTCTCTCCCCAGCTTTCTTGTAGCCCCTTCAGGTACGGGAAGGCTGCTGTAAGGTCTCCCTGGAGCCTTCTCTTCTCCAGGCTGAACAAGCCCAACTCTCTCAGCCTGTCCTCATAGCAGAGGTGCTCCAGCCCTCAGATCATCTTTGCAGCCCTCCTCTGGACCTGTTCCAAGAGTTCTTTATCCTTCTCATGTTGGAGATTCCAGAGCTGAACACGATACTCCAGGTAGAGTCTCATGAGAGCAGAGTAGAGTGGGAGAGGCACCTCACTTGCCTGCTGGCCACGCTTCTTTTGATGCAGCCCAAGATATGGTTGGCCTTCTGGGCTGCGAGTGCCCATTGCCAGCTCATGTTGAGTTTCTTATCAATCAGCAGCCTCAAGTACTTTTCTGCAAGGCTGGTCTCAATCATGTTGTCCTCCATCCTGTACTGAAACCATGGATTACCCCTACCCAGGTGTAGGGCCTTGCACCTGGCTTTGTTGAACCTCGTGAGGTTCACACAGGCCAACTTATCCAGATTATCCAGGTCCTTCTGGATGAGGGACGTTAGCGAGAATAATGCACTGGCTTTATGGGAAGCTGATTCTCATCATTCATGACCTCCAGTGCTGGTTGTTGGCTACAAAATCAATCTCCACTTGAGCCTGAATGTGTATCTCCATTCCACACATTTTGAATGTTTCCATTGATATCAACAATTGATTGTGAAGTAAAACATTATTCACTGTGAGTAAGAGACATATGATACGAGACAACAGGTTTGGTGCTAAACTATGTTTTCGTATTTTGGGGAAAAGATATTCTCACATGTGGGTTTCTTGATTTTGCCTGCATCTGTTGCGTGTGCAGAATATTCATCCAAAATAAATAACTGCAGTTAAGTATTATATCTTCATATGTAACTACATATTATTCTTTATTGTCCCATTACCTAATTTATGTGTGTAAGTGCAGGTTAACTGCATATGTAGCTTTGTTGGTGGCTAATTGAGTATTTCAAAGTCTAGCTTTGCATATGCTCTGGGGAATTATGCTACAAGGCTGTGTTGTTTCCTCATTCAAACTCTCGGGTCTGTTAGAAACCCAATATAAACACTTCACTCTGCTTTATTTCACAGGGTAATACTTCAAAATTACAGACCTAATCATTATTAATTCTTTTGATATTTATTGATTGCATTAACATTAATCATGATAAACACCTTTGGTATTAATGTGAATGTCATTGGTATTGTGCTTCAAAATGTCTGCTGTAACTCAGCCCTTATTAATGGGATCATTAGTTACAAGGATTTATTTTTATCATAAAAAATTACATACCATTTTGTACAGAAGTAAGGACAATACATGTATATAAACTGTTCATTGAATATTAAAACATTTTGTTGTTTATAAGACTAGAGGGTTTTAGGTTTTATTTAAAAAAAAAAAAAAGAAAAACGAAAAGGAATGTTGCATAACATTATTCCATGTGTCTCATAAAACTGAAAAGCAACTCAGATTTTTGCTTGGACAAGATAATGTACATAGTCACATTCTGTTGTTTTCAAATGCTGACAGCAAGCCTGAGCTGTTATTTCTTTCAGTTTTCTCTGTATAATGCACAGACCCTGTTCATGGAGCTGTTGTGCTAGACTTTGAAGAGTGCTTATCTACTTGGATGGTCATGTTAATCCAGTAGCTGGAATCAGTTCTTAATGCCCCTCAGAAAGCCCAAGCATGGGTCTTGTTTTCAAGGGATAATTCATTGCTGGGCAAGGTGGACAGGGTAGTCTTGCAGCTCACACCACAAGACAACTCCAAGTGAATAGAGAAGCTTCATGATTTTAATGAATTTTAGCTCTGACTTACTCAATGTGCAAAATTTTATCCATATTTCATTTGATGGGACCTGTTGCGTTTCAGTTCCCAGTGTCTACATTTCAACAGCAAAATAGGCCCTATGCACTGAACGCTGTTTTCTCACTGTGTTCTCTTACAGCCTGTGACCTGATGAACCAAGGCATCCTGGCCCTTGTTAGCTCCATTGGCTGCACATCAGCAGGATCCCTGCAGTCACTGGCAGATGCCATGCACATCCCTCACCTCTTCATCCAGCGCTCAACGGCAGGAACACCAAGGAGTGGCTGCGGGCTCACCAGGAGCAACCGCAATGATGACTACACGCTCTCTGTCCGCCCCCCGGTCTACTTAAATGATGTCATCTTGAGGGTGATCACAGAGTATGCCTGGCAGAAATTCATTATTTTTTATGATAATGACTATGGTAAGTATTTATGTAGCAGGGTAATTTTTGTCAAATCCATAATATTGTTGAAAGCAGTCACATTACATCTTTATAGTCTTCCAATAGATTATGTTTTGCCTGTGAACATTTATGGTTCTGTCATCGTTTCACAGCACCTCAGAGAAATCCATTTCTAAAATCCATCAACATTTAGAGGTTTATTTGATAATTTCTTTATTAGAGTTAGCTGATAAAGAGGTTACTTATCTGGCTTTCTATTCTGCCAGTGTTTATGAAGCATAAAAGTTTTTAGTAAGCTCTCTTGTTTTGCAGACTGTAAAAATATAAGATGACAATTTAAGAGGCAACGTGTAAGATTTTACATTCTGTAGAGTTGTTTATTGCATGGTGAATCTTTCATGTTTCTTTGCATATATGTGATGACCAGTAGTTGAAAGAGTGGTGAATGTAGTTCAGAGGCCTCAGCAAGAGTGAACTGCTATTCATAAATCTAAAACTTGTACACAGAACTTCTCTAGACCAAACAACTTTTGGAGGAGGGCCTAGAGAAGGCCATGTTCCTTCTTTTTTGAGTTCATTCAGTGTTTCTGAAAGATGCTGAATTGATGATTGTTGTGTGATAGAGCTAGTGCAACACAGAAGTGACATCATAAGACTACACTGTCCAACTCGGTGACTCAGCTCAGTACAAAATATATTCTACGGCTGAGAGGAGAGCTGGACAGGTTTCTCTAGTATAGATGCATAATCTAACTAATTTTGTGATCTTTATTCAATGGAAAATTGCTTTGAAGCCAAACCTGTTTTCTTCAGATGCATCCATTATTCATAAATAATCATGACTCATTTGGATGAATGTTTTAAAACTTAATTTCAAAGTTAAATCTTTAAGTTATGGAAAAAATGCTCACTTCAGCTACTTGCCATGCATAATATCTGATTCATTCAGGTCAGGTGTTATTGATTTTTTTCCCTGGCTACATAATAAATTCTTAAATTAGAACGATAGAAAACTGATGAATAGGAGAATTGCTATTTATAACAAAGCAGCACCTAAAAGCACCAACCGTAGGATAAGGAATACACGCAGAAAAACTCATCCAAAAAGCTTGCAGCGAAGAGTATTTTTGTTCATGCTTTATGAGTTTCTGTATTTAAATACCAGTGTACCTATGAAGAAGATCATAGTCTGGCCAGCAAAAGGACATCTTTATGTACTTTTGAGGGTTTATACCTAAAAAATATAATTACTATTTTAATAATTATATTCATAAATGCCAGTTTGAAATTATTCCATTTCAATATTAGTAATTTCATTTCTTTTATTTGAGAATGCAGTTCAGACACAATGTCATTTTGTCCTTGAGTTCTGGGTGAGAATCTCTTTATAGTGCAACTTATGTAACAAAGATGCCTGCCTGCCAGGGACACGTTTCGGAACAATATCTCATTCAGTGACACATCATACCCAGACATGACAAGTGGCAGATATTAATTCTTTCTACCATCTTCTATGGCTTTCTGAGTTCCGTAGTCTGCAAATAATGCCATACTGCCCAAGACAGATTGGTAATCTGACCTTAATCAGTGATCACTTTCACATACACCAGGAAAAGGTGTAAAAAAAATCTACATTCAGTATATGCTGAGCAGTCTGTCCTCTTTCTAAACATTTGTGAAGTTTGAGTATTTTCAATGGGTTTGGTGGGGTGGGGCTTTGTGTTGCCTTTTTTTAGTGGTGGTGATGTGTGCATAGTTTGTGACATATACCGTGAGTCAAGATATTTTAAATGCAACCTGAGTTTTCAGTTAACTAAGCACCTCTGAATAGGGCTATTATCTGTGCAACTGTACTATGTTTCTTTAAATTGTTTAAATCCTTCGTTTTAACAGCCATTCTAGGGCAAATTGAAATTTTTATATTTTCATTTTAATTTCTGCAGTTTCTTTATAAAAATTTGTGTTGCTGATTTCATTGACTATCATCTTCTCCACTTTTAATAAGGAACATGAGAGCAGAAGTTTCAGATCACCACCTCTAACCTGAGGCCTCTCTTGTTATTTCTGTTACCATGAGAGGAGTTCTCTGTCTCTCCAATCCCTCGTCTTGCTTGTACTGTAATGCTTCTCTAATTCCTCACTACCATGTTTCAAGTGAAATCATTAAGGTTGACACAGTATTTTGCCTGTTCTTAATCCTCTCAGCCAGTTTTTGATCTGTGGTAGTAGTTTTCCTTGTACCTGTGATGACATTATTTTCTTAGCAATCCCTTGAGAGCAATCTTGCCAGGAGCTTATTTTAAATCTTAACAAATTATGTCACTTGCACCCCTTTCTGCTATTTTATTGATATACTCAGAGCATTTCCAGTATGTCAGCAGTGGACATTTTCTCTTCCCAGGTTCTGTATTGATCGAGGAAGAACTTACATAGAGGGACAGGCAGAAGAATTCAGGGCCTGAAAAGAGGAACTGGAATCACTTGTTAATAGAATATAGAGTGGAGAAGTCTGAATTCAGTATTCATCCTCCTCCAAGTAGGAGGTTGGACTATGCGACTTCCTGGAGTCCTATGCAACTCTAAGTGTTCTATGATTCTGTGATGTTTGAGAAAGCCCATTGATTAGATGGGTATAGAGATGTGAAATACTCGAACAAAAAAAAAAAAAAAAAAAAAAAACAAACAAAAAAAGTCCAGCATCACTTTGTGTTTTATAAAAGAGAGTTTGCCAAATAACCCCAGAAGACCTTGAGGAAGGGAACCTTACTGTTACCTTCTGTGCTGGTTTTAGAAACAAATAAAGACTGTGCACGCAGAGATGGGGGTGGAATTCTAGATGTAAGCCATCCCATCGGTCAAAGTGTCAGTGCAGCTGAGGGTGGTTGCAGTTCCCCCTGGAAGATCCCAGCCCCATGCCTCAGCTTGCCCAAGAAGATCTGCTGAAGTGTGATTTATTTATTTTCTCAGCTTATAGAGATCTGAAATCAAGTTCTCGTTGGAAACTTTGTTCAATTTAACTGCTTGCAGCAGTTAATATGAGACATTTTAATGTAACATTTAGTATTAAACATTGAAGAAGGTAGAAGATCAACACTTGAATTAGAAATTTGTTGCCTTGATGTTCTGGGTCTTTTTTCCTTTGTGGTGATCTTTGCTTCTCAGGGCATATATCATAACAATAAGTGATGTCTTCATAACAGTAAATGGCACATGAGAAGTAATATGAATATAGACTCCGGTATGCGTTAATCCTTTATTTTTTCCCCGTTGTTACCATCTTCTTGTAATTTAGAAAATATGACAATTCTGTTATACTGACTGGTTCCAGTGACCAGCAGAATTCCAATAACTGCCTTTCTGAAAAAAATTTTTCTATAATGATTTAATTTAACTATTTGCAACAAAATGCTTTAGTTGTACTGCTGAAATTATTTCCATTAACAAATTTGTGTTGCAAAAGAAAATGCGTCTTTTGTATTTTCGATAAGTTTTCCCAGAATAAAATTTGGCTCATATCCAAAGTAAATACCATACTAAACCAGATCACTCTCGCCCCTATAAGAATTTGTAAGTATTTGTCATTTTATCAGTATCATATTTTTTCATTCCTATAAATTGATTTTTTTTTATCTCGCAGCCTATCATAGATTCCTTTTCATTATCAGAGAGTTAGAGAGTTGTTTATAGTTGGAAACGTGTCTTTCTGCAGAGACAAGAGTTATAGTCCCAGTGTAATCCTTTTTTAAAACTCTTAAATTCTTATTTGAATAAAAGTAGAAGAGTATATTCAGTTTTAACATTTTAACACTTCTTCTGTCTAAATGCTAGTTGATTCAAGTCTACTTAAGGTTCTTAACCAACAAAGAAAGTTAAAGTCTTTGAAGGAAGCAATTCTTTTATTAAGTCATAACTAGCTGGATGTTGAAGTGATGTAGAAATGCGTTTCTGAAATAATTGATATCTAAGTTTTTGACTGATGGGATTTTTTCCAAGTGAAATTGTAGGTAGGTTGACTGCTCCAACTCAAAACAAGACAAAAGACACCTTGATATTAATCAAAAAAGTGTTTTGCTGCTGTCAGCTTTGTTAAGCTGAGTAACTAGTGAAAGTTTTTTGTAAAGCCATAGTTTTTTCTCAGTGGCAGAGCCTTAGCAGTAACAAATGTGAGGCAACAGTTAGTGAGTGTAGAGGTGACAAAAGAGGACATTTATCTACAGCAGACTTAGGTGCTGTTTGTTTGTATTTCATTTACTACAGATGTATCTTTACCTTTAGTGTATAAATTCAGGTGAATTTGTGAAAATTAGAACGATCTGAATCTTTGTTTCCCACATCCTTGCTCTCTGCTGGGATGATCTAGATTAAACTCCCACTGAAATTTGTAGTCAGTCCCCTTGTACTCAGTATGGTTTTGTTCCTTCAGGTAAGACAAGATAAAGGGCTACCCACAACATGAAATCTGATTTTGTTTAAGAAAATTTCATGTGATGATATTAAAAATGTTCAGGGATAATTCTGCATTTCTTAAAATACCATTAAGGACAGTCTTCTTGCAGAGTTAAAAAGTAGGCAGCACGAAATGCAGCAAACGTATGTAGCAGATGGATGCCTTTCTGCCATTAAAATTACTGTCCATGCAGTATATACAAGCCATATTTAGTTCATTTAAGTAGCCAAATGGGCTCCTTCTCTTTCCATTCTTGATTGTTGAGCTCAGCCCATTGTGCTTATTGTGCTGCAGAGGATAGCAAGAAATCCCAGTTCTCTGTCCAGCTTTCTGTCTTTACTTTGTGTTTTTCAACCCTGTGTGCCTTTGGTATATAATCATCACTATTGATTTATATGATGTTTACTGATCCCAGGGCTACAATATCTTTGCTTACAGTTTTTTCACCTTCCTACTAATACTAGGTGTATTTGGCAATGGATATTTGTCATTCCCTCAAGAGGTAATTTAACTTTAACTTTTGTAAAGAAAAGAAACAAAACAAGCATTGACTATGATGGGGATTTACTCTCTGAAGTGAAAGGAGGCATTCCCTTGGCAAATGGAGGTTCAAGAAGACTTCACTGAAAGGGAAAGGAGGAGGTTAGTGGTAGGAGAATTTAGGGGACATCTGTCTTGCAGAAACTTCTTGGATCTTCCCTCACGCTCCTCAGCATACATAGAGGTTTCAGACTATTTGTGCACCAAGAAAGGATGAAGGTAGTGGTGTGAGGTACCTGGTCACATCACTAAAAACATGTCTTAAGCTGAATCTGAGAGAGGATTTTGGAGAAAGACACAAAATACAGTCTCAAGGAGGAGAGCAGTAAGATTTGGGCACTGGAACAGGCTGCCCAGGGAAGTGGTTGAGTCACCTTCCCTGGAGGTGTTTAAGGCACGGGAGGACGAGATGCTAAGGGGCATGGTTTAGTGTTTGATAGGAATGGTTGGACTCGATGATCCTGTGGGTCTCTTCCAACCTGGTTATTCTATGATCTGTTTAACTGAGGATTCTGGCCCAAACAAAGAGGTCTGTGAAGCTATGAAGGTAAGAGAGAACAGTATCCCCATCCCTGCCCCAGAAAGGTGGTTGTTTTCAAATAAATTGAGTACTATAGGATCAGAGTACTATTCTTTAAAAATCCTGGGAAAAAAGGTATTGTACTGGAACTCGAAAGGCTGAGCTGGTAGCAGAGAGGCTACCTCCCGTGCTGTAAAAAGGATAGTATTCTGAGACAATGACCATCCATACATATGGGCCCTGGACTCATAGTATCTCCTTTAAAAACCTCACAGAGTAGTTAATTCCCTTGGCACTTTACTGCACAGACATCTTCAAGAGATAAATATATGATAACCACTGATATATGTGTTTGAAACCAAAGTATTTTCAAATCGTTTAAAGTTTCAATGCAAGTTTAATAAAGATTCATAAAAGAATCATGCTGTCTTTAATCGATTGCAAGTGCTTATAATTACCTCGAGGCTGTTTTCAGCTGCCTGATGACTGTAATATTCTCAAGTCTGTCTCCAGACAGTCTTAAAACTGTTTATTACTCATCTGGCTCTTTGCCAACTTCCTGTACTCATTTACTTCCCTGTGCCTCAATAAACATATAATTAATTCAAGCTTATTATTGAGCTTCTTTTTTTCCCATTAGTATTTATTATGTCATTTAGATAAGGAAAGGAACATGTATTTTTCATTTGTGTAACTTTAATATATCTACTATATTTCAAGAATAACTCTGTGAGAACTTTTTTAACAACTGACTTTTGCTGGTTGACATTACCACTGGAGATTGAATATATATTTTGATTGACCTTAAAGTTGTTCAACTTCTGAGATAACTGAACTATTCTATAAAAATTCTCTAGTGGAACAATGGCCATGTTTCTGCTTTTTAACCATGTAGTAGTTGGGGAAATGCATTCTAGGAGCTATAAGTAGAGGGTTTGTCATTCGCTCGTGTTGCTGTTTTTAAGGATGTAATGGATAAAGTATTCGAAAGCATGACCTGACAACTATCAGTTGTATTAGTAAGGAAGGAAAACCAAATCTTTTATTGTGTCTAAAATTCCATTGCTGATGTCCAACAAAACTGTAGATGTTATCCTAGCATCTGTGTAATGTGTAATCACTGTAAATGAGGAGCAATCTTAAAGTTTTGCAGAGACATGAGACTTCTTTCACATATACAAAGTATGCAGGTGTCAGAAGAAAAGTGACTTGTATTAAGAATATTTGAATACCTGAAACTTGCATGGATCTTTACTGCTGTTTGCTAAGTATTTTTCATCTCTCAGCACTTTGTTGTGGTATTTTCTCAGAAATATTAGAATTGAATTTGTAAACATACATTTTGGCAGCTAAATAAATGAAGAGTTATCAAACAAAAGAACTATGGTACAAAGTAACTGTCTTCTTGAATGCAAGAAGTTATACCACAGTTGGAAAAAAAGACATGAGTTAGGCAGAATAACATTATGAATGTCAGGTAGTATCATAAATTGAAAAGACAACTTATTTCTCTGAGTTTTAACCAGTCAAGAAAAAGAGGAAGCAGAGAGACAGAAAAAAGCTAGAAATTTGATATATCAATTTCTAAATCTTAGTTTGTCAGCATTGTTTTCACAGTTTACGTTACTCACAGCACCAGTCCGCTTGTAAAGTATTCCTGTTTCAATAACATAAACTGTTAATCAACTGAAAAAATTATTGAGGAGCAGTTTGATAAACAGTCAGGGAAGAGTTTGTCTTAAGTAAGATTACAGCACACATAGACACACTTGCTTAATTTTAAGGAAGTCTGCAAGGACAGTCATTTTGCTGTTCCTCACCACCTCCTTGGAAGTGAATGCGTCATTTCTAATGCATATGAAAACCAACAGGGAGCAAGTAGTGACCTACAGGGAGAGTTGGTGTATCATATGGACAGAAGTATAGATTATTTACTACTAAATAAAGGCATATATGTAGGCAGAGATATAGAGATCTGTTGTACAGTTACATAGGATTTAGGTAACTTTTTTAAGTTTGCCATGATTTTTAATAGGAGAGTATATTCTGAAGATAGGCAGCACTATTATTTCTTAACTATGTTATTATATTCTTTGGAGAGTAGGAAAATTGTTTCTTTGCAAGAGGTTGTTTTACTTAAAGACAACTCCTAGAAGTCTTTTTGAAATCTCAAATTCAAACTGTACTCAAAAAGAAATTGAATGAAGAGGTAGGTGGCAGGTTACACAGCCACAAGTGTGTGATTATAGAATACATCTTGTCAGCCTTTACAAGTGAGGAGTGATCAAAATCTGATTCCCTTTCTGGTTTTGAGAGCTAAAGTCATATCTGATACTCTTAAGAATTAGTTCTAGCTTCAGTTTTATTTATCCTTACTATTCTTTGCTTTTTCTCTTTCTTTCTAGTTAAAAAACTGAGGAAAAATCTTGTGTCAATCACTAGTAAGGTTGGAAACTTAAGTCTTGCAAGATTTGAAAATTGCAAAAGTTAATACCTCTTCCCAGAATTGATTCAAGTACTTGAGAATATCTGTATTGATTTTTCGTATTTAAAGGATAATCTCTAATAATTGATATATGGTATGAAACAAAAAGTATTCAAATAGTATTTGAATGATCCTTTAAAATAATGATTACATAAAAAATTCAGTAGTGCCACAGTAGTTCATATTGAGCAACAAAATTGAAGTGACTTGTTTTTATTACGATTTGAAAAGGAAATATCTTTGAAAATGGAGGGAAAGTATATAAATATTTTTCTTCCTTTTGCTCAACTGGATGATACTAAGAAATCTGAGAAATATGTTTCCTTTTTTGGATATGTGAAAATACAGAAAATTGCAAGCAGAAGAGGAAAAATAGTCATTGTTAAAATTTGAAAATTTTCAGTTTCCCCCAAGAAATATCATTCTGTTGTTAGGTTCCAGAAATTTAGCTAATATAAATGAGATTTCATATGTAATTATACATTTGAGCTTGAATTTACTTATAATGAGTTTGAGCTACTGCTGTGTTCTTTGAAGCTAAATCATCCAGCTGAAATATTTCAGGTAACTGCTCTCTCTCTGTTCCCAAATGCTGAAGTGAAAGAGCTATGTTGATGGGTTTTTTATTTCCTTGTTTTACTTTGGAGGTTCACTAAATTACATATAAGCTAATGAGAGGGAATCCCGCTGCTGTGAAAATGGAATGAAGAACTGTTATTGTATCATCATGCTAAATCGTTATTTCCCTCAGTTTAGATCTTAACCATGTTAATAAATATCAACATATTCACAGGAATGTGAACATTTTGTTCAAGGTTTTAAGCAGAGCAGTGGCACCATGAGGGTCCAGCTGGAGCTGCACACCTCCCTTGTGTATAATGTATTTTCATAATTGCTAGTTGCTGTCATGTTAGCCATCATTGTGTAAGGAAGAATCACTGTGCTGGACTTTTAAAGCTTCCTTGTTAAGAATTGGAGTGGTGTCATTTGTTATACAATGGCTTTTCTCATCAGCTCTATAAATAAAGTGATCCTTTGTGAAAATCAGGCAGTGAATATTTATTACAGGTGCATTCACCTTTACTGCTACAGATGAATCAGTTGGTATATATCGCCTGGGTACTGTGAGGAAAATGTTCTTGGATCTAAAATGGCATCAGAGGTACAGTGAGCTAATGACTATAAACCAGGCTTGAGATAACCAGTGTGCTGAGCAAGCGTCTTTTAATTTAGGTAGAATATAATGATAGAGGTGTGTGGATTTTGTGCACCTTAAAATCCTCACTGCATACTTGTTTTCCTACATGAGATGCTTGAAAGGAAACGTATTTTGCTCTAGGATGTCCTCATCATTAGACTTTCCCCCAGATGGATTAGGAGACTTGCTTTGTCTGAAATTATTTCTCTGCATAAAACAGAGAGATGGCAAAGGAAAGTTACCAGAGAGAACAAAAAAGTGAAAGGAGCATCTGATCCGGTGATAAGAAAACCCTTGTGGAAGGACTACATCTTATTTTTTATATTAAGATCAAGTTGAGGTAGTTGGGAATCTTCTTGTTCCAGGTTTAACATATATGGAGTGTAGAGACCTCAATGAAAAGAGGGTAAAGACACAATTTCTCCTGTTAGGTGGTATTGAGGAAAGCTGAGGATTTTAAATCCTCCCAGTCTTCTGAAAAATACTGGCTCCTTTTCCCAGCCACCTGGCTGTGCATATTTTCTGCCATGCAGCTGCTGAGCTTTCCATTAAGTGATTCTATTGTTAGTGTTAGCTGAGGTCTGAGTGTCCCTGCCGGGTTGGTCATTTAGGGAGATTTAAGTGTAGGAGCCATAGTCTGTGAAGGATGCTTAGGTCTGTTCAGAGCATGCTTTGCAACAGCACCTAAGATACTCTCCTGATTCTTGTGGTTTATCCAATATCAAAAAGATTGTTTAAGTGCTTGCATGCAATTTGAATTGAATTTAATTTCCTAAATTCTCTCGTAGGCCATGTTGACCATAACTGACACAGTAAAGACAAGTTTGTGGTAAAGCTGGCATCTGAATCCAGTCCTCAACTTGAGTAGCGTTATGCTGAGTACCTGCATTTGCATGTATCAGTCACATCTTCAGATCCTAGGAGGCTATGGGCCTTGAGCTCACCCACGCAGGACACTCTGCACATCCGTCTCAGCTGGGGCTGCAGCCACTCTCGGGTGTCCAGTGTTGGAACTTTTGTGCATCGGTGGTGCAGACTGTTAGAACTCTCTATAAACGTGTGCCTCGTGGTGGCATAGTTATGTATGGGTAGTCAGGGAAGGTCATTTCCATCAGAGACCTTGATAAATTTTGCTTGCCTTGCTCTTTGTTCATCAAACTTTCCAAGTCAGCTTCACAATCACTTAGATCAGTTATAATTTTGGTCGAAAAGGGTATGCTAGGCAATGTTTCTTTTAAATTTCCAGCCTAGTTTAACCTTACAGTTGATGCTGTGTATATGACTGCAGAATAGTACTATGTTCTTTTGCACAAACATGTGGGTGGAAGTGGTGGCTGTACAGTGGGAAAAAAAGGGAAAATGCAGTAGTAATAGTGACACTGAGTTGGGAGAGGAGATAGCAGCTTCAGCTTTAGCATTGATTTGTCTCTACGTGGTAACTTTGGCTTTTATCAGTAAGGAGGATAATACTGGTAACAACAGACAGATCTTTTGCATTTCTGGAAATAACTGTGACTCATCTGATTTAAATAGAAATGCATTTTCTGGCTGGGCAGCAGGTTGGCTAGCAAATTCAGGGTGAGAAACACCTGTCTGCCAGACATGAACAGTCCTGTGTCTCCACAGTAGAGCCATCTGTGCCACAGGTTGCATGCCAGCTTTTTCTACAGAAGGAGTTTATCTATTAGAAAGGTGATTCCACAGTGCACTGTGGATATGTGCCACCTTCAGACAATCCACACAGGACAGATAATGCAGCCCATTCAGTGGCAGTATCTGTTCTTTGGCATACGCTTTGAATGTGACCATTGCTAGTGACTTGCTGCTGAAATCATGATTTAAATAGAATTTAAATAACAGGGTGGTTTTATATTCTCTCTGATGTTTCATAGCAGCAGGTAAGCATCACCAAAACTTCCATTCTTCTATTGCATATGATGAGATGTAACCAAAGTCAGTATTTAGTTCCTGCCCACAGCTTTGTGTTGTATCAGTGTTGAAGGTAGAATTAGTAAAGAAGTTTTATGAATCCTGCTGTGTTAAATTTTTTATTAGAACGGTCCTGTTTTCCCAGAAGTGTATTGCACAGATAGAGTACTGTTGGTGAGATCACCTAATAAATTCAGGTCAAGTGAAATTACGTTCTTATTTTGAAATGTAAACATATTTATTGTTTGATGTTTCCTGCTTCCCCTGTCCTTGTATCATAGGAGGATATATGGATTTATGCTATAGGATATAAGTTTTAAGAAAGGCTTTCATAACCTAAGTAAATTCTACTTTTGATATTGTATCTAGATCCCTTCTAGATGTGTTTCTTGTACTTGACAATAATTTTTACTCTAATGGGTCAGTTTTTATTCTGTTTCTCTGGATGTTGAATAACTCTCAGAGTGGGCGAGCCTTGGAAACTTTAGCAGGAGTTAAAGTGGAAAGAAGTTATTTTCTCATTTGCATAAAGCAAGGCGTATTTGTAGCAGTTCAATTAATCTTGATGCTTCTTAAATTGATATTTAAAGTGCAAAAAAAATTCGAACATCTCTGATTAGGCTGAATTTAATTTTCCTGATTTAGATATTAAATAGAAGCTGTAATTAGTATCTGATTCTCTTATGGAAGTTTATTTTTAGGGTAAGCATGTATTTGATTCATGTGTAAAATATTCGTCAAGTGTTTAGTAATACTGGTATTTCGGCAGTGTATGAGGAATGAGGTTGCAGTGCTGAATGCTTAAAATAGCCTAACTGCCTAAAATACTATTTCTTTCCAGTTCATAATATTTGAGAGCTCTAGACAAGCGGCCCAACTTCCTGGGTATGACAGTTAGAGACTTCCAAGACTAACCTTGTTGAACTGTTTTGGGGCACTGTTTGTTTCTAAGCTATGACACAGCTATTTCTTTATAATATGAAGTATCTTGGTAATCTGATGCTGGAAAAGGATGACTATCTGTAATATTCTCTAGTTAGTACATCTCTGCTGGGGAGATGAGCAGAGCATTTTCTCTACCATGGAGACTGAATGTTGTTTTCCTTATGCTAGTGTTTGTGGCTGAAAATAAGCATATCAAGGTGTGAATGTCTAAGCCTCAGACCTTCGTGATAGGGCTGCTAGACTTCTGTGTAACCAAGCACTCCTCAGATACCTTGTTTTACCAGAACCTGAAGTCAAATGCCAAAATCACCTGTGTTTGTCAGAACCTTTAAACTTTGGAATATGTTGGGGCCCCCACAAATCCGCAAATGTCTAACTCAATAAAAAGAGTATTCACGAGGCTTGGAAAAGTCATACGAACTGTATCTAAGGTGCTTTTAGTAGTATGAACACTTCTGAGATTCTTCATGCCATATTGACTTATCCCATGTTGGGATTAAATAAAGCCTTCCCTCTACCCCCTGTATAAGAAGGGCAGGGAGTAGGGGAAGTTGATAGGTGAGGATGAAAGGTCTCAGACTAGCCAAGCAGTTGGAAAATGACGCTTTCTCAAATATAAGATGTTTTATGAAGACACGTGATCAATCTGTGGCCTATGGTTTGACCATTCCCCTGGAAAACAAGTGATCAAGACAAGGAACTGATAGAACCTCAGTGGTACAGGAGGGAAGCAGAATAAGAACTGCAATTCCCAGGGGATAGAATTGAAGACTAGATCGTGTGTTCTAATGGGAGAAATATTTTTCACTGAGTTTTAACCACAAATGCCATCCTAAACCTGAAGAAACTTTATTTATAAAGAAATGTTTCTTCAGAAATCCCTTTTTATGTTGGGCACTACTGGTTTCTTTTTTATTTCCCATAACTATTGCCTGTGTCAGACAGTGTCTGCAGTGTCTGTTTTGTCTCTTGTTTCTCTAAATGAGATCAGATGGGTGTACAGGAGGATGGCATGACATCAGGGAAGTAAGGATGTCCCGCTGAATGTCCTCCGGGAGAGCAGATCTGAGCAACTACCAGGAAGAGGAAGGAGTCACATCAGGGAACCGGTGACTTAGCTTCAGAAAAGAGATTGAGAAACCATAGCTGTGAGTAGGGTTTTGACAGTGAGGACTCAGCGAGCCTGGAGGGATTTTCCTGAGATCCAGTAGCCTGTGCTCTGACTTATGAGGTCATTGAACTATTTTGAATTTGAAGCTTAAAGTTTGGGGGGTTAGGTGAAGGCATTAAAAAGAGTAGGGGAAAAAAACCCCAAACCTACACAAGCTTTTTGCTCACTCTTGTGGAATTCACTACTGGAAAAGGCCTTTCGAATCATTGGAGCACCTTAAGGTGCTTACACAATGTAAGAGTACCCAGCCATTTCTGTTTGAGAGACATTAAAGATACTACAAGCTGGACACTTAACACAACATATTGCTAATTTAATTTTCCTTTCCAAGTCATTTTTAAAGAAGAATTTACTCGAAGTGAGTCAGACTAGAGCAATTTGCTGTGGAAGAACTTGCTAAATTCAGCCAGCAGCAGCAGTATGAGACATGAGCAGGCAGTACCATTGCAACTGCACGTCTGGCTTTTGCTTTTGGCCTTGAAGGAAATAAACAGCTGTGCAATTTATAACAACATTAAGACTTGTTAGTGAGTGAGCAGCCCAAGCTTCACTTAGATATATTAGGCTACATAGTGTTGCAGTGGATACTGTAATTTTGAGTCATGCAAAAGAAAACAGTCTGCTTGCTTCCTTTCTCCCTCTCTATTGCCCACTGATGACCCTCACTCCAAGGTAGCACTGTTTGCTACAGTCATAATGGCTTCACTGGTCTTTATGGATGGACTCAGTGATCCAAGAGGTCTTTTCCAACCTGGTGATTCTATGGATTTTAGCATGAAAGTCCCTTAAGAAAGATAAGGAAAAAGTGTGATGAGTGAATGACCAAACAAAGAAAGTTACTGGAAATATTTGTAGATTTATTTTCTAGTTTTTCTTTTGGACAGTAGCTGATATGTGGGCATTCTTTCTCCTATTTCAGTACTTTAAGAAATACCATGAACATAGCTCAGGAAGAGCTCCAATAAATATTAAGTGAAAGCCCACGGTGCTCTATGTGACACTGAAAAAAAAAACTTCTGAGAGATAAATTGAACAACTATTTGTGTCTTTTTTTTTTTTCCTACTTATGAGTTAATATCTTGGTTGGCTTTTGATTTTTCTAGATATCCGTGGAATACAAGAGTTTTTGGACAGAGTATCCCAACAGGGAATGGATGTGGCATTACAGAAAGTAGAAAACAACATCAATAAAATGATTACGGGGCTCTTTGCGACTATGCGAATAGAAGAACTGAACCGCTACCGGGATACTCTGAGACGGGCTATTCTTATAATGAACCCCTCAACAGCCAAATCATTCATAACGGAGGTATGTGTTTATTACTGGTAACTTCTTGTTTGGTTGACCAGGACTGCAGCTGTTTATCAAAATATTCAGTTTGACTTCATAAAAACAATCAAACAAAAAAAGTCCCCGAAACCTCAACAAAAAATTTAAATAGTCTCTCTTCAAAGATCATCTTGCAAAGATGCTTTTTCATGCTCATAAATGTGCATGCAGAACAGTATAACTACATTTTGCATGAGCAAAAGCATTTAGAAATATGCAGAAGAAGCAGCCCTCAAACTTCTTCGGCACTGGTGAGACCGCCCCTCGAGTACTGTGTTCAGTTCTGGGCCCCTCACCACAAGAAGGATGCTGAGGCTCTGGAGCGAGTCCAGAGAAGGGCAACAAAGCTGGTGAAGGGGCTGGAGAACAAATCTTACGAGGAGCGGATGAGAGAGCTGGGGGTGTTTAGCCTGGAGAAGAGGAGGCTGAGGGGAGACCTTATTACTCTCTACAACTACCTGAAGGGAGGTTGTGGAGAGGAGGGAGCTGGCCTCTTCTCCCAAGTGACAGGGGACAGGACGAGAGGGAATGGCCTCAAGCTCCGCCAGGGGAGATTTAGGCTTGAGATTAGGAAGAAATTCTTCACGGAGAGGGTGGTTAGGCATTGGAACAGGCTGCCCAGGGAGGTGGTTGAGTCACCGTGCCTGGAGGTGTTTAAGGTGAGGGTAGATGAGGTGCTTAGGAGCATGATTTAGGGATTGGTGGGAATGGTTGGACTCGATGATCCAGTGGGTCTCTTCCAACCTGGTCATTCTGTGATTCTGTGTGATTCTGTTTGAAGCTCATAGGTATTGTTTTGTTATTCCTTGCTCATTTTGTCATTCACTCAAAGGCTTTACAACTGAAAATTTTATTATTATTTAGAGATATATACATAAAATATGTATTTGTGGATAAATTATTTTTACCTGATTGACATTTCATTTTTTATGCAAAATGATGTTTGATAATGATCTATTATTACCACTGAGTAGCAGTAAACTAATGGAATTTTTGAAGGACAGGATGTGAATGAGGAATTTGAGACAATGGACTAAAGTTATGCTTACGTTTCGAAACAAAATCTGCAAGCACTGTGGACAGAGTTTTTACAAAGCTCTTCAGGATTTAGAGACAGAAGATCTGTGTGTCACCTTTGACTATGACTTGTGTAACTTTTTTAAATTATTGGCATGGCTCTTTTTATACAGCACCATACTGTTTCAAATGTGGTTTTTTACATGCCTGTATAGACTTCATCATCAACCAATGGTTAACAATATATGCATTTTTCCTGTTCCACAGAAATACACTTTCAGCAATAATTACTTCGATTTGTAGCTTGTATTACTTTTCTTTTATTCCTTCCTACTGCCTAAGTCTTCACAAAACGAGGCTTAATAACCAACTGTGCATATATAGTAGTCTCAAGTGTATGCTCTGTAGGAACCTTAGTTAGAAGAGAGGGAGTTTGTTTCTTTTCAATTTTTTATTTTGCGCTCTTGGGGTTTTTTGGCTAGGATTCTGCTGTCTACATTGGAGTATTCTGAGTAATGAGGGTTTGCTATCCAAATGTCTGAAGTGCCTTATAAGATGTTAACAAATGTTTGGCATCTTTCAGATTGTCGTGTACAGTTTTCATCACCTAAGTCTCAAATGTTTTATTTTTTGGTAAGTGGCATTGTAAGATATTTTACATTTCAACCTAAAAGCAGTACATTCAGGGCTCTTACTGTAATAATCTAGAAAAACAAACCCCCTTTATTGTTCCAAAAGAGAAACACTCTTAAAAAAAAAATACACTTTATCATTTATCTTTACATACTTAAGCACAGTAACAAAGTCATTGTCATCTTTTGTCATCTCTTGAAGTTGTAATGCATGTGTTGTCAGGAAAGTAGATAGTTTATTTTAGAGTTCTTACTTTGGTATTGACCACTCAAAAACTACCAAAATCCAACTAAACAAAACTCGCAATCCTTCTTCCCTCCCCTTCTCCAGTCTCTCCCCACCACCCTTCCCCCCCCCCAAAAAAAAAACCACAAAACCAAAAGAAAACTCCAACAACAAAAACCTTGCAATGTTTCTCCTTTCCAGGAGACACTGAAACTACCAGGAAGGGTCTTTATCTTCTTTCATGAGTGGGGTTCAAAGGAGGAGTCTCACATCAGGCACTATAGTAAAAGTTTTGCTAGCATAACAGTGTTTATGTGGAGTAAGACCTGTGAGGCCTCTCAATAGGAAGAGTCACTCAAATAAAAGTATGAGTACTGATGTACTTTATTTCTGTTGGAGGCAGAGAACAAACTACACAACAATTACGCTCCAGCACTCAGCTTTGCCGATGGTTATTAAAAACTATTATTTTGCACTGGAAACAGCAACTGTAGTCTATGGGAATATGAGCTGTGAAGGCTATGGACTGCCAATGTGTTAAGATATTCCTGAACAATCCAAGTACGGACATGATTCTTCCAAAGAATGTGCCTTATTTGTGATCAGTTTAACTTGGAAATTCATTTTAACATAGTGGATTTAGCATGTGAAACTTACAAAGTAAATAAGATACAATTGTGTATGTAGACAAGCTCTCGAGGGGTTTTTTTTTATTATGTAGACAAGCCCATGGGTTTTTTTTTTATTGCTTTTCTGCCCAGGAGATATTTTTGGCTGCCTAGTTGGATTCAGCTGTCAGTCTCTCTCCCCAGACCTCAGATAGTCTCTGCTGCTTCATTCCTTCTTAGACTACAGATTTAGCTGAACCTTCTCATTGTTTAGCTGAGAAGAGGGTTCATTCACTCTGCAACAGCTGTAGTAAGCATGGGCTTGATTACTATGCAAGTAACAACTTTTCCAGGGTAAATAGTCAGACACTAGCCTGTGTAAATAGGCAGTCTGTAAATTGGAGATTCCTTGTGGTAGAATTTATCTTTGTTCTGACTCTTTGAAATTCTAATTTTTATGTAAAAACATTCAGGCTCTGAATTTCTTTTTTTTAAAGAAGCATTGGGTTTTTTAGGTTAGAGCCATTCTTTCTATCCAGCTTTTGTATCTCTAGAGCTTGCAAGATGAGATTTATACTTATATAGTCAAGAAAATTGAGACTAGTATGTAAATACACTGTTCTGGCTACAAAGATAAAAACCTACCCTCTCTTTAACTATTATGTTTTAATTTGCTTTCTGTAGGGCATGGAAAGGCAGGAACACTTGAGAGAAGGTATCACTGCATCTCTTCTTACTGGCTAAAGGATTAATGTAAAGGGAGAGGCCAGCCAAATTCTCTAACATCCTTCAAGGTTTTGAGCTGAAGATAGAGGAGCAGAAGGGAGAAAATTCTGCTGAATTTGTGACATTCAGTGATGCTAGGGAGTGCAGAGGTATAGAACTAGTGGAGATTGGGATCTTCCCTCAGAACTATTTGTGACAGCATCTGGGAAAATACTTTGCCAGGGTTATACTGGCAACTTGTGCAGGTTTTTTTATTAGGATGTGGTCTTTCTGTACACTGAAATAGTCACTCAGGTCCCACAGATGAAGCAAAATATGCCCCTTGAAACTTTTGTGATTACTGAAAAGTATCTCAGAACCAACCATTCTGCATAAAAATTGCTACGCTGTGTGACAGCACTGGTGAGGGATCTGAACTGTGTCTCACTTATTTGCTTTTTTATTTTGTGGCAGAGTTTTTTTGCATGTATTCTACTGATCTGTGATGAACTTGCAGGATATGAAAAGACATATGGGGAAAAGAAAAAGGACTAGGATGTCCTTCTCATCTCAGCAGCATCAAGTGGCGGAAAACAAAAGTAGAAAAAAGATAAAATATTACCTGGTGCTTTAACAAAAGAGCATGGACTCTTTGGACCAAAGAAATTCCCAGTCATCATTTCAGCTTTAGCAGGAATGCATCTTAAAACAACAGTAGGAAAGGTTTATTAAAAGGAATAGAGAAACTACTACTGTGTTGAGCCTGCCTTGCAAAGTGAGGACTTCTAAAGGCAGGTGTGAGAAGGCAGGGAAGGAAGAGGAACAGGCCAGGAAACTCAGATTGCAACATGAGTTGTAAGGATAATAAAGCACCTTGGGAAACAAGACTTTAGGAAGCAAGCTAGGTGTCCTTAATAGGGACAAAATGCTGTCAGTCCATATCTGCCTACAATTTTATTTCTCTTTAGCCAAGGAAACTAGCTTGTCAACTGTGGGCAGAAATACAAATGTGTTCTTCTGTACAAAGACTCTAGGAGCTGATAACAAGACTACAAAAGGGAGGAATGATGCAGCTAATTTGGTTTTTTAGGTATAGAGAAAAATTATATCAACTAGGGGGAAATTTTACACGTTGAAACTCCAGTAAACCATGGGCAACAGAGCCATAGCATCAGCCAGGGATTTTGCTGAAGTTTTGCTAGGCAAGCTCTGGAAGGCCTTGGTCTAGGAGCTGAAGGTAACTGCCACATCCAGCTGTCAGTTCTTCCCTTCAATAGACGGATTAGCACCCCAGCAGCAGAATCAGTAGATGTGACTGTGCACCTTTCTGCCCTTTGTTAGGTCCATTTTCTTGATTCTGTTGCAGGGGTAGTGACCTCTTCAAGAGGTGAGAACACTTTTTAACCGCAGTGGCAAGATTCAGCAGTTTATCTAGCAAAAAATTCAGAGCATTTCAAAGCTGTCATGAGAGCCTGACAATTTCAAGCCATCAGAGCAGTCAGCGATTTCAGTTCCCAGATTGGAGGGAGTACTCCTCTTCAGCTCAGTGTACACTGTAAGTTTCATGTAATTAAAAATATTAATTTTCATTATTCCAAAGGCTCTGTCCTGCAATAAACTTGAAGTTACAGAGCCCCATAATATCAGGATTTCAATTATGCAAGCGATTATGCCAAGATTTTGGAAATGTTTACTGTTAAACA
This sequence comes from Clamator glandarius, assembly GCA_033459285.1. NCBI lineage: Eukaryota > Metazoa > Chordata > Aves > Cuculiformes > Cuculidae > Clamator > Clamator glandarius. The sequence continues at coordinate 1,513,299 of JAUNZM010000276.1, read as the reverse complement.
TCTAGTTAATCTCTCATGCATCACAGACCTGGATTATAATTATTTTTAAATGTATCTTGAACAAAACTAGTAGCTGCTAAATCTGAGTGTAGCAATACTTTTATGTTATGTGGTACTTTGCCTTTATTTCCAGACAGTTGAATTTGTAGCCCAACTATTTGCTGCTGTTTGCCATAGATTCCTCTGTAAGATCTTGTAAATCTGGGATTTTGATCTTCTGACATTTAAAATCTGCTGGTTTGCCCTTTACGTATGTGCCATGGGCTGCCCATCCCAGGTACATTCAGGCAGAAGCATCAAATTGGGATTTAGGAAAGCTTCTTCTTCTACCATGCAGTGCCATGTTATGTGACTTTTAAATGTGTTCCTGAATCACACTTCATTACTTCTTCTCTTGATAAAACTTAAGACTAATGCTTGCATACCTGTGTGTAGTGCCTCAGTGCTAAATATTTTGGGTACATTTTGTATACATCCATATGTTTTCTGCACAATAAAGACATATTCATCTGTCATCTCAAACCCATCCCAAGTTTCATATTCTTAAATGAACTCCACTGCTTGAAGAGTTTCTTCTTGTCAAAGCAACACGGAAATTGAATGAGGACAGATGTGTCCATTGAATTCAGCAGTGGTGAACTGATTCAGTGGTATATTGGAAAAGGTCTCATGGGAAACCCTTTGGATTTCCCATTGGGCTGAGGGTTTATTGTATTTGTATGAACTTTGTAATTTTCTAGGCACTGCTGGATGTAGTAGTAGCAGCTAGTAGCTGGTAGCCAGTTGATGTTAATAATAATGAAAAAGGTAATTTTTCCATCTTGCAAATATGAAGGATCATTTCCTTCAGATATTTTCAGTGCTTTCCTTGTGAGAGCTTGTTTATGATCTCTGACAATTTTTTAAAAATCCTATTTATGTAAAATATAGATGTAAAGTCTCAAAGATAGTGATTGTGCAAGCAATTATCTTTTAGATGGCAGCAACGAAGGTGAAGGATCAGCGGCAGCCGTATGAACTTGCCTGCTGCTATTTTTATCTCCTTTTCCTATCATTTTATCATACATTATACTAGAATTTGTCTAGGAGAGATGGTTTTTAGAGGCTAAAATCAGATCTTGCACTGTCAGTGACTGTTTGCTCCTCAGTCTTTCTTATAACTAAGCTAAGTGCTCTAATCTTTAAGGTCATCTTTCTCACTGTTTTTTTCGGAAGAGTGTTTGAGCTTTTTAGACCTGCTCTCTCCTTTAAAGCATACTTGCCTTTTTTGAGTCCATTGTCTATCTCATAGCTTGTGATAAAATAAATCCCATTCAGCATGCTCTACCATAATTTGTCATTATTGATGACAGTGTAATGAAAAATATATTTTTCTGTTGTGTCTTTCTCCAGCATTAAACATGGAATTTATAGCTGCAAACTGAGCTAGATGCTTTAATTCATAGCATCTTTCAAATCTCTAGTAATAGGATATTCAGCAAGCATGTTCAGAATGTTGAACAAGTTGAAGCATTCATCTGTTAATTGTATCAGAAGAGTGTCCTTACTGACTTTTTTAACCTGCAAGAAGGGAAGCAGGGATCTTGGAGGATTCTAAATTTTACCTTTCAGTAAAAATCTGATAAATTTATTGGATTTACCATTTAGTCCAGTTTCTTAACTTTTTATGCTCCTGCAGACTTAAGTATAGGTTATCCAGCTGAAGGCTGAATGTTCAGATGTGAAAAGTCCTGTTATTTGCCTGGGCTTGAGAACAGAGTGATGCTTGTATAGATTTTATGTGCACTTGCTTACCAAAGTTGAAAGATAAAGCATTCTAGTTACAGAAAAATGAAAAAGGAAAATCTCACTGGTGAAATAAGTCAGTTTTAAAGGGATTTGTATCATATACATCCTTACCATGACTATTATCTAAAGCAATCTTTTCTGTTTCTGTATTTTCAGTAAAGTATCAGGAGCAGAGTGAAATTTACATTCACAGTGTTGAGGTTCTTTGGGCAGAATGCAGTGCTCACTGTAGCTAAGGTGATTTATTTTGTAGTAGTGTCCAAATGAAGACGAAACATCGTGGAATATCTATCCCAACACAGAGGTTCGTTCTAGATCTAGAAGAACAGGAGCTGGTGGCTGTCTGCAGGTTTTTTTGCAATAAGAGTTTTAGATCTAGGGCTGTACCTTGCTGTTCCTGAAAAGTAAGGTTGCATATGAGTAGGCTGGAGTTCAGCTGGCAAGTTTGTGTTGGTTGCATGTTGGGTTTGGTTTTTAATTAAGGTTGCTAATAACAGTGGCTGAGGAGAAGCAGGGTATGGGCACGCTCATCTTGCAATCAGCCGTTCCTCATGTGCTTGTGATGGGAAAAGTGAGATAAAAGCCTTCCTGATGTTACAAGTCTGGTAGTACCAATATGCACTCTAGATTGTACTGTGGATGTGTATTCTTTTGCATCCTTTACTGTGGTGGTGGTGGTTTAAGGAGAGCCTCATTGAAGTTTGCGTCCAAAGCCAATATGAACAGGAACATCTGTGTGGTTTACAGTATAAGAAAAAATCACACAATATTTTTCTTTTTCATTTTTTCTTTCATTTGGCTTTATGGTGTTTAATCACATGGCATTTACTATAGATGGATATTCACATGATACTGGTTTCTAGCCTATGCCAGAGCTTAGCACAGATCTACTCTCTAGTGTCAACAGGAAAAGCTGTAGTGCATTATTTTGATTATAAAAATAAATTTTATTTTGTTAAGAAAAATTGCCTGTACATCTCTAATGTAGATGTATGCATGACAACATGCATGACTATAATTGCTGTATGTCTGGTTAACAATACAAATATTTACACTATCAGAATTTTTGTAGAAATACAATGAAATTCTTCATCTTACATAATAATACAAGAAGAGTACCTTGCTGTGTGTAAGCATTGACCAGTATTCAGTATTTCAACCTACTCTCTTTTTTGAATTTTGGAACTACCTAATGAGCTTTTAAATCTCTTCTTATATCCTTAATTCTCTTCCTATCCCAATCTGTAAATGCAGATTCATAAGTCAAAGTACAACTCATTAGTTTCAGTACAATTTCATAAGTAATTTATCACGAATATTTGTGAAAACTCTAGTTATGAAAACTGCTAGTATGTTTATTTGAGAGAAAAGAAGAGGTGTTTTAGTGATGAAGTACTGAGAACAAGGTGTATTGTGTACTTTATGAGAATCTCAGAATCTGTCTGCTGTTGTGCAGACAACTGTTTGATTGTGCTTTCCTATAAATTTCTTTGTTATTCCACATGACTTTTAATGACTCAGTCATTGAAATTCTCTTCTTTGGGATCTTGCTGGGTACACTGTTTTCTGGACTAAAATGACTAAGGGAGTGACCTCCCATCATCTTTAAAGATTTAAAAATTGTTTTCTTCTTCCATTTGTGTTGTTTGTTCTTTGTCCTGCTTTCTTAAATTGCTATCATAGCTAATTACATTCTGCTGTTGTCACACCAGTAATTTTAATTGGATCTGATAGTCTTAGTTACTGCTCATCTTTCCTCCCTGCTTTTATAGCTTCACTATAAACACCTCTGCTGTGTTCCTCTTGAGAGACAAATGTCTTCCAATTGAGAGAAAATTACTTCAAACAGCCAAACAAAATGAGTATTTAAAAAATAAAAGATATAAAACACATTAATGAAACAAAGCTATCATATACACAGATAGAGACAGTGTATTAAAGTACGTATTTTCCATAGAACTGAGTATGTCTGATTTGTGTAGGTGTTATAAGAAGCCTACTCTGAACATCTGCAAAACTGATATGCAATTGACTGCCGTAGGATGAGTGTCTTTTTGAAATAATATGACAGCTAGAGGGGATTAACTTAAAATGGAGATAAGATCTGACAAAACTATTTCTAATGTGATTCTTCCTCCAAAGTCATGTTGCCTGATGAGCAGAACTATTCTGCCTCTTTCCTTCCCACCACTAAGTAGAGGTATAGTCAGTGCATTAGCTTACCTACACTTCCCTAAAATATAACTGGTTTCCTAGCTAATGTGAAAATTCAGTGTTGAATATTTCTAACACTAAAGCACAATTAATTCATTCATAATTAATATCAGAATAATTTTGTCCTTCTGTTAGATTGAAACGAGGAGAATTGATAGTCTTTATTTCTTCTGTTTTAAAAAGTTCTCTGTGGCATTGATGACGGTATCTCATTAGTTCGCTCTAGAGTAAAAATGTAAGTTTATAATCTATTAACCCTTTCATAGTGTTTGCTGGGAGTTTGCTTAAAAATTCAACTGAGCACAGTCTTCCATGTTTCTCTCCTTTTTTTCAGAATGCATGTTGTAGTTTTATTCTAGCTGTAATGTTTTTGCTAGGTATGCTTCAGTAAAATTTGTGTCAGTTAGAATTCTTTCTTTAAAAGCTGGTCAACCAAATTGGATAATTACCTGCAAACAGATTGACAGCACATTAATAAAAATGCTTAGTACACCATTAGAAACAATTTCTATCATGTTAAAGAAGTGGTCAGTGGAGGATTGGACTGTGTGATTGTTTAAAGTCCCTTCCAACCCAAACCATTCTATGATTCTATAGTTTTCTGAAACAAAGTCTGAAAAAATGGTACTGCACTCCAGGCTGTTTGGTTTTCTTAAAACGTAATCTTGAGAACAACGGGATATTTGCTGGGGAAGGGAATCAATATTTATCTTAAGATAGATAAATATTTTTATCTTACAGAAGCTCATGTATTTCAAAGCAAACAAAGAATGAGAAGCAGTAGGAGTTTATGCTATTAGCACAGATTAATTTAAGAAGCAATGGCTAGACATAAAATCACAAGGAGAAAGAAAAAGAGGAAAAGGAAATTTGCCAGGTAATACTGTCGGCCTGCTGTGTTAAGAGAGCAGTCTGTTTTGTTTGGCTTTTTGTGCTTTTTCTGGCATCTAAACCCATGCTACTGAGGAGTTAGATGGATACAAATTCAGAAGAGATTAAATGAAAAGACAGATTTTTATCAACTTTCTTTAGGAATTCAGTAAATGAAGTATCCTTAAAGAGTGGTTCACGAAAGACATTCATTTAGTTATAAAGGCAGCAAAGCAGGGGCTCCTTTTAACTTTTCATCAGGTAGTGGAGACAGCCCACAAGAAAGCCTTCAAGGCAGTGCTAGCTTACCTTAGTTTATGGAAGCAGACTGATTCTCATTGTGTGGCTCTGTGGGATTATAGTGGAAGAAAATCCCCCAGGTTATTACATATTTTATGTGCCATTTTTGCATTGAGCAAGAAGTGATATGTGCTGAGGTGGAAGTAGGCAAAGGGAAAGGGAAGAAGACAAAGTTTTCTCTAGTTTCTGTCAACCAATGATGAAAGCAGATTCCCATAAGCTCTAATTGAAACCGAAACTTTAAAAAATAACATAATTGGCATTTTGAGATGCTCTGAGGAATGAAAACTTTTCACGGGTGATCTCTTTAAAAAAGAGTTCATGTTTGAATTGCTTGGATACATATGAATAAAGAGAGTTAATTCATACTGAGAGCCCTTACAGCTTTCAGAAATATATGTTTTTCATAAATAAACAATGTAGTACTGAGATTTTCCCCTCTCAGGAGAGATAAAGAGGCTCTTGGGTCTACAGTATATTCCTGCTTCCCAGATAAACCTTCGGCTGAGGCCCATGGCATCAGCAGCATCCCCAGGTGATAAAATGGTAGAAGCATACATAGTGGAAGCCTCAGGGTACTCTGGGTCAGAAATTTTTCAGGTGCTTTGATGTTCTGTCAAGGGAAAAATGTATCTTTCCATCTCTTTAGTTGTTCAAATTGATGTGAGCTCTTCAAGCTGAAGCTGTACAGTAGCTCCTAGTCCTCTTCAGAGTGTGATTTAATGTATCAGTCTGGCTGTACACCATTCTGTGATTTATAAAATATTTGAATCATTTTTGCCTTCTCAGTGAAGATCAGTTTCTCTGAATGCTCTGGTGGTTTGGTCTTAGATGAAGTGAGGCGATAGTCTAGAGGGTAGGTGGTACATGCTCAGGTCTTTGTCAATGTGATCGTCTGTAAGACTCCAAATTGGGCAGCCTTGAAGAACTAGTGTGTGGTAACCACCAGCTGGATATGAAATGTGGATCTTAGAGGTAAAATCAATAGCTGTTGTCAGAAAAGCTGAGTCACAGACACTGTCCATATTCTGCAGATCAGCACAGAAAAAAGCATGCAAAATATGCTCACTAACTGGTTAAAACGTACACTTGAAATTTGAGAATTGCACCCCACTTTGGTGAATCCTCATGGTAGCAATACACATGAGGATCTGTTTTGCGATTCTTTGATATTTTTTATTTTGAAACAGTTTGCCTTTATTTTAGGAAGTGTAAATTCAGAATTATAAAATAAAACCATACTATTCCACATATATTTGTCTAATACATGCATAAGCCAAAAAGTTTGCTCATAGTGCAGAAACCATGCCAGCAGTACGCTGCTGTTGGAATCAATATTTAAGAAATAAATCCTGTGGTTTCTATTCTGTAAATTATTTAAGTGATGGGAAAACTTCACTGACTTTAAGAGTTCAGATCCTGACTGAAGCCAGCTAAGACTTTTTTTTCCATCAAAAAATTCCAGGTTTCCTGTGGTCTGTGGTTCCAAGATAGTTGGGCAGACTACCTGAAAGCCTGAGCTCTGAAATCGCTTTCATAGAATATCAAAACTCTTGGGTTTCATTCCAAGCTGGAATAAAATCAGATTTTTAAATATCTACATCCTCTGTGGAGTTACATGACCTTTTTTTCATGCTGCTGTTCTCCTGACTAGCTTTTAAATTTACTTCCAAGAGAAGTGCTTTACATTTCAGCCTGGTGTATTACGGTCATGGGTCTTTCATTACAGAGAGAACATTACTGTCTTTGCTGTTAAGGCATCCGTACTAGGACATTTAAGTATCCATATTGCCAATGGGTAAATTTTTGCTGAAAGTGCTTTTTCATTGTCTGTTTTGTCAATTTTCATTTTAATCTTGTTTAGATAGTGACTTCCAGCCTGCCATTACTGAGGATCCTAATCAGACTTGCAACAGCGAACCCAAGCAGACTGTCAAGCCAGTGTTCAAAGAGAACAGTAGGTTCTGTCTTCAAACTAGTAGACAGACATGCAGGCAAAAGTGAGGCTGGATCTACCACATGAACAAGAGAGGAGGCAGACCAGGGTGGGAGATCCCATTGTGTACTGCCATTTTCCCATCCCAGCTGCCTGATCACATTTAAAATGTGTGAAAAGACAAACCTCGTAGACTATATTTCCTACCTTTTTCATTGCCCATTAAGGTGAAAGATGGGAAACTTGGCAAACCACATCAAAGGCAGCAGATCTGAAAATCAGTGCTGACATGTGACCTCCGTCCATTATCAGAGGGAATGATAGATTGGGAGAAAAATATGAAAGTGCCTGTTTCGGCCTGAGGTCTAAAGGGGAACTGATAGGTAGGGGATTATAATTATATGATTTCTTAAAGCTATTTCACCACAAGCAAACTTAGATATAATATATGTATATATATTATGTAATATGTATATGTGTATATATGTGTGTATATACATGTATATAGGGACCTGAACAGGCTGGACCGCTGGGCAGAGACCAACGGCATGAGGTTTAACAAGGCCAAATGCCGGGTCCTGCACTTGAGGCACAACAACCCTAAGCAGAGGTACAAACTAGGAGAAACCTGGCTGGAAAGCTGCCAGGAGGAGAAGGACCTGGAGGTGCTGGTCGACAGCAACTGAACATGAGCCAGCAGTGGCCCAGGTGGCCAAGAAGGTCAATGGCATCTTGGCTTGTATCCGAAAGGGCGTGACCAGCAGGTCCAGGGAGGTTATTCTCCCTCTGTACTCGGCACTGGTGAGATCGCACCTTGAATCCTGTGTTCAGTTCTGGGCCCCTCACCACAAGAAGGATGTTGAGGCTCCGGAGCGAGTCCAGAGAAGAGCAACAAAGCTGGTGAAGGGGCTGGAGAACAGGCCTTATGAGGAGCGGCTGAGAGAGCTGGGGGTGTTTAGCCTGGAGAAGAGGAGGCTGAGGGGAGACCTCATTGCTCTCTACAACTACCTGAAGGGAGGTTGTGGAGAGGAGGGAGCTGGCCTCTTCTCCCAAGTGACAGGGGACAGGACAAGAGGGAATGGCCTCAAGAAAGTGACTTGAGAAAGTGGCAAGAGTCAAGAAAAGGCAAAGAATTATTATTGTCTTTTTGAATTCATCCAGCTCAGTCAATTTGACCTATGAGACTATTGAGATATGAAGATGATGAGCTCTCTGCCTTCTGTGCACGTTTCTTTTTTGCCTGAGGCAATCACACCTACTGCACTCAGTAAGACTAAACTGGGACTTTTAGCTTTAGGGTGCTTGAAGAATTTTGGTTTTGTTTAATCCAGCTATTAAAATTTATGCTTATTTTCATATCCGTTGAGAGTCAGGATGAAGAACCCTGTAACCTCCTCACACCTCATAGTTCAGCTTCCATTGCAACTTGTCTTTTCTTTACTGTAATGACTTGAGTTCATTCTGTAGTTTGCTTTGTTCCACACCTCAATTGCTCAAGAATTTCACTTCTTGTCCTGATGGGGTTTGCTATTTTGATTTAATATTATGTGATATACAAAAATACTAGATATTCAATAATGAGAATTTCCTCACTTTTGTCAGAAATTGTAGTGCTTAGTGGTGAAAGTTTATTCTGACTCAGAAGACAGTTGATAAGTTTAAGGTAAATACTGTTTTTCACAAGAACACGGTTCACACCAAAGCATATTTGTGCAAAACAATAGCATTATTCTACTTTTCCATAATTATTTCTCACAAAACAAATCCTTCCCGATTCCTGTTGTGTGATTTTTAACTAATTTTCCCAGTGGTGCTTATTTTTTCAAGAAGCTCATATCTTACACGGTAGCTATGGTAGCTGTAGGGTCGATTTATTTGACACAACCCATTGCTGTTAATATTTTTTGGTCAAGGTGTAGAATTCAGTTCTTCTGTCACATTTCTGCACATTCTGCACAAGTATGTTTCATTTTTTTTCTATTAGTGATGTGTATTATGTTTTTCCATAGTATCATAGAATCATAGAATAACCAGGTTGGAAGAGACCCACTGGATCATCGAGTCCAACTATTCCTATCAATGCCTTATGAATAGGAATTCTGTTTACTAACAGTAAAACTACATGAAAATTTTAAAATATGAAAAATAGCATTTAGGATGGAAAGGGAAGTTCTTATCTCATTAAGATTTCAGTGATAATAGTTACTACTCAACAAAATTGATAACCATCAGAAAGTCCTTGACACTCAAAGGTTACAACAGTGAGTTTCATCCAGTCAAATAGTTCTTAGTAACCCAAGTTTTTATCCTATGGATGACACTCACAGTATGGATGTTGATGATTTGTAAATGGGCATAATTATTTCCTGCCATCTTCTTTATGTACGTAGTGTCTGGAAAATTATGTTTCTGAACATAAATTCAGGATCTGCTCTGTGCTGATAGCTCACAGATTTGCTCTCTCTCTGGATCTTCATCCCACTTAAATGTGCTCCCTGTCTTTCAGATATCTGTTCAATGTCTAATCACCTAAAATTAGGCAAGTTTTAATCTTTATTTGTTTACTCTAATCATTCTGGGCAAGCTGCTGTATTTTTATCCATCCCTTATTGCTCAGTTTTGGCCTTTCTCGGGATCTTCGCATCTGTCCAGTGTTTAAATATAGCTAATTCTGCCTAGAAAGTAACTTCAAGATGCAAAAATTTTCAATAAAAGGTGTACTGCTACAGTGTGTTCCTTACAATTGCAAAATCTCTTTCTCTGGTCTTGATAAATGCAGTCTCGCCCAGCTTGAATCTATTAAAAATACTAGTGAAAGGTTATCTTTCTCACTTGTTGCTCTAATCATCTACCGGTTCTTGGCTCTGCTTTTTTAGTAGTGTAGAACATAAAGCTTTTGCTTTTTTCTCAGAGCCTTTTTTTAAGTATTGAATGTTGCCTTTCATATTTTAAATCGTGTTCAGATGACAGATCTTGTTTGGTTTGCCCATCTATTATTGTTCATTGCTTTCTTTCTCGGTGATCTTGCTTCTGCTATAATTTTCCTTTGCACATGGAAAGTGCACACCACTAATTCATATTAAACGAATTCATTATCCCACTTCGCATCTTTCCACAGGACGTTTTTATCACCTTGTCTATGATTAACTTGACAATGTACAGGCAGCTGTTATGCTGAGACAACTGCCTACTGTGGTGACTAACACTCTTTTGCTTCTTTTTACTCCTTATCCACCTGTCTACCTGTCTCTTCATCTACCTACAGAACCTATATATTATGTATTTACACTTCACATGCTAACTTTGAGAGGGCAGGTTCTCTCTCTCATCTTTATTCATGTATCCAGATGGTATTTGACCTATAGGACTTCCTTGTGCAAAATGCAATGCTATTAAGAATTACTTGTACTGAGGTCCCACGCTACCCTAATTTACTGACTGCTGTGGCCCTGCTTTCCTCTCTGTCCCTAATTGCATGTTGCCGTTCCTTTGTGCCAGCTCTTTCACTAGCTCAGTTGTTTGTGTAGTTGTTCCAAAGCGCTGTGATTTTGTGATTTTATGATTCTAACCCAGGAGATAATTATACTTTTCATGTAAGATGGCTGCAATGTTACTTGCTGTTAACAGTCATCAAATAGATGGAATGCCTTTTTTTTTATGCATTTGTATCACCAATTTAAACTTGAATTGTAAAGTGTGGTTTTGATGTTGTCACAAAGCCATGAAATAATAAGAATATTTGATGCAGCTGTAGAATGAACTGGTTGGTACAAAGAATTATTAAAATGTGTAGGACTCACAAACTAAATTATTACTAAAAACCATAGCAATAAAATAGAAAATCAAAGCCCATCTCAGATATCACAAAATATGACAAAAACCCTTATAGTTAAAAGTGAAAGGAAATTACAATAAAATCAGCAGTTTAAATTCTTGTGCTATTGTGAAGGAAGAATGAGATTTCAGTTCTATAATCAATGCATTCAAATATATTGTGACATAAACAATAGTGTTTAAAAAATTAGTAATATTGAGAGCATAAGTATGTGCAATTGTAATGACTTCGCCATGCAACTTGCATCTTTTCTAATTAACACCTGTTTCTCTGGTACCTGACCTACTCATGACTCCTAATTTTCTAAGAACGTACTCTGTCAACGCTTATTCCTCTGGTGGGAATTTTAGCTACAGAAGGCACTATATGTTACAATTTTATATGTAATATTTGTAGACAGCCTGCTGAGTGCCTACTTACATTAGGTCCCGTAAAAGTGTAGAAGGGATAAAATACCTCTGCTCAAAGACATAGCTCAATACTTTAGTCTAAATTGTGACTTGCCTTATTTATACACATCAAAACATGATATCTGGATATAAACTATTATTCAGTGTATATATCCTAATATATTTTCTTGTACTGTTTTACAGCTGTAGCCACTGACATGCAAAATTATCGTCTGTGTTTTCCTTCTGTCCACTGTAATTACTGAAAGAAAAAAAAAAAACACACACCACATACATTTGATCAGATTAAATCCTAGGTTCTTCATAGACCAGGCTGTCCTAGAGAATTTCTGTAGTTGTTGGTAAAAGTAACATTTAATTTTCTGCAGTTTGAATACATTGGTAACATGGTTTTCTCTCTGTTGTTAGTCTGCCCTAGATGGTTGCATACATTTTCATTTATCTAATGCAACATACATCTACAGTTGTCCTTTTGCATACACACTTTCTCTGGAAAGAGAAATTAGCCTTTTGTGCTCTCACTTTCAATATTGTCAAAAATTAAGTGTGTTTTTCAATATTTGTGTATTCCTATAAAGAGACAACAATGTGTCCCTGGCTTTAAGATTGCATTTCTTTCCCTCTTGAATCCCAGATGAATTATAGTTGACATTTCCTGTTCTGGTGGTGATGGAACCACAAATCTTTCATTTTTAAAGATCAAATTATCCATAGCAATTAGCTCCTCAAAGAATGTCAGGAAACGTGTTTTTTGTGACAGATGGGTAAATATTTTTTCTTGAATAACCAACAACAAATGTTTCTGGTAATGGGGAATGTTGGGACATCATTTAATTACAGTCTTTCAGTAAAGCTCTTTGGAGGCATATGTTTATTTCATCTTGGTTAAATGTCCTATACTGTTTCCATCTCATAAGCAAGGTGGAACTGATTTAGTAAGACTGTGGGAAAAAAAATCAGAAATGGTAAGATGTTAAAGGACCTTGAGTATCACTTGAAATGTCATAGACAATTATGCTTGTAAACTTCAGCAATACCGAAGTAGACTTATCATCTCAAATCCCAAACTCACTTTAAGGGAGGGGTCAGTCAGAGGTGGAAGTCACTATCACAGACGACCTGAATCCACATGAAGTGTCTCTCACACTGCAGTTTCCACTTGCGCAGTGGAGTATCTTTAATTTGTATGACTGAATTATTTGTTTATATGTACATATAATCCTCAGACTGTTTATGAAATTGTTTTTAAGGAATGTACATTTGGTTTCAGTAGTAGTGAAGTTTTTTCAAGTTATATCTGTCAATAATATTAAAGCAGTTTTTTCATTTCAGTAGGACACTACATTGTAAGATTAACGTATCAATAAAGAACTACTTGCCAGTATGAGAAAGAGAATGGAAGATGGCCTAAAACTTAAATCTTTATTGCCCTTCATATAACTGAACAGCAACAATAATTAAAACTTACTATGTGTCAAACGTGATACTTAAAAGAAGTGTTGAAGTGTGTCTTCCCGAGATGAGGTCGACTGTTTGGAGTAGTATGACGTAGCAGAAAGTCAGAAATATTCTGGTTGGTTCAAATTGTACAGGAAAAATATGGTGACTCAAACTGAAATTTGGCATCAAATTTAAAGAACCTAGAAGAATTAGGTGTCAGCTTACTATTAAAATTGGGATTTTACCATTCAGTACTTGGGGTCCCTAGATGAATCTGTCCTTCACAGTCAGAAATTATCAGGACCTCTTTTATAGGCCTCATTTTATGTCCACTATTTGAAATCAGTTTAGAACAGATTTAAGGCTGTAAGCAAAGACTCATTAAAAGTATGTCAGACAGTTAATTCAACAAGCTTTCACATTGAGTGGGAGAATCAAGACAGGTCATGCTTGTAATTTCAGAACCAGAAAAGGAGAAGGTATATTTCTGTATTTCACTCAGAAAGCAATGAAGTTCTCCATACCAATGTTATCAGTCCTTAAGGTAACTGCTAGTATATAAGGACAAGAAGGAAGTCCGCTTTGAATGTAAATTTAAATACACACGTTAGGCTCCTGGTGTTATGAAACAGCAATATTCCATCAAGCTATTCATATAAATGGGGCTAAATCACCTAGTTTCAGAATCTGAAGGCAAAATTACTTGAGATTCGTGCCAATGTACAGTTTAAAGTCTTAAATATATTAAACATAAAAATTTTGCCTTTAAATTTATATTGATCTCTGAAAATCAATTGCTGGTGTGTAGGGAGGTTAAACATTTAAAATTCCTCTTGACTTTTACCCACAGTTTTCCTCAGTGGAAATTTATGTGATGTAGACATTTTTGAATCCCAGCAGGTACTTTGGTGCTCAAGTGTGCACTTGGGTATTGCTTTGACTCTACTCTTTTGAAATTTTGGCTTTGTGTTATAATATATTCATGCTCATAAGACAGCACACATGCCTTAGGGATCTTTTAGAATTAAACATAGTCCTGTGTTTTATTTGGAGTATCTAATTATTTTTTTACATTAAATTTATAACAAAAAAAACCTACTGATGATCCACGTAATGTAGGTATGAAATCCATAGGGTTACAAATCTCAGTTCATAAGGGTACATGTTCAATTTTCTACTATTGAACTGACATCCTGATCAAGCAATAGCAAAAAATATTACACGTTCAACTATCTGCATTATAAATTACCCAGTCAGAATATCTGAAAAAGAGTTTCATTATGTGTTTAGACGTATATAAAGAAAGAAATGCTTTCAAATTTGTCTGTAAAGGTACCTGATCAGATTTTGGGACCTATAGGCTTTAGTGAAATTCAATGAAAAGCCAGTAGTTGAAAGTTTCTTTTGGAAAGTAAAGTTAGGAAAAGAAGCCCTTCTGAAGCATTTTCTTTACAAGATGCTAAAATATAACTAACAGTATAAATAAGATCACATGATTAAGTATAATAATTATAATAATAATGTTAAGTATACATGCATAAAAGCATAAAACCATAGCAACAATGATATCAAGATGTTTGGATATGGATTAAATGACAGAATCAAATTAATTTTTTCTGACAGAAAATTTTGAGAGAACATATTACAATTAGCACAGTTTCCTAAACTTGTGAGTTCACCCACACATAGGAGTTTTTTTAATGCAGATAATTGCCTTTGTGTTTGGGGTGGGAAGTTGGCAGCAGCTGAATTCCTGATGGGTTGTACCTATGGAATACATTTTACACAGACACGAGCTTTCTTTGTCCACCTTTAGAAAGGGTAGGAAGCTAACTGAATTTAGATAGTATAATGCTGAAGATCGCTTAGTTATCTTTGCTGAGGGAGCGTATATCATTATGTAGTGTGTTCTTCTCTTGGCTTTCATTCAAGTCAGCATCGGTTGACCAAAGTCATATTGTTCATAATACGTTGTGCAAATGCAAAACCAGAAATTAAAAAAAATACCATTTCGAAATACTGTTAGAATACACGTGGCTTTGGATTACTGATTTTATGATCAGATTAAATGGATCTTTGTGTGGCCTTATTTTTTTGGAGAGCGCTAAATCTTGATCTAAATTCTGCCAGGTCTTTAAATCTTTTTGCTGGCTACAACCAGTGTTTTATAACGGAAATTTGAGTGGCATTTTTAAGGAACAGAACACTTTACAAGCCTTGATTCTTGTAATACGTATTCATCCATATTTACAGAAATGTTTATAGTCTTGGGAGGTGATGTTTTTATATTGTATAGAGGAGAGCTTGGAAATCCAATTGAGTAATTAGAAGGTTTTATACTTAATAGATTGTACTACAATTTCATTCAATGTATTTTCTGTTGCCTCATAAGTACTGTTATTTACCACCACTCCCCAGAGCAATCTTCTGTCAAGAAGTGCTGCTTCTAAGTCCAAACTGGGCAATTAAATAATGTAGAGAGTACATACATACATTTTGAGTACATTTACTCAATAGGTACCTTTTTTTATATTTAAATATGTTTTAAAGCTTTTCCCGTGAGCTTTTTTTTTTTTCATCCTAGGACCCATGGTCTACTGTCCTCATCTCTTTGTCAGGCATATGTGCTTTGTTATTTTCTTGAATTCTAAGCATTAATATTTTAAAGAAACACTTGGAGGAGGGGAGGAGGGTCACTCACAAGCTATTCAACAAAGCTTAGGAAAAAAGCAAATCAGTTTCAAGGCTACAGAGAACACAAGCCATGTGCTGTAGTTGAAGCCTTTAAAATTATAAAGTGGGTAAATTAGATTTTTATGGAAATTTTACAGGAAGGCTCATATTTCCAAATTCCAGTATGATATCTGAATTGAGGTGAAATCTGCATGAGATTTGGGGGCTTTAAAATTCAGCACTTTCATTTTATGCCATTGAGCAAAAAACCTCCTTTTTTTTATTCTTAGTGCATAAATAACAAAATGACATTTTATCCTCTGTTGACTGGCAATACTTTGCATTAGCCAAGATGAAGTCATTAGAGAAGCATTATAGCTTTACTGTATTTCAGGGTCTCCATTTACAAGCCCTGGCTTTTAGGGTTACATAAAACCAGAAGTAAAATTTATTTCCAAGGAAAATTGAAAACTTCTGTCATTGTGGACGTAGGGTTTTCTAAAATAAAATAGGGAAAAGAAATCTGGAAGATATATGATGACTTCCTGCTTTAATTGTAGGAGTTGATACTGACTTGCTCTGTAAAGGTACACAGGTCTCTTAAGCTCTTGATGGCTGCCACGCCTTCATCTTTACATCTATTTTAAATTGAACTTGGGAAAGGATCCTTTTGCTATGGATTTTAGCCACTTGGCTTATTTTAGCCCAGGTGAAATGACCTAATAACAAAACTATTCAGTACTGTGAAATACAGGGGCATGTTTCTATTTTCAAGGGTAATTAAGAAGACTAAGGTAGACTGATCTTGAATGACATTTGCTTGCGTCACTTCAAATTGGATTGATTCCAATCCCAGTGAAGACCAGACCCTCAGCTGTATTTCCCTCTGAATAAGCTATATTTGCATGAGGGATCTCAGTACTAATTTTTTGTCATGCAGAAGAAACTAGAGCAAGATTAATATAAAATGTTCTGCATTCTAGTAAAGTGTCCTTGTGTTGCATTCCTCTTTCAGGTGTTTGAATAATAAACATGTGATGTGGAATTTGTCTTGTGATAACGTATGTGACACCTTTTTCTTATGTAGTTTTCAAGATGTGTGCTTCAAATGAGGCAATTTAGTTACATGTCATCTGTATCACTTCAGATTCCTAAACAGTATTTGGAATGGCCAGGAAAAAAACTGTTTCAACTTGATAATACAAACTGTGTGTGTAGTCCAAATGCACCAGTAAATGCTTCTTCTGGCTAGGAGACTTAGTGCAATCATTTGTTATTTGGAAAGTTACTGAATAGCTACTTTAACAAGCTTAAGTCAACACTGTAATTCAACATCTCAACAAATTCTCAGAGGAATGTCTCATTAGCCTAATGTCTGAAAAGTGTAATTTTCTGAAGTGTAGAAAGCATTTGGAATATTTACTTGGAGATTCAGTGTAGAGTGCTGCAGAAAGGGAAGGTGTTTTGCAAGGTGTCTAATGTGTTTTTGGTGGCTAAAGAGTGAGAAATGAAGTCCAGCACTTCCATGGATAGGTCCCTGCCATTTCTTCTTTTCATTTTGAGTAGCATAGCTTCTACGCAATAATGCAAGTAAAAGCATAGAAAAAGAAGGGATTCTTAGGCCCTATTCTCTGATTTCTGTTGTGTGTCTACAATTTTGTACAGCAAGAACAGAGGACTTGTGCTTCTGTAAGCAGTTGAAAGGTCCTTTCAGAAACTGTAGTAAGTAGAAGACTGATAGCTGCCTTTTTGGTAGAGGCTTGGTGTTTTAGAAGAAATGCATATTTGGAGATCAAACAGTGCCTGGTAGAGACAGTGGTAGCAGCTTAACTTATTTTATATATAATGCTCTTTCCATCTTAAGAAAATGCTGAGCTGCAACGGTGGAAGTTCAAGGTAAAGGAAAGCCCCACTGTGCCTTTCTCTGAGAGGTGTCTGCTTACAGCATGTAGAAGATTTAAGCACAATGAGGAGGAAGGTCTTCTGGGTCTTCCCTCTCTTTTAACCTGATTGTAGATAGCACAGTGAGCTACAAGAAGTGGTCGTGATATACTCAGACACTAAAGGAGAAGAATCACAATATGATCCTGTGAGGGATAGAGGAGTCCCTGCCTAAACAATACACCAAGACACTGCTAACAAGTTATAATCACTCTCTAGAGTTTTCTTTGTTGTTTGTTGTGTTGTGGGTTCTTTGGAGTGGAAGGGAAGTTGGACTAGAAATTAAAAAAGCACTTGTTTCTCACTGGTATCAAGTACTGTGTATAATTTGTTAGAAATTCCTCCTCTCTTTTATACTGCCAAAGGTCATGTTATTGCACCTGCGCCCACTAAAGGTAGAAAAGAAAGAAGCAATGCAGAGGTCATCCTTTCTTGGCTGTGTTCAAGGAACAGAGGTTTATGAACTGAAATAGTCTTTTCAGAATGAGTCCTTTGCTCCTCTCCTTTTTTTTTCTGTATATCTTCTGGTTTCCATCTTCTACATCAGGTTTATTTAATCCAGCTGTTCATGTTAGGTGATAAAAATTTTTTTCTTAGTAATTTCAGCAGTCATTAACTCGTGTTTTTGGTTCTGTGTAGCAAGTGTAGTTATGCAAAAGTAAAATGTTGAGTAGTTATGCAGTTTATTTCTGCATGGAATCTATACTTTGACCAATATTGCTATTATGTACATATTAAATCCTCTGAACAAATCTCGTATAATGGCATTGAATGTCATTATTGTACCTTGGAGGAAAAAAACCCAGAAAGATGCAAATACAGAGTAAGAAATGGACCTCCTTACCAGTAGCCATAGAAGAAGCTTTTGCAAACTGAAAGCTACAGAAATATTGTTCTTAATATACATGTTTTTAAAAGCAGCACTTCTCCTATAGTGATATAGTATAGATTATATCTTACCCCAGAAATAATCCATTAGTAAGTATTCTAAAAGTAAGTAGTGATAAGAAAAAAAAGGTACTATGCTCTGTAGAACCTATACTATTAAAACGTCAAAATACTGCCAAACAAAACAATAGCTTTACATGGACTACTGATGTATATATTGCTGTTTTGCCTCACAAACACAGCGGATTAATTTAGAGGTCAGACATGTAACTGACTTGCTTCCTGAAGAATACCAGTCAACCATATACATTGCCCCATGCATTATGACTGCCTCTGTTGACAAAAAAAGGAGGGTAATTGTTGTCAGTGACTCCCTTCCAAGAGGAGTGGAGGATCTGATATGCTAAACAGACATATCACGTAGGGAGGTCTGCTGCCTCCCTGGGGCCCAGGTTAGAGACATTACTAGGAAATTCCCTGGTTTGGTACAGCCCGCTGATTGTTACCCACTATTGGTTATGCGGGTTGACAGTGATGAGTTTGCAGAGAGAAGTCCAAAAGGGACTTAAGGGCTAGAGGGTGATTGGTGGAAGGATCAGGAGCACAGGTAGCGTTTTCTTCAATCCCATCAGTAGCAGGGATGAGTACTGAAAGGAACGGGAAAACTGGCCTGATTAACAAGTGGCTCAAAGGCTGGTGCCATCA
Source organism: Clamator glandarius (assembly GCA_033459285.1). Lineage (NCBI taxonomy): Eukaryota > Metazoa > Chordata > Aves > Cuculiformes > Cuculidae > Clamator > Clamator glandarius. Next base: position 1,494,299 of record JAUNZM010000276.1, on the reverse strand, counting down.
GTGTGTCTGTGAGCTCTAAAATGACGTTGTGCCTCACATAACTGATAGTGTCCTGGGATTTTGTGTTTAGCATGCCGTTGCCACACCTTCCCCTCTCCTGGGACATCAGTTTAGTAATGTAAATGCAAACCCCTTCTCTTGTTAACTGAAGTGCCCTTTTCACCATTCTGGGTTTCTGTCTGATTAACAAAGGAATTTGCCCGGATTTGTCAAGAATCTACAGAAATTGCACCTCTTTATTCTCTTCTGTTTTTTTCCCCAACTTTCGTTTCTAATTGTATAGCTATAGTTAAAGTTGAGAGATACTTTCAGGATGCATATTCTATATTTTTAACTCCTCTTATTTATTTTTGAAACCACTCTGTTTAGTTTTACTTTCATATTCCATCACTTTTAGTCAATCTGTTTTAAAGAAGAATGAGGATTTTTCAATTTATACAGTTGTTCCAGAAACCCTATTCAAGAATAATTTCTCCACAGTCCACTTGGAATAGGATGTTTAATTCTCTGTGAAAGCAAGGGATTCTAATGAAACCAAAGATGAAGATACACATATCTTAGACTTAACTCTTGAGGTCCCATTGAGGCAGGATGTCCATTCTGCCTCAAAAAACATTAACCCAATATGAGTTAAATTTCAGGTATAAATACACAGAGTTTTATTTTCCTGGACCTCACTTTTGTTCATGGTTGCCTATCTCATTCCACTGAGCTCGGTAAGGTTTTCTTAAAATGCAAGGAACTTCAATTTTCAATCAGTTTAGGACTCTGACTATGGAAATGTAATTTGAGTCTTTGAACATATGAGAGGATAATGCCTGTATGTGAGACAATTTGATCAGTTTAAGTGTATGTGGAGTTCTCTCATCCCGTATAAAAATTTGATGTCAGTTCCAAATTTTTCTTATAATTTCCTTAATGCTTTTCTAAATAACTGTCTTCCTCTTGTTATCATTTATAGCTTTACTAGCAAATACTTGTGCTGTTAAACTGCTTCTTTCATTCTGATACTTATAAGGAGCAACATAAAGCCAATACTAGTCTACTTTCTGAAATCCTGTAGTTCTTTCCACTCAGCTAAGCGTTTTAGAAAAGTTCTTCGTGGCTTGCTTTACTGTAACACCTAGGAATTAGTGCTTAAGTTCTTGGAAATATGGGAACAAACTTAACTTTTATAACTGCTTTAAACTGGCCAGGCAATAGGGCTTCTGATATGTCCTGTCCTTAAAGTAAAGTTTGAAAAACAGCACCTGATGAAATGGGAGAATAAACCCTCTGAAAGTTCTTGTTTTCTATTACTTTCTTCAAACTATTAGTAGCTTATGGCTTCTAACAAAAGAAGGTCTCATCCTACAAATCATCGTAAATTCAAACTGCAGGCAGGGGGAATGATTCACACATAGGCTTCATGGCATCTCATTAGCTGCTGTTACAGCAGCTCTGCCGTTGCTTATTTTGAACTCTCTCCTCTTATACGCTCTCCTGGACATAGCCTATGGGCATTCAAAAAAGCATATTTGCTAATTAATGAGCCAGGGAAATATATGTAGAAGATTTCTCCTTGTTTCTCAGGATTGTAATTTTGTTGCATGTTGGCATTTATGATTCAAACAATGTACAAAGAGAGAAGTAAGGTGGGAGATAATGATAATTGATGTGAATTTTCATAAGCATGCATTAGAAGCAGAAATTTTGCTGGTACCTTGAGGTTACATGACTTATTTGTATCCCCAGCTTGCAGTTCTGTTTGCTTTCCTGGTATCTTAAAACAATTTAGTTTCAATATGGATTGCATAAGCAGCCGTATTAGGAATGTACCAGCTGAGAGAATGAAACTCGAGAGGAGGGAACTGGCCTCTTCTCCCAAGTGACAGAGGACAGGACAATAGGGAATGGCCTCGAGCTCTACCAGGGGAGGTTCAGGCTGGACATTAGGAAAAATTTTTTCACAAAAATGGTGATTGGGCACTGGAATAGGCTGCCCAGGGAGGTGGTTGAGTCACCTTCCCCGGAGGTGTTTAAGGCACGAGTGGATGGGGTGCTGAGGGGCATGGTTTAGTGTTTGATAGGAATGGTTGGATTCCATCCAGTGGGTCTTTTCCAACCTGGTGATTCTATAATTCTATGATTCTAAAGACCACCATAATAGAAAGAAGTGTTTCAAAACAAATGTGCAAGTTTTTTTTAGCAGAAAAAGTTAATTATTATCGTGAGGTTTTTGAAAACAGGTAATTGCCCCTATTCTTGTCTTAACCTATTGCCTGCTTTCTCTTCTATACAAGATGCAAAGAATGATGTAGTGCCTACACAGTAAGAGCCTTTTAACCTTAAAAATCCATGTAATGTGTGAAGCAAGAGGCTTAAATGAGTCACCAAGCAGGCCACACTCTGCAGTGGCGTGTGTGTCTGATGCTATTAACTCAGTGAACAGAAAGGAGCCACTCACCTGCTCAGCTGTCATTTTGCACAACAAATTCAATGCAGCATTTGATATTTGGAAAATATAAACAGTGCTGAGAGAAAGAAGTTGAGTCTGTAGGGTCTTGCTGCCCTGTAAGAGCTTGTTCTTTCTCACCTCCCAAGGGAGGGTCGCAGTTCCAAGTGGATGTCAGAGACAGTGGGATCCTGCAGCCCACAGTGGAACAAAGCCATGCACTGGGGATTTTGTATTGAAGGACCAGCAACAGTTCCTATTTTGCAAGCAAAGCAAAAGAAACCATGACTTTGAAATGAAAGGTGAATAACCAGTGCATTTTGTTCCTTTTCTATATTACAGTGCTGCTGCCTATGCCTTCAAGAGCAGCATTTCTTTGTATCGATATTTGGGGGTGGGATGTAGAGGGAAGGGGGCAGTGTCAATTCACACTGTTTACAGGAATCACAAGTAGGTAGCGTCACACAGAACTCTGTTTCAGTCTCAACGCTGCAAGCCTGTCTTAAAACTGCAGATTAAATTCTTCAGGTATGGGTTTAAACCTGATTATCTTTTTAATATTTTTAGTAAGGAATGTCAGATCTGGTACTCTGGCTCTTTGCTGTGTTCTGTCAGGTGCTGCTTGTGCTGTGATTTTTCAAAGGGTGAAGGGACTTGCCCTCTGTCTCTAATTTGTAAAGCAAGCCAGAAGAATATTTCTCTGGTCCTCATTAACAGTTTATTACTGGGGTTTTCTCATTTCTGTGTTTTGTCATTGTTCTCATTTGGCACCAGAGATGCTTCACTGACAATGGTGCGTCCATGTTTTTTCAAGTAGAATTGTATATAGGTTTCTTGCACTGAGTGAGGCAACCTTTCTAGGGAAGGTCCAGGGCCATATCCATTGTTTTAAGAAAAGAAAGTGAGACAAAAACCTATACCTGAAATATCTTCGTTAACGATGTCTGGACCCCTGACTAATGATCAAGAAAACTGGCTCTGTTCTGCCTCTTGTTTCAGCTCTGAAAACCACAGTATAGAGAAATACTTGAAGAAGCTCTCATTCCATGTGGACAGACAAATCTGGGTTCCTGCTTTTGCTATGGGCCACTTCTAATGGTGCTATATATTCCTGATGCAGTCGAAGGTAGAGCAGCTTCATGTATATATGCATAGAATATAGAGCTATCTATACTGAACTGGATTTATCTGCCCTTTCATTTACTCACGACCAATACAGTCTCTGCCTGCTGACCTACAAGCCAGGAAAGTACGTGAAAAAATAAACAACAGCTAGAATCAGTTGCCTAAAATTGCGCACCCAGAGTTATGCAATCATTTTAAAGCAGTATCTTTCTACCTGTCCACCAAAGTAGAGTGGGTTTGGAAGTACTTTAGGAGAGGGATTTCTCAGAGGTGAACAGGGTAAGTTTATGGGTGTCATTGCAATGACGGAGCAGGCAAATGGGATCCTCCCTATTTTATAGTTTTCAGTGTTGTCACAGAAAGATTGAGGCTGTATTTGAATGTTTAATTAAATGGAGTCAGCAGGATGCATGTGTATAAGCAGTGATCGAGAGCTTTCCACTGACCACTAAAAGTCTTTTCTCCTGCATAAAAAAGGACTTGCTACAGGCTTTTATCAAGTTGTGTTAAGTGTCTAAGGCAAAACACAAGAAATCATTTTTCATAGCTTTGTCTGCTCTAGCAAATAAACTTACAAGTCCTTAAGTATTTGAATTGTTCCTGCTATTATTCATATAAAATTTAGGATTCTTCAGTAACCTCATAGCTGTCATAGTGTTATTTCCATATTTCTTCATTCAGTACCAACTATATATTTTACATATAATTAGTAATGTACATTGTATATTAATGTACACTGCAAGCTCTTCAGAATGCACTAAAGCATGTGGAGCATAATCAATTCCTATCCTGAACTGGCACTATTAATTACCCAAAATGATAAAGCCATAATAACACCTTCAGTGTGTATATGTTTTGCGGGGGGTAGGGGAGGAAGGAAAGAGAGAGATAAAGACATGGTTATTGCCTTGACATTTTGATAATGGGATTTTATGCTGAGCTAGAGTTCAGGAAATGCGCAACAAGGGAAACTAATAGAAAATGGTAGGGAAAAGAGCGACGGTGGGAAGGTACAAAGGGGAGCTTTGAGGCGTGGGACAATTATGCTTGCTTCCTCTGTTGATCTTCCCCTGCTTGCCTGTTTCTGGCAGGAGAGCATCACTACAATGACTTAAAGGCATCTAGCAGTCAGTATTACCATAAATGTAGAAATCTCTATATTCAAATGGGTTGCTGTCGATCGTCTAACAGCATTTTTTTAAATAACAAACTTCTGGGAATCATTACATGTGAGTAGATAATGTAAGGGGAAGCCAATCCTCCTTTCTCTTAGTTGGTCAGTTACACAGATGCATCCTATCTTGCTTCCTGATCAGTTGTTGCTTCCTTTCCTGTGTTTTTGTATTTGATTTTTGTTCACGCTAGCTGGGAAAGCAGAGGACTTGGTCGTTACGAGGGTATACTGGCCATACAGCCAGTGCTTTCCAGTTGCTTTCTTACTGGAAGTTTAGATGTTTTGTATGCATGTAAAGGCAAGTGCGCATATTCTTGCATGTGGGTGTGAAAGTATCTACATATGTATTTCATAGTAGTTCTTTTCTCATTTTGAAGGTAATTTTATTTAAGATGTCTTTTGAAAGCTTATATGTGAAGATCTCAGCATTGCTATCTCTGATTAAAGCTGTGGGGAATCATGCCCTCTGGTGTTATGGAATTTTCATTTTGAATATATATAATTTGATGTGAAAGTTCTGCATGCTGGTTGGAGCAAATAAGAAAGGGGCATAGCAACAGGTAGCCTTGTGACTATAAAAGAGCAAGTGGACCAAGGCAAAAGTCATTATATGAAATTAATATTGGCTTGTTTCAGGCTTTGGGACAAGAGGAGTGTCTGTCTTGGTCCTCTCCTCCTCTTGTTCTAACTTATCAGACACGTTAAAGTAGATGACCCAGATAATATATTCTTATATGTAGATTAATCAAATGCTATGAGGATTCAGTGGGGCTATAGACTACAGGTAGGACTCTGTGTATAACTCATTTGGCTCAGTGGATGTATATGAGTTTTTTGCTTCTTGTGCTTCATTCAGCTATTTCTTAATTCAATTACTTTTATTATATTTTCTGACTTTTCATTTGTGCTACAACTATACTATAGCAAATAGATTGTTTAGCATAAAATGCATCTGCATATACATACATTATATATACATAAATAAAAAGACTTTTTTACCCTGTAGCTGAAAGGTTTTCTTCAAAAGCATAAAGCCGTAAAATTAAAACAAAATAATTTATAATTTATCCTGGAAAAAGCTCAGTTTCTAAATATAACCCGAAAACATAATATTTCGGTTTGTATATCACAACACTTCTTCAAACACAGTTTTGCAGGGCTTGTGTACATATTGCCTGTGAGCAAAAGAATCAGTTTCTGATAACATCTTCACGTGCTTGTATTAAAGCTAATTATGTTTACATATAGTTGTGATAGCTTAGATACTTCTCTGTAGCCTGTTTTTCTGAAGTGCTCACTACCTTCTGGCCCTTGTAAGTGCTCAGAGCCTTCAACATTGCAGCCATTATTCTATGTTCAGCTGTTGATTCTCCTGCAGGAGTATTCTGAGAAGCAATTATCATGGTGGGAGAAAAACTTAGAAATAAAACTCTGTTTCCTCCTATTATTCAGAGTGTTTTTCAGTGTGAGGTAATATGAATGGGTCATAGGAGACCACAAGCAGTCCCGAAGTTTAGTGAAAATAAGCATTAGGGTACATGCCCAGCTAACTAAACAGTCTTGAGTCTGAGAAACACCTATGAATCAGTTTACAGTAGCTACTAATATTCCTACATCTTCACAAGATCACAAATACTGCAAGAATAATTGTTTTTTCTCAGTGTGAATTTTAAACTTTAACTTCAGTCAGATCCTGTGAATTCAAAATCAACTACCATTGAAGAATATTCTTTTCAGAATTTGTGGAATAATTTTAATTTAGTTTCTTTCACTCTTTGATTCAATCAGAGTGCTGATTTGTTACATGAAAATATCTTGCTTGCTGTAATTACTTCTTTCTTTTTAGTTTTTTTATTTTTATTAATAGCAAATATTACAGATTTTTGAAGGCAATGAACTTGTGAAAAGAACCATAATGAAAAAATTTACTAGGAGAACTTTTAATTTTCCAATTTTTTGGAATCACTAGTGTGTTGTGTGAAGTAGTAACTGAGCAGGAAGTAAATAAAAAACTCTGTTACCCAAAAAGTTAATGGTTTCATCTCCAGGCCTATGTACAGTGGCTTAGCTTTTGTTAAATTTGTGTCTGTAGCTGGTTTTGTATTGAAAATTAAAACTTTCTCAATAAGTTATTAATCGCTGAGTTGTAGATCCAGTGGTAAAATTTCATGCTTTCTCTAAATTAAAAGGAAAAACTGTCGTAATAATAGGACTGAAATGAGGCTAGCTGCTATGGTTGATGTGCTAATGTGCTGTTAAAAAAAAAAGAAAAAAAAGAGAGAGAATTAATTCATTGCTATGATAAATTGTTAATTTAAAAGCAGGACAGATTATACCAGTTCTATAATTAACTGTAAATGCTTCACCCCAAGGACTTTGTTTAGCACATTAACTGATTGAATAGAAAGAATTGAATAACTGCAAGTAAATCAACAGGTCTTAAACAGCTTGTGCCCAAATCTCTGTTCTCCCTGTGCCTCCCAAGCATTGCCACGGTGCATGGGTAATTAATGTCCTCAGAAGCAGAAAGTGTACTCCTGATTTATTTTGTAAGATCTAAACTGATATGTTGATAGTGTTCTGGGCTCTGATATGCAACTTCTCTCAATCCATAAGCTAAAGAGTTTTCTTACTGAATTCAAAGTTCACATCCAGCTTCAAGTCTCACCGGGAAATAGTTCACAGGTAATATTGTATTCTATCTAAGGGCTTAACTTTAGGCTAATTGTGGTCATTGTAAGAATGTCGCCTTTTTTACTGTAGCACTTATAGGTAGTCTGGTTCAAATATAATAATAAATTTCCATTGTTTAAGGGGGGAGAGAGGGGAGTGGTGGTTGTACCACTGTAGGTCTCAGTGCATTGCACAGAAGGAATTTCATATACAATTCATTATGAATTTGATATGAAACTGGATAACTGTGAAAAAGAACAAACCTAATGAAGTGAGATGTGGCCACATAGGAATATGTGTGCCTGGGACTGTATTTTTCTAAAATAAGCTTGGTAGAGGGTAACTTTTCCTGCTCAGTATTTGCTACGTGATTTACCTGCCTTGATTACAGAGCAAGAGACTCTTTAAGAAATGAATTCATTGTAGTCCTCTCTGTCCTTAGTCATTTACATACATGTTTATATATGAAGAAAAGACACTGTAGCACAAGGAAGGCGAGTTTCTTTGTATCTCAGTCTGGTAAAATATCACTGTTAGAAAAGTAAGGGTAAATAAGAGCCCTTTGCACACTCTTCATTCCCATGAGCAAGTTGTGCTTTTGCCCTAATAAATCCGTAATATCATCCCATTATTCTAGGAATGAAGTGATAGCTCTGGTAAATAATGACAATTGCCTGAAAACAGTCAGCTTCCACTGCATGAAGCAGGGTCAAAGATCCTGAGGCTATAGATAAAGATTTGTTCCTACATTTAAGATTGAAGCAGAAAATAGACCTTTAGGGGAAGTATTTCCTTGCACCTGCTTTCTACAATGTAATATATAAAAATTAATATATTAATTTCTTGATTATTGAATAATTAATTATTACATCATTATTAATTAATATAGTAATATATTAAAATATAAAATCTTATCTCAATTTAGCTGTGCATATTGAAATGTAGATATTTAAGATCAGCAAGTATAACTTGCAAGAGGTTGGCAGATTTAGCTCTCTGGGAACAAGAGCTCAGATGAACAAACATTTGGTTATTGGACCTTTTTTACAACATGGTGCTGTGGTAAAGAGGAGTCACTTGTTTAAATTGACATTACACAGCAGTTTTCCAGGTTATTTAAGGACAAAAACTGAATCAATTTATATTGGCTTCTTTATCTCACTAGCCAACATAGATCCTTCACTTCTAAGTTTTGGACACTGTCATAAATAATTCACAAAAAAATGATTTAAGCTCCTTTTACTTTGTTTTTCTGAGCTGTCATGGAAACAACATAATTTTAGTGTGAATAGAATCTTCTTTAAATTATCTTTATAAGGGATATAATTTGAGACTAAATTTAATACGGCCACACATCCTTTTTTTGTTGTTTCTATGTCTTCCTTTTGTGCAAAGAAGAAGATAGAGGGTTGAAAAAGAAGGTGCAGACTTTGAAAATTTGTATTAACTTTCTGAGACTGAAACAGAATGCAAAACAAGCCAAGTAGGTGTAACCTGCAAATGAAACTTCTCTGTCTGAGGTTTTTGTTGTCTGAGGCTCAGTGCCCAGCAATTCAATATCCACAGAATTGCCCTCATGTTTTCTTCCCTTTAGGGAGGTGTTCATTTTCCTTTATTTTATAGGTCAAATTTTTTAAATGTGCCATAGCTTTTTTGGATGTATTCTTTCCTATCTGTAGTTAGTGGCACTTACTATAGATCCTGAGTAATAACATTTCAGTAGTGCTTGTATAAACGGCTATCAGGTGTTTATTAATGAGTACATTTAATCCAGAGGCAGTGTGATGACTATGTTCATTTGCATCCTCCTCCTTTTCTTTAAGAGTTTTCTCCATGCTTACAGATCAGAGATGATAAAATTCCAGGTAATTAATATGCTTGAGATTACAAAGGAAGCTCTTCAGACTAAAATATGGGAAAATCTGATTTAGTAGTTTTGTAGGTGCAGTTATAGTGGCACTAACACATGCTCTATGTAGACAGGCCTCAGGCAGGTTGCAGTCAGCATTGTGTTTGGAATACTCTTTTAAGTACTCACGTGTACCCACCAGCTTAGCTGCAACAGTGTTGGAAAATTAGATATTACCTTTGCTGGTATGGGTAAAGCTGGGAATGGTCCTGCTTTGCTCATGTAGCTGGTAAGTAATCCTTTCTTTCTTGCGCTTCAGAAGAGGAGACTGGTTTTGGAAAGTTCATTCTTTTGTTTCATTTCACATTTATTATTTTTTATTTTTGGTAGTTTGTTTTTCAGCTGTGTCTGGGACCAGAATCCCATTGAGGACAAAATTGTATTAAAAGAGAATGACAACCATTCCTTGTTACGTTACATCCCATGTGACTGTTGTAGCACATTTCAATATAATCTACCCGTGGCAAGGAAGGTAGAGCCATACATTCTCCCTCCTCTTTCATGCCTTGATCATTAAATGGATAGATAATGTGACAGAATCTGAAGCAAGCAGAGGAAAACTAGCAGCCCTACTTAGAGGCTTTTTTGTGTCTCAGTAATGAATTGTGACGGTTGTAAGAGGTGTAAAGCGCAGGCTCTGTGCCTTAGTGTGAAAGAGTGCCCATAAATAAAACATGGGAGGTCTGGTGCGTATTCGCTATGCCTGTGTATCTGCAAAGCAGTGCCCTGTCTCAAGAGCAACAGATTCAAACTTGTTGCACATGAAATACAGGCTCATTCCCTGTGTGATGATGTTACCCGTTCCTGTGTTTTCCATTTGACCCTAAGACCAAAGGAAGAGCAGAAAAAAAAAAAAAAATTCAGACGCAATATATTTACTTGTAGGGACTTTAACTTACAGGTCTGATTAACCTAGCATAATGTTTTCAGTGCCTCCATCTCCATGAATATGCATGCTCTTGCAAAAACACAGCATGGAGTTTCACGAAGCATGCATCCACAGATGGAAGAAAGCCTCAAAGACTTCCAAAGGAGGCAGTGCATGCACCTTCTTTCAGCTAGATGATGCTCAATATATTTATGCTTTAAATGCCCTTTAAACAAGTGAAACACAGCTGTGGGCGGCGGTGGGAAGCCTTAGTGCATATATAACAATATACTGTGAATGGAAGGGGTCCTGGAATGTAATGAAAAGCCTGCTGCCTCCAAAAAGAGCTTTTGTGCTTACAACACAAAATATTGCAAGAAGTCAACCCTTCTTTAGTTGTGTTAGGTAAAAGAGTATGACTTTTCGTTCCTGTCCCTGTATCACTCCTCATTCTGAACCAAAGCAGAAGTTCTTATCATGATACCTCTAATTCTATCCACTCTCAGATGAAATTTGATTTGGGGGTTGGGAGATATGGTACTGCATATTTAATTCCAAGTCTCACATTTGTTCTCAAAGTAAAGGCAAAAATTATAGTTCTTTCTTTGAAATTTCAAAGTATAGTCATGAGAACAGTGATAACTTTTTGCTAGAGAAGGTATCTCATTTGTTTCAGTTATTGCTTAGCCATGTACCAGAACACCATTGTTAGACATCATACAAGCACAGAACAATAGTAATAAAAATATCATTTATTGCTATGAATATGAAAAAAGTCATATATTGAAACATACATTCAGGAAGATTCATATTTTGATGGAAGTATGGTGATGCTCTTTTTTATCTTCTTTTGCCCAGAGGAGAGTGAATAGACACATAATAAGCAATTTTGATGGCACCTCTTCCATTTTACAGACATGTTATGGTGTGTAGAGGGTCATGGATCAAAGTTTGAATCAATTTCAGTAGAGGAAATTTTCTATGATGTTTGTGAAGAAAATTTTCTGTGTTCCAGAATCCTCGAAAATATGTGGTTTAGTAAAGAAATTTAAGGACTGTATTATACCTCATGTAAAGGATATTTTCACAGGTCCAAAGATATCTTTCTGATCTCTCAGGAAAAATTGACAGCATATAGGACAAGGCATGGTAGATAAAAGAAACAGAAATAAATATGTGGTACATGCATATATGTATACATGAATGTTTTCTTGTAGGGCAAGAGTTTAATAAGCTTATTTTGTTTAGTTAGTACAATGCTATGTTTTCAGATAGCTGTATTTTGTAGCCTATGTTGCAAGCATCAGACATTGCCATAATGAAGGTTTTTAATGTTTCCAGGATGCTAGTGCAGAAAATTAACTGAACTTCAATTTCTCATGATTCCTTAGAGCTTTTGTCTCTCTCACTGAGCTTTAATCCATCTCTGTCTCTCATGAACTTTAATACAGAATCGTTCAGGTTGGAAAAGACCTTTAAAATCAACGTGTCCAGCCATAAACCTAACATTGCAAGTCCACCCCTAAAAAGTGTCCCTACACACCACATCTTCACATCTGTTAAATACCTCCAAGGTTCCCTACTCCAAGTTTCTGGTCAATCATAGAGAAGATTTTACTTTCTATTTTTTGCCCCTTTTTAAAAAATATTTCTCTTTGCTTCTCTAGATAAAATGCTCTTATCACACATATGAAAAAGTACCATAAAAGAAAAAGTTACAAAGGCACACTGCTGATCCAAGTGGCAAGAAGTAGGGGCAAACTTGTCACAGCTCCCTTGGATCTTCTTGCCAGAAGAGCCAGAGAGAAGGCCTGAAAAAAACAGAGGAGGGGAAAACCCAGAAAAAGGAATAAAATACTCAGCAAGAGCTCTGCTGGCACAGTTTTCCTCTGCTTCTGAAATCTTTCTCCTCACTATGACGGTGCTTCAGTAATGGATATCAAATATGATGTTGGCAGATGAGAAAGCATGGTGACTCCGTGCAGAGATCTATGGCTGGCAGGGACATAATTGCCCATCGTCATAGTAGGCAGTGTCATATATGAAGCACATAGAGGGAATATTGTATGCCCCTAAAAGCAACTATAGAAATGCATTCAGTTGCAGTTAGTGTCTGAGCATTTAGGTTTAATTGCATGGCAGTGGTCACAGTCCCTACTTGCTCACAAGTGGGGGAGGGACTTGGGAAGGGTTTTCTCCCATTCCGTCCCTGACTTAACTTTGGAAAATGGCTCAGGAAGTTGCCTGACGTTTGAGACAAGTCTAAAGGGCTATACCAGCCTGTCTGCCTCAGGTAAAATGGGATTTACTTGGCTTTGAGATGGGGAATAATTATTCCCACACGCTCAGAATTTTGCTTAGGTGAACAGTACCTTCACTGTAATTTATTTCTTCATGACAGATGTTTATGTCTCCTGTTTCCTACATAGAAGACCAAATAATGGACTTCCTATATCACTGTGATTTTTTTTTCTTTCTGCCTTTCTTATTTCTTCTTTATTTTCATACTTTTGAGTGGCTCAGTTTTGCGCTCTATATGATAGAAGGCCCACAGAGGACTTCTGATGTACTTGTTTACAGCTGAAAATTCAGCTTATAGCCAACTTGTTTTTCCTATCAATCAGTCTGGAGAGAGTAGTGCTTTATCTTGTTGATCATTCTTGTGTAAAGCTCAAGTATCACTTCAAGGATTGTCTGGCTATTGGTTCTGTCAGTTTGCTTCTATCACTGTCCAAAACCAAAGACCATGTGCCCATAATTAATAGTCAGAATAGAAGAGATGTATTACTGTTCTGATTCATGTTAGTAAAAATGATGATTGAAAGAACACTAGGAAAATGTGGTGCTTAAAGGTAAAAAGATGCCTGACAGTACCTGTGGGAAAAGGAGATGTGATTCTAGAAAAACTACGACATCCTATAATGTGCCTTTTATAATTTAAATCAAGGTACCTGTGCTGGTAATCTCTTATACATATGAATTATTTTCCTCATATAAGTAATTTCATCAACTAAGTAATTACATTAACTTTAGAGGCACTGTTACCATTAATATGAGTCAAGTTACTGTTGTTTATGAATCTAAACTCAAAAAAAGCAATTCAAAATTGTGGGGTTTAGGTTCTTTTACAGTTGGAGTGCAGGGCTAGGCTAGAATGATCTTCAATACTTTTTTTGGAAAAATCAAGAAGTCATCATTTTCCTTTATAGATCATTTTGCTAAGGCTATCATTGACTCACAAACCTGAAAGGAGGTCGTAGAGAGGAGGATACTGGCCTTTCTCCCAAGTGACAGATGATAGCACAAGGGGAAATGGCCTCAAGCTGCCCCAGGGGAGGTTCAGACTGGATATTAGGAAAAAAATTTTGAGAAGTAAGGGTTGTGCACTGGCAGAAGCTGTCCAAGGAGGTGGTTGAGTCACCATCCCTGGGGGTGTTTAGAAGACGGGTAGACAAGGTGCTCAGGTACATGATTTAATGGCAGATAGGAATGGTTGGACTTGATAGTCCAAGAGATCTTTTCCAACCTGGTGATTCTGTGATCTAATTTAAGCCTCTTTGTTCAATAAGCCAAAAGAAATGGACAAGTGTTGCACAGTTAAAATTCAAGAAACAATTCTTAACAACTTAATCCCTATAAATTATTAAAGAACTGTACAAAATTGCTCAAATTATGCTGTGTATGTTAAATGCTGATAGTTTTCTGGTTATCTTAAAATTGCAGCCATTGCCTGTCCAATAAAACCTCTGCATTTTTTTTTAATACCTTGAAACAGAAGAGCTTTTGAATATCTACCCATATCTGATGGCTAGAAAGCTTTGTTTTCTCTGATAAAGGAACACGTTTGCTAGTTGTGCTATTCTTTTGCTGATAAAATGCTTTCCAGTCTGTTAGGTTCTGTCCCATTTTAGAACTGAGCTGATGTTCCAGCTGCAGCTGTATTTCAAGTGTGCCTGACTCTGCAGCTCTGGGATGTTTGTACCCCGGTGTCTGTCCTTCAAAAAAAGTAGATGCTGCTTAGACACTTTGGATCCTGATGCAAATACTGTGTGAAAACAGCTTTTAAGCCAACGTCAAACAATGATGAAAAACTGTACGTGTTCACTTTAGGGCTGGAATATAATTTAACCCATAGTGATTTCTGCTAAGTTGTGTTCCTTGTTCTAACATTACTATTAGCAGTTATAGGGATATGGTAATTGACAGAGTACTTTGTATTCACCTTGAACCTTATTTTTTTAATGACTTCCAAGGATTTTGTATCTGCAAGCAGATTTATGGCCAGCAGTTTTCTGGGGAGAAGCTGAATCTGAACTCAGTTGCATGGTTGATGTTAGGACAGATATTGCTTATCATAAACATGTTGTGGTATTATTAAAAAACATTAAATTATGACTTAGGTTCCTGTGTTTGACTGGCTGAAAGTAGGGTAATAGAAGAATTCCCTGAAATATGGAGATATTTTATTAGGAAAATTTAGAATCATTATGAAAAAAAGGATGCTGTTTATGATATGTGCCCTCTCTAAGACTGAGTCAGTCCTTGTGCAGATCTTCTGGGTTTGCAATGCCTTTGGACCTTTAGTAAGAAAGATCCACTTTATTGATCTGTTGTGAAGCAAAGAATCCAAAATAGCCAATGGGCTTCACATTTGATATTGCAGTTTGGTGGTTAGAATATTTTCAGTATGTTTAGAATAGATTTTGTCTTGGTATGTTGTACTTTTGAGAGGACTTTATTCATATGGCGCTTCGAGCCTTCAGCCAGTTAGAACTCTATTAAACTGTTCTTGATTCTTGAACTCCTCTTACCAGAAAAAAAAAGCTTTCAGCCTGTGTACTTGGAGAGGAGCTGCATGCTAAGCTTATGTGCAAGTCAGAAATGCAGGCTATCTCACTTGAACCTCTGCCACTGTTGTTCTCTACAGATATGTGAAATGACAGGAGAGGCACCACCATAAAGCTGAAGAGCAAAAAGAGCTGATGGCTTTAGTGATATTTTGTCACTTCAACAGTGACCTTCGTTAATAATGCCTGTGATAGGAAAATGAAATACTTCCCATTTCAGTAATGTCAATCTGATGTTTGGCAGTAAATGCTTTTAAGGCGGACAGTGAAGAAGAAAAAGGAGCAGCACCACTGTGTCCTGTAGTTTATGATGTTTAAAATTTTCCCAGCTGTGCAGTCAGACTAGATCTTGAGCTTGCTAACAGATGCAAAAGGAATTGAAACCACATTTCTGTATCACTAATAAAATAAACAACATGCTACCGGAATAATCAGGGCTGGATTTTCAAGGCACTCAACTTACGTTTAAAACCCTGAGTGGAACGGGCAAGTTTTCAAAAGCACTCAGCATCCTGTAGCTCTTGTAGAGGAAAGTCTGGCTAACCTATGGATGCTGAGCAATTCAGAATGTCTGGCCCTGAAATATTCTCTTGATACTCGTGGGAAAAGGTGACCTAAGCCTTGAATTTTCAGACTGTATATTTAGTAGTTCTGCTAATTACATTCTTTCAGACTTTTAAAAACAACAGTATCTACACCTGGTGTCAGAAAGCAAGCAACAAAAATCAACCAAATTGACTCTTTTAAATTTAATTAGATTATTATCTCTAGAGCATGTCCAGGGAAGAGCGATGAAGCTGGTGAAGGGGCTGGAGAACAAGGAGCAGCTGAGGGAGCTGGGGTTGTTTAACCTGGAGAAGAGGAGGCTGAGGGGAGACCTTATTGCTCTCTACAACTACCTGAAAGGAGGTCGTAGAGGGAGCTGGCCTCTTCTCCCAAGTGACAGGGAACAGGACAAGGGGGAATGGCCTCAGGCTGTGCCAGGGGAGGTTCAGGATGGACATCAGAAAAAAAAAATTTCATAGAAAGGGTCATCGGACACTGGCAGAAGCTTCCCAGGGAGGTGGTTGAGTCACTGTCCCTGGAGGTTTTTAAAAGACAGGTGGATGGGGTGCTTAGGGGCATGGTTTAGTGGCAGAGAGGAATGGTTGGACTTGATGATCCTGGAGGTCTTTTTCAACCTAGTTATTCTGTGATTATTGTTGTCCTGGGGTGGACAGGAAGTTTTTATGGAAATTGATTGCTATTACAAAAAATGGTGTTTTGTCTTTTAGGGGTTTTTTTTTGTTTGTTTGCTTTTAAACAGCTTCTAGAAGTATTTGTTCACACTAATAAATAGCTTTCCAAATCATGCACACTGTTCTTATATTGCTCTTCTCCGCTTCCTTCAAGTTCTTCCTCAAACCTCATATTTTTCACTCTCTCTCTGGCAGTCTTTTCCATCCTAATTAACTATTCTTCTCCTTATTTATACTGGTGTAAAGCAAGAGTAACTGCACTACAATCTGTAGAATTTCTCAGGTATAAAATCAAATATGGATGAGAAGGACAACGTTATCTAAAATACAGTCCTTACGTGATTCCTTCATAAGTTTTATTTGCATCAACATCCTTTCACTGAGTGCTGTTGGAAAGAGTGTTGTGCCACACAAGTGTATTTTTCTTCAGTCTTAACTGTTCACTACCTTACTAAAGTGATAACTATGTGGTTAATCATGACTCTCAATTAGAAACATTATGTATGTGTTCCCATATTGGCAACAGGTTTAAAGAGATAGTAAATATTAATTTGGATATTTTTATATGTGCTACCAAAAGACCATATGTTGAAGTTATGACAGATACCATTTTATCATCTCTGTTTTTTCCTGCAGCCTCAAAAGCTTTCTTCACTAGCAGCCTAATTACCCAAAGCATACATTAAAAATGATCCATTGTCAAACTGACATTCCTTGTTCCCCTACAAATTAAAGTCTAGAGTTAATGGCTGTTTTTCTGGGCTTCTCATGTTGCATTAAAATGTTGAATGGTTTCTTCATATCAGTAAGGCTTGGCATAAACCTGCTGCTACCTGTAAAGTCTCCTAAGGGTTAAAAGTAGGAATTAAACATTTCTTCCTGCTCAGAAAATTACCTTAGGCATATAAATAGAATAAATTTAAATCTATGAAAAAGCTTCATTAATCCCCAGCCTTCCCTGTGGTAGAGAAATTCTAGCCTTGATGGAGTTTGTTACAAAGATGTCAAAATCAGCAACACAATTATTTTCCTTCTACAGGAGGACTTGTCAACAGCCTTCAATCTAAAGCAAGTTCACTCAAAGGGTAGCTGCTTGTTTGAGTGTGGGAGACAGCAAGATGCTTAAAACAAACAACACAGTTTGGAGAAATCTCTGATTCTAGTTTTTAATCCATAGAGGGGAGGAAAATTTGAGACTTTAGCATAGATTAGGCTTCTTGTGTTTGATTCTTCACCTTGAAAGGTGATGATAGTTTGATTCAAAGCACATGTTCAACCCAAATACTGAAGTTTCTACTTAAATTTCAGACTTCCAAATTGAATTCACTGTATTAAAAAAAAAAAAAACAAACATAAAACCAAAAAAAAAGTAACAGATAAAGAACAAGATATCTTAAGACATCAATGTAGTACAGTTCAATACTACCACTATGAACAAAACCTGGTTATGTATAAAAGAGATTATAAGGAATTCCTAACAAAAAAAAAAAACGAAAGGAGCAGGCAATTGTACAACAGTATTAAATATGAATTTCTGAATTTACTTGAGGGTTTGAATCACTTTCTTAGTTGATAATAAGCAGTTAGTGAATCAAAAGTACGTTACTGTTCATTGAGAATACTATTTCTCTACTTTCTAGCAACCATCTTCCAATGCCGGTGTTGTAACGTACTTGTGATTCTTAAAGACAAGTAGCTTCAGAACAGATGTATGGTGGTTTTGTTGAGTCTGGGACTTTTATTTTCAAACTGGATATTACAAATACTTTTCATGACGGTAGTTGGAATAGAAATCAAAACGTGAGTTTGGGAATAGCAAAACCAACTGTAAGACTAAAATAATCCTTAAAATGAAACATTCTTAAATTACTTGTAGATATTATTTTAAAACTGTAGTCTCCAAACTGACCTCAGAGGAGGATGCCTGGTTTTAGATTCCCATAAAATAAATAAATGATTAGCTTTTCTCAATGTTGAAGGAAATGAAAAATTTAAAATAGCCATTTCTACCAGACAGAATATATTTTTGTGTTCTTAATAAAAGCCTGTGGTCATACTCACTGAAGTATTAATGCTGCATTTATTTACTTTTATTGAACATATATTTTTCCCTAGCTTGGGGCTGATTTCTCTATGTGAGCTGCCTCTGTCTCTTAAAATTTTAGGGCAAGAGAGATGAAAACTTCCGTGGAGTTGACTTGTTTCAAATATAATTAGGATGACAAGCTAAATCAATATACAAGTAATTTTTTTAGTAGAATAACCGAATTATTTTAGATTAAAATTAACAATTTTTTTAAAATAAATCTGAAAAAGAAGGAAAAACTGGTCAAGGACTACTTCCTTCTTTTGCAAAGAAATGTGTTGACATGAGACATGCAAAGGAAACCATATCAGTCAACGCATCTGTCCTTAGGAGGAGTCTAGAAGAAGCCTTCCCTCTGTCCCACCAAGTGCTGTCAAAACTTTCCTTTTATTCCTTGATAACTAGTGGCCTAGGAATTTCTCTGTCAGGTTTCACCCAATGCTTTCTTTTCTTACTTAGAAGGAATTTGAGGGAAAGGAATCCCAGAAAGAGAAGATGCTCCATAAGAATATAAATAAGTCTTGCCATGTGTGGTTTGACTCTCAAGAGTGAATATGTGTAGAGATTAAAATTAAATTCCAAAAATATTGCCTTCGGTGAAGAGAGATTTTTATGAGCTTTAGTTTCCAGTGTGGAAGAATGAGCTGTATAAATCAGCAACTGATTTCCCTACTGAGAAACAAAAAAGCTAGAGTGGAGACACAGAAAAGGTCTTGCTGTGTCACCAGCAGGAAGAAATGGTACAAACAGCCTGATAAAATTGTGGAGGTTTAATAAACTAGCAGTTAGAAGAAAATAAAAGCCAGAGGGATGGATGGGGGAGAACTTGGAGACAAGCTTAGGATTTCCTTGCACAAGTCCTGCAGTGTTTGATATAGTACAACAGTACAACATACTAAACAGTACAACCTCGTGCATATAACTTTCCAAACTTCAGAGTAAATAAGGTAGTTTTCAGTTCATCACCTAATGTTCTTAGTACTACCTTTACATTAGTTATCTGACAATCTTTAACTTTCATATTTTGCTTTTCATACCACTGCTTGAAGAGCCATCTATACTACTAAAGACTGTTCTAGATGCCCAAACTAGTCAAATCACATCTCTTCAGTTAAAGGAAATGCTAAGAAATGGCCTCTAACTTCTTCTATTTGTTTGGTGGTTGTTTTTTTTGATGGGGGCCAGTTTTGTTTGGTTTTTTGCTGGAGGGGTTGAGGGGGAGGACACGAAGGGTAGCTTCCTGTCTCACACAGGTACAGGAAGCCTGGGTTGTGACATATCTTAATGATTATCAAATTGCTATGTCCTTGTGAGAGAAAATTAAGTCAAGGCATGTATTTACCTATAAAACCATACAAATCTAGTGGTACTGAACAAAAGGAATTTACCACTCTTCCAGCTGGATAGTGCAGTTCAGATTACAAGACCACATAAATGAGACATATTGTAGACAGAGGATGTTTGGAAGAGGTTAGCAGGGATTTTGTGTCCTAGCTCAACTCTTGGGAAAGCTAACTTTCTCAATCACTTTCTAAATTATTTCAGTGCTAGCCATTTCCAAAACAAGGGATTATGAAATGCCATCTGTTGGCTTATGTGAAAAATCAAATAGAAAATGTGGTTTGCTCTGTGGTGGTCCAGCAGAAAGAGATTCACAGTCACTACCACAGCTCCTGATGGAGCAGAAAATTAAGAGGAAGGGCAACTCTAGTTGGAGATGCTTTTCTTCAACATTTGGAGAAATTATTCATGGCATCTGAGTGGCTTATTGGAAAGAGTCCCAAC
This sequence comes from Clamator glandarius, assembly GCA_033459285.1. Lineage (NCBI taxonomy): Eukaryota > Metazoa > Chordata > Aves > Cuculiformes > Cuculidae > Clamator > Clamator glandarius. The sequence continues at coordinate 1,474,160 of JAUNZM010000276.1, read as the reverse complement.
TGCAGCAAAGGTAAAAGGTAAAACTGGAGCACAGCAGCTCCCTCCTACATTTCAAACAGGCGATACTTGAGATGGCCAAATTCTTACAGATCTTTTCATACATGCAACATTACTGCTTATTAGATATTTGCAAGGTTTGTCTGACTGTTGTGTATGTGTGGAGGTTAATTTTGAAGATCCAGAACAGTTTTTATGGATTTTCTTTATAAGAGTTTTGATTTGTATCTTGTAGTTTTGGCCCACACTTGTGATTGCATATCTATAAAGAAGATGAGATGTAGAGAACTTTTTAGATCATTTCCCATTAAATTACATGTCCTTTCTGTTGGGAAGGTCTTTTCCTTTCTTGCATGCTGGCACTGCTACTGCTTCATTTGGTTTAGATTGTCTTATATTTAGCCCATTTGAAGGTTTGAGCATGAACAACAGAAATAGCTGTGATAAATTATCAGGCTCTTCGAAGATTCAGAATTTCTAGAGTTACTGTCAGTTACAGATGGTTCATCCTTGCTCATTACTTCTCTTCATGACAACATTTTTCTGCTCTTTGCAAAAATCTCATTTTGTGTGTAGTTGAATTATTTCAAAAGAGAAAATTATTTTCTGCTTCATCCATGTTCTTGCTCATTGATTCAATAGCATCCATGCTTGACTAAGTTGAACACCTTCCTCATGAAGCAGAATTTTGATTTATTTTACTAAGGTGTTAGGAGAACTGCTGGAGTTTGACATAACGGTTTTCTAAAGTTACAAAGATGTTAAGAATGATCTTTTATATCTATTGCTATGGATTTCTATGACTGCATATGAATGGCACTGCGTACTCAATGGGCTGTATCCTTTGCTGCAGGATTTTTACAACTAATGACATGATGTTTTCAACTATTCTGGTGTGAACTCTGTCTGAGCACTGGTTGAGTAGGTAGAGAGTTGATTTCTTTTTCAGTTTTCCACAGTTTCCTGAAGTCTATTTCAGAACTGTCCTGTTACCTTGCTGCTTTGATTCTTAGTCCTGCAGAATTACATGATACATCATTAAAAATTACTGAATACTAACAGTCTATAAATGAAAAAATGCTGAATTTGGAAAAATCGTTCTGTGATGTGGTTGACTATATTGACTGTACTCTGCTTGTTCTCTGACACTGATTCAGTTGGATAAGGCATGAATGTGTAAGTTTCTGTGGGCATTAAACTGCAAGGATGCTGTTTCCCTATTCGTAGTGGAGGTCATGGGCTTATGTATGTTCCTGCCCAGCACAGATACTCGATGGCAGAGCAGAAATGCCATCTCAAGAGCACAAAATGGTTTGGGGTGTTGGTTTGTTTTTTTTTAATATTGTTTCAAATGTTTACCCTTTCAGTAAATAAAAACAGTCTGAACTGCACAATAGTTGATACAGAATTAATAATTTTATGCTCCTCTAAGCTATTGCTTGTACAGTTCATCATGGTCAAGAAAGCAAAATATATTTAGAAGTACAAAACCAGCCATCTTGAGTTAGACTAAAAACTGTTTTAGTGTCTCATCTCTGAAGGTGGCCATAAGAAAATGCCTTCAGGGAGCAGTAAGAACAGGGTAGACATGTATGACAATCTCCCAGCTAGCAGCTATGTTTAGCTTTAGAGAGATTTCTGCATTGAGTCGAGCTTTGTGTGTTTAGTAACTTGCAGCTGAATTCTTGTATGACTTCCCCTAGGGCAAATGTGAACAGAGAATTTGTCGAATGTGTGCATGGTCTTCTTTGTTTTGGAAAGGGTTAACTCTCCTCCATTTAATATCTGCATAGGGATTTGGTATTCAGCTCTCATTATGAAGGCAAACTCTAGTTTCTCTCAGTTTTAGCTTGAGAGGTGGGCTCCACAAACAATACATTCACCTTCATTCTGTCTTGTATGAAGATTTCCAATCTGTCCCTCACCTTTCTGGAGTGCACGATGCTGTTTCCTGTCACAGAACTAGCATAACTGACAGATGAATATGAAACTTGCATTGTATTCAGATGCTCGGGGTCTTGAAATCCCCACCTCCTACATGCCCCCATCAAATTGTTTTATTGCTTCTAATATACAGGATATCAGATTTCTTTTTCATGACTTCCCTTATGTTTTTGCAACCATTATCCTGTACCTTCATTATTCCCTGGCACAGAACACAAGTTCATTCTAGCTCTGCTGATAAGCATTCAGCTATGAATTTCAACCAGAAAAAGGTTATCGCACAGATAATAAATACATGTTTAAACTTTCTGAAAATACCAGTCGTAGAAACCTTCCACACAACTGCATTATGTACTGTTATATCCTATGTGCTTTTAGGTTATGATAAATTCTAAGCTGAACTAACTGTGCCCTTCTGTTGTTGTTGTTTGGTTTTTTTTTTAAATTAAATCCTATTTATTATCATCATCTCCAAGTGAAAACGGAGTGGCTTTTTTAAGTAAACAAAACAGCAAACTTAATAGATAGACAAGGGTGTTGTGGAACATTATGTAATGACTGTAAAGGCTTGCTGTGTCCAAGTAATGACTGTTTTACTGATGGGTAATTGTATCTAGGTTGTGTTACTTATACCTTTGGATACTTTATTTAGCTATTTATTTGGCCAGATTTAATATTATCTGGAGCTTGTAAACTTGTGCTTAATAACTGCTAATCAAGAGAATCTTCTGACTGTGAGATTATGCATATGATTATTGTTAGTGTTTGGAGAAAACTTTAGGGTTGAGCAAACCTTTCCTTCAAGCATCAAAAGTGAACATTTGTATAGTGTTGTATATCTTTGTTTTCTGTGAAACGGCGGATGTGCCTATGCATTTTTCTACATTAAAAATATAAGAAGCACAATAATTGGAAGGTTATTAATGATGATGATAATAGCATAGTGCCCTGCAGTTTATACAGACATAGTCAGAATATGCACTGCCTAACTTTAAAGTCAATTAAATTGACAATACAGGCCATATGGGAGAAGATGTATTCAGAGGTAAGGGACTGAGATGCGGCGTCACGATCCTGCTGAAATGGGCAGATCCTTTGTGGATGGTATCAGAGGGAGTAGGATTTCACCAAATAAGACCAAATGACCCACAGGTGAAAAGATAGCCTTGAAATTGCAGTCTATTGCCGAGTCCCAGTTTACATGTAAAACTATATTTCATTAAATAATCTAGCAGCTTTTCTCAGGGCATCATCAGTCATTTTTTTAAGCAACCACTATCAATAGTACAAAAAATTTTGAGTGGATGGGCTAAGGAAGATGTCAAAAAGCAGCTTCTGGCAGACTGAAAGGGAAAATGAATTCTTAAATCAATGGCTTTTCATAGCCTATCTGATCTTAGAGTACAGTAGTTTGTCTCTGAGTACATTACAAGTTCATCTCAATTTGGGATAAGCTCTTTGCAAATGACTTTACTATTAAGAAGATTCATGAATGCATAAACTTTAATAGATAAAACATGATCTTTCTGCTTGGGAGTTTCAACTGTAACTAAAAAATTAATGCATTTTATCTTATTATCTGCAAGTTACGAATAAATCCCTGACAGGTAGCCTGAGCAATGTGAAATAATAAGAGTGACTTGTGAGACCAGTAAGCTTCTTCCAGAGTCTAGCTTAAGTGGTCTGTGAGCCGTACATAATGAAAACAGTGGCACTTGGAATCATACTCTCTTGAAAAGACATTTTCTAATTGAAATTTGAGATCCTGAGCAATGCTGATACACAGAACCAAGTATTTATAAAGAAACTAAATTAACTGAAGTCACAGATATAATAGAAGATAAAGTGCATTAAAATCTGATCTGCCGAGCTTCAGATGTGAAGAAGTGATCAAGTCCACTTCACTATGTTATTAAAAACTGAGCAGAAAATATGAAATTTTATTTTGTAGATTCTTTCATTCTGAAGTTTCGGTCAACTGCCATCTTGAAGCAGAGAAAGTTCCTTTGTGGAACTTAATTATCATTGTTATTCCCGTGACACCACCAGAAGCCTTGACTCCAAGGGCATACTTCTGAGGCTGACTAGGAGCCACCATAACCTAAGGAGACTTCTTCTTGAGCCGAGTACTTAGAGCAGGGCAGACATTGCTGGTGAGACATCTTAAGCCAGAAGTGAGGAAGGACAAGAAACCAGAAAATGTGTCAAATGTGCAGTTAGTTAGTTAGTTATTCTGCTTGCTTTCAGCAGAAATGTATGTAGATCGCTTATGTTTTAAATGGCATGAGCTCTTTGTGCTTGGGAGCTTTATATAAGGAACAAATGCTCCCCTGAGAACTTCCTTTCTAGCCTGTCCAATCTAAACCTTTCTCTATTCCTGGATGTATTTGACTTCCAACTGGTTTGATATGAAAGATCCGATTAGAATAGCCATGCTCCAGTTCAAGCTTCCTGGCTGGTCTTGCTGTGGTGCTTCCCATCACTTAGTTGTAGAGGCTCTATCTTTTTCCTTCGTTCGTGTCATGTGTATGCCTACTGTGGAAAATGCAAGAAAACATCTAGCAACATAATAAAATATGCTGTTGTAATCAAGAGAAGCAATTCTTAAAGTTCACATGAAGTGAGGACCCTGATTCCTACTGCTAAAAATATTGACATTTTCCAGGAGCACGTTAATAGCTATGGCTTTCATTTCCCTCCATTTCTTATTAGCACTGTGAGAGTTTTGAATAAGAAGTCAGTACATTTACTGCTGCTCTTGGGGTTTTTTTTTTCCTATCTCTCCACATAAGAATTTCCATTCTTTCCTGTCACTCTAGTAAGTAAGCAGTGACCCCAGTTTTAACTTTGTATTGATAATGAAATTTATCAGTATGGGGTCTTTAGTTGCTCTTAAGATTTGTGGCCAGTTAAATAGTCCTCCTTTGGACATGTAACAGTATAAATTGCGATCATCCTTGGCAACTGCTGTTTGTGTTGGTCATCTTTAAAGCCAAACACAACTGCTTTTTTTAAATGCATGACTGCATTTTTAAAGCCAAACATGATTTTTTTTTTTGGAGGGTGGTTGTTGTGGTTGCTTTTTTTCTGGCATTCATTGCAGTTTTAAGTATCATCTTTGTTTCCACTGTGAAGGTGAATCAAACATGACTCACCATAAATATGTAGTAGATTCAAGAAAGGAAAGAATAGAGCTAAGTGAAAGATGAGTCAGGAAGTACATTTTCATTCCAGCATGGAGGCAGCTCATGGAATAATTTTCAGCAAAGGAAAGGAGACGGTGCACCGGAGGACGATTAGAGATCCTCTGTGTGTGGAGCCTGAGACAGGCTATTGTTCATCATCTCTGTGAGAACCTTCTTTCTCAAGAGAACTCTTTCCTCCTTGCTCTTTGCATTTCTATGAACACCAGCATTTGTGCTGTGGTTTTTTGTGGTTTTTTTGGTTTATGTTTGTTTCTTTTTTTTTTTTTTTTTAATTCACAGGCTTCCAGGGTAGGTGTATATTGGAAAAGCCTTAGGGGCAGGAGCTACAGAAATGTGGCAAGAGTTACTCGATATTTATTTTCTGCCTTCATCTCTGTTGTTCTATCTTAACACATAATATTAGGGAAAAATTGTTTCATTTCCTCCTCAATCAACTGAAACATATTCTTTTCTGTGATACTGGCAATGAATGTAGTTTCCAAGTTTAATTAGCAATTCGAATAAGAACACAAATGCTTCTGCAGAGTTTTGCTAAAGGTTCTCTATCCTCAGTTGAATAACAAAGGTCTTTGAGAGCATGTTTTTGTCATTTGCAGAGAGCATTCATTTAATATTTTTTTTCTGGCTTTCACAAGCAAGCTGACTGATAGCTGGTTTGTTCTCTGTTTCAGGTCGTGGAGACTAATTTGGTCGCTTTCGACTGTCACTGGATCATTATAAATGAGGTAACTGTCAAGTGAACATTGTTGTGATCCATGAATCCTGTTTTTAGTCTTACTGTCAATATTCTGATTGATCTTGACTTTGATAACAGGAAGCAGTAGCTAGGACAAAGTTCAGGCATACTGGGAGAGAATGTTATTTAATAAAAATAGAATGACAAGTTCCTAGACTTTGCTCTTTTGTCTTTTCTTCTGAGTGTATTGAGATTTCACATTTGACCTAAGCTGACTGGTTTTAGAGGGTCTTTTTAAGGTCTTTTTTATATTTAATCTTTCATATTGCAGTGCTTGTGTTTCATTTATATTTTTATTATTTTTTCTTAATAATAAAAGTAATAATAAATCCATCATCTTTCCTTTTCCTTCAAGTATTCCCATAGAATCCAGTCATGGTATATACGCAAAGCCATTGATATAAGTAGGAGGCTTTTTGGTGGACATCTGGATCAGGTCATACGTCAATGTTCATGAAGTGAAAAAAGAAAGTTAAATTAACATCCTATTTTTAAACTATGAAATAGGTTCTTCCATGAACTCCTGTCAGCTGAAATATGACAAGTCTATATGTGACATAGCTTTGCTTATGTAACTTTGAACAATGTGGTTGTTCTTAGTTTTGATGACATTCAGGTTTTTCTTTGTTTTAAGCAAAGCAATTTAGGTGCAGAGTGACTTAATTCCCTGTGTAGATAGGTCTCCCCTAACATGTAGATTTTGCAAGTCCTGTATATTCTTAGGACAAAAGATTGCTTGAAGACATTGCATGTAAATTCTAGATCTACTCTCTGGATTTATTCTGCACTTTTGTTTTCATACTTAATTACTATATTTTCATTAGTACAATGTGCTAATTATGAAGTAATTTAATCCAAAGCATTTTTTCCAATATTATAATAAGGTATAATATTGTTGCATTTAAACCAGAGGATTTTTATCCAGTTTTCCCTGAAAAAAATTATGCCTCAGAAGGTGCTTTAAAGACAACCCAGGTCCAGCACAAATTATTGGTTTGGGCCCTGCATTGCTCCTGACAAGTAACGTGTGTTTTTTCCAGCACTGAGTGGTGCCTCACTAGTTAAGTACCCAGCTTTAAGTTATAGACAGCCATGAGAACATACGTGTTTTCTTTTTCCTTTCAGATTAAACTAGAATTCACTTGTAGAGAGCGGAAAAGTAGAGTATTCATATCTACTCTTCAGAGTTAACGTTTTATTATTTTAGAAAGAGCATTAACTAAAACTAGAGCAGTCTGCCATTAACCTCTGTATGAAAGCTCAGACAACAATTTCTTAGGCAGAGTCCTGATATTGGCTTGCTGTTCAAGTTGAAGACACAGTTTTTAATTTTAAATGTTATTTGAATTAGAAAATTTCAAAGGAAGATGCTTGCTTTTAGCTGTGTCAACTCCTCCACCTTCAAAAAGCAAAATAAAACCAAGGATCCATTCCTAGTGTACATGCTTTACATGCTTTCTCTTTGTTTTTTATTCAGAAATCAGTGTCTTTATGGAAAACAATGTGCTTTCTGAGCATTATTATTTGCGTATTGCAGCAAATTAGAACCATTGAAGTAGTTACTACTCAACTGCCTTTTCCACTACCAAACTCTCTCTGGGCTGCAGAAAAACATACATTATCCCTTTAAAGTCTTGCATGGAAAGGGGTGAAAACCATGATTAAGTTCATTCTGAGAAACTGTTGTAAACCTTAGTCATTAAAATCTCTGTATCTCATTCAGTTATTCCTGCTGGCAGTTTTAAAGAAGGTGAACCTGTCTCAGCTTAATCTGCTTCTGAACCTAAATCCATATTCCTACTTAAGTAACTTGCATTCAAGCTCTGTTGGTTTCAAAATGATTATAATCTCAGTATTCTGCAGACACAAAAATCAGGTTAGCAATAAATGAGATTTGTAGATAATGATATGGAAAGAGTCATATTTTGCCCAATTTTTCCCTGTCATTATGTTCAAATCACAATACAAATTTAAATATTTCCTTGATGATGAATGTTGCATTACTTTACTTCCTTATTGCAACATTTTACCGGTTCAGTAATGAGATTGTAGTGCCTCCGCTTCAGCGGTGCAAGATTTAGAAATGCAGTGATTTTATAGGCCCCTTACTCTGTGGTAAGTAAAAAAGCTGTATTCACATTAAAGTCCATTTGTTATGGTCGTCCATTAGCTGTTGATGACCATGGTGCTTCCATATGACTGTTAAATGATCTCAAAGTTCTGCCCATTTTGTTACTTACACGAATCTTTTGTGACATCTTAGACAATTTAGACATTTGTGTTTGTGTGCCTGTATTGGCTAAATCAGATTGTCAACTAAGTAACTTTAACATTATTTCTCTGACCTAATTTGAAATTCTAAGATTATCTATTACAGCAAAAATGTGTCATTTTCCAAAATCCACATAGAGTTCAAATAATTCCTTATGTTGAAATACAAAAATAAGCTGGAATTGTCTTTCCTTTCCCACCACTGTGGCAGGGGAATGCAACATATCTACCGAGTATATTATAACACATGGAAATACCACCTTCAGTTCTGTGATCAAAAATCTGCTTAGGCTTTGTGAGGTAACATCTATTTTGGTTTTTTTTTCCTCCCATTAGTTCTTATTTTGTGTAATACAGCAAATTTACTTAAAGACTATGTATCGTAATAGAAATGCATGTTTAGGAGAAAGGGGCGTTGTTCCCATACAATGAAAGAATTCAAAATTTGCTAAAACATAATACATTGTATTAGTCATTTCCAGTCATTTCTTTATTTAAAATTTGCAGGCCTCATAGATTTGAATGGAGTCATGATCAGATATGCCTTAAAAAATGTGAGAATGGATTTCTCACCCTCTCTCTCCCTTTGTATATCTCTCTGCTTGCTTCTTTTCTTCTACACAATAGTAAATACAACTTCAAAAAGTCCAGGATAGTAAAATTATATTTCTTCTATGACTCTTATATCACAAGTGTACAGTAAGCTTAGATTTTATTTAGTTGAATTGAAGGGGCATTTGTCTGATTTTCATCATTTGTCTTTCTTTTGCTGTTTTTAAATGAAAGAAATGTCTGTTTTAAAAAAGTTTAAGTCCGTATTTCTCTCAAGCATTTTCCTCTGTTAAAACATTCAGGATCAACTTACTATGCCCAAGGCTGCCACCAGTTCTCTATTGCTATTGTTTACTCAAGGACAGCCCAAAGCACTTTCCATTTCCTACAGTTACCATACAGGAGGTGAAAATATTAATGCTACTGTATAGAGGATTGGTTGGGTTTCATCTGCAATAGTGTGCCCAATTATGACCCTATTAAAATTAGAATGGAAGGAGTACACAGAAGGACAGATTTGTATGAGAAGAGACTGAAAGGTGGGCTTGATTAGCTTATGAAAATGAAGACTGAAAGAGGATATGCTCTCTGTTTAAAAACACATACAGAGTGTGAATAAATACATCATTGTCAGGGGCTAAAGTACAAGGTTAGCACAAGAACAAACGAGTTCATATTGCCTGTGAATAAACTGAGGTAAAAGTAAGTAGAAGGTTTCTGATTCCTGAAGTCTGGGAAAACTCCTTTGAGGAATGAGTGAGAAGGCCCATACTCTTTAAAGAAAACCAGTATATGGATAAAAATTCAACAAGTTTGCTCATCATAGCACAAGAGAGAACTAGGGGTCCCACAAGGTTGTATTTGAAGGCTACTTTCAGATGAACATGTTTTCCCTAGGAGAAGGCTGGTCCTTGGCCAATGCATTCAGCTTGTTCCATTGTGTTTCATCCCAAGGCACTCCACCATGAAGAAAAATGTAGAGCATGACTGTGTTTTAAGCTCATGCAGCTAGATCAGGTCCTAAAATCAACATCTCAGCTCCAGGAGCCCACATAATTCTACATTTTAATACTGGTATTTGATTAATAGTAGCATTTTAAGTTCATTTGAACCCTTACATTTTTCAATGGTAATGACAGGTCAGGTCAGGTGTGAAATACCAACCTCCTTGGTACAGGTCAGTGACTAAGCTGCCGGTTCTTTTTCTCAGACAGGTGAGAGCCAATGCAGAGGCTGACTCAAACGAAAAAAAAAGCTAGAAATTAATTGTGTCCTGGCCATCTCTTTCTCGTCATCCTAGCCAGAACATAAGAAACCTAATGGCGATATAATGGAACAATTATTCAATTTAAGATCTCCCTTTGCTTGTATTGGAGCTTCATCTAGTTATATCTTCCTGTCAACTAATCCTCCGTGGAAAATGCTTAGAAATTTGGGAAGAGCATAGCACAAGTATGCTGTGCATGGGCAGCAGCAGTGCAGAGACCTCAAGTAGATGTGCAGTGGCCACCCTTTCCTGCTCTGCCCACTGCTGCACTGCTGCTGGTTTTGTGGGGAGGAAGAAACACTCTCCTCTGAGTGTCATTGAGGATGTGATGATGACATGGCATGCACAGGAAAACAGGATATATCCGGTATATGACAAATATTATAATCATATTGGCCCAAAGTTAAGATGTTTCCATAAGAAAAAATATTGCTGCCTTTGGTGGTTTAGTACAGGAGTATGTGAATAAACTCTTGCCCACCATATCTCTCACTACTGGTGTGGTTGCTCTGTGGTAAATAGTAATTCTCTGACTAGGTTGTTTGTCTTAAAATAATGAGACAAAGCTGAATGGCAGTGTATATTAAGTATCCAGTAGTTTTGCTTCCCACTGGAGTCTCTGCCTGATATGACAATGTGATCCTCTTCAATTCCTTTTTCCTAATTCATCTTGAAGAGCTATTAATTCAAAACAACATTTCTTTCCTTATTTTCTTGCCTACTTGGATGAAATGTACATCTAATTATATCCTGGTTCCATTTGAAGTGGGACAGCCTCCCCTTTAGTCCAAGTTAATACCAACAAAAAAAAGTTTTGGAACTATATATTGAACTTCTGATTTTCCAAGAAAAACCCTCACCTAATCTAGCCTAAATTTATACAGGCGCCAACTCAATTCAACTTGGCCAACTTTGTAATATTATTTTTTTACATTTGATGCTTGTGTAACAGATAATCTGCCATACTTATATCATTATACTGTATCCTCTTTTGAAGTGCAAATGAAAATTGTTTCCTGTCACACAATAGTTGCTTTATATAGTTTTCTTAAGTCAGATCCAAAATTCAAGAATGAGAGATGATACTGGAGAGATGTTATATAAAAGGCTCATCACTCAGTTAATGCCAAATATTAAAAAATGACAAAGAAATATATGGCAGATGACAAAAGTTGAATTTGGGTTTGCATGACATTGCTTTTATGTTAACCTAAAATCTGAATTTATGATATAATTGCTGGAATTCACAGCATTTAAAATAATAGCTGTCATTAATCTATTGAAGTATATACCTGCTTGACAACTATACAAAAATCTCTTTGCTGGTTAGATTCTGTTATTATTTTTCAGGTAATGTATAAACATATGAGACAGTAACCTAAAAGTTAAAATGAGAACACTCTAAAAATAAAATTGACAATATAACATGGCCACACAGGTGTCAGTTTTTACATTATTAGAATAAGTCTAATAGTCTTGCTGTTGCTGTTTGAGCACAGTGGATAGTGAAACCAGGCAATCATTTTTAAACTCTCTGAAACAGGATATAGTTTAAAATCAAGTTTCTTGCGCTCTCCTTTTTGAGTATATTGAAAGTATTATTTTAAAAAGTGTACATTTTTCTAAAACAACATTTTATCTTTTTTTTTTTCACCTTGCAGCTAGTGAAATGATACAGACTAAATGAAAAGACGGCATCTTAAGCTGAGAGAAAACATTATCTATGGTACATTAAGAATTAATCGACCAGAAATGCAAGATATTACACTGGCCATAGCTGATTCCATATGTTATTTTTGTTTGTAGAAAAATCTATATTTCATAAAGAACGTTAATAACAGATGAATTCAGAGACTATTACAATCTGTGAAGAAGAATTAAATATTTTTACAGTAGTCAAGAGAGTAGAAGTTAAAATTTACATCTTATGTGTTTGTCTTACAAAATTTAAAGGAAAATAAACGAATAGCAGTATGTCCAAAGAAGTTGCTTTAAAAAAATTAAAGAATGTTAACTGTAGCTTCATTAAAAAAAAAGCCAAAATTGCTGAGATAATTGTCTTAACAATTAAATTGCTGCTTTTTCAAAAGCTTGACTTCCTTTTCACAAGAAAGATTCTGTAATTTGACTTCAAATCAACCTTCTGGTGTCTCCTAAGTTCTCGATTACGGCTATAGATGAGTAAGCTGGAGTCAAAAAAAGGATATGGTGTTTAGTTGCAGATATAACAGTGCAGATGTGCTGTATGCTTCAAAAAATGTAAAGCTGTAAATACACAAACGAGAATCAGAATTATTCAATAAACTGTGACAATATGCCAGGATATGATAAGTGCAGGCTGCTAATAGGAGCTCCTCAAGCACCTCTCCTATGGTGGCGGGAAGCAGTAGCTACAAATTTAAATGCCTAGAAAGCTTGGGGCATCTGCCTCTAGTTAATACAAATCATGGACAAACAGTTCAGCATGCTGAGAATTCTAGATTCTAGTTTAAAAGATTGAGCAATTTTGTGGATTCATTCTCTTGCTTTACAGGAGACAGAATTGCCTTGAAAGCTATCAGCTGACCCGATCTGAGTCATCAAAAAAAGCTTGTGTTTAACTAAAGCTCAGGTTCCTATATGAAAGTTGGATTCAGCTCGTGTTGTCTGTGGCCCCACACTTCCCCGAGGGCTTCATTGATCAATGCTGTAAAACACCATATTCCCAAATTGCAGGAATTTATGTATAAAACCTGTTTTTCTGGTTTCCCTAACCTGCCTTGAAGTTAAGATTTTAAGCTTAGTATTTCATATATTGATGTATATACTTAGTTATTTCTTTTCTTCAAAGCGTATGTACATAGAGATGAGCGTTAGCTGCAAGCCTTAATACGTACCCTATGGACTAAGAAGTTGGTTTTAAATTAGGCCTTGCTATAAACAATTACGTGCATACCTAGAATACTCTAATGAAAGTTCCTTGCATTTTGGTAAGTGATGTTTGCTAACTTACACGTTGTTTACAAGTTCTTGATATTTTGTTTCTAGGAAATGAATACTTAACGCCTGAATAGTTGTCTGTACACCTAAGTTATGCTACACTTAGAAGTATATCATGCTGTGACTTCCTACTGATTCACACATTATATACTAAGGATGCTGTGGAATACTTTTAAGTAAAAGATCAAAGGTAAAAGGAGAGGGAGACAACACTTAAAATGAAACAACTAAACCCATTTACATATGTGAAGATTTGGTGAGATTTAGGCACAGTATCTTTTAAACTCCAGTTATTGTAAGGGTGGCTTGTCAGTTATACCAATGAATCACACCTCTTGGTCCTTGCAGTTTATTTTGTGTTTATTATCTGGTAGTAACATTTCTGTATTTTAACTTTTTTTGCAAATGCTCTCCTTTGCCTTATCTTCCAGGAAATAAATGATGCGGATGTGCAGGAACTGGTGAGAAGATCAATTGGAAGGTTAACAATTATTCGACAGACATTTCCAGTCCCCCAAAACATAAGTCAGCGCTGTTTCCGTGGCAACCACAGAATATCTTCATCACTGTGTGATCCAAAGGACCCTTTCTCCCAAAGCATGGAGGTAGTTCATATACTCACCTGGGAAATGTCATTCTGGATATATTCAAGGCTTTTCTCCAGGGTCTTAGTGTAATTTAACATTTATTTTTCTTGTCCTATTTGACATGCAGCTTAATAGCTCATGGCATGACAAGAAAATACTAGAGCAGAGGGTGAATGGACAAGAACAACTCTCCTGCTCCACAGCAATTGAGAAAGAATTCCAAAAAACCCGTCTGGTCTCTAGGCATTGGTGTACTTCGTTTTTTTGCCCTGCTAAATTTTTTTTTTTTTTCATCTCGATGGAAATTTCTTCTCCATACCCAATGTCTCCTGACTTGCTGTGCTTCTCAAAGCCAAGAGAAGTGCCTTCCCGTGGACCACCCATGTAATCTGTCTTTGTGTATGCATTTAAATCTATGCCTATGTTGCAAAGAGGCCTCATTTTCAGAATTATTAACTACTAATCAGAATAAAACTTTAAGAGCCTTACTACCATGTGAAATTAGCAACTAGATCGTGGTCACTGTCCTCGTGACTTCACATAGGCTTTCAAGAACAAATCCTCTCTCACTATCATGTATCTGGTTAGGCTTCGTCATGACTTAGCTCTGGCAAATCAAAGATGTCAAATTGGTCTAAGATCTCCATTTTACTTTTGGATTTTTTGGTGTGATCATTTATGAAGTTCTAGAAAGATGACTGCATTGACAGTGGTGCAGGGGGAGCTATCTGATTTAGCAGCAAATAGTAGTCATCTTGTAATGCTGAAAAAAAAGGAGTAAGTAATGCTGAAAGAAGCAGGGTGATGTTGAAGAGTGTCCTTGCTTAAAATGAAAATGTGTAAGGGGAAAAGGAGGAGAAGGGTGGATGGTCTTGCCTTGTTTCAGGTTAGCTATAAGCCTCCCTAATTGTTCACAAAGCAGCTAGTAAGCAACTACTGATGACATGAAAAACTTTGGCTGCAGCACACTGCATGGTGCTCCTGTTAGAGTTCTTAAAATAAACAGGACTGTGTAAGGTCAGTAGGTACATGGGATATCTCTAGAGGCCGTTTAGGAACTGTGAAAATTCTTTAGGTTGTGCTGTTCTGTTATGGCAGCATGGTCTTAAGGCAAAATTTGGAAGCCTGTGGATAATGCATAAAAACTGATGGTGCGAATACATGCAGCCACTAGAGACCGCAAAGAGCAGTTTTCATGAACAAAGTCACTAACTCGAGCAAGGGGGAAAACAAGAGTCATAGATCCATGGGAAGCTTCATGTCTTGATTTATTTTTCTCTTCAGCTTTACTTTGATCCCATTTTCACTTCAACAGTGAACTGACACTAGGAAAGTAAAGCTGTAGAAATTCCATTTACCGTGTTCAGTTGGACCTTATACCTTAACCCATGCTTCTTGATCAACCTATAGCTTGGGGAGCTGTAATGCATCTATTGAAAGCTTTCATAACATTTTGGTTCAAAGGAATGATGGAAGCTTGAAAGGTTTAGCTGTTCTGCACAGCTAACATGCATTTGTCATCCTTTCCCCGAGATGGCTGTGCCTCATTAGTAGCTGAATGAGACAACACTAAAAAATGAAAGAAGATAAACTCTGACACAGTTTCCCCTGTGCCTTCACACGATGCACAGACCTTTTGGTAGCTGTGGGATTTGCTCACTGTTTCTTTGTTCTCCCCAATAATATAATAAATGAACTTCTATTCCAGTGGGGAGTTGAAACAGTTCTTAAACCGAAATTTCTATTTTTTTTTTATGCCATCGAAGTGTGACTAATCAGAAATATTCTCTTGAAATTATAAGGGTGCATATTGTGATTTAGTTTTTTCTGAATTAGTCCCACTGAAGTCTGTGTAAATAATTAATTATCTTTTTTAACATCTTTATTAAAAACTGGAAAATATTTTGTTGAAGATTTCTCATTATGTCTCTGGGGTTGTTCTAGTCAAAACAACAACTTCTACAAATTTGTATAATTTTGAAGGCAGGAAGTTATAAACTGGATTCACAGAAATATTTAGTACCATAACCCTCTTGGTTTAAAAACTGTATGTTAATCCAGATTAATCCATCACACTTAATCTGATTGCTGAAATACCTTTCTTTTTTACTCTTGGAAAAAAAAAAAATCACATCTGAATTTTGAATTACATCAACACAGGTTGGTGCTGTTTGGTAATGCAAGTGTCCAGCCATTAGTCTAAGAGACTGGAATAAATAGAAGATCAGTAAGGGATGCCAGGCAATGCATTAAATGTCCCAGTAAATGTACATGGGAAATTAACAGAAGTGTAAAATGACTTTAAATTACAGCCCCACTCTGTGCATAAGGACAGTTACTGATGAAGCGGACTTCTGGTAGTGACAGGGAAGGGTGATTCTGAAAAGCAGGAATTAATTGTGGTGTCTTTATCATTGCATTATCAGTGACTGATTGCTGTAAATGTCGAGCTATTAGTGAAGGAATAACAAAGCTTAGTAATTGCTGAACTCTTTACTCCTGAGCCTTGTTAATACTTGATGAAGGCCAGCTATATTACTTTTAGATTAGTGAGTGCATCCTTCCTCACAACAGTATTCTATTCCCGCAGTATTAGGTTGTGGAAGCTACCTTGAAAGCAATGTCATTTTGTTGAGAAATGATGACTTGGCATCTGTAGCCCTTCATGTTCCAATTTAGTTTCATTAGTGACTGTATTGTGCCTGATCTCTAGAGGGTTTTGGTTTTTCCCTCCTTTGGTAAAGGCTTATGTAAAATAAACTTACCTCACAGCATAGTAATAATTCCTTCTTTCCCTCTCAAACAAATGTCCCTGTAGTACTGACTGACTTCCTTGGGGAAATATGGTTTTAGCTGAAACACTTCGAATTCTTTGTAAGTTTACAATACACAGACCAATCATCCAAGTTATTTTTAAAAAGGTTGATTAATCTGAACCCAGACCCTCAATCCATGTTTTCAGTCCTGTCATGCACAGTGATGCCTGGACTGTGCATCTGTGGAAAGTAAATTAGTTCCTGGGTGAATTCTGAAATGGAATTATTCACAGCCACTGGAGGCACAGGAGAAGATTGAGTAAGAATAAAGAAGAATCTTCCAGAAAGAGGGAATGGAGGACCATTGTAATTTAAAAAAAAAAAAGGGGGGGAAATTAGGAAGTTCTGTACCTTTGTGGTTCTAGCAGTGTAAAGTTTTAAAAGCAATATGGAAAGCAGCAGGCCATTAAATCTTCTTCAATAAAATGTGGGAGGCAAAATGCCCCAGGAAATTGTGGCAAAGTAGGGAGAAAGACGTCTTTCCTGCATGCTAGGCAGGGAAGGACACAAAACCGTCCTGTAAGAACAGTACAGAGAGGGTTGTGGATGATACAGGGACAGACAGTGTAAAGATGGAATTTACATAGGAAAATAAAAACATAAAAAATAGGTTATATTAAAAGGAGTATTAGGCAGGAAGAGAGGCTGATTTCTTCTCCTTTGCCTTCTCCTTCTCCTTCTCCTTCTTTTTTTTAAGGTGATGTGTGGATTTGCCAATCAGTGCGTCAGAACTTCAGCATTATTGTACTTCCTTGACATACACCCCTTCCCTATCAATACCTGCAGGACTTTAACAGTCTTTGGATATTTTTAAGAGGCAGAAAAGGGGGCATTCTCCACAAAGTTGGCATAGTTTCCTATTGTAAGCTTCCTTCTTTTAAGGTTTTAAGCAGACCGTCTGTATGGAGAAACCCTTACACAAAGCAATCAACATATTCCCCAAATCTGGAAATATCTTTTGGCTTGTCTCTGAATGATGGTTAAAAAACCCACAGCAACCTTGCCTCAGTTAGCAAATTGGTGCTGGCTAATTTGTCTTCAGGGACTAGGAATGCTCTACTGCCCCCTCCGTAATGCAGCTGAGGAAACACTTTCCCTCAGTCATTTCAGGCCCCATTGCTTCAAATGACCAATAGGTTATCTAAAAATAATATTCCCATTCCTTCTCATTTCTGAACCTTATTTCTCTTCCTGAGAACCTCTCTTCACGAAAGCTGAGGTTTCTCTTTATGATACAGTAAGTAACTTAAATATTCCTGCCATCTGAGGACAGAAACGAATGAAATAAAGCTGCATTGCAAATTACTTGTTTCAGAAGTGTTGGTGGGTTCGGAGCTTCTGTTCTTTTCTATTGAATTGTATCTTTCACATCTGACTTTGTACTATATGCATTTAAAAGTACATACATAGAAATAGTACATGGGTAAGTGGAACTGGCACACAAGTTATGTCTTTTCTTGAGTTCAACTGTTCTCTCTTTGATGCCAGAACTTCCTCTACACTGTATGTGTGGAACAGTAAGACACATACATATTTACTCTATAATAGTTTTGACCTGCAAGGATTTAACAGCTTTTGTGAAATACTTTGATAGGAAACACTATACATGGCACAATCTGCACACTGAGAAAGATTTCATTGGGTTATATTTCATTCCAGGAATTGCCTCCGTCAAAACTGACTGCAAAAAAAACCCCAAAACAAAACCCATGATGAAATTATTTACTTAAAATTTTCAGTTTCTGTTTTTCAAAAGTAAACAATCTTGAAGAGAATTTGATGGTGTCCGAATATGTGGTAAATGAAAAATTGAAAGTTTCAGGCAACTGGTTAAAAATAAAATAAAATCTTTTTACATTCATGTGTGGGTCTTTAAATCCTGCAAGTGGAGCTGTGTCAGTTATTGGGCTGCTTGTGCTTCACATGTGTGTAGTTTGTTCCTGCAAATCACTTGTAGCTTGACATACTCTGCCTGCAGTTTTCACCAGAGCCATATGACTTCTTGGCTCCTACAATTCCTCTTAATACCAAATAAGTCATTTAATACCATGGGATTATGGATGAGGCAAAACAAATGATAAATTCTGGCTGCTGAGAGAGACCACAAATAATGCTGATACTCGCTTTTCAATGTCTTTGCAGATTTCAAACCTGTATATATATGACACTGTCCTCCTGTTGGCGAATGCTTTTCATAAGAAGCTGGAGGACCGTAAGTGGCACAGCATGGCCAGCCTCACCTGCATCAGGAAGAACTCTAAACCCTGGCAAGGAGGACGATCCATGTTGGAAACCATCAAGAAGGTACCTTTTCCCTGTACTTCCTCATCTTTGATTTCTAAAATACATACATTAAGCAGTATTTCCTTCTGAGGTTTGTGCTATTCTTGCTAGTACCAGCAGTGTGTTTTCAAAACAATAATTTTAATATAGTTACAATTTTGAATTATAATAGTCTTTTTTTGGGGGGGGGGAGGGCCCTTGTCATAATGAGTATATTTGAAATAAAACCAAAGAGATTGTTTACCGAAACTACCAAACTAGTAGAATTTCAAAGTGCAAATCATGTCCTATTGAATAAGTGTCACAGATGGAGATATAAAGCAGATAGGTTTACTATTTTATTTGTTAAGAAAAAGGCTGCAGAATTACACTTGGATAAGGTTCCATGGAATTTGCTGTTACATTGTTATTGATATTAGCATAGTGAAATAATAGAAATAAGAGGGAGGAAAACCCTAAGTAACCTAGACAATATGCTGCCATTGCAGAACTGTTACAGGGAACGATCACTACAATGCTTTATCCAGTGTTAGCCTCTCTGTGCTTCCCTGTGATTATTATTTCATAAATTAGTCATGTTCATGCTCAAGATGCCTTTCCTATTCTTCAGTCTTTAAAGATTTTTTTTTCCTTATATAATCCCTTTCTTTTGTGATGTTTACAGCCTTAACATAGTTAGCAACAGTTATCACAGCTTTTCTGGGTCAGTGTTTAGTAAAAATATGCATAGATTGGTAGTTTACCTTGCCTTGTGACTTTTTCAGTTCAGTCTCCCCATATAATTGACGCCTTTCATAAAACAGCCTCCTCATTCATCTGCATGCACTTCCTGGTAATGTATACTTATATTTAATGTGCTGGCAGTACCTACTTAGGACAGTGGAAAAAAAAAATTAAAATGGTGCTTTATTTGTGGCCCTCATTTAAGAGACATAAAAATAATGTAATATGTAACACTTCTCCAAGAGGTTCCCGTCTTGCATTAGGTCTTTAACTACACCAGAAAGTATGATCATGCAGGCAAGATGTAAGGCTCTTTTGAACACAGCTTATTTTTTCCCCAGTCACAGATCTGTTTGCATTAGCTCCAAAATAACATTTCAAAATAACAATTTCAAATTCACATTTGGTAGTGCCATGTATTTTAAGCTGTGTTTCAGGCTCAAATGAGTGAGCAGTGTGCCCAGGTGGCCAATAAGGTCAATGGCATCTTGGCTTGTATCAGAAACAGTGTGGCCAGTAGGATGAGGGAAGTGATTTTCCCTCTGCACTGGTGAGGCGGCACCTCGAATCCTGTGTTCAGTTCTGGGCCCCTCACTATAAGAAAAACATTGAAGTCCCGGAGTGTGTCTGCAGAAGAGCAACAAAGCTGGTGAAGGGGCTGGAGAACAAGTCTTACAAGGAGCGTCTGAGGAAGCTGAGCTTGTTTACCCTGGAGAAGAGGAGGCTGAGGGGATACCTTATCGCTCTCTACAACTACCTAAAAGGAGGTTGTAGAGAGGTGGGTGTTGTTTTCTTCTCCCATGTGGTAGGTGATAGGACAAGATGGAATGGCATCTAGCTGTATCAGGGGAAGTTTAGATTGGATGTTATGAAAAATTTCTTCACAGAAAGGATTATCAAGCACTGGCAGAGACTGCCCAGGGAGGTGGTTGAGTCACCATTCCTGGAGGTATTTAAAAGGCAGGTAGCTGAGGTGCTTAGGGATATGATTTAGTAGTGGACAGGTAGAGTTGGAGTTTATGATCTCAAAGCTGTTTTCCAACCTAATGATTCTGTGATTCTGTGAAATCCCCTAGATGTGCGGCTAAGAAGGTTTGTGTCCTGTTGCTTTTGGGTTTTTCTGCTATTTTAATTAGACAGCTTTGATAAGAAGCCCTTTTATTGGTATAAATTAAGCAATCCAAATACAGTAACATTCTAAAACTGAAAGTGAAAATTTAATCCGAAATGAAAAACAGAAATTTCCTCTGTGTATATGTCTGTAACATTTCAGTCCCTAGATAGCTGCAAGCTTTAGCTTTTCTCTAAGAGCTGGAATAGCACAAGAAAGAGGAATTTTGCTTTAGTTTTGAGGTCTACTTTACCTTTTGCTTCACTAAAGCACTTAAGTAGAAGGGTCACAGCTATGTACTTTTGAACGCCTGAGGAGGTATCAGAAAAGCAATAAAATTAAAGAGTACTGAAAGGAAAAATAAAAAACGACTTCATCTATCTTCTTGAGAATGCTTCTATTTGCCATTTTGGTTTTTTTTTAGTTTAAGCACCTTTTCTCTCCTGTCGTCTTGGAACATCCTCTAAAACTAACTGAAATAAAAAAGTTTTTTTCAAAAACATACCAGTTTTCCTTAATTTTTAAAGAAGACAGGAAAGAGTTACCACATAGCATTTAAATAGTTTCTGAAGAAGTAGTTCTGCATTTTCATTTTGCCATCATCACTGTTTCAAAGATGTAGTGTGTACTGGAATCATAAGATCGTAGTTCAGAGTGAAGAAGCATTCTGAGATTTCTTAAATGCTGTTTGAAAAAGAATTTGGGTCTTCTGCGCAACTTTAGCTCTGCCTTCATAATATCTTGTATTGCAGAGACGGAATCACTGTCTTTTCCCAGATTGTTTCTCGCCTCAGTGTTGTTCCAGTGGGTGTCTGATTGTAGCCAAGTGTGGGATGGGGAAGGAGTTAAGGAAGAGAAACCTATTTCCAGCCTGCCTGCCTTAAAAAAGGACTAGTAACTGAAGTAACTGTTCTCCTGGCAGCAGCAAAGTGGTGTTGATGTTGCCAGCTACTTCTATGCATAACTGAGCTCTTGCAGCTAAAAAAGCAGAAAAATGAGTTCTAGGGAAAGCTTTTTTAGAAGAAAATCTATCTTGCAGAATCAGAGATCCAGAAACATCAATATCTAGCAGTGTTTCAGCTGCAGAGGGAATCTTTGATTTCTTGAGGGGAAAAACGAAAAAAGATGGGAAATCTCTATAAAGCTACACACTGAAGAAGATAAGAGAAAGGACTGCTGGTGTTCTACCTGCAGCAGCACTTGTTAAAAATAGGAGGACTCTGGCAGTAAATAAACTAATTTCTATATGATTAATGAGCTAATAGGAAAGAGTGGGGAATTACTTTCAAACATTTCTTGAAATGGCAAAATAATTGTCTGAATCATTCCCTACTGTCATTTGTTGCTTCTTGCTGTTAGACATTTGATTCCTGTGTTGCTATTTGTACAAACAACTCCAAAAGCTCTTTTTTTTTTTTCCCTGTGTGAATTCAGCTGATTGGATAAACCCTGAAAAAAACATTTAAATTATTAAAATGTGATGTCTGTTTCTACCCATTCTGGAACTGAATACTTAAATTCATCAGGAAATACAATCCTTCTAATGAATTTGGCCAGCTCTAGCAATTAGTTCTAAATTCACTTTTCTAATAAGAACTGTCCCCAAATACATGCTCAGTCACTTATTTCTCAGTAAAGCTATTACACAAGTCTTGCTAGAAAATAATTCTACTGTTGGAAAAATTAATCTTCCTGAATAGCCTGAAAATAAATGTAAGTAGGATTGTATGGAGGATCAACTCAGAAAAATAGCATCAAGTTACTGCATATATCTTCTCTCATGCTTACCTGATTTCTTCCCAGTCACATTTGTTTAGCTCACTGACAAACAGCAAATTTTTAGTGCTAGCAGCAGCATAAAGCCTATTCCTTTCTGGAAAATGAGCTGTACCTAGTGCTGTTTCATGAATCATAGGAGGAGTTGTCAACTAGTTCTGGTCTCAGAAATGTCAGTAATGTTCAGTGGTGACATGAGAAAAAGATGCCAAATTGTTTTTCAAGTAGTAGATCGGACCCTCTTCATGAGAAGCTAAAAATGGTGTCTTGAGTTGAAAACTCCACAATGGTTTTGATACCAGCTTTTTTTTTAAATATAAAATATGAAACTCATATTTAACGCTTACAGCATTTTTTTCAGCCTGTCACCACGTTTTTTTTCCCTTAATTGCAAAACAGCTAGTGTGTGAATACAACCATATTTTAAAAAAAAAAAAAAAACAAGGAAGTTTGAACAGGAACTGTACGATCAAGTACTATATTTTATAACTGGTGATTGGCAAGCTGACATTCCCAAGTGAGGTCCTGACTGCTAGGTAAACAGTGCTTTCTTCAGGGACTTAGAGTACAGTAGTGCCTAAGCATATATAAACTATAGTTTACCTTGCCAGTCTAGACAGGTCTCAAGTAGGCTTTAACTCTATGGCCAAGCTATATAACAGCTCTGCAAAGCCCAGAACAGTGATCAGAAACTTAAGTAAAACATTTTTGTTCTAATAACTGACATTTCACTCTTCGGTTTTAAATGTGTCAGGAAATTCCATGGTTGCAGCTCAACCTTGGAGGAATTTGAGAGAGTTGATAATAAATTTGTCTTCATTTTCCCCCAAATACATTGTTTCTGTAAGTTAAATGGAATGAAAAATTTCTTTGACTCTTACCTATTTTCATAATTAACGCTAAAATAACTTCGAAAAATCTCATCAGGAAGTTAGTAGATCAGTAGCTGTAATACAGATGGCCATTTGCTGTGTGATTTCCTTCCACTATGCATCAGCAGAGGGATAAAACACATGCCATAAATCAAGTAAGTGTTTCAAAAGGTTCCACACTGTGAAAGAATGTGCAAAAAAATTGGAGCAGTGTCCTGAAACTCTTCGTAGGCAACATGCTGCTCCTCTCCATCAGCCCTAAGCAATAAAACAGTCTCATGTAAGGCTTGTAAAAAAGCTGCATGGGACAATAAGAACTAGTTAAGAGCAATGACAGTCTGGCCTGTAGGTCCTGCAAGGAAGGTCCAGGTAGGGAGGAGGCATTTGGATCTCCAGGAAGTTTCCTATCAGGTTTAGTATTGTTGTTGGTATTAAATGGGCAGTTCTTCACTGTTTTGTCTTTCACCTCTGCCCTTTCCAAGCCAGGAGCATTCCGATCCAATTTGAGCTCTTTTTGCACTGTTTGCAGGTGTACACAGTCATCTCAAGAAAGAAAGCGCTTATCAAAGACACTCTTAAATGAGAAATTTTCAAAGCATGAGCAACAAAGCTGGTGAAGGGGCTGGAGAACAGGCCTTATGAGGAGCGGCTGAGAGAGCTGGGGGTGTTTAGCCTGGAGAAGAGGAGGCTGAGGGGAGACCTTATTACTCTCTACAACTACCTGAAAGGAGGTTGTGGAGAGGAGGGTGCTGGCCTCTTCTCCCAAGTGACAGGGGACAGGACAAGAGGGAATGGCCTCAAGCTCTGCCAGGGGAGATTTAGGCTGGACACCAGGAAAAGATTTTTCACAGAAGGGGTCATTGGGCACTGGCAGAGGCTGCCCAGGGAGGTGGTTGATTCACCTTCCCTGGAGGTGTTTAAGGGATGGGTGAACGAGGCACTGAGGGCCATGGTTTAGTGATTGATAGGAATGGTCGGACTCAATGATCCGGGGGGTCTCTTCCAACCTGGTTATTCTATGATTCTATGATAATTGCCAAAATAGATGAATGAGAAAAATTGTTGTTATGGTTACCACTGGATTTCAGACAAATAAAAATAGCTACCAGATTTACAGTTTGTATCTTGCCGCAGCAATGGCAGCCCTTTAAAAATCAAAGTAAATAAACTTACACAATGGTTTTGGATTGAGGTCCAATTCCAAAATACGGTGGATAAATCTGTTAACCTGTACTGTATGTTAGGGGCCATGTATTTTCAAGGAATCCTACGTTTTCTTACAAAGCGGATTTCATTATTTCAGATGTAACTGAGTTGAAATACATCTTTAAATGATCTTTTTTTAATCATGTTTACTCAAATAAGGACAAAGATTATTAAAAATAAAGTTAACTACAATTTTAAATTACTGTCCCGATTCTGAATCATTTATATTTTAGATACAGTTCTATCTTCATGTCCCGTAAATTATTGGGAATGCTGTGGAAAACAGTCACTTTAATTTTCTACAGTGAATGTTCCAATTTTAAAACTATTTTGTCACAAAATAAGGAAAAGAAAAAGCACTTTCTGCTGTACAAAGCATCTATGTTAGCAGATTAATTTTCTTTTGTTGTTGAATATTTCTTTTCCTTTATCACTTTGTTCCAGAGCATTCCCTTCCTTTTTCTAGACCTTGTTGTCTTACTTGAAATCATGGTGCAGCTCAGGTGGTCTATAACAGTTTAATTAATTTTCATACTTCACCTGCCTCAGATCCACAGGTTTAATTCCCCTCATTGTAGGGAGAAATGTTATAGGAAGTAATATAGGAAATATGAAGTATAATGTTATTAAAGCAATATATGGTAAGACCTTGGCACTGTGCAGGACTTAGGAGGATGCAGTCAGATTCAAGTTAGCAGAAAAAAAATGTTTGGGAAACTCAGTTATTTACCTAAGGACATGTTCAAAAAATTTTGTGCGTAAACACAAGCTCACTCTGTCTTTATTCTGAACCAGCCAGAGGTGTGCTAACCCCAATCTAAAAGCCATAATGGTGTGATTATTACATGGTTGTACTCAAGCTAATAAATAACCTCAGTGTCATGCTAACCATAGCGACATGCATCAAAATTGCCTGTCTGGCTCCCACGGGGGCAAGATCAGCTGAGTCATCCTGCAAGAGGCTGTGCAGATGTACCCTTAATCAGTGTGTTGTTTCCCATGAAACCACCTACCCCCTCCTTTTTTAAAATGTTTATTCTGGTATCTCTTAAAAAATATATTATAGAAAAGATGAAACATTTTAAATATATATACACACTAAGTATTATCTTATTTTTAACTGAAAATGGCACTTAATTAAATGTTTATATATTATTCCCTGACAATACTAGCCTGTAGCAGTAGCTAGCAAGTTTTAAAGTTATTACCGCAATGATCAGCTTCCTTATTTTTATTATAATAATATTAATGTTTTGACTGAAGATGTGAGAAAAAAAAATGAAATTACCATTCAGTGAGGCTCATGTGCATATCTTGGTAATTCATATTGCAAGAGTTTATTTTCCATTTTTTTCAATTTAAATAATAAAGCTCTTAACTGAAAGAGCAATCACAACTGCAGGGCTATTGCCTTTTGTTTTGAAGAAAAGCTATGCATTTCATATGGTTTTATACCAGAGGCAGATTTTTTTTCTTGCACATACTTAAAATATTGTTCAAGTTTTATGAGGGAGTGTGTTAAATATCTAATTTTCCCTGAATCTGAAAACTGAAGGTTTTTAAGGCTAAAGATTTTCAGTGTATACATTCCACATAGCTGTCTTGATTTTACAGTTCTTATGCAAATATGAAATGTGTGTCATGATGAATTTTGAGTATTGCTGTAGCATGTTTCATCTTTCAACTCTGATTCTTTAAAGTAAATATTCACTGTTTCATTTTTAGTATTTTAACCCCTTCTGACAAAAATTTAAAAAAAGTAAAAGCTGGCTTGAAAAATATGCTGCATTATAGCTCATCTCGTACCTTTTTAGTAGTAGAGAAGCTGTGGAAGAAAACAGAAAAATTGCTGTATTCAACTAGAAAAGCCCCTTTTTATTTGTGCAGATCACTTATGTTGGCCTCAAAAAATATCTAACTGTATCCCAAACTCAGTCTGACCTTATGTGGAAATATCTTTTGGGTGAGAAACATTGAGGGGACAGTGAAACAAAAATCAACAAACAAATGTAATTTTTTTGCTATTTCTTTTATGTATTTGTCTTTAGTTTTGCTTCCACTAAAATTAGTCGTAAAACATTATTTTGATTTAGTTTGTTTAAATGAGGCTAGATTGTCTATTCCTATATGCTGATGGGTCAATGAACAAAACTTGGAGTGCAAATATGCTAAGAGTAAGACTATTGCTTGTATTACAACTGCTTAGCATTGCTGAGTTTGATTTTTCTGTGAAGAACTGAAATGATGAAGGAACAATTTAGGCTTCAGAATTTTTAGGGGAATGTGATCTTTGGAAAACTGTCCTAATTCTGGCAGTTCTGTATGTATTCTACCAAATTAGTGCACAAATCTCTTGGAGAAATAAAACTTCATTATACTTATCTACTTCTGAGTTCTCACTCTGTTCTCCTTTTTTTTCCAATAGGGTGGAGTAAATGGCTTAACTGGAGAACTGGAATTTGCAGAAAATGGTGGGAATCCCAATGTCCATTTTGAAATTTTGGGGACAAATTATGGAGAAGATCTCGGTAGAGGCATCCGCAAGGTAAGGCTACCTATATGCAAACAAGAAGCTGTTTTTACTAATTCTTTTGAAAGTTTTCTTGTGTTCCATGTTAATAGAAGTGTTTGATGGCAGATAATGTGTAGTTGTGTATTGTTAAGAGGAATAAGAAATGGGAGGAAAGTCTCGAACTTCTAGATACCCATCTATTTTATTACGGCAAAAAGACCTTGCAGTAGGTTGTGTTGATCAAAGTGGTGTTTGTAATACAGAATACGTTAAGTTGTGGGTTGACTGTCCAAAGTGACCAGTGAAAGCTATTGGTTTGTGACCCTTGCAATTCATTTCCAAAATACCAAATTTTACAGTGAATTATGTTTAGGGCACCTCAATTGGTACTTGATACTTATGATCAAAGTGGGATGCTGCAACCATTAGATGGTTAAAATTAATAAATGCAGAAAGCTGAAATCTGCTGTAGCATAGAAAAAAGTTCTATACTCTCTTGTCTTCATGAAATGGTTTAGTAGAAGTTATGTTTTACAGAATAAGTGTAAAGTTATGTATTCTACTGCCAGACACAGGCCAAATACTTGAACTTAGGTTGTTTGAGGTAATGTTATGTGTCTCCAGAAAATTACTTACTATTTCAGTTTTGCTACTCTGTAAAAGTAAACTTAAGTCCTGTGTAAGGAATGGTGGAAGCAGGTCTCTATTTGCAATGCGTATCCTTAATTTTGGATAACTGCCCACCTGTGATGGCAAAATTAGCAAAAATTATATGGTACTTCTTAAGAAAAAAAAAGACTAATAGTCTTTTCCAGGAGCAGCTCTCCTTCAGAGACAAACCTCCTGAAATATATCAAGATCTCTATTTAGTGTAACAAATCATGCTGTTTTTCTGTATGTGAGGAGCCTGAGGAGATTGTCTGAAATCAAGTGACAAAGTTATCTTAATATATGTAGACTGTTTCCATGCGTAACTACTTGATGAAGTATATAATTTGTCTGCATGCCTTCTGCAGTAACAGATAAGTGGTCTGAAAGAGAGGAGAGAGAAATAAGAAGTTGAAAGTGTCTCTAAACTCTTGGAATTTCTTCTCTGCTATTAATTGGAATTGTTATTCCATTTCTGCTGTTTCATCTGTTGTCAATACCGTCATGTACACACATGCCTATAGTTGTGTCATCTTAAGCAGAAAAGATGCTTTGGAAACTGAACAGAACTGGATCTTGTTGATGTTTGTAGGTGTGATTTGAAAGTATGTAGATGACCAGAATGTTGGATGAATCCTTATTTCCTCGCCTCTAAATTCAGTCTGTTTCAGCATATTTTGACTTGATTTATTTTCCATGCTATGCATTGAGGAGCTTTTTATTCTTTAGAGCAACTAGGTAGTCCATCCTATGACAAATCTGTATCTCTTAATTCAGTTTAATTTATTTGGTTGCCTTAGCTGTTTTTTGACTTCAGGGCTGTCTGGGTTAATGCCAAAGTGAGACATTAAATTGTGTTCTTATATTTCACAAAAAGATAGAAAAGAAAGAGACCCGCAGAAAGGTCTTGCAAATATGGAAGTACAAAAAGATTTCCTACCTCTTCTAGTTCTTTTTCAACAGTACCTTTTAGATTTATAGTGCAAATTTAAACTATGGTACAGTTTAATTTGAAGAATAGATTAATGACCATGAGCACGCATAAGTCGTGCAAAACAATCAGATACTCCAAACAGCCTTTTTGAACCTTCCTTGTTACTCTTCATCATAATTCAAGGACAAAGAGGCATTCAGTGTCTTTGAAAGGAAACAGATTTTAAGTTGGTCAAAGGAAATGGTGTTTGGCACAGAATATAATTAGACCATGAAACTCAGTGTCACAAGACATTGTTCAGAAGAAACACAAAATTAAAAAGTAAGATACAGGAAGTTTGTAATTTTTTATTTGGCAAGATGGATGTTTATAATTAAATATAGGGATTATAAGAAAATTTTGCTGTTGAAAGTTGCACTATAGAAGTCTGTCCTTAGAGTTTTGTGATGTTCTGCAGCTGGTTGAAATATATAAGGTGTCCAGAGCAGACCAGGTTTAATTTGTTTCATTTCTTTTTCTAAATAGCATTCAGTGATCCTTAGAAAGCTTTAAAAGGAATCCTGATGTAGAGAAAGAAACTTTCTTTAGAAGGAAATCTCTGTATATACTTTGATAATTGTTTTTGGAAGTGTCTTTCAAAAAAGAATTAAAATAATTGTAATTATGGTTTTTTTTTTACACTAACCTGAATAGTAACAGGATTTAAAATAAATAAAGTATTTATAATCAATGTCACAAAGTTAAAAAAAGAAGTTGGGAATCCTAAAGCACTTACATCAGAGAAAAAGGCAATTTTTGAGGGGAAAATGCCATATGTAGGTTTTACTCTTTTGGCAACCTTTCACATATTTTGTCTTTGATTAGGTTTTACTTTACAGTGTATGAGCCACTAGTGTTGGAAGCAAATTGCAATAATTATAGGAGTCAGATACATTTTCGTTAGCTACACTAATTAAAGTGCACTTCAGATTTTCGTGTATTTAGTAGCCTAGCTACCAAACTACCTAACCATTTATATTTCTCAGCTCTAGTGGAAGCAGCTGCAACTAGCAGAAAGACTGAAATTTTCTCAAAAAAAATCATCTTCCCTAATTAACATATTTCCAAGTACTTTTATAGAAGATAATGAAGGGTGAAATCATGACAAAAGGCCTATTGAAGTCATTGGGACCAGAAGGTCAAGTCAAGTATGTAAAGAATCTGGATTTTTTTCCCCTTGAGGAACAATCAATTGACTTTAATTAAGGGAGGTAAAATTCTAAAATGCACTTAAATTTCTCAAGAGCCCAAATTCCGCTTGAAGTCAGTTCAGTTTGGGTTCCAGCGTAATTTGGTTACATTTGAAAAGTTCACTTATATTCATAGGTTAATATTCCTCGTATTCAAAAAAGGCAAACAGGAAACACCAAGAATCGTGGTTTTGTTTGGTTTTATTGGCCAAATTAGGCCATGCATCTAGCAGAAACTGTCTGCAAGTCCTCTCCTTCAGCTTCTATGAGCTACTGTCATCCTAGAAAGCAGTGAGAGCATTTGTTTGGAAATTTGTTGTGCCAAGGTCCTTCATCTAGTGAAAAATTAGCAAATTCAGGTGTGGGTTTTGCTTGAAATACAAATTTTGTACTGTTATGTCTGTAAATTCTGTCCATCACCTTAGGCTATATGTGTTTCCAGAATTGAATACTTGTAGCCATACAGTCAGATCGCTGCCAGATACTGCTTTTATTGACACCAGTGGTGTTACCATCCCAAAGGAACTACTGAAAAAACTCTTGCTTTTACACGTGTTGTGGCTTGTGTTTGTGCAGATATAGTTATATTCAGTGGAAGAAATGGGTGTACTTCTGACATTGCTGTGTAGGTATTTGTCTGTTGGTATTTGACATTTGAGTATGCATTCTTCAACATTTAAATTTCAGTGCAATGCTTTTTATCTATACTACTGAAATAAAATCTGCCGTTCCCTTGAATAACCATCGAACAAACACACGAACAAAAGGGAGTTTATAGCTGAGAGGAGTACTGTCTTGTATCTTGGTAGTATACAGGAATACACTACAAAAATCAAGTGGTTTTCATGTTTCTTCCAGTGCTCCCTGTAATTCAGAACAGGCTCATCCTCAAAGGCTTTGTTCTACACCTTTTGAAGTTTAAAGGACTTTCTGTTCCCACATTGTTTTTCTTACTATGCATGGACATTTGAAGATCATGGTGCATTTTGCTCTGTTTCCATATCTCTGTTAGCACACATTCACCTCCTGTGCATTTCTCTCGTCTTCTGAAGATGGTTTCTGTCTTTTCCTCCCAATAAGGGAAGGAGATGATGTGCTAGGTGCTTACATCTCTTCCTCCCTGCACCTGGTTGTCCATGTCAAGGCTTTCTGTGCATTTAGGACCCCTAGAGAAGCCTTGGACATGCAAGAAAACAAACATCCTGGCCAAGGCACCTGGGTAACCCAGTATGCTTTGAGACCTCCTCATTTACCCTGTAGGATTGTAGGGCTCTGTACTGTATCTATGTATCTGTATCTGTACTATGGTTGGACTCGATGATCCAGTGGGCCTCTTCCAACCTGGTGATTCCGTGATTCTGTATCGAATTTTAATGTTATGACCTTAAGGAAGAAATGTTATCTATTCTAATCTGAGGAATTTCTGTAGTGCTAACCACTTCATGTTAGTGTGATAGAAGATTTTGACTGTGGTGCCTGTCAAATGTATTGTTCCCCTCTCCTTCTGCTTGTGCAAATAGCAGGACCTTCCTTGTTGAGTCAATGGATGCAGGTTTTTCTTTCACGGATTACTAAGGGTTATGTGGAACATTCTGTAATTGTGTAATTTGTTCAGAGATGGGAAAGTTGTATGGCATTTTTTAGTTTCATTCTAGTGAAAGAATTGCTAGTTCCACCTCATGTGAGAACAGTTATTGTTTACAATAGTGGCATTGCTTTCTTAAGTGGTATATACTTCATTTTTTTACATCTGCATCACAAAGCAGTATATATTACAAGTGTATTTTGTGATCTTGGGGGAAGTTGCTGTCTCTTCTTACAAAGCTAAAACTTACTTTTTGCATCTTTTATCTCTTATTGCCTTTTGCTTCATTAGTTAGAAGAGAAGTTATACAGCTTTGCTAACACTTACTAACACTACTTAAAATAACCAATAGTGGATAAAGTAATTTCTTCTTGGTTAGCTGCTCGAAGTGAATGATGGGTTCACCTGTTCCCTTTGTGATCATGATCAAAGGTAGAGCTCTATAATGTGATTTTTAAAATGTCTCTCTATATATATATCAGCACCTGGTACTTTAAGCTGTGATCTGTTTTAGCTGTTTTTAAAGACTGACATGCAATTTACCATATGACTGCAAGATATACTTGAAATTTACAGAGGTATTATTCATGGTGTATTTTCTGGTGAGTTGAAAATAAATGTCACTGTGTCTGACTGCTTTGCCTGCAGTGTTGATAGAAAAGGTGGACCTGGCATTGTACTAACACAATACTCTCTCTAAAGCAACTTTAAATACATAAGCAGACTGCTAGAAATGAAATAAACTACTTAGTACTAAAGATAAAGAGGTAATTAAGTACCTTGGTGAACTGGGACCTGCTGTTCCAGTTCAGTACAGTACGTAAATCTGCTGAAGAGTATGATTTCCTTCCTTTATTTAGTGCTATGCAATAGATAAAGGTAGGGTGACTGATTCTTCTGGCTTCTGCAAATCTTTTGTGAAATTTCAGTAGAATTTAATTGGGCTGGAAAGTGTTGGGAATTTGCATATTAACACAATATAAGTAGTGTTAATAGAAAACTAACTTGAAATGGCACTAATGTTTAGCTTAAAAGTCAAACTTAATGCATATTTGAGTTCAGTGGAAAATAGAAAAAATGCCTCTATCCCTAAGTGTATTCTTGGATTTTAAAAGATTCAAAAGTTAAAAAAAACCCAAACTTTTCTTTCAAATAAAGCGTTTTCTTTTAAAATCTGAGATTGCAGGAAGAGAGATAGAATGACTCAAAGCAATGGATAGTGCACCATTTGGAGAATTTGTTAGGTTTTGGACACTTTGCATCATAGAGAGAGGGAGGAGGGAAATCTAGATCTTGGTGCTAGGCAGTTCAGGTGCCTGCCCTGACCTCGGGCTGTTTGACTGAATGAGTATTTCAATGTTCATAACAAGTGAAAAGTAAAGAAGCTAGAGATGGATTTGGTGGCTCTAGTGGATGCTGCCACAGGAACGTGGTATACCAAGGTTCAAGTTCTTCCAGTGATTGTTAATAAATGCAGACAAGGTCTGCTGCTGCAGGCAGTGTTATGAGCAACCCGTTCCTCATTAGATATTCACCTGTGGACATCCACCAGGAATACATGAGAGCCATAAGCAGGTTTATGGGCAAAATCACCCAGAACTCAAACTCAAAACTAATGCCCACAAAGTGAAGGCAAACACAGTGGAAAAGAAACATATGATGCCACTAGTTTTTCCTTAGAAGGAGCACAGCTATGTCTGCTGAGTGCTGGTACGGTCAAGCATTTGCACATAGCAGGACCTGTTGTGAAACAGAAAGATTACTTAGGCAGTAAGACAAGTGAGCATCCAGATTTCACAGCCTAGAATAATAAGGTTTAAGTTCCTGAGTTAAAATTCAGTTCAAATAATTATGGTACAGGTTTGTCCAATTTTCAGAAGGAGGGTGGGATGGCTTTTAGCAGTGACATTTATAGGGCTAGAGGTAGTGGATTTGAACCCCCCCAAAAAAATCTTTCAAGCTTCTGAGTAACTGCAGCACTCTGGAGTGACTAGGGGTTTGCTCCTGCATTTGAAACAGTGGGGAAAAGAGGAAAATGCAGGGTGTGAGGAGGGGAGGATAAAGTGGACCCTGGGGAGAAGCACTGATGTCGAAGAAAAGTTTTGGGACTCCCGTAACATTTCTCTTGGCAGTTTTCACAGAATCACACAGAATAACCAATCCCTAAACCATGCCCCTAAGTACCTCATCCATCCTCACCTTAAACACCTCCCTGGGCAGACCGTTCCAATGCCTAACCACCCTCTCCATGAAGAATTTTTTCCTTATCTCAAGTCTGAATCTCCCCTGGCGGAGCTTGAGGCCATTCCCTCTCATCCTGTCCCCTGTCACTTGGGAGAAGAGGCCAGCACCCTCCTCTCCACAACCTCCTTTCAGGTAGTTGTAGAGAGCAATAAGGTCTCCCCTCAGCCTCCTCTTCTCCAGGCTGAACAACCCCAGCTCTCTCAGCCGCTCCTCATAAGGCCTGTTCTCCAGCCCCTTCACCAGCTTCGTTGCTCTTCTCTGGACTTGCTCTAGAGCCCCAACATCCTTCTTGAGTCCATATCTCTTGCTCAGAATTTCTTTTCTTTTTAAAACTAATATGAATGTTCTTACTGCAAACTGATTTTACTGGCTTGAGAATTGCAAATGATGACTGATTACATT
Organism: Clamator glandarius; assembly: GCA_033459285.1. Taxonomy (NCBI): domain Eukaryota; kingdom Metazoa; phylum Chordata; class Aves; order Cuculiformes; family Cuculidae; genus Clamator; species Clamator glandarius. Next base: position 1,440,280 of record JAUNZM010000276.1, on the reverse strand, counting down.
CATTAGAAAGAGGCAAATCTTTTTTATGCACTTTAAATTATATAATATCATGATTTTTATTAATTATTTTCATCAAGATAAGAGGTTACTGTTTACCCATCTCCTGTCAAAAATGCCACTGTCTTGCCAGCAAAGAACAGGAGAAATATTTTACACTTTCAAAATTGTGCTTTTAATTTCCTTTAATATTTTGTTATGACAATGGAAGCGCAAGAAATATCAGTCAAATGATAACAATTTTTAAAAAGCTAGGAATTGTAACTCTTCTTTTCTGTCGATTCTGCTGGGCAAGTGCTTAACCACAGAGGCTCTCATGTGATATTCAGTATTTCAAAATGGGCATAAGAAAAATGAATGATAGCAAAATCATTCATTTCTTTTTTGCAGCAGAGATTTTTTTTTGTCCTGAAAAAATTTGAATAGCAGAAATAGCATGGTGTTTTTTTAATTACAATAGTGGGAAAGAGAATTTGGATTTGAATGTTGGTCAGGTTAATTTATATGTTGATTAGTATGTGTTAGACATTTTTCTTTTTTTTTTTTTTTTCTTCTCTGTGAACTGCTTGCATCTGGCTGCAAGTCAACCAGACCAAAGAATTATATCAATTTTGTTTTTCCAAACTTGATATTTGCCATTAGTAACCCTTTACGGTTTTCATTATGATTGGCTGAGCCACTTTTGAAATATCTTTTCTATAGTTACATGGCTTTATCTTCAGCTTGAGTAACTGTGAAAGCCTCCAAGTGAACGTGGATCTGCAGAACTGGCTGGCAAGTTGTGGTGAATTTTCATCCTCAAATACTTTAACCGAGCAAATTAGCTTTGTAACTCACTTCAGAGATCTGAAGTGCTTGGGAACTTTGAAGTGCCTCGCAAGTGACATTTTGAATAATGTCAGAAGGAACTGTTATGATTTAAGAATGGACTTAATGCTTCATTGACCTCTCAGGCAGTAATGCTTCTGTGCAATTTTGGAAATCCCATTAGGGACTACTCTTCACCTTTAAGGGAGCACTCTGTGGCTGCTACTTAAAGAATGTGGTTCATCATCCTTGAAATTAATGGGATAAAACACTACTCAACTTGGAATTACTTGTTTTAAGGTGGGGATTCTCAATGAATTATAGGTGCATTTCAGAATTAAAGCATTCAAAATTTTTCAGTGCTTGTCTTCTGCTCTTTAGAATTGTTTTGGTTTCAATCAAAGCTGTCATCTGATGAAAATTGCTTCATTTCACAAATACTTGTAACTGGAACAAACATACATTTTCCAGTAGTAGGAAGAAGTAGTAAGTGTGTTTAACCATCCATTAATCCAAAAGGAGGGGGTGTTGTAGCTAATTTATCATGTGAAGAGAGAGATAATAACTGTATCTTCAGTAAGGTAAATAATTCCATCCAAATTTTGATGCAAAGTGGGTATCCTAGTCAAAAATTAATATTAATTGGAAAACCATGTAGACAGGAGAGAGGGATGTTAAAAAATTGAGCTGCTGCTTTTTACAGGGGCATGAAAAGATGTTAGTAGGAAATGGGTCATTTAGCTTTAGCTTTCCAGGGTGGTGAAGGGTATTGTTCAGTTCTCAGAATTAAGATCTCAGTGCAAAACATTGGGAAGTCTAAGGGTTGTAACACAGATCTTAGTCCATAATATGTGGAAGTAGATCTACAAAGATTTCACAAGACTTGATAAACTTTTTTTTTTCTTCACGAACCAGAAGGCAAGATTGACACGGTTAGGTGGCCTTCTATGTCCTGCCAACTATGTCTTCCCACGACAAGAAATCATAGAATTGTAGAACTGCACAGGCTGGACTGCAAGGATTATCTGTTTCAACCTTGCAAGAAGTTGTTTCGTATTTGTACATTTTGTGACGGACTTCTAAAAAGCTGAGTTGTCCTGTAGGCTGATAAATGTTGAATGAGCTCCTGTGTTACCTCCGAGAGGCCTGGAAGTCTCACATTGATCAAAACTGTACTAGTAGAAAATTTTAAAGTAGGCAGAGCAGTCTTCTTCCACAGTAAGATTTCTTTGTTCCAAGTTAGCCTATTCACAGGAAAATATGAGAAGAGTCTTCTTAGATACTGAATGTTTCTGTATAGCGCACATGTAGGCAAGTTGGTTTGGGTTTCAGGTTTGGTTTTGGTTTGATTTGGATTCTGAGTGGAAGGGAGTGTGGGCTTAGTAGTGGTGGGGTGTGGTGGGTTTTTTGTTTGTTTTTTTGGCTTTTATTCTTTTTTGTAGAAAGACTATATTCCATTAAGCATGATGCCGAACGTTCTTTCGTTGACAGCAGTAGGTGTTATTTACCTGCAGTGTGGTAAGCAATCCTGATAAGCCAAATGACATTTGCTTCTGTAACCATAGAATATTTGGGGTCACTTTCTATTAAATTAGGGAGAACCCATACCCAAATCTTTAATTCTTTTAGTCCTTCCTTTCAAAGGCTGTGGGATCATCTGGCTAAGTCATAAGCTGAGTGTGAAACTGGTAATTGAACCTAATGAAAATGCAGGGTATTTCATTATTGCAGTAATAATGATTTTGTATTATTATTATTCCTATAATTTCATTATTATTATAGAAGTTGAAATATTTTTATGATTCAGCCTTAAAATTACCATGCATAGATTTTTACCTGTTCTAAAGTTATTATATAATGCCTTAATCAAAGGATAAGTTACAATAAAAATTTATGATAAATACTCTTGTCATGGTGTATTTCTGCTTTAAAGTACACAGCAGAAGCAAGAGAAAAATTGATGTATTAAGTCTCAAATACTTTTCAGTTTCATCTCTGTCAACAAATGATATTTAATTTGATAGAACATCATTTTCTGAAAAATAAAGGTTTTCAGGAAATTGTAAGCACTAACAAGGCTTTGAAACTCTTTAGGCTATAAGTAAATGGGGGCTAGTATTATGTTTTAAGGACTTTGGCAAGGTGTGTCTGGCATCTGTGGGAGATGTCTACTAGAACATTGTTACTTCCAACAATACTTCTCTCCATTTCTCAAAACCTATGACAATTAATACAGCCATTTCTTTCTCAAGCATAGCAGTGGATAGAATATTTTTTCATGTGTAAACTGAAAAGGGTAGGATGGGATAGATTGCAGAAGGTCTTCTATTGAAATTCGAGCTCAGATTAACTTTAATTTTTGTTGTATATGTAAAGCATTTTATGATTTAGTTTAGAAAAATGTGATGTATCAAAACTAGTATGTTTGATTTAAAAAAAACCCATAGAAGTTGGTAACATTTGTATTTATACTAATAACCTACTAGCTATAACTAGTAACCTTATCATATTTGCAGACAGCAGAAACAGACGTTGAGAGTAAAATATGTGGTACAATACCTAGTGTCTCCCTTAAACCCCTGGAAATAAACCCCTTTTTTTCATGGACTTATTCAACATTTCTGTCGAGGATAGATAGGTAAAGAAGCAAAAGCAAAACCAGAGATTACAAGCTAAGCCATGGCTAGAGTAAGAAATAAGGATTGTTTTGCTATGTCTGAGCCATATGCTCTTCCATGAGTGATCCCAGTGTTACTGCAGATATTGCCAGAGTTGTTACTGCCGCACCCTGTTCTCCTGTGCTGATCATAGAATCACTGGGTTGGAAAAGACCCACTGGATCATCGAGTCCAACCATTCCTATCAATCACTAAATCATGTCCCTCAGCACCTCATCCACCCGTCCTTTAAACACCTCCAGGGAAGCTGACTCAACCACCTCCCTGGGCAGCATGCCACCCTTTATGTATATTATCTTAAGCAGTGCTTCCAATTCATTTACCTACTGTTTTGCAGCTTTATGTTCCATCCATCTTTGCTTCCTCATGGTCTCCCTTGAACCTCAGATCTACTCTCATCTTTGCTGCATTTTCCTGATCCATGTGGAACCAGGCTTCTTCTCTACCTTATCTGTTCATAAAGTTATTAATCTGAAGTGGTTTGGTGGTTAGTGTGTTGTTTGTGTTTGTTTTGAGTTTTGTTTTTTATTTAAAAAAAAAAACTTCTATAATACTTAATGTACTTAGAGCTCATAAAAATCTTATTTAAATAGTGCATTCCAATGGAATACATTAATAATGATCCATAAGTGTTCTATATGAATATTTTCATGCAATGTGCTATTTGTATGCATCTCTACTGATTTTTCATTATAACCTGACTGCTTTTAAAAATAATATATTATATTTTAAAGCCTTGTATTGGTAATTTTAGTCAGTTTGGCTCTGGAATGTTTCAGTATTTTAAACTTATTAGTATTCTGAATTAGTACTCAGGTACTCTTAGCTCTCTAAATTTATTAACTACTGATAAAATGTGTGATTTCCCCATTGACTGTGCATGTCTGAGATCTCGTTATTTGGTTTATTTTAAGCCTTGTATTGTATTACTTGTGAATTATACTTGACGTAAACGTATGAAATAAGAGAATAAATATTTTAGTTAAGATCTAGTTAAATAGCATAAATCCATTCTATATCTAGACATAAAGAAGAATTTCATTATGAGAGTAGCAAGGCACTGGCACAGGGTTGCCCAGGAAAGCTGTGGCTGCCCCATCCCTGGGGGTGTTCAAGGCCAGGTTGGATGGAGCCTTGGGCAGCCTGGTCTGCTGGGAGATGTCCCTGCCCATGGCAGGGTGGTTGGAACTGGATGATCTTTAAGGTCCCTTCCAACCCACACTATTCTATGACAATTAAACCACACTTGTCACTCTCTGGAACAGTGCCAATTAATGCAATTTTGTTAAAATATTTGACTACTTCAGAGGAATATCAGTCCCACGCACACCATAGAGTTTAAACAGTTTTACAAACTCTTTTTTTCTTGTACCCATTCCTATATACATTAAGAGTTCTCTTCTTCCTATTCGTCTTACCTCTGCAATATCTACCTTGCCTTGCAGTCCCTGGACCAGCCATCCAGGTGTGCTGCTAGGTGTATGTTTCTTGCTGCTTCATTCATTTTTTTCCTTTGAATTGACATTGGAGATTATGTGAGCCTGCTTTGTCTTGTAAAGTAATGCTGCACTAGCAAAGATTAGTGTCTGAGAATTTCCATCCTTTGCTGCAGGCATGTAGGCAATGGCATAAAATGCATGAAAGGTTCTTTTGCACGCTGGAAAAAAAACTGCTTAGAAAAGGTTACAGGAGGGATAGTCCAAGCTTTGAATTAAAGATGAGATTCAGTTCACTGTCGGAACAGTTCTGTTCACACGGTGTCATTGGATGAAATTCCATGAAGTTTATTCCAGAAAGGGGCTACAACCCAGGAAACAAAGTGTCCCATAGATGGATTTTTATTTTATGTGTGTAACAGTCTGTTGAAGAGGGAGGATCAGAAAAGGTGAACTACAGTGGTCATGATATATGGCAATATTTTATCTAAAGTACAGTCTGCAGGACTTGGATAGTCCATGGGTCTGGTTGCTAGCAGAAAGATTTTAAATTACAGGCTCTTGGTCAGTGTAGACTAAGTTAAATTGTATTTCCCTAATATTTTGTGACCTATTTGTTCACAAATTACCTTTTCAAATATGTTTGAAAGACTAGAATAATTCGCATCTAGTTTGATCTACAATAAAGTTATAATGAGTCTTTTGATATGCTTGATTCTGGATAGTTAAACTGATTTCTCTGTTTGGCCTTGGGGCTTGTTGTATGCTGAACAGCATGTGGAAGTTATTCTCCTCTCTTGCTACTAACTTTACTGCTGAAGACTTTACATCCTGCTTGCTTTTAGCTTTGCCACTTATTGTGTCTGCGGGAAAGCAAACATGACAAGACCAACTAAGTGATGGATATCTTCCCACATGAGAATACAATCTTTATGTCGGTTTGTGACTGTAGGCCACCAACAGATTGCATTACACAGGGATTGGTGCACTGAATACAAATGTTTTTAGCATCTCTACGTTCTGAAGCATTTCTGTTCAGTCCGTAGGGGAGTGTATTTCACATCAAACTGATTTCATGGCAAAGATTTTCATGCTACATTTACAATTTACAGGGGATGAGGACAAACATGATAGGGAACTTTAATAACAAATTCTGATCTTCTTTTTCTGGTAGGGTACCATGTTTATTTAACACGTTCAGTAGGTAACATCATACTCCACATTTATTACAGACTGATTCTTCCAAATTCTTTTTGATTCTAGTTGGATATTCCTTCTCTTAGGTTTTATTAGGCTCTTTTCTAACAGCTTTGTAACATCTAAATTGTTACTTAGTCCATTAGTCATTAGAAGGTTCTTTCTAATTTGTTGTGCCATTTTAGCATATTGAGGCAAATAATTTCTGCAAGAGAAAATTAAAACATCAATAAAGAAGACACAGAATGTTATAATATCTTGTTAAAGAAATGTTTGTCCTCCTCGTAATTTTATTTTGTATTTTCTTATTTATTCTATTTGTCTTAGAAAAAGAGTAAAAGCCCATATATAAGTGTATGGTTTATATAAATCTATTTTAAAATAAGGACTTAAAACCACTCTAAACCGTCAAAGGTTATCATTGATAACATGAAGTGGATTTCTCTCATTTTCCTTTCTTTCCTTTACGAGTTTTGGCTTTGTTTTTGTTTGTTTCTTTTAAAAACACTTTTGCCATACCATATCTTCTGAAAGGTGAGTTCACAAGTGCAAATATAACCATACACAATCTGGTACCAGATCGGCCAGGTTCTATCATCAGTGTGATGTCTCTCAAATCCTGTTGAACATAAACCCCGAAATCTTTCTGTGCAAGACATATTTTCTTCTGGATTACATCTATGCCTCAAAAGGTTGCATGTTCTGTTGTTGGTTGTTATCTTAGCTCAGCAAAACCGTAATCCTCACCTGGCGAGGGGGGGAGGGGAAGGTGCCCGCTCTTTTCAGCTGTATTTTTCAAACTGTAGGGATAGCAGCAAGATGAGAATAGCAAGAGGTTATTGACTTGAAGATGCTGCAGTACTTTAGAGACCACAAATATCAGATTTATTACAGATATTCCAATGAAAGAATTTGGACTTAATCTGGAATTCTTGAGATAATAACCTTACGCAAAACAATGGATATATAGACTTCTTAAAAAAAAAAAAAATCATCCTGAACAGCGTAGTGCAGCTACTTACCTGTAACAAGTTCGTTAAAAGTTGGGAACAAAAGCAGCCCTCTAATTTGCCGTTTGGGGTTATGAAAGAAGAGAAAGTATGGGTTAGAGCTAAGCGGTGAAGTCCTTACATTCTGGAGAAGACAGCTAAAACTGAAAATAAAACTTATACATTGCTATGAACCTGGCTGTGTAAGGCAGATTTTTCTTAATATTTGTCCTTGAAAAATTTGTTTGAAATAGAAAAAAAAAGAGAAATCTTATTTCATAAGGGCTCAGAGTTTTATCCATAATCTCTGTATTGTGTCCGGTTCCAAACACAACAGTACACTTACTTAGGTGTAGGAGGATGTTAGTTAAAAATAATGAAGCATCAGTTGTATGTTCCATGGAATTTAAAATTAAATGTCTACAGAGATTTTTGCTGTCATGCTTGCCACAAAGCTATAGGGCTCTTGTGTCGATTCTTGAAATAATTTGAGATATTTCACTGCCCTCTCTTGGTCAGAGTTAAAACTGGTATCACTTTCACAAACCTTAACCCAACAGCAAAAAAATTTTTCCTTTGATGCAAGTGTTACTTGCTAGGAAATCATAGCGAGTTGGATATTGTGGATTAATAAGTATCCATGAGGTTGTTATGGTTGAAGTTGTCAGCATGAAGTTTGTGAGTGAGCTCCCTGGTTTGATCTATGATGTACAGACATACACAAGTATGAATGTTTGTTTGTTTGTTTGTGTGGTTCAACCTTATACAAGCATCATGACAATATAACATTTTGCTTAAGTATAAAGAAATATCTTAACAGCACCCTGAAGTCTCTGTGTCTTGTGAGCAGTGAAAAAGGTTACTGGAATACTGAGCTAGTCACTATTTTATTGAAACCTGTCCATTTTAGGCAGCTAATTCAGGTGAGTATGTGAACTAGTAATCACCTTTACAACATGTAGAGGGAGATTCTGCCCTGGAAGGCAGTTCAAAATTACAAATGCTGTCTGGAGATCTTAGCTAGCTAATTTCACAGTTTAGTTTCAAAGCCTGTAAATATCTTTCCTTCCCCAAATCTCTGTGAAAAGATCAAGTTTTGCAAGCTCCTTGAGTTGCACTTGAACCAAAGCTTCTTGCTTGATATTTGGGAGCACTGAGAATTCATACGTGTAGCCTTAAACCATGACCGATTTCCTAGCCATATCCTATTATGAATGGTTTTGTGAAGCACATCACAAACTCATGAGCTTGGATTTCTGAGCCTTTACTAAATCTGATTAAATTAAATCAAGGTCTGTAGTTAAACTTTGGTCAATTTTGTGTTTTCCTTCAAAGTAATCAAGTAAATTCTTCAATGATAGCATCATTGATTCAGAAAGGCTGTGAATTTTTATTGCAGGAGGGACTATACTTCAGAAATGCCACAGATTTCGTATATATAGCTTGCAAGTCCCAAAGGGATCATTTTTGATGAATGTTTTGCCATATATTTCAGAAGGCCTATGTTATAGCAATTTTTATGAAGGAGTGAATGGGCAAAAAGAAACTGACAGGTCTAGTCTTTTGCTGATGTGTATTTCAAGGCAAAGAAGTAAAAGAAAACAGAAATTTGGTAAATATCCAGAGCCACATAAGCAGTTCAGAGTCTATTTTATTGCTGAAGCATAGCCATGCTTCTTTGTACTGAGAAATAGTACAACACAGTTTGCCATCATTGATAGCATAGCAAAATTATTTATCTGTGCTAGATGTCTTTGAACAGAGCAATTACTTGTTCTGAGCCAAAGCATATTTGCCAAGTGCCTCTGTCCTGAGCTGTGTGTTCTCAAAGGATGGAGGTGTAGGCATGGCAGTGGTGGAAAGTTTGAGCTACACCGAGAGTGTAGCAACTTCTAGGAAAAGGCTGCAAGGGAGGCAAGTTATGATGGAAAACCAAGGAAAACCTGCAGATGCTCACAAAGAGAAGGGATTTGTGTCTTTACTGTCTGAAGTTGCTATTTGCCCTCCAAGTTAACTGTTGCTATGCAGGGCATCTTTCGAACAAAAGAGGGGATTTTTCCTCTTTCCTGTCTTAACATTCAGTAGGCAGCACCATAACCTGACTTTTCACCAGAGAGTTATCAGGAGCTCTGCATACCATCCACCCTATTGTTTGCTGTCCTGCTTGTGGTCCGCATCCAGCTGCGTCCCCCTCTGAGCATTAAGCGGGGAGAGGATGGGCTTTTCTGGTATGTGGCAGTATCAGCAAGTCTGACTTTATAATGAATGATGGTCATTTTTTATACAACTTCTTTTAGCTACCCAGCAGTTTATCCAATCAATCCACAAGGAGCTTCTGCAAATGTCACCTTGCAAACTGACTATACACTTTAGCAGGAAATTAGAAGGAGCAAAAGAAATTCAGGAATCAGCTTGAAAGATGGTTATTAAATTTTTTGTCTGTGTATTTATTGAAAGAGGAAACAAACATGTCTCTTTCAACACAGCAGAAAAAGAGGAATCATGACAGATTTTAAGAATGCAATACATTTGGTACACAGGTTTGTGAAACAGCTCAAGGCTGCCACACAGTTCCCTGCCTTCTTTCTTATGTAGCTGTTACTTCTAGTGAGTCTTGTGGGATATGTCCCAACCCCTACTGCATCCTGAAGGAGACAGATTCCAACTAGCTGATACTTTCTACTGACTATTTCTGTATTGCTAGAAAGGCCAATGTTCTAACTTGGAAACACAAACCTGGCTGGCTAGTGCATTTCTCCATGTAGCTCCATATGGGATTTGACTAGTCTGGACGATCATCACTTGGAGGTGATTTTTAAGCTGAGAACTGGTGTAAATTAGGGACATAAATACAGGCCAAGCACATATGAGATCAAAGTGGGTGTTAGGGAGATGCTCTTCAATAATGTTGTGGAATGGCAAGATATCTCTTTTCCTCTTTAGTTTCTGTACCACTGTATGATACAGCAGCAATGATGTTAATTTTCCTGTGCCCTTGTCAATGTGGGAATAGAAGAGTTTTGAGGAAGAAATGCTGTTTTGGGAGAAGTCTGGGAAGGGAATTAATATGGCTGCTGCCTATGCTGCCTTTCACATTGTTTCTTTTACTTTGTTTTTACTCTCCAAAATTTCCAAGTACACATGGTCAATGTGAAAAGCCAAAAACTGAATACAGGTATTTTAAGACTTCAATAATTCATTATGCATGCAATGAAGGAAGACCTAGAGTAACTGAGAAAAAATGGTACACAATTGGCTGAGCCCAGTTAAATTTTAAGTTTATCCACATATACATGCACATATACATACATACATAGAGAATCATGCACACGAGCTGGTGGCCTATAAAGCCAGGTTTTCTTATAAAGGTTTTCCTATAAAAACCTAGACAACAGAGCTTTCTGTGTGAAAACAGAGTGCCCAGCCTCAAATACAGAATATACAGAAATCCTGAATGCCCCAAAGGTGAGATGGACTTTTTAGTCCAGGTCTTTCTATTTATTTCTAAAGTCCTGAAGCTTTTCCCCCCTTACAATAATATATCTTTTACAATTCTCTGTTTCAGGGGATGCCTCAGTTCCTGAGAGGCATCGCTTGCTGTTACTCTGCCAAAGACTCACGAGTTGTTTGTGGACAGTAGTACATATCTTTGGTCTTTCTCTGTTTTTATTCTTTTTCTTTTTGTTGACCCATCTTTGAATGAGAAGCCTTCCCATCTTCTCTCTTCCCAAGTGCCAGCAGTAAATTCTAAGCTTTGCCATCACAGTATTCTTTATAGCAATAAAGAATATATTATGCCTGAGACAGTCATAGGAAATTGTGCCTGGGGTTTAACTTCTGAGAGTAATAGCTTTATAGGGACACATTTTACTTCTTGATCTGTCTTTACTTCTTAACCTCCTGCACTTTTGTCCTTATCTTCTTGACTTAATATTTTTGTCATCAGTTTTTCCCTTCTTTTTGCCCCTCCCTATCTTAATGATACATAGACAGACACAGGGAAGCTGTCAAATTATATTTTCTTCTTGTTCTGCCAAATGACCCACTTACCACATTTTTCTGTCTAATGTAATAAGCCAAATGACATGGATTGGGAATCAGAAGAGGGTCAGTTGGCTTTTCTTTTGGGGTTTAGGATTTGCTGAAGCAGTTCATTAGAGCTACCATAAGTCCTGATAACGGATTTATGATAAGGGGATTATTGTATTTTATACTCTTAAATTATGTCATGCTGTGGTCTCTGGTCATGATTGCATATCATAGAATCACCAGGTTGGAAGAGACCCACCGGATCATCGAGTCCAACCATTCCTATCAAACACTAAACCATGCCCCTCAGTACCTCGTCCACCCGTACCTTAAACGCCTCCAGGGAAGGCAAGTCAACCACCTCCCTGGGCAGCCTGTTCCAGTGCCCAATGACCCTTTCAGTGAAGAATTTTTTCCCCACCTGAAATACTATGTCCAGTTCTGGAATCCTTAGCATGAGAAGGATGTGGAACTTTGGAACAGGTCCAGAGGAGGGCTTTGAAAATGATCAGAGGACTGGAACATCTCTGCCGTGAGGACAGGCTGAGAGAGTTGGGGTTGTTCAGCCTGGAGAAGAGAAGGCTTCAGGGAGATCTTATAAGTGACCTTCCAGTACCTGAAGGGGGCCTGCAGGAAAGCTGGGGAAGGACTTTTTACAAGGGTATATAATGACAGAATGAGAGGGAATGGATTTATATTAGAAGGGGTAAGATTTAGAGTAGACATGAGGAAGAAATTCTTCACTATGAGGGCAGTGAGGCACTGGCACAGGTTGCCCAGGGAAGCTGTGGCTGCCCCATCCCTGGAGGTGTTCAAAGCCGGGCTGGATGGGGCCTTGGGCAGCCTGGTTTGGTGGGAGGTGTCCCTGCCCATGGCAGGGGAGTTGGGACTGGACGGTCTTTAAGGTGCCATCAAACCCTAACTGTTCTATGAATCTGTGATTTCTACCTTTTGGATTTTTTCTGCCATGTGGTACTCCTTAATGTTTACTTTTCAAATTTATTTTCTCATATTTGAGCATTAGTGAATTTGTTACACTGCATGTTGTATCTGTGGTATATTAGATTGATTTTTCTATTGGCATGAGTTATTCTCTGTGGTGGAACCTCCTCATTGAAAGCTGTTTCTATCTTCCTGTAGGCTACATGGACTTCTTCACACATACACAATTACATACGTACATATATATGTAATTTTTGCTGGAATGCTTCATTTCATTTTTTTCTTTCAACAGGCAGATTATCTTCAGAAAATTCAGAAAACCCTTAGGTATTTTAGACTCCCTTTAGATGTAAATTTTATGTGTGTCCCTTTAGGGTACTTTAGAAATGGTGTGGTGGAATAAAAAAGCCCACATATAAAAATAATATAAAATATTTTTTTTTTTAAATTTTAAAAAGCCCACATATGCAAAGTTCCTATTCACCCTTGTGGTGGGATATTTATGTAATTAATGCATAAATAATTTAAAAAAAAAGAAAGAAGTGTATGTTAATCATTAAAATGTAAGATTGTAAGGTGAAGCAGTAAACTGCATAAAAGCGATTTTAGCTGTGTTTTTAAGTGTATGTAATGTAAATAAATACATGTTAATGATAATTTTATTTCCACAATTATTCCATGGAGCGCAAAATACCATCCCATACTAAAAGTATACTTGATGAAAACGCAATAAGCATGGAGACTGGTTTTTACTTAGCAGAGGTTAGATAGCTTAATTTTGAAAGTTAATAGGAGCTATGAGTTTTAAGCATCTCAGAATATGAAAGCAGTTATATTTATATGGCCAATTAAAGATTTAAGTTCCTAAGTTTAGGTGCAGAAGTAATAATATTTAAAGCATTTTTGAAACTTTACAGGTATTTAATCCATTTAACAAATTGCTCAGAACTCTGTGGTCAATTAAACTCCAAGGAAGATTTATCCTTGTGAATTTTAAGCACTATATATTCATTCATGCTTTCTTGGTTGATAGTCTGGAAGGGGGGGCAGGGTTTAACATAAAAAATTACCCACTTAAAATCAAATGTGTTTTCTGATAACAAAGCTTTTTCCTGTGAACTCGCACTATTCCCATTGGACCTGTCTGAAGTGATCTCAGAGGTGCCCCTCCTGACTCCTGTCCTCCACCACACTTATTGAGGCAGGGGTACAAAAGAACTGGGTTGGTTAATGGCCATCACCATCTCTTGCAAGGGCTGATGCAAGCCCTCCCATCTTGCCATGGATTTGGTTTCTAGGAGCAGAGCTTGCTGCCAATAGCGTGCCTATACATAGTTGGTGGCATTTAAAATATCAGTGAAATGCCTTTAAAAAAATCAGTGTTCGCAATCAGAAATGCGGTTGTTAGGGGAGCAGGAAGCTTTTTATCATACAATTTTAATTTCAAAATCCTGCAAGTTGAATTACATACGGATTTAGAGAGAAGAGGGTTAGGGGAAATTATTTCAACCTATTTTTGAAACTGTTCACTTTAAGGTTCTGAATGAATGTGGACCATAAACTGTGTTTTAGAAGTTTACTGACTTTTCAGTGTAAGGTTTTTTTTCCTTTGCTGAATATCACTGCTTAGTCAAGCACTATTTTGCTACTAAAACCAGTAAAGTTAGGACCATATGTTTCAGAGTGACTTAGTGAAACTGTTGAAGATTTTTTCATAGACGAAAATATAACTATAGACACTGTGTTGAAATAAATGAGTAAATGTTGTAAAAACAACTACCCACTTAGTGTTCTTTGGTGAACAGGGCCTACACAATTACAGCTGAGCATCTGAAAATAATATTTGGGAGGGCTGGAGGTAGATATACATGTGCTTTCATTTTGTAACTTCTCTCTTCAAAAAAGCATTTGCAAAATTTCAGGGGATTGAGAGTTGGGTTTTGAACCTCTCAGAATGGGTAAAACTTTACAACTTCTGTTCAAATTATACATCATTTACAGCCTGTGAGGCTGATGTTTGGTAGCGGTTCCCCACAATGATGCTACTGTGCTCTGTCAATGAGTAATTGTGCCATTATAAGGCAAAACCCAGAATATCTTCCTGAATTTCACAGCCTACTTAACAGCAAAAATCATTTGAACAGCCATAATTATCCGACGAATTCTTCAGTCCTGTTGATGTAGGGAAGAGAGCCCATGCACACGCTGCTGGACTGGCTCTGTCTTTTGGAGTGGCAGCTTGATTGCACTTCCTTTCTCAAGGGCCGTCGTCAGACTGTCTGTATTGATTTGCATTAAAGATGCATTGTGCTTACCAGAGATTCCCAGCATGAACTGTGAACATATCATAGCTTCTAATCAATCCTATTCTTGTCCTTCTATTGCACTACAATTTCTGTGCAGCTTAACACCTCGATAGAAATTACCTTTTTTCTTATTATTATTCTTCATAAGGAACTGAGCTGATTGCCTGAACTATCATACCCGATAATTAGCTGTTACCTGTTAAATCTGTTGTGCCATATAGTAAAACCTTGGATAACTGGTGGAGGTGTCCAGCTGTACATCTATGCCATTCGTGGGATGTAAAGACAAGGCAAGACGTCTGCTATATAGCATCATAGAACAATTTGAGTTGGAAGGGACATTAAAGTTCATCCAGTTCCAACCCCCCTGCCATGGGCAGGGACACCTCCCACTATATCAGGCTGTCCAAGGCCCCATCCAACCTGACCCTGAACACCTCCAGGGATGGGGCAGCCACAGCTTCCCTGGGCAAACTGTGCCAGGGCCTTACCACTCTCATCGTGAAGAAATTCTTCCTAGTGTCTAATCCAAATCTGCCCCTCTCTAGTTCATACCCATTGCACCTCGTCCTATCACTACAAGCCTTTGTAAACACCCCCTCCCCAGCTTTCTTGTAGCCCCTTTCAGGTACTATGTAGAGAAGAGAGAACTGGAAAATTTTTAATATTTAAGTCTATGGTATGGTGATGGCACCTACACAGCAGGATCAGAGGCAAGGAAGTATCAAATGATGTAAGTGACATCCTCACCATCAGGTTGAAGCCTGGAATAGAGATATTTCCTTTTTGTACTTTGATTTAAAAGAAATGGGAGCTTGGAAATTCATAAAGTTGAGTAGGAGTACATGCTTCCCAAAATTCGCGGTAGTGCACCACACCCTTGTGCGCGTCATGCTTTTTCACTGATATCTGCAACTAGTTTTATACATATATACATACACACACACATATATACATGTGTGCGCACACACAGGGCACTTGATGTTTATTTACCATGGGTAAAAAACACATGACATTTATACTCTCATGGGGTTTTTTTCAGACTACAGAAAGAAATCACCTCTATTTTAGCATAATCCCTCTTTCCTAAATCCTAACATTGCATCTCTCTTTTTTTTGCATTTCTTGTTTTTACTTCATTTCTCCTCCCACTGGGCTGCCACTAAATGGAGAAGTGCCTTTAAAATGTTATTGGTGTGCACATTACTATGGAGGCTCTGTTGTAGAATTAGAAAAACACCAGGAAAAGTGTTCCCAAATAGTTAACTCTAAGTAGACGGGTTTAATGAAACAAAGGGAGAAGCTTGAACTGGATCATGACACTAATTCTTCTCCACAGAGTTTGCAACTTCTTCACACAAGCAACTTCATCAAGCCCCTTCTGATTTTGTGTGCACAGAATGTACACATAAATTTGAGGTGCTTTTCTGTCTTCTCAAAACATATCCCTTCCACCTCAAACATCAACAATCGGGTATATCTTGAATTAGAGTAATCTCTGGTTTGAAGATTACAAAACTAATCTGAAATGACAAATTATGTGAATTTTACACAAACATGCCTGATAAGACATTTTCAGTTTCATTTTCAGCTTGCATGGTACTTGGATGTATTCCCACACTAAAATTTAAAGTCGCTGCCTGCAATTTTACCACTTTGGACATCTGCATTTGAAGACAGTCATCTATAATCCAGAAATTACCAAGTGGATGTAATGTATTGCATGTATTATAGAACGTGGTGCTCATTTTGAGTGGTAAATTTTCATTTGTCTTTTGTAAAATAAGGCAAATTATATAAATCTAAAAGATTTTATTAGGTTCTAAGTTTTCCCTTAATCATCTTATTCATGCTAACATAATAACTGTTTTTCAAGAACCACTATTAAGTTATTTTCCTTTTTGATTTCTAGTATGGCAATTTTATCATTATGTTTACAATGTAGTCCTGTAGGCAAATATAAACTAATTCTGAACTGAAAAGTATCTGTGTGCTGCATTAGTACAGTGAAACCCAAACTCAGTAAACTTGATTCTTAGTAAAGGTCCTGGAAAAGGCCTAATGCTAGCAGGTTTTTTCAATTAATTTTTGTGTGTGTGTGTGTGTCGGACCATGAGCTAAGCAGCTGCCATACATTATCCAATGTAAATATAGATCAATTTCATACTTTATGTGGTTAGAGAATTTACAGAAGCAAAAGAAATATACTGAAAATGAAAAGCTCTATGTCCCTATATGATGAAACTTAAAATTAATTAATGAATTAATAAATAACTCAATCCTTTAACTTCACTGGGTGTAATACTTATAATAAAAATGCTCCAGTGGGCTTCTAGCAGAGGCAAATAACTGGAGATGCTCTTAAAATTCACATACTGAGTAATCATATATCTACACTGTACACATGAAACATGAATATAAATTTCATATTATTACTTATATTGTTCAGCTCACTCAATACAGTTATAATAATGACTAGACATCACAGATTAGTTCTGAGTTTTAAATCTATCTATTCATTTTTATGTTAATGTTTTGAATTAAACATATCCTAGCCGGATGATATGAGTAGGTCTTATTGGGTGAAAACAAAGAAAATCTATGCAACTTCATGTAAATCTTATCGATATTGTCTGTTGTGCAATCTTTTTTCCCCCCAATTAAAAACCTGATCTCAATTCCTCTCTTTCATTTTGTTCTATAAAGCTTTTTAGTGAAATTTGTAACTACCTGTTTACATATACAAATGAAGTTTAGTAGCAGAATTCCCACAGCACATTTTTTTTCAAAAGAAGTTATTTCTGACTTTTTCTTCATATGTGGAACTGGACTTATCTAGTAGAACTAAAGTTGTCTAAAAGAAATATTGTTCAGTTTGAGAAGATTCTGTTTGGATATGCAAGGGATGTAGGCATGGGAGGGGTGGTAGTTATACATAGAAATGAATCTAGTTGCATTAATGGGAGGAGGGGCGAGCATGAGTATTGGCACATGTTGTTTCAGCATTTTGCAGTATAACATTATTATTACAAAAAATAGTGGCAGTATTTACTATTAAATAAGAGGGGTCTGATTTTGGCTGCAACAAATCTCTTTCGGATAATATAAGAAGGGGTGGGGAAGATACTCTAGTCCAATACACTTTGTTGAACATTGATGAAAAAAGCAAGAACAGAAAAACATTGTGGTCCCTCTATGAACCATCAACCTCCCAGCAGTGAAAGATTTAAAGACTTCTTAGACTAAGATAGTACCTGGTTTAATGGATTTTCCTTTATCCTTTTTGAAGCTAAGTTTTTGATATTCATGCAAATCTGGGACAACCTCCTCTCCTTCCTTTGTCCTTTTATTGTTCAATTTGTTCTTTCCCGTGTACTTTACTTCACATTTATCAACAACAAGTGTCATCTGTTCTAACATGGTCACTCAATTCCATGAGGTGTATCTGAACTCTTTGTCATCCATTTTCATGTTTACTTCTTTGAATTAATTAGCGCAATACACAAACTTTGTCACTCTGCAGTTCATCAGCATTTCTAAATCGTGTATGAATATGTCAAACAAGACAGATCCCAGGAGAGTAGTACAGGTACTAGATGAAACTGTTCCCTTTTTCTTACCATTTTGTCCTTTAACACTGTTTATATAAGAAAGGACTTTCCCTTACATGCCACAACAGCTTCTGCTATTTGTGACTTTAATGTATAATAGACACGTTTCTCCCCCTAATTCTATATTTGCCAACATGGCTGGTAATTCTGTTTAACCTCTTCCAGTTTCCTGCAGGCTGTGGATGTTTCTATTTGTGAACAGTGCACATTTTCCATACCAAGTCTTGGAAGGAGAGAAGGAAACCTTAACCATAAATTTTGAGCCCTCGATAATAAGCCTGTCCAAGGGCTGGAGTTGCCATATCAAATGCATATTTTAGGAAATGTTGCCTGTGATTCCTACTGAATTTCAATTTTCCATTTCATAAATCCAGAATGTTTGCCTTGAATGTGAGGTCTGCAACATAGCACTTTCTATACATAAATATCTTAGAGTCTTCATTTTTTTGTTAAATGGAGCACCCTAAAGTAAAAGTAATGTAAACAAGAAGTAATGTACATTCTGATTGTGTAAAAACTCTGAATTCATGCAATATTAATGAAGGTTTTAATTAATACTTCCATATAAAACTGAAGGACACAATGCCTTTTCTAGCAGCTCCCCCACCTAAGTTTCTGCATTTTAATGAAAGCTGTGTTAATATTTAAAATGCATTTAAAGCCTTGAGTGTATAAGAAAGCTATGTAGCTAGTTAAAAAAAAAAAATATGGACATTTTATTAGGCAGAGCTATTTGAACAAAAGGATAAATGTCAGACTAATAACGCCCGTGACAAACTCTGCAACTTGCAACATAATTGGAGACTTAAAATGTGTACTGTAGGTTCATCCTGTACCAAAAGGAAGAAAGTTGTCCGCCAAATATTTTGCTGATGCTTAGACACTGCAGACAAATCACTGCTGATTTATTCACAAATAATTTATTTAATGGTATATCTTTTGTAAAATATTGTAACATGGCACTTATGGGGTAGGAATGTGCCATGGGACTACAATAAATCAAGTAACATATTCCTGTTAGCTGAATGAAGTCTTAATAAGCAAGCCTGATTCATGTGGACATTTCCACTCTTCTGACTTGTGTAAGAAGGAACTATGCCCAATATGGTTTTGATTGTGGTTTTTCTAATGGATTAATTTATAGCAGGAAAATAATGCAGTCATTTCAGATTTGATGCTTAGTGTGAAAAGTCCCTGGAAAAAAAAGTCTATGCAGAAAAAAAAAAGAATTATTTTTCTTACTGCGCAGTGAACACACTCACAGAATACTCTAAACTTGTGTTTAAAGGAGATGTGTCTAACTTTAACAGATAGAAGCCAGTGCCTTCATTCAGTAAGATTATAAAGAGATTTAAAATAAATTACATCATGTTGTGTGATGGTGAACTGCAGTTTGCTTAGCAAACATTGCATGGGAATATGATGAATTCAAATGTTCTCATGAGCTGAAGGGCTGTCTTTAAAGTTTGTGTAGTACAATTGCTTTTGCCTTATAAAAAACAGGAGAAGTTAGGCGATCTTGTGAGTTCCCTTCCACTTTCTTCTTCAATAATTTCTTCTTTACCTCTATCAGTGCCTAGGCAGGGAATAATCTTTCTATCTCTTTCTTTTTCTTCTGGTTACTGACAACCTGGCCTCTTCCTTTTCCCTATTTCCTGGATGTGAGTTCCGCCTATTTGACATGGGTAGAAGAAAGGTAGGAGAAATTTGTCTCTGTGGATACCATACTCCCAAATTCACTTGACCTATGCGCTGTGTCTTGCTTGTTCCATGCTTATTCTGGGTAAAATTAGAACTACAAATCTGTGGACATCACTAGAGATTTTCAGCAGTTTTTTACAGGTCAAAAAGCTCTGTGTTTTGTTCTATGGATGTAAAGTAATTGAGTTGTTCTGCCCAGTAAGTACTGATCTAATGAGATGTTGATTTCAGTTGATACTGTCTTTTCTTGGAAGTTATGTAAAAATAAGGCCTAGATTGTGGACATTTGAGTATCTGGAAATGTACCTATTCTAAATATGTGGTCATGTTTGTAAGTACAGGTCTTTGACTTCCTCATGTTTGTCAAATATGTATTAATATATCTGTATGTGTATGTGCATGGACATGTGCATTCATACTTCAGTTAAAAATATTTCCCCAACAAATTCTAAATTTTAAGACTCAGTTGCAATGTGGCACATCAGCTAAAGTATGATGAGAAGCAGATGTGTAACAGTGTAATTCCTTTCACGTATCCTCATTAACCGGCTTATTTTCATTTATTCTAGTGTTTGAAATTGATGAAACTACTCACATAAGTAGTAAGTGTAATATTTGACTTCAGGCTTTTAGCACTATATTTATGAATGACTGAAGTCGAGTGCAAAAAACAACCCAAAAAACGTGATGCAGCCGTGAGACAGAATATAGTTATTGACCCTATTCCCTTTGCTTTTTCAAAGATCGTCATCCCTCTATAATTGTATCAGGCTGCAAATTTGATTTTCCGCAGAGCCTAATTTCTTACTATATTGTTTTTTCTTTACTTATTCTCCCTCATTGCTCCACACCAAGCATTCACTTGTGTACACAAACACATTTGTGGTCAACAACCATTATCCTACTGGTAATAACAACAGGATTTAATTCTGACCATTGATAATCACCTGTCAGCTGTGTAAAAAGAGTAATTATTTTGCAATATTATTTATACTAGTAAAATATACAGAAGATAATCTATGTACTACGCAGATTTTTACAGTTTGTGTACAGCAAAGCTGTGAGAAGGGCAAGGTGAGAGTGAGCACCAGCTAGGCAGCAAATACTCTTGAGCACCACCAGATGCATGTTTCACTGCTACTTCCCACAAAAAAAGGATTTCTGGCAGCAGTGTAGTAGTGACTAGTTAAGAGTCTGAGGAAAAGGGGAAGGAATGCAGTAGGTGCAACTACAGTTCTGTCCGTAAGTCTTGAACTTACATCCAAAAATAGATGAAATATAAGCTGGAAAAGAAAAACAACCAGCCCAGGTATCCAGCCAACTACTCTAGAATATGGCTAGGCAAGATCCTCCTTGGTAAGAGAAGGATGTTACACCTCAGCATGGGAGAAACATGCCAATCCTAGCTGCATAATACTGCTGCCAACATTGCCTTCTAGCTCTTCAGGTTATTGTGGAGTATGAAGCGGTGGGGTCGCTGGCCCCATCTTTTTGCAGCATTTTTGATGGTTCGTATCAGTTTCCAACATGATGGACCGGAGCAGACTGCCCTGCCTGTTGCAGCACTTGCTGTAATTTCTTCCTTGTCCTAAGTCATCTTGATGCTGGCTGTGTAGACAAATGCATTGTTATGTCTTGAAATCAAACTGCTATCTACATTTGCTTTTTTAAATGTTCTTTTTTTTTCCTTTTAACTCTGTATCTGATTCTTCTCTTATTTTCCTTTTGTGCTATCTTCCCCCATCTTAGCTGTGGTTTGATTTACTTTGCATTTCATTTTGAGTCATAGCATAGCATTTATGGTCATCATGAAATCAGTGTTTCTTTCTCCATTGAAGTTGAAAGTGATGGGTTTATAGCCTCTTTTTGGATTGCTGTTAAATAACTTGTTTCCTGTTTACTGTAAAAGCACTTTTATTTGTCTAAATGTAGATGAATTATTTTCCTTAAGTAGTTTTGGATGAAAACGCTTCATTGTAACACAGAACTGCAATTGTGTAAACTTGTCTTATGTTTATTGGTACTATAAATGTAGAATCTGTCCTTTTACAATACCTATAGTATTTTCTAACAGAGCCTTCAGGAAGTTTTACACTGATTAAATAAGAGGCAGCCTGAATCCAAGAAATACATGTAAACATTTTCCTTGGGCTTTGGGATTTTATGTTAAAGATAGAATGTCAATGTAAGCTTTTCTTTCAGCCTACAGTTAAATTCTGGCTCAGACCCTACTGCAGAAATTACAACCGTTTGATGGGTTTCTACTAGCCTATGCAAAAATGATTGATATTCTTCACCCACTTGAAACAGGAAAAAGAAATCTTTTTTTTTTTCATCAGAAATAACTGTCTTATCCTTTTGTGAACAATCCATTTCAGGGAAGGTCTGAGACACAGTAGCTGTCTCCTCATTTGAGTGAGTCTTATGCGTAGGCATACTGTGAGGCAGGCTTGTGCCTAGCTATATCAAAGTTCTGGAGATGAGATTTTTTCTGTAACTCCCTTCCTCTACTTAGGTGATTATTCTACATCTTATAAAAATCATAGTCTTCTCTAACTTGCAAAAAGAAAAAAAAAAATCTTGTTGATACACTGAAGCAATCTGTGTGTAAAAACGAGATACTGGCATCAGCAGAAAAGTAGCTCAACACAGTAAAAGCCAATGTAAATGCAGTTAGTGCACAGTGCTGTTTGTTTACTGCTTATGCAAATCTAGTGCTGGAAATTATGCTTGTAATTCTTTTCAAACAACAGCATTTGAAGACCAGCCTTCCATTTCCTGATGCAGTTGGGGTTTTCTTCACGTATCCCCCACCAAAGTGCAGAACTGACAGGTATTCTTGAGACTGAGAGCTGCATGACTTTTAACTTGATCTCAAGTGCCTGCCAGAAGAAAGGCAAGCAAAATGCAGTTAGACTAATGAACAAGTTACCTATCATCACAGTTGTAGCATTATAGGCCAGTTTGATTAGATCATTAATTTAGAAATGCCAGGTTGTCTGGTTCTGGCTAAAATTAACAGGCTTGCCTTTCCAAGGACAGGGCTATGTTAAAATATCTTGCAAGAAAACCTAGAACTAGAAGGAAAGGTCAACGTTTATTTAAGAAAAAAGGAAAAAGAATGCAGTGAATTGAAAAAATATTACAGTTAAAGAAATATAGACAAACTGACTTTGAGAAGGTGGAGAAATGGGGATTGCAGTGCTGCCATCCAGTCTGATGTATATAGATAGTATATGATATCCATGCTAGGCTCTTCTTGGAAATCAAATAAAGATAAAATAACTGTATTTCACTATCTGCCATCAAATTGGGCTACATTTGACTTGATGTTATTTTTTGGAAAAAGAGGGAGACATCTATAAAGAAGTAATAATGCTTAGACCCTATTAGCCAATTCTGTACCTGTCTACCAAAAGTAGATGTCAGTTACTTCCTTGTAAGTTATCCAGTGGAAGTATGAACCTCAACACCATCAATTCAATTGTGTTCATTCTTTTATTTTCATGTCTTTTTGTGTCATGACTTTGAGCTCCACTCACTTACATGATGATCAAATAGCTTTATGTGGGTGAAATACGTGGTATAAATCAAGGAATTTTTCCTTCATTATTTTTCTTCTTTCTGATGAATTTACCCTTATCAGAGAATGAGATAACTGAATTGCCTGATAGTCTGGCAGTGCAGGCAAAGTATATATTGTTTTTCATTCACTGGAAAACTTAGTGAGATAGAGTGTTTCTGAGATACACCTTTGGCCAGCAAACATATTTTTTTTAAGATTTTTTTAGAAGCATCAGATTTTTCACTTTTATTTCCCAGTCATTTGATACTGAAACTTGAGTATCAAGGGAACATATGCATTTTGGAAACATCAAGGGCACCTTTACCAGTGTTCTGGGAAACTTCTGTCTTGGAAAATGTGAATGTTGCTTTTGGTATATTTTCTGATTCTTTTTCCTGGTGATAAAAAAGAAATATGTCTTGACTCATAAAAATTTTCTGAGACGATAGCGGGAATAATAAATTGTACAGAGATCTGACAACTCACAAATTGTACGTGTGCCTGCAAAATATATGTTGTGTGGGCCCATGGCCTATGTCTACACAAGAGAACACCACAAATTTGGTATGTGCTTCCTGCTAAGACAGCATTATAGTAAGTTGTTAAAGAAATTAAAAAGCACTTAATGAACAATAAATTAAGAAAAAAAACCCCAGCCTTATTTAACAATCTCCAGAATACTGGTTTTATACCCTTATAATATTTTTTTGCACAGGCATGGCTCCAGGAAATTCTAGCTACGTTTTCTTTGATAAGATGTTCACGTTCCTTATTTTTTTAAAAGCTATTAATATTTCCCCAGTCAAAGAGAACATGGCTCATAAATCCCTGTTCCAAATTCTACAACCCTGTTTCTGACAATGGCAGCAATCCATGCCAAATCCCTGCCTTTTCCTGCCAAGGAAAAAAAAAAGTTACAAAAAAAGTTGGTATGTCTTCCTGCATTCTGGCTTCATGTTCTGTAGATACTTTGAGCAGCAGTATGGGACTGGCAAAAACTTCCTTATACTACCTGTCTTAGTGCTGGTAAATGAACTTAGGCGCATACTTAAGTGACATTAAGAGTATGAAAAAGAAATTTTTTCTGGAGATGCTGGTTGTTGTTATTGGTATGGGAAAAGTTGACCATTCTCCATCCAGTGCAAAATAATGAACTCTTTTTTTTTTTTAATTTCAATTATGGCAATGGTCTTGAATCCAGATGAGTGTTATTACTGCTGTGATTCCTAACTTACCATTTTCTAATCATCTCAGCTGAAAAGCGCTTGAGTCTTTTGGTACTTTCTTAGTGTTGTACAAGCTAAAATTTCAGTGACATCCATGGTATTTTTGGCAGACAGGAGCCAAACCAAACCATGCGTTTTTATTATGCTCCTGAATAACATCCACTGCTTTCTGAAGGGATGGAGAGATTCCATCTAGCAGATAGCAATAAATAAGAAAGGAAAGAGGAAGGTATGTAAAGAATGAGTGAAAGAGAGAGTCATAGAGCTGAAGAGGACAGAAATAATATTGAAATATTAGAAAAAATAAGCTTGGAATAAAAAAAAACAAAGCAAAATCAAATGAGACAGTGTGTTTAAGTTAACTAGTGCACCAATCAAATTAGTGCCCCAAACACAGAGGCTTAGAATAGTTATTAAAATAGAACACATGCTTCTAAGATTTTTGAGATGAGTTCCAGGTAATTAAAGTTTGTGTCATAGGATGCATGTATCACAAAAAACTATGCATTGTTTTTATTGGAATCTTTGTTAAAAACAAAATGATTTGGAGAATATTATTGCAAAATGTTATAAAAAGAGTCATTGATATCTGTTACAATCAGAACAGATCTGCCTGTTAATCAACTGAAAATCTTGAAGTCAGTGCAAATTAGGTCAGAAGTAAATGAAAAAAAAATAAATTCTTAAAATTGAAATGAAAATAGAAATGAAGTACAGGCATTCCTCATTTTATTGCTTTTCACTTTATTGTGCTTTGCAGATATTACAGCTTTTTATTGTGCCATTTTTTAGCAATGAAGTGTTTATTAATTAAGGTGCGAACATATTTTTAGACTTAATGCTATTGTAACCTTTATGGACTATAGTATAGTGTAAACATAACTTACTATGTGCACTGGGAAAGCAAAAAAAATTGTGTGACTCGCTTTATTGCAATATTTGCTTTAGTGCAGTGATCTGAAACCAAACATGCAATATCTCTGAGGTATGCCTATATGCTGTTATTCACTTTCTGCACCTGGCATTTTTCTCTTGGTAGTTTTCAGGCGAAGTGATTTAATTCAGTGTTGTGTCTGGGAAGCATTTTAAATATGTCCTTTTTGAAAAAAATATTTTATATCTATAGTCTATATTATGATCTTATGAAACACCTTCAAATAGATTTAGCAGTCTTGCTTTTAAAGATTTTCTAAGACTCTTTTCAAAGGCTTAAAACCAGAGTCTGCAGATTGACACCATTTCTATCTTGAGTGGGAATAAATCAGAGAATCTGGATTTATACCTTAAACTCCTAGGAGGGCAAATTCTCCCAAAATATACTTCATGTGACAGATTTAAGCTTCATCATGTTTTCTCCATTCAAGTGTAAAACCTTCTATAATGAAGAACAGAAAGGGCAGCAGTAGTTTTGATATCAGATTTGCCTGAAAAATTATGTTTTTCCCTACATCCATATCCAATTGCAAAAAATACTAGTCCCTGAAAAAGCATTGAGAAGCTGACTTTTAATAGATGTCCAAGCATATCATTTTAGCTCTTGCTTTCACTCATTATGTAGAAAGAGACCAGGAAACATATCAAAGATATTATATTAGAGGAAGTATCATATGATATGCGTTCACCTGAAATTGTTCATGACAGTAGGCTTATTTTGTTCTTCTAGTCCCAGTACTATAAAGAGATTACTGCTACAAGTAAGGATCAGTGAGATGAAGGCCTATTAATATTCTAAAATAGAGAATGCTCAGTCTTTGTGAAATTAACATCCATATTGACAAATTATACAGAGCTGGAAAGCTGCGTCTCATTTACATATAAACTGTCTTTACTTTTTCAAGCAAAATAAATACATCTAGGGTCAGACACTCTCATGCTAGAAATTTTCATGGCTCAAATTCCAATTTACATCACTGAGGATTTGCTCCACTGCCAACAATGAAGTTAAGTAAATGAACAAACTTAACTTGTCTGAGTTCCTTTAATAAATAGCATGGCCGCAGTTCATAAACTAATCCTTCACCTCCAAGATAGCTGTAGGCAGTGTTGCAGATAACATTTTCAGCCCCTCCACTGCAGGATTTTCTTAAAAGTGTGCAGCTGGAAGTTCTTTCACTTCTCTTGACAATCTGCCTCTCCATTTTAGCATTGTCATAGCTTTTTCTCAGCTCTGCCAAGAAGTTTACACTTGAAGCTTTATCAAATTACATGGATTTTCTTGATGTGAACATGTAAAACATAGTTGTGCTTGGCTCAGGAAATGATAACAAATTACAGAATGTGCCTTATTTACATCACTGATCCAAATCCAGTCCAAGCCACCAGTGACTGTCATCCCTAAATGACCCTTATGAAACTGGAGAGTGTCTTAATCATTTTAATTTTATAAATGAAATATTTCTTGAACGTGAATGAGAAAAATTTAAACATTCACATATGGTGTAGTTGAGCTGCAGCTGAGCTTGAGTGGAAAAGGAAAATATTTCCAGCAGATGCTGAACTGTGAGGCAGCAATTGATTGACAATGACTTCTCAAAACGAATGAGGAACAGAGGTTGCTCCTTCTTGTATTTTAATTCACCAAATGAGAGCTTTAGTTCTTCCAGTCATCATTATGATAATAATATTAGTACTGATTAGGTATCTAAACACAACAGCAATAATCATAATAATGCCACCCTATAATAAATAGCAGAGGCAGTAATTGACATAAAAAGTACTATTAACAATTACCTCTAATAATGAGAAATAGAAAAATGTCCCAACAAACATGCCAATAATATTTTTCTTCATCCACTTTTACAAGGTCCAAAAAGAGAAATAAACCTAGTGAATCCTCGTTGCTTTTTACATCAAGCTTTAAAGTAGGACTATCAAGTCTAATTACACAAATCAGTTATGTCTCAGAAGGGAAGTCAAGATAGAGTTTGAGGTGTCATGTGAATGACTTAGCGTGTCCGAATCAAACAAACAAACAAAACTTTCTTTCAGGCAAATAAAGCCACATTCTGTTTTACTTGGGTTTACTTTCTATGATTCTGTGATTTGACACTGCCTTTGTATTTGTGGTATCAAAATTCTCGCGTGACTCTGCATTTGGTGGTGGGTCATGAACTTCTTCAGTCTTATGCATGTTGATTCCTGAATTTTTCTCAATCAATGTTATTTTAGGGAGGGGAGGACAAAGTTCAGTCAATATCATGGTGTTAAAATAGAAGCAATGTCCAAAATTCTTGAGATTTATTGAGTTTCACATTAAAATTAATCAACTTGATATGATTAATAAACTTTGGTGATCACATACAATTATACCAGGTAATTCAGTATGTAAATGAAATATTTAATCTGGGATCATTTTCTGAGAATTCATACTGTTTGAGATTTCACATATGACGATGGATCATAATCTTGTAATGAAAGGTATCTGACTTCTTGCCAAAATTAGAGCTGTATCTGGAAACATCCAGAAGTCTCCTTGGCTTCCACAGTCATTTCATTACATTTATTTTAAAGTACAGATATGGTAGATATCAGCTTGTGTAGCTCACAAATTTATATGTTAAAAACATCTACATCATATTTTTGTATCGCTGAAATGAAATTTCTTTCACAATTCTTGTTTGTACCCCTTTAAAATATTGTCATGTTATTTAACGTAGCACTTAAGCTAGTTTCCTGTTACAGATATGGTTTTGTGTATTTGATAAATAAGCATCCAGGCTAGTAAGCTTAGTCGTGTTTGTGATATCAGATTGTTGATATGGTGCAAAGAAAATTAAATACATTGTTCTCATTAGCAGCAGTGGGAACCGAATCTACAAAGTGGAAAAGAGAAATCTATTCTTGCATTAACTCAGCAGGGCAGCTCACCCTTTGTGTTAATAGAGTTCCATTTGTGTTATCTACCAGTTTTCAGCCTCTCTTAAAAGTAATCTGGCACTTGACTTATGTTTTCCATTGCATCAACTGCCTATCAGCGTGGGATAAACCATGCCAATTCGAGAGCCACAGAGTTGGAACCAAGTATCAAAAAATACAATGTTTGATGTTGTCATGCTATGCACAGTGAATGTGAATACAATTTGTGAGAATATTTGCTTGAGTCACCTTCACAGGAGATAGTTTGTACTATCTCCTGTGAAGAAGCGAGGTCAGTATTACAGTTGTTAATGTATGTGTGAAGCAGAGAAGTGCTCAGACTCTAGGCAATCAGCTCAGGGCTGATTTTGTGGCAAAGGGAGTGCTGCAATTTTGCAAAATTCCAAAAAGATGGAAAATGTTGATATTACACAAAAGCAAGTTCTGGAGTTTCATTCTGAACTGTTCCAGTTTAAACTTAGGCCTGTAGTTATTTAGCCAAGTACTTGTGCTGTTTTGATATACATAAAAGTTTCTTTAAATAGTGATAAGCATTTGTGAAATTATATTCCTAGCATCCTGATGAGATAAGGCAGCTAATCTATCCTGAGCTAGAGAATGGGAATTCTGGCACTATGTTCAGTGCTCATTCAGATTGTTGGAATCCTTTGATATGATTTGAATACAGACCACAGTGATGTACCAAGATGATGGGAATGGCTGCAGTCAATAGAGATCTCAGTTTATCTTTCGCAATGAAATCCTTATGTGCTGGACAGCATTAAGAGAAATCTGGAGTTTTAGTATTATTTTCCTATTTCTTTTCTTTTGAATCTAATCACTACTGATATGTTCCTACTGCATTCTGTTTGAAAACCACTTGGAGTGATAAGAGCCCTATGGAAGAATTGTTGAAACTTTGTCTATACTGTACTACTTCCAGCAGCATTTATAATGGGTATTTGAATTGCTGCTTTTATGCGAACACTGAATCAAGGAAGAAATTCTACACCTATATTCCTCTTAGATATATATGACTTTAAAAGCATGACTTTCAGATAGAGGGAAATTCATTCCTCTCATCACAGCTGTCAACATTTTACCTTTGACTATGTACATTTTAAGAGGTTCATTCTATTTCTATGGTTTTAAAAGTAGAAGCATGTGGTGGAAAGGGTACAGTGGTTCTTTAGTGTGACATTGATGATAACCTACCCTGTAAGGTTTAGAATGCGTCATAAAAAGGCAGGTTATGACCAAAGGAGATAATGAAGACTTATGAAAAGATATTGAATTTTAACTGAGTTAGTCAGATCCAGAATTGCTTTGCAAGGACCTTAGTCTATTTCTTGTGTCTTTCCTTGAATGCTTTTTTTGTGTTTTCCGCTTTTGCAAGAATACACCTTTATGTCTGATTCATTTGTACAAGATATCAGATATGAGGCAGCGGGAAGCTCTTCATCACCCAAAGTTTCTCTCACATATCCCACTTGGGAAGATAGGCATTGCAAGTGCAGAAAATTCTGTGCTATGGAAGAGGCTTCATATTCATCTTAGCTGTATTTTGGAAGAAGGCGACAGTAGCTTCCTTACAGGAAAATTTCTAACTCCAATTTTAATTTATGCTTCATAAGTCTAGTTCCCTTGTGCTTATGGGATTTGCCGGATTCATGTCATTGGAATGAGGCAAGAAAAAAATTGCAAATTGCATTAACTTGCATCCGTTATCAATAATTCTTAAGGAGGTACCTGATATAGCAGCAGTAAAATTTAGGAATAGGTCTATGAGAACTAATTTACACATTGTGCAACCTGGCTCTGAGCCAAAAAGTGTTATGGGTATTTTTTTTCTCTGTATATTCTCTACACTTGCAGATGAACTCAGATTATACAGAATTCTGCAGCTGTTATGAATTTTACTGTTATAATGACACACAGTATCTTTTCTGTCATCTTCTGGGGTTTTGGATTTGTTGTTATTATGCTATTTCACTGTTGCAGAGAAAGTGAATTGCAAATACATAGCAAATATATCTGCTTGGCATAATAACAAAAGCAAATTTGAGAAGCCTGATATTAAACTCTAGATTTTAGAATTGCAAGTCTTGTGCTGTAATAATTAGAGGTTTTACAAAATTGTTAATGCAAAACAATCAAGATAGAGCATTTCTGTATTCCAACTAATCCCATCTTTTGTGATCACACTGCAACACTCATTATTTCTTATGGAATTTCCCTCTCTTTGCTTATTAATCCATTTCCAAAATTCTAACAGTATGCTGAAGGTTTTACTTATATATTTTGTCTAGGAATACTGGGCTAAGAGAAGCAGGAATTAAACCAAATATATGACTTCAAAGTTAATATTTGCAGATATTTCTTTAATTTCCTGTAGTTTTGTAACCTGTATGGGCTGCTAGAAATGCCACTGCTCTTGCCTGGCCCAGATCCCCAGAGCTAGGGATCTTTAGGAATGGCATGAAGCCATCTTTCTTCTTTGGCTAGGAATTCTCTGATAAATTCTTGTGCCAAGGGTGCACTACAGATTCCTTTCCCATTAGATGATCCAATGAAGAATTTCAAACATTCAGTCAAAAAAGTGGAATGCTGAAGTGATGGCCTGAGGCTCTGCCATACTCTTTATTATTATTGTTATTATTATTGTTGTTATTATTATTATTATTATTATTATTATTATTATTATTATTATTATTATTATTATTGTTATTATTATTATTATTATTATTTCAATACCTAAAAACTATGAACAAATCACCAGGAACTGGAGCAACTCATTCCATGAGATAATTTATTCACAGGGAATTTTTCAGCCACACTCCCATAGAATTTGAGCAAAGTGAAATATAAATAGGGCTGAGCATCAAAGCTGGAGCACTAGGAGCCAGAGATGCCTGAAGTTAATAGACTTTCATCAGCTCCTTGGGTCTTTGATTTAGGAACCTAGTGAAAGATGTCGCTGTTTACAGAATTCTTTTTCAGTGTAACTTCCATATTAGCTACGTAATAGAAAAGGTCTTATTTGTTGAGTGCCAGAAGCTGCTTTATCTTCTGTTCTTCTTCATTTAAAGAAGGTTTTGTTGTTGTTTTTTAAGATATTAATTCAAATTATGATATATGCCTAGGATTAATTTCAAAGTAGGAGAGTTTGAGTTAGAATAAAATAGCCAGCCTAATGCCTTGAGAAATTACGAATCACTAAGGCAGGCCTACCTTAGAAAAGACAAGTTTATCCTATTCAAACAGACTTTTTTTCATTAAATATTTCACATGAGAACCCTGTGCTCTGCTAAACAAAAAGAAAAAAGAATTCTTTGCTTTAAAGAACAAACAACCAATTGTGATGCTCCAAGAATTGTTTGATCGAAGAAGAAACAGCAGAAACCAAACCCATAGTGTTCTGTGTTTTTTTATGACTGATTAGTAACCAGCCATTATCTAATCCATCAGAAACAGCTTCATGAAGTCCAGAGGAAATTTCAGGTTTTCAGTGCTAGTGATATATATTCTTAAAAGTGCATTTTGTGGTGTGATTGAGAACAATCTCTAAAATCGTGCTAAAATCTTAAACTCTACTTCTAGTGTCTGAGTAATGAATTAAGACTGCTGGATCGTGCTGTCAAGCAAAGGCATATCAGCATATTTTAAAATTTGTCTAAAGCAGATTTTGGCAAGGTGATCTACCACCTGAGTTGTAGGACAGTTCAGAAAAGTAGCAAATGGAGCTGTTTGCCTATCTCACAAATGTTCCAGCTAGCACACACAAACTTTTCACAGACTGTTTGTTTCCTTGCTGAATTGAGCTTCCTGTCCCAAGTAGCATTATAAGCGGATCATGATATATTTAGGGTTTTTTTAAATCTTGAGAATACTTTTTTCCTGCAATTTTCCTTTTGCAGAGTTGGAAAAATCTTGCCCCAGTTTAAAAAAAAAAAAAGAAAAAGACAAAACCTGGAACTTTTCCATCTAGAAAGTGTGAAACAAGTAAAAAAATAGTAGGAGGGGACCTTGTTAGTTATGCTGAAACACTACCTACTGTATCATCATTTAAAAAAAAAAAGATTTAAAGCATTTCCAAGGTTGAATACTACTCAGAAATTAGAAAATGACCAATTTATATGAACATCAGCTTTTATAAGTCGAATTATATGTCTGTCTGAGTTAAGATAGAATTTATTTTACCCTGAACTGACATCTCGTGTGGAAAACTTTCAGCCTATGTAGTTCAAATTGCCAGTATCAGACAAATGAGAAAACAGTGCTTTTTAGCAGAAATCACAGTTATGTAGTTTTTAGGAAAGAAAGGCCAGCAAGGTGACATAGTGGAGTTGTTCTGTGTGTAAGGGAGCAACTGGAATATGTCAAGCTCTACTTAGGGGTGGATAAGGAATGAGTTGAGAGCTTATAAGTAACAATTAAGGGGCAGGGCTAGTATGGGTGACACTGTTATGGGTGTTTACTAGACGCTGCCTGATCAAAGGAGGACACTGGTGAGATCTACAGACAACTGGAAGTAGCCTCATGATCACAGGCCCTGGTTCTCATGGGGGATTCCAAATACCCTGATAACTGCAGAAAAGGCAGCACAGCTAGGCACACACAACCCAGGAGATTCCTGAAAAGCATTGATAACTTTTTGACACAGGTGGTAGAGGGGCCAATGAGGAGAGGTGTGCCGCTAGACTTTGTACTAACAAACAAAGATGGACTGGTTGGGGACATGAAATATGGACCGACCTTGGCTGCAGCGACTACAAGATGGTGAAGTTTAGGATCCTGTGTGGAAGATGCAGGGCAATGAGCAGGATTACAACCCTGGACTTCAGGAGAGCTAATTTTGCTCTCTTCATTTTGCTTGGAGGAATCCCATGGGTTAGGGCTCTAGAAGGAAGAGAGGCCTAAGAAAGCTGGTCGCTATTCAAGCACCACTTCCTCCAAGCTGAAGATTGGTGCATCCTTAAGAGTAAGAAATCAAGCAAAAGGGGCAGAAGACTTGCGTGGATGAGGAAGGAGATTCTGGAGAATTTCAAATGGAAGAAGGAAGTTTACATAATATGGAAAAAAGGGACCGGCCACTTGAGAGAAATATAGGAATGCTATCAGAGTGTGCCGGGATGCAACAAGGAACGCTAAGGCCCAAGGGGCAACAGACACAAACTGGAAGACAGGAAGTTCCACTTGAACATAAGGATAAATTTATTCACTGTGACAGTGACGAAGCACTGGAATTGGCCACCCAGGAAGGTTGTGAACTCTTTCTCTGAAAATGTTCAAAACTCACCTGGATGCATTCCTGTGCAACCTGCTCCAGGTGAGCCTGCTTTAGCAGGGATGTTGGACTAGATGATCTCCAGTGGTCCCTTCCAACCCCAACCATTCTCTTGTTCTATGGTAGCATGACCTTAATAATTACCGATTAAACTTCCATCTGTTATTCCTATCTGATAATAAATTAGTTTATCCTATGATTCTGTATTACAGCTGCTGTTAGTTCTGTGGTTTGTTTATATTCAAGAAAAAAGGCTTGCTTGCCTTTTGAATATTTTTATACATCTTCTCCAAGAAACTAGACAGCCGTCAGTGGTAATATTTGCAGATAAGTACAGGAGCATTGTCTATCATAAAAAGCAATCTGGATTAATCAATAAACTGGGATTTGAAGACTATGAGTCTTATAGGGAAAGAGCATTGTTAGGGTGGAAGATACAGATAGAAATTGTTTGGATAAAGGAGAGGCATTAAAATCTCCACCGATTTTCTTCACTCTTCTTACAGAGTTTGCTTTCCCAGTTCACAGGCATCAACAGTTTATGACGAACGTGGACAGAATGTCCTGCCTTGAATCCCAAAGAACATAGCCTTCGGATGGAAAGGGCTCTCCCTCACTTCTTTCTTATAATAGATTATGCCTGGCATCTTACTGCTGTCTGACTGGAAACCCAGATCGTGTCCTTCCCTTCTTCACCCCATTCTTAGTTTTGTTAACCATGGTAACTATATAACCATCATGTAATGACAACTATTATGATTTTCCTTTCTTGGGAAAATCATAGTTTTCAGTGACACAAAAGCTGTTTCTTTATACAAAACCTCTCTGGTCTTCTGTTCCCCATGTTTGGTCATTCTAAAAGCAAAGAATTGCTTTTGCTGCAGCCTGTGACTTTTGCTTTTCATTCTTTCACTGTGCACCATCACCAAGCAGTCTGGCTCCCTGTCCTCACAAGTATGTAACTGTGAGTTACAAACTCACAGTTTGTAACAGACAGCAATAAGTTATCCTCCTGTCCTGGCTGAACACGTCTAGCTCTCTGTTGGCTCTACTGGTGCTAATGTAGCCCAGGCTACAAGCATATAAAGCATGTCATAAGCATTGCTAAAGTCAAGCAAACTGCCATCTCTTTGTCCATCAAGCCAGTCCTCCTTACTGCAGAAAGCAATCGGCAGATCATGCATGATATGCCTGGAAAATCTCTGCCAGTTGTTCTTCAGTGCTGCCCTGTTCTTTGTGGCTTTGGAAATGCCTCCCAAACAGGTCTGTTCCATAATCCCTCAAAGAACTGAGGTTAGTTAGCCAGTCTTTGCTTCATTAGGGCCTCTTTCATGTGCTGTTTGAAGATGAGTGTGATGCTTGCCTTTTTGCAGGCACTGTGACCTCTCAGAATTTTGTAGTGACATCCACAGGGTCCCTCAGCCTTATCAAATATATCCTGTGCAGTCCTATGGACTCATTTGCTGGTTTAAGCATCCACCCATTGATTTCCCTGAGTTGTGGGTAGTTAACTTTATTGCCCCAGACACTGACATTAAGAGCAGAAGCTGGAAAACCCAGGAACAGACCTTGCCAATAAAGATTCAGACAAAGAAAGCATGATTTGATCTAGAGGTTAGCAGTCCTGGCAATAAATCTGATGGTGTTGAGATGAAGAGACCATCTCTAGGACTGCCAAACAGGCTATTTTATGTAAGGACTTGCTATTTATCTAGGCCATGATTTTACATTCTTTAACTGTATTTCTTGCTTTTTGGTTTGCTTTATGTCGTTCTAAAACTCCTTTTTGACCTATCTCCATCCTAAGTAATCTATTACAACCAAGGACAGTTTGGGATATAGGGAAAGGGTTATATCTTTTATAAGACCAAATAATACAGTTGGAGGAAAAACAAGAAAGCTTTTTTTGTCTCAGAGGGTTTTCATTAGTTTTCTGAGGCCCAAGCTTGTTCTGTTCCCTGACGCTCTCTCTCTTGGTCTAATAAATGATATTATTTCTTTCTACAAGCCCAGCCTGTTCGTAGAATTACACCAGTAGAACTACAATGACACTTCAGGCAAACAGTAGCCTACACAATTGAAAATAAGGTATATACGTTAAGGGTATCTCTTCAATATAGTCATTCTGAGCACAGCAATAACTACCACAGAAACAGACTGGGCACATTAGAGAATTTTTTTCAAAAGAGATGTGACTCTAATAGCTATCTGGAGATAGGAATGCAAGATTCTACTGCATTAATGGTAGGAATAGACTTAACTGAGTGTCTTAAACTTTGGTTTTACCAGGGAAATAACATGTAAGAAGTAACTGCAAAGAAATACTGAGGAAGTTCTCTTAGCTACTGAGGTGAAATAATTAGGAAACTCATTAGCTGGGTGAGAAGGACATTAGTGAATATGTTATATTTTAATACATTAATAATAGTACCCTGAGCTTTCAAATCTATCTCTACAAAAAAAATCATAAAACAGACTGGCTTTGGTTTGTTTGTGTTCCAGGGGCTTGGATCTACCACTGTTTGGTTGCTTTAGGCTTAGTCAGTTTTGATTGTTCAAGGATTTTGAATTTGCTAAAAACTCAAAATGATTACTGAGAGTATGACTATCATATGCAGGGAAATGCTTACATTAAGTTACTGTTAATGCTTGCTTCAGAAAGTATATGGTCTATATTTTCGTGGGTTCTAAAGATGGTAAGAATTGAATTCATAAATGCAGATGTTCATGCCAGAAACGTGATAGTGCTATCACATGGCAAAGATATTCTGTTAGGGCAATGTGTCCACCTCAGGATACCAGCATACCTTTCTAATTATTGAATGCTCTGAAGAAACTGCCTATAATCTCCATAACAGAAGCTGTCAGTGGGTATTATTCTATGAATAAATTTGGATATGAAATATAGATGAATTATTCACTTAGTTTTAGTGCATCTTGCATAGAAGCATTTTACCTTTCCTATAACAGTACAAATTCTCATTTTAATGAGTGTTTTAATGCAATGAAAAGTTAGCTGAGCATAAATCTCAGGTGTTTTACTGAAAATGGAGTCATACATAAGACCTATTCTAGGAAGAAATATAGTTGCATTTGCAGGTGTAGAGATAGGGTTGGCTCTTCAGCTAGGCTATTGAGGCTTATTTTCACTAAAATACTCTTACTTACCTCAACCAAGACTCTAGTCTTGGATCCCTTATGTTCAGGTTCACATTTGCAAAACATGATTGCATATTAGGAGTACAATGAAGTGCAGGTCAAATGAATAATATATAGCTATGTCAACACAGTTAATGAAAGAGTCTAGAGTAAAGTGTTTAAATCAGAACTAATGTTGACGGGCTAATAGCTTTCAGCTCCACTTTATACAGTGAATAGATGTATTCTATTCACACACCAGGGAACGGGTTCTTTTAGCTTTTTTTTTTTTTTTCAGCCTGAAGTAGTAGGTTTACAGCATATTACCTGGGATTGCGTAGATGTAAATTAGTTTGACGGTGAAATTTTAAAAGACCACTACGTTAAAAAAAGATGAAGATCATAAGTAGGGGAAGTTTGTGTTAATGTCTGGGACTATGGTAAGAATGTCTTCTTTCTAAGTTTATGTAAACCAGTAATATTATCTGTCACAACTATAATGGAGAAGATCATGCAGAGAAGATTAGTCCAGACAAGAGTCAGCTCTTGAATAGACACTCTTAGCCTTGAAGGCATTTCCACTTTCTCCAGTGTGGCTGTTAACCTTACGGGTTACTGATTGAAAGATAAATTAGTGTCACCAGTGAAAAGCTTTGCATGTTCAGTGGAAGGTAATGCAGTGTTACCCACAGGCTGTTGAGAAACAAGGCTCCAAGATTCTGTTCCTGAGCTGTGTCTAACATTTGGAAGGATGTTAGTGATTTTAAATCGCCTTTCCAACTGAAGAAATTTCTCTCTTCTCTTGGGAAGGAGCTTAACATCCGTTCAACAGCATAACATTAAGGGTGTGATTCTGGCATATCCACAGGTAGATCATACAGAGAAAGAGTTCTTTGACTTTTCCCATCCCTTAGTAATTGGTTGTACAGGGGAAATAGCCTAGTAGCTATCAGGCAGGCGATATAGACAAGGCAGAAACTTGGGGAAAAATAAGGACAAAATACTTGTTTTTTCCTATATCTCTAATGATATGTATGTTTACAGTAAAAAGCTCCATTATACAGGTTATGAATGTATACACATGGTTTCTACCTCAGACTGTTTACAGTCAATGCAGTAGAAAATGGGAATCAGCAAGCAATCAGCACTAATACAGAGGCTGTAATGTGCCTGAAGGGTGACTATAGTAGTTGTAATGTGCTCAAGAAGGTACTGTGAGACCAATTACTGATTTGTTAATATGATTCTAAGACAGATATTTCTCTCTTCTTAGTAGCAGTAGGTCTTTTCAAATGGAAATATGATTTTAAAATTGATATTATCTCTTAAAATTAAATCCAAGAAACATTGTAGTGATGAACACAGTGTAACTACTTAGCTGGTTAAATAACCACTGCCATATGTGCCACAATATGTTCTTAGAAGGATCTTTGCAATATTAAACTAAGTAAGAACTTCTCAGTGGTTTTAAATTCTCGTTTTCTTTATACAATTTCAGCATTCTGTATGCTAAACAGGTTCTATTGTGGGAATATAGCATACTAGCAAATATAATTCTAATCCTTTCCAGGACAGATTTATAATGTGTTTCTGTAGTTTTAATTACTAAGACACATTGCTAATTTATTTTTGTGCAAATTCCAGTGTCATTAAAGCAGTGAGTTTCATTTGCAATAAAAGCGTATTTTACCGATTCAGCTATTCTAGGGAGGGCTTATTAGAAGTGTCAATTTGTCTTTTAAACTAATGGTTTACTACTTTCCACAAAGGTCCTTTATTTACGCCTTCAGGTCTTTTACTATATATCATTTGCCATTTTAATGTTTATGGTACGTAGATTGTTCCGACAAGATTATTTAACATAATAATAGCAAATACTTGCACTGTATAGAGCAATGAATTCATAAAATCACTCAGATCATCAGCCACTCAGGTACTCTAGAGCAGTCTACTAAAAATGTTTTGTCTTGGTAGGCAAAACTCAGCTTTTTCCTTCCAGAAATTTGTTACCTTTCTACTTTTGTCCAACTGATGGCAAAGAAGAAGAGATTTGTTGTTGTTAGCTTCTCAAAGGCATCTTAGGAACTTTGTGCCTACTACTCAGACTAGGTTTTTAGACATCAGAGAGAGAGTTATAGCCTGCCTCTGTAATGCTATTTTGTTGTGATGCTTCTTAAATTTTCAGTAGTAAATAATAGGCATATAGTAATGTTTCACTTTTTTACCAAATGTTATAGTACTCACTGAGCCCTTCTTTAAGAGGCAACCTTTTTTTCCCACATGTAATTCAGAATAGAAAATCTACCCTTGATCATGCTTCTTTTTCTTTAATACAGAAGCACACAATCCTGTATGTGGCTCCATTGAACTGGCTACTAACAGAACCTGCTCGGGTTTGCATATTCTTCTGGGAACACTGATTTGTAGTAAATGCAGCGGGCTCCAACCTTGCCTTAAAACGTATATGTTGTGTAATTCGCACAAGTGCAACATAAACATTTTAAACAGGTTTTGCACTGTGTGACTCTTAGCTGTGATTACTGTACAGCATCACGACCATGTGCAGTCAGAATTACACTTTCCCTGGTGGTCAGTTGATGCTGCCTCTGAAGTGCTATTGAGGGCATCATCAGAAGGCTGCAGGAGGCTAGCAGAGGCAGCCTTTCTGCTACATACTGATGTAGCAGATGCCCCATGGTATGTAGAAAGGAAAGAAGCTTAATGCATTGTCTGTGCTGAAGGTGAGTTTATAGTGGTGGTGGTTAGAGAGGAAATTGCTTTTGATCATTATCAGTATAACATTTGGTTATCAGTGCAGCAGCTCTGTCAGGGCCTCTAGCACAGAAATAATTTCCGTAACAGCTTATTGATTCTAAAAAGACCCGTGCTTTGAAACTAAGGTTAGATCATCTGGAAGCAATAATCTTAGAAAGGATTATCTGGACCTTATAGAGGGAAGGACCCCTGGTGTGAAACAGACCATGACCTAGTTCCTCAAAGATTTCCCAGTGCTTGGTGCTCCTGGCCACTCTCATTGCAGTCGCACTTAGTGTGAAGTTCCCTTTTGTAATCTAGGTTGTTAGCCGCAACCATCTGCTCAAAATCACTCTTGTTCTTTCTGTTCTGCACTGCCCAAAGCCTTCAGAAGAAGTTGATGCTTTCTCTCACCTGTTGTCTTTGCACTGATATTCTGCTTGGTCACTGCTATGCTAATACATTTTTTTATTTCTTCATTGTCAGTTCTGATTTCTAGGAAAGCTGCTCTGTTCTGAGGGAGTGGGAAAAGCATCCCACAACTTTATTGCCTTTACTACCAAACTCTCAGAGATATGTGATCTGGTAAATCAATTGTAATATCTGTTCTATAATGCTCTGAAAACTGGTGACGTTCTAGCCGTACACCCTGTGATTGCTGGGTTATACTGGAATAATATTTTCAAATGTATCAGTGACAAAATGCTGCTTTGATTTACTAGCCAGCATCAAGCTAGTAAGTCTGTGACTTATCTAGCTTAGCAAGCCTCTTGTTTTCTGCCAACACTGCGAATAAATCCAGGATTATAGGCATGGAGTATTGATCTATGTGTAAGCAAAGATTGAAACAATCCACGTGTTTCCAATTTAAGCACCATGGAATCTGGAGAATCAATGGAAAGCGGTTTATCATCTAGTGCTACACTTGCTGTATTATCATGTTTGCTTCTCTGAAGTGAGAAACTTAAAGGCAATATTTGAGTAACGACTTGTTTTGGTTTTCTCTTTTTCACCAAAGCTCTCCATTTTTTAGACACTTTCAGGAGTGCCTTCCCATATGCATATATAACATTGAAACTAGCTAAATTGAACTTTCATGTGAATTTCTCATACTCCATCACAATTTTTATTTTTTTTTTAAGAATTTTATTTTTGATAGTGGTGTTGATGATTTGTGAGCAGATTTTTCATAGCCCCTGTACCTGGGAAGCACATTGAACTGATGTATATGAATAGGAGATGCTCACATCAGACTTTGCTTTCTTTGCACTACATTTAAGAAAGAGCTGGCAAATTCTTCTGTGATGAACAATAGGAAGCGTAAGCTACTTTAATGTTGTGTAGATTTGAACAGCTTCTAGACAGGTACAAATATACTGTAAGTTATATATATCATCTGTACTGAACAGTGGTGTGTGTTCTCACACTACCTCCATAATAATTCCTTTGCCTTTCATGTTGGTGATAAGAGAGTGAACACACCTGAGGAGATAGGGACCCACATTCTTTGAGATAAAAATAGTATCTTATCACGTATTTCTCTCTCTGACTTTGTACCTGGGATTTGGAAGGATGTTTTCATGCTAGTACATCAGTGCATTTAGTAAGGGAGGATGTGTTTTTCTGCACCTGTTTCTTTTTATGTGTCGCTTGCTGTAGTTAAGAATTATGTTGCAATGACAAACATGCTAAGTGTAAGTATATATTTTAAAATGAGGCTGTCTTTTTTCAAAGCTTTTCAGAACATGTATTTCCATGATACATGCATCTAGGAACATTTCCCACCCCTTACCCAAATCCTGTCAGTACAATTATTTTTTTTTCATGTGTAAGGAAAACCATAACGGAATTACTGGCCAAGGAGCATTTAGTAGCTAAGCAAATAAATACATCCACTTTTGAGTAAGTAGTAGTGTAGTCTTGCTTCATTTGAAATCCTTTAGCCTACCAAAGGAAAAGGGAGATTCCCATATGTTTGCATGAAAAAAAAGAACATGTCACAATGTTGTGCTTCATATGAAAAGATAACCAGATTTAGAGTTCATTGTCGTGCTTCTGTGCAAGGAGTGTTATGGTAATCTGATTACCCTTCAGAGACAGGGCTGAAGAGGTACCACAGAGATTAGTCCAGATCTTCTGTAGCCTTATTGTGTCCCACATTTAAAGCTATTCCCCCTCATCCTATCACTACATGCCCTTGTAAAAAGTCCTTCCCCAGCTTTCTTCAGGTACACGGAGGTGCTATAAATTCTCCCTAGAGCCTTCTCTTTTCCAGGCTGAACTACCCCAACTCTCTCAGCCTGTCCGCATAGCAGAGGAGCTCCAGCTCTCTGTTCATCATTGTAGCCCTTCCCTGGCCCCTTTCCAACAGTTCTCTATCCTTCTTATGCTGGAGATTCCAGAACTGGACTCAGTACTCCAAGCGGGGCCTCACAACAGCAAAGTAGAGGGGGGAATTGCTTCCCTTGACCTGCTGACCACATTTCATTTGATGTAGCCCAAGATACAGTTGGCCTTCCATGCTGTAAGCGCACATCCTTTCTTTTCCTTCCCAGCTTGGAGAGTGATGAAACTAACACAGAATACTCCATGTAGATTTACCTCCAGAATGGAC
This sequence comes from Clamator glandarius, assembly GCA_033459285.1. Taxonomy (NCBI): domain Eukaryota; kingdom Metazoa; phylum Chordata; class Aves; order Cuculiformes; family Cuculidae; genus Clamator; species Clamator glandarius. The sequence goes on along the minus strand of JAUNZM010000276.1, from coordinate 1,398,148 downwards.
TCCTGGACAGCTGATTCTGGGGTTATATTCAAGGCAAGATTTTCATTGCAGAAAAAATGCCAAGATGCTTCTCACCATGCCTGCTCACATAGCTGACTGCAATGCAGTGCGAAGGTGCCCAAGTCTGCTACAGAAGAAGGACTTTCAGCCTAGGCCAATTTACTTTACTATGAAGAATTCACTTATGTGGTTTATTGTGCTGTGTTTGTTAGGAATCTTGCTCCATAAACCCACATTTCTCCAAGTGAAACAGTGCTGGGTTTGCTCTATGCTATTACAATTTTGATTTATTTCTGGAACACTGCCCTCAGAATTTTTGAGCCCTGCAGCAGCATGAACGTTTTCTGTTGATATTGAGCTTCGTCAAATCCTTTCTGAAAAAACAGATCTTCCAAAGGCACCTTACTAAGCTGAAGCGAAAGCTTGGACTCTATAGAAAGGTGTTTGTATACACCCAGGGAACTGACGAGAAGCTTAAATGTGCCACACATATTTGTTGCTACCTGTGGAGAGGGAGCTTCATGCAACCCAGCGGAAGGCAATATTTTTCACTGTTTGTCACTGATCAGGCCTGATCAAAGGTTTTAATATGATACAAAAATCTTATATATCATGGTCTCATACGAGCTGGAGTACTAACTTTGAATATTTTTCTCTTTGATTTCATAAAGATGCAGTGGTGTCCCAGTGTGAAATGGACCAAGTTCAAGTATACACTCTGATTCTTAATATTTTTTTCAGACCTTACATGATTTAGATAAAAGACATCCTTTTAAACTCTTAATATGCCTAATGAGAAAGGAGAAGAGGATTTGCAGTTAAAAATCTAAGTGACTATTTTAAAAGGGACACAAAAACTGAACTTACTTGGTATTATCAATTTCTCTGCAACAATTCCCTCATCAGTGAGCAACATTTCTGTGTAAAATGAAAGTGATGTTCATGAGTTCTACTCCAGTAGTATGAAGAACTTTGATAGTCTAAATGAGGCTTTGCATTGTGAAGAGAAAAGGAAGAGTGTATATATATGATTTTGGGAAAGAGGAGGAAGAGGCTCTTTATGTCATTTTAAGTTAATTTATTTATGTCACCTGATAAGCTATGGCAAGGTGATAACATGGACTCTAGACAGTAAAATATACTGGTTTAAAAAAAAATCATGTGAAAGTAGGTGTTAGGCTGAATGACTAATATCTGTCTTAAGTGAAAGATTTGTTTTCCTTCCCAACTTCCTGTTGTTCACAAAGTATTCTGGGTGACATATGGCAAGGTCACTTTGGATCATAAAGTCTGATGTTACTCATCTCAGGTGGTTACTGGCCTCTGTAGCCGTTGACCAAAAACCCCAGCCACCAGCAAAAGTTCCTGTCAGCTTTTACGTTCTTACCTCATTTTTCAGCCAAAGGCGAACGAAACCTGCCTCCTCATAAAGGTCATTTTGTCATTCAAGCAAAACAAGTATATAGAATCATAGAATAGTTAGGGTTGGAAAGGACCTTAAAGATCATCTAGTTCCAGCTACCCTGCCATGGGCAGGGACATCCCACTAGACTCCATCCAATCTGGCCCTAAGCACCTCTGGGGATGGGGTATGCACAGCTTTCCTGGGCAACCTGTGTCAGTGTCTCACCACTCTCACGATGAAGAAATTCTTCCTAATGTCTAGTCTAAATCTGCCCCTCTCCAGTTCATACCCATTCCCCCTTACATGTGTGTGATTTCTCTGTATTCTGGTATTCTTCATTTGCTCTGGTGGTACAGAACAAATAAAGGAGGATGGATACTTTCCTGTGAATGATTACTTCCACATGATCCCTGAACACCACTCAGATTTCCAGGAGAGCATTTCCTGCACGACGATCCACAGAAAAGTGACCAAATAGCAAAGGGACAATATCTGTATTGGGTCAATGAACAGGCTTTTCTGAGTATTTGACTTTAACTGAAATATGGAGTGGCAGTTACAAGGAGATAACAAACTCTCATTGGCTCATTAATGTCTTTATCTGGGTCTTTTCTTCAGAATTGTGTAAGGATTTCAGGGGGCAGTAGTGAAGAAATATGAAAGGTGAAAGCATGAGAAGTAGAGCTATATAGTAACATATTTCAAGTCCCGTCTCCCTCATAACACGAGAGGAGAGGGCTGTGCTGTGGGAAGTTTCCTGAGGTTGCTTGTGACAAAAAGACATCCAAGAGCTAAAGAGAAAGGAGAAAGGACCCAAAGTGATTTGAAAGATAAGTCAAAGCTGGATGAAGTGAAAAGTGAGGTCCTTTTACCAACCCAAACTCTAAACAGAAAGAGCAAGACTAGAAGAAGGCACAGGAAACAGCAGGGAAGATCAAGAGGAAAAATCCAAAGAGAAAAGAAAGTATGCTGAAAGTACACAGAGAAATGGCAAAAGGCATCGCAGTACAGGAAAGAGCGGAATAACCACAGGTTAGGAAACTGCTGGGAGTACTGAATTCACAGAGAAGGGAAAAAGGATGTTTTCCAAATATAAAGGAAATGCACTTTTAAGTGGAAAATGATAGATTAAAACCACCACATTTAAAATAAAGGAGAAAGTAGTAATAGAGAAAGAAAACTAGAGATAAAGGGGGGGAAAAAGTAAGAGACCATTAGAATGACAGCACTGGCCTGGGGAGATGGCTCATTATCGTTGAGATGTAGTATTTACCATACTTTACAGAAATCATACCATTAGAGTTCCTCTGAAAACTTGGGCTAAGTGCTAAGCATGAGCTTCATGGGTGGGTCACGCATGTGAGAACAACTGTGTAGCCTGTGCTTTTTTTCCCCCATATGTTCAACATTTGACGGTGGTCTAAAACACCCAATTATAGCTTCTGGCACCAATCTGGTGGTCCTTGACAAAATATTGAATTAAGAGTTCATAAGCGTACAAACAGCAGTTTACCAGCAGGTAACTTTCCATTAGGTACTTTAATTCAATTCAATAAGAAAAGGAAATCTGGTCCGTCCCCAAAGCAAAACATTTTATTATATGTGTGCAGTATTCTGCCACGTGCTTTGCTTTTGAGGAAAGAATTTCTTATTTAGGGCACTTGCACTTGTGTCTTTGATCGGTTAATAAAACAAATAGAGCACTTTGACTGCTGCAATTATAATCCTTAGGCCACTAGATATAAAATTAAACTTGGATATTCACATTGTCCTAACATATCTTGAAAATAACAAAGTGAGTCCAGGGGCAGGTCATTGCTTCTAGTCCAGAGACAAATTAAAGCAATAAAACATACTGTACAAAATAATTAACTGAATGCACAGAACTATATAGGTTTCACCACACAGTATGGAGGAGAAACAAGTGCTACTATACTTTATCCAATTTGTTGAACACAGTATTTTCTATTGGTTTTCACAACTTATTATTTCCTGACTGTTACCTAAGCTGCAGTGAAGGGAGAAGCTAAACACAGAAAGCTTTCCTGCAAACCAGTCTTATTAGGAAATTGCTGTGAAGAACAAAACTGATCCTTGTTCCTTTAATCAAGCCTAGGACTACAGAGGCCCTAGGTTAGACCCTGGCTATCAGACTTTTTTGCAGATTTAGTTGACCAGTTGTTGAGTGCTAACTAGAGAGCTGAATTTGAAAGGACTCTTTAACCCAGTCGCAGAGTGACTCACTAAATTTCACATAACTAAAAGTATCAGAATGACAACTGAAACATATAATTCCTGGTGTTTCTTCTGTGAAACATAGCCTTTCATCTTTAGGATTCAGTCTTTGATTTCCCAGTTGCCATTGGACATGTTAAACAACAGCTGACAAGAGGCATCAGGAATACTGTATTTTGATGTTGTTCTGCTTGAATTTTGCCTAAACTGGTGTGCTAGCAGTTCTTGTAAATGCTGAACTCACACATCACAAAAAACCACTATTGTTGTCACTATTTTTTGTTGTGTATCGCATTTTGAGTCTTCTCAGCACTCCTGGGAGGTAGAATCTCCTAGCTGAGTGCTGTTTTGTGACAGCTTCATGACGTCTTTTCCATTTATGTGAATTTATTATGCTTCGGAATGGAAACGGGCATTATTAAAGCACATCTTCTGTTGAAGTCATGCCTTGGCAAAAGCCAATTCCTAAAGCAGGCTGAACCTGGGTGAAAATTGAGAGGGGAGTTTGTGAAGAACATATGGGTACTGCACGCAAAGAAACTGGGAAGCTGGTATTTCTGTAAGTGACTGCCTCTCTTATGAGCTGCTAATGGAGTGGTTCCTCAACAGTCCTCTGTGGTGGGCATTTCCATTGGAAATGTTTTGTCAGGGTATCTGTAGTAAAACAACAATCTTGTTCTACTTTTCTCCCCCTTCCTCCTTAAATGCCGGTAAAATAAAGGAAAGAGGAGTGATAGTAATCCTGGTGTCTTGCTCGCTTCCAGTTACAGATATAATAGTGTTCTAACTTCCAGATTTTCCTTGAAGTTTTTCTGCTCTTGACTGTTTTGTAGTGTTTCTGTGATGCAGTCTGATTTCAGACATAGTTGCACTGCAGTGCTGGATAAACTGGTTCCTGCATATTTTCGGTTGAAGGAATAGAATACTGTTCTATTCTGCTATGGGGACAAGCACTTAAGTAATGCATTCATATGAGTATTCTGGTTTTACTTATTTTCTGTGATTTTCCTCAGCTATGATCACACCAGGCCAGCATATTTTTCTCATTTAACTAACACAGTTTTAATCTGCATTTTACTCTGGCAGGAAAAAAAAAAGTGAAAACTGTCAGGTATTCAGCAGAGTTCAGTGATTTCATAGGAAGCAGGGGAGAAAATGTGGTTATAAGTTCTATTGTAAAGGCATTATATATTTTAATGTTCCAAGATTGTTATAAATCAGTATTTGGAGATTGCAGGTATACCTCGAATAGATTTTGCCTGTTTTAATATTGATATACGAATTACAGACCTTCCATAATGCATAATTCTTATCGGCAAAAATTTCTGTTGAACAAGGGTGGTCAATTTTTGGCTCTGCTAAAAAATCAAGAGGGAAAATCCCGTCCTTATAATGATGATAGAGGGGATGATAAGCTGGGAGGTAGGATTCTCAGGAAGAGATTGTAAATGGGATATCACAGGAAGCAGAACGTTGATGACTCTTCCATCTTTGTCATTGTATATCTGAATGTAGCACAGTGAATGCTGTCATTAGACTAAAAAAAAAAAAAACTGCAGCTGAAGCACAAAGCACTGCAAATGACAAAATTCATATAGTATGAAAATGACAAGTACTGTGCATAACAGAGAGTTCCGATGACCCATATCGTTCTACACAAATCGACCAGAATGAATGTGAGATTCTGTTATTACCTGATCTGTTCCCTCATTTCAACTATCGCACGCAGAACAAAAGAAAAGGAAGTAAACGCAGAAGTGACAAATGTTTTGCAGAAATGGTTAAGTGAGAGGTAGAGCTGAAGAAGTATCTTCATACAACCCCTGTCTTGTTGTTGCAGCAATAGTTATATTTCCTCCCAACTGCAATGGCAGGTTCAAATTGTCATCGATAGATGTTGATTGGTTTTCAACTTTCAAGTGAAGCAGGTCCCACTCAAAATCAATTTCCACTTTACTGGCAAGGCAATACACATTTGTCTTGGCCATGAAGACTTTCCTGCATAAAGGAAAACTTGGGCTGAAAATTAAATTAACAGTAACCGAAAACAAGATTTGCCATTTTAAAGAAAAATTAGTACTACACTAAATTTCCAGGAATCAGTTATACTGAGGGTTTTTTCGTTAAAAAGATAGAATAGAATAGGTTAGACTAAAAAGTTAACTATATAAATAGGTAAACATTAATGCACACAATTAAAAAATTTCTTTAACCTCAAAAAGATACAAAAATTCTTTGGTACCTTCCTAGGTTTTTAAATCTGGCAAAAGCAGTGTGATTTCTGTGGTAACTATATTTCCAAAGCATTTGGATATGCTAATTGGGTCTAAGTTCTAATTAATTCCTTTCTGTGACTAAGAATGACAATCGCCAAATTAATTTAATGTGCATTGTCAATAGTTTTGGTATAGAAAATGTAAATTGTCCAGTGCTTTACTTTATAGGATGGCAGCTGTTTATCACAAACAGTGAACAGTGCACACACTTCAAACACATTCATTACATTTCATTGCATTATTACAGGTAACATGCATCAGCAATTAGGTTATTCAGATCAAAGTTGGAGTGCTTTGCCAGAGGAGTGATGAGGACATGGCATGTGTGAGCAGTCCATCCATACTGCTGTGAACAGCTGGAAACGCTGTGGAGATATATAAGTAGAGATGGCTACTATAATCTGGTTTTGGTCTTTGCAATCAGATGGGAACATGAACTGAGGAAACCAAGCAGTGATAGTCTGTGCTTTTATTTAGAAATAGCTATTGGAAAGATGAGTAATAGCAAGAGATTAATATGATGCCTCATGCTTTAGTTCTTCCTTGTATCTTATTGCTACTTCAAATGATCTCTGCTGAAGTACTGAACCCGATAGGTCCTTGATGTAGTGATTACTTGAGATTAAAAGTATGCTCATTATTATCCTGGCTCATTGTCTGACAACATAGAACCTCGACTTCATATTGGAAATAATTAGAACAACCCTGATCACTTCTGAAAATGACAGAGAGGAATGACTACATTGTTTTAAGGCCATCTTCTGTGGGAGAACATAGAATCATAGAGTCATTCAGGTCAGAAAAGACCTTTAAGATCATCAAAACAAACCTAACATGTGCGTCATCACAGAAAGGTTTGGTTTTCTTACTTTTTTGAGGCACCCATTTCTCAAGGAAGCATCTTCAAAGAATTGATACAAATGTATTGAAATTAAATAATTTAGAACTTGCCTCAAGACAGCCTAGTCAGTATAATGGAGAAAACAAATATTTCAAATGTTCCACTCCTTAAACACTTGTTAAGTGTTTGTACTCGGATTTTGTTCTTGTTTTCTGTCTCACATTGGAAGATCCATCAAACACATGTTCAAAGACTTTTCCCATAAAGGACTGAAAATAATTTTTTTTTGTAAATTTGTGTTCAATCACAGTCAGCAGAGGTGCTGTCATTTTTTCACAGACCTCTTCAGCTCGTTCAGGCACACTGCCATGCAGTAAAGTACAGTAACTGTGCATGAAAGTACAGTAACATTTTGGGTGTTTTGCTGTTGATATTTCTCACAGATTATGGATCTGAACTCTCTGAGAGACTACTCTTAGTAAAGGCCACTGAGCTCAGCAGTAACATACCGATGTTAATCCTGGTTTTGTCAGAGCAAGACCTTTTTGTGCATTTAAATAATGATATGAAAACCATCTGGGTTTAGAGGCTTAAGTTAGCTACCTGAGTTAGAAGATGAGTATCCCTCCATAGACTTCATGGACAGTCCATAGAGAAGGCAATTCACTGCATAGACTGGTACTTGCAGGTGCATATCTCTTTGACTGTATAATAGGTTTACATGCCATAAATGAGACTCTACTCTGAAGTCCACTGAAGACAGCCATTGCCCTCTTGTTCGGTTTTGAATTTAACACTGGTAATTGTACAGGCCAGCTGAACATGGTAGTGAATTCCAAAAATGAAACCAGTAATTTTTGTATGGGGTACTAAGAGATGTGTGGTTGATTGTTCTGTTTCTGTGCATGTGCCGTCATTTAAGAATGGAAGCAAGTTATGTTTTCAGAGAACATAGGTATATGATAAATTCAGATTTAAAGGCAGTTAGTCCTAAAGAGAACCCTGAGAAAAACCTTAAGTCTGAAGAAGCCCAAGAAATATGATAGTACCAGTGCAAAGCATCTCGTAGCTGAGTTCCTTTTTCTGCATTATCTATTGCAGTCCTTTCTCAATCCTGTGATGTGCCTATCCAGTAGTCTTTTCCTCGATTATCTTTAAGTGTGATTTTTAACCTGGCTGAAAATCATTGCTGTTTCATTATCAATGAGTAGTATAAGCTTTAATTAAAACTAGTGCAGTTTGTTTCATCAGAGTTCTACTAGGAAAGATGGGCTGGAGCAGAAAGCATACTAAAATTATGGTAGTTATTACTTCTCCAATTAGTGTATTACTGAAAGTAAGGTAGAAGTTACAGCCATACTACTTTTTAAATGTTTTTCATTAATATAGAAGTCTTCTCTGTGCTCTTCTAAAGCAATACAACTACTCCTAAACTCTAGATGCCGTCATCCATTGAGCACTGGTATTTAAAAGCACAAACTAATCACCCTAGTTGCTTCATTTGCAATTTATAGATGAATCTGTGTCCAAGTCCTTCCCTGAATTTCCATCCCCTTGATCCCAGAAGGTGTTCTGTTTATTTCATATGTTCCTGCTTAAAGCCACCTAAAAGGAGTGACTGGCAAAGTTTTATGGGGAGTGAGGAAATTATTTCTGTTTTCTCTTTCAGCTTGGCTGCTGGAATCCCATCACTGGTCTGAATGGGTCACTAACAGACAGAAAGTTGGAGAATAACATGCGAGGAGTGGTTCTGCGTGTGGTAACTGTGCTGGTAAGCAGTTCCTTATCTTTTGCACTAGCAGGAATGTATTTTCTTACTTTTGCCTCATTTTTTTATTAAGTACACCATTTCACCAAAAATTTAGTTGGTGTTCAAGTGTTGAGTTTCAGCTTGTCAGTACCAAAGTAATTGGAACAATTTCCACAAAATAAAATTATTTATCAATACAAATAATTTCAGAGTGAATCAAACACATGAAAACATGTTTCTTGCACAGACACACACTAAATTAGATAACACAACCATATGAACTTCAAGTGCCCTGTTAGCTACAGTTACCTAACTAAAATTCTAAATGATTCATAAGATGTAGCTGCCTTCCAATTGCTTTGCCAAATTGAGTGCAGTCTGACATAAATTGCTGCACTCAGAAAATATTAAAGGTCAACTTAGGGTGGGCAATCTCCTAGCCCCCTCCTAGCTCTTCTTCATCCAATTTCTTCCTCCGAGTAGGCACCTTGCATTAAGCAGCCACAGCAAAGTTCTTGGTTTGAAGCTGAACAGACAATGTCTACCAGAATAAAGAGGTATTCTGTGACATGAGACCAGTATATTTCCTGTCATAAACTTTAAGCAGAAGTTCATAGAGTGGAAAAAAAGAAATAAGTAAAGAAAAAGGAATGTATGTAAGAGGTATAGGGCGCTCTGCACCAACATCCAAACACAAAGTCGACCCAGGGCTGCCAAACTGTAGAGGTTATATTGGACTACTTTCCTTTCTCTACTATCTACTCATGTTTTTTTGTTAAAAGTTCAGTGTTTAAAGGGCATGACTGCATGCTTATAAAGAACAAAGCAAGAATGATTTCCATTATTTGTATCACTGACATTGCATGATGAAGGAAAAGTCTCAGTTAGGGTTGGAAAGTGAAATTACCAGAGTGAGTCAGTGCCACAGAGAGAGTGGTTTTGTACCCCTCCAATTATTTTATGTATCTTATAAAGCTATTATCTGTCAGGGTATCCAGTCTGTTCCAGTTCTTAGTACACTAGGGAACTTCCTGTGATGATATCTACAAAACAAAATGACCCCCCAAACAAATAAGAAGGATGAATGCACAGAAAAATACAAAGAAGTAAGGTGGTATTTTTATACTTTAAATGTGTGTTCATCAAAATATCATCATAGTAGCAGTGGTTGGTCCTTCTCTTTTGCCTGATACTCATGTTAGTTTGATTCAGTGTAATTTTCCGTTAACAAACACGACCTCTGTGTGTTGTCTAGCAAAATAAATTCAAGTTAGTGGCTTGGACTTCTTTTTCATATTCCTTCTTCTTCCCATTTTCCCCACTTTATTCCTCTGATTACATCCCCAGGTATCTTAGCGTGCCAGAGAGCATTCTTTCAAGTCATTATAGCATGAATATTTAGCAACTTGTAAAAATACAGAAAAGTCATTCATTATGCTGATAGGATTCTATCTTAATAATAAAAAATAGAAGGCAGACATTTCAAGTTCAGCACACAGCACATGGCAGTTTAGTCTCCTCACTGCAGTTCTCATGCTGTGCCTCATGTGAGCACACAGAAGGCATTTCATTTTGTTGACAATTTTAAAGCACAACAAGTGACAGGTTCCATGCACAACTAGTGAAATACACGAATAGTCTGAATTGTGCTTTGGTGAAATCTAAATTACCGTTTTACTAACTGATTTTCATTTTATGTAGAAAGTGCATCGAAGGCAATATATGAGGAGGATGCAAATAATTCATATTGGCCTCATAGCAAAAAGCTTCCTTTATTCTCTTAAAACTGTAGAGATTGCATGGCTAGTCAGTTCAGTGCCATTTAGACAAAGCCAACTCTGAACCACACTACAAATCAAAGTTAATTTGATTTTACTGGGGAAAGGTGAGAGGCAAGGATTTTGTAAACTGCATGAATAAAGGAAGAAAGCAAATACCTATTCAAACTCATGAGCCAGAAAAAATATTTTTCATTAGTAGTTCCCTTGACTGATCGTATTTTCCTCCAAATGCCAGAAACCAGGAAGATAAAATACCGTTTCTCCTTCATCCAGAAATGTTAATAACTGAACCAGAAAGGCAGGTAGACAGAAAATCAACCTACTAACCAAAAGCCTGAAGAGAAGTTGAATAGTGGAGACGCCAGAATTGCAAAGTGCCAATTATTTCTAACCTCTTCTAATCTTTGGGTATCTGTAGATGTTGCTGCTATCCCTCTGGGTGACAGAGCGTTATTTAGGCTGCTTACTCTCTAGCACTTTCTTTTACTGTTCTTACTGTGCATAAGTAATGCATGAGGATGTGCTGGTTTCTAAATAGCTGTCATTAGAGCATATCATTACTTCATATATATTGCTATAGGCTAAATTTATAGAGCTTTTACTTGTTGCTAACTATAGCTTGGTTCCCATCTTTATTCAATAGTACAATTATGTTATTTTTACTGGAATAAAATCAATAAATAGATATAATATTTGAATTGGAGTCCTTTCTGGGGTGCCATGATGCTGGAAATGAAGCAAAACTATCATGCAGTATTAATACTTGTTTTCTCTCCATTCAAAATCAGACTTTTGGTCCATCTATTTGTTGTTATTCAATTTATAAAAACTTGTTCTTAGAAAAACTTGGTTAGCAAGGGCACTGATTAGAATTTCATTAAGTCCTACTCATTTTAGAGCTAGTTTCAAACTGCTGTTAAGGCCACTAATTTTGTGAAACAGAATAAAAATTTCAAGTTGTAGTTTGGACAAATCAACAGAACTATTTCAGGTAAATTAAGGCCATAGTAATATGTGGGAAAGCAGTGTTCGTCAGGTTTTAGATCTGCTGGACAGGACCAAACTTGAGATTTATATTTAATCTATGTGATGAAAATGTCCAAGTCTTGCCTTTAATGTCAGTACAGGAGGGATTTCGTCCGTCAACTTTATTTTACTGATCATCTCTATCATACTTCCCTTTCCATCTTTCTCCAGGTTCTTCAATTAAGTTAATATATTTCTATCAAAAGTGAAGAATCTATTATTGACTATGAATGATTAATTATTTTTATTAATTCACCAAATTTCTAACAGTACAGTCTTGATCCAGGGAAACAAGAAGGCTTATGTTAAAATTAAGTAATAATGCCTTTTAATATGAAGAAGTTTCTTTTTCACTGGGATTTAAGAATTTAACATTAATTTGTTCTGTTAATGCTTCAAAGCTCTCATGATTTTCTAGATAGCAACCTTTCTCATCTCACAGTTTCATTTTTCTTATCCCTTCAGGTTGAAAAAGAACTCATTCTAAAAATCACAGTAGAATTTGAGACGATAGCAAATGGCAGCACCTGGATTATACTGCATTATACTTATTATGAAATGAAACATTCTGAAAATGGTAAATGATTGTGACTAATTTCTCAAAAGCAGTCCTTCAGAATGCGAGTGCTAGGCAATTCCCATCATCTACATCCATCTACTAATTCCTTCCCCTAGATAAATTTAATAATTACGGACTACATATCTACAGATCCGAAACAAGATCTCTTTGTGAATATGACAGAATACAATATGTCCCCAAAATGGAAATCTCTGGTTTCATTTAGCAATGAATCCTGTCTCCTGCAAAGTCAATGGGAATTCTCTCCTTTGAATAAAGAAATAAGATGTAATTATTTGTGGTTTATTCTGGGGAAATTATAGTCATGCCTGTGTATGTGTGATTCAGTGTGTTAATATGACTTGGATTAGTACCACACTTTCTACACTTCTAGAAAAGGTTTATTTTGTCTTACTTAGTGTCTCTGTCTTGGACTGCTTCCCCACATGCAGACAAAGTCTGAACTTTTGAGTTTGAGAAGTTACTTTTGAGTTCAAGTCACTTGCTGGTGAATTTCTGAAATGTATTCTGAGTTCATGAAGTGTAGCTCAATCAAAGGCCAGCATAATAACTCCAAACAAATTCAGAGTGTCTTGAATGAACAATTGTCCAAGAACAAATTTAGCTAGATATCCATTTTGGTTATTTCAGTTTATCCTTCTCTTTTTCAGCTGCTCAGTTTTATAGACAGGGAGCTAGAATACAGCTGATATTCTCATAATATCATTTTAGAAGCAGTGGCAATTAATGAATTATTCATATGAATGTTAAGCCATCAGAAATTGAATGAGATTTGCTCTATTTGATGGTGAATAGGCCAGCAGGTATTCATAAAATCATGTTTCTAGAAAAGCCTCTATTGTCTGAAAAAGGAAGAAGTTTGAAATTCCCCATTTTAAAGAATTAACACCTTGATTGAAAAGTACAGAACTTTTTCTGAGAGTGTCTAAGATATAACTCCCTAATCGTGTAAAATACATTTGTGACTTTACATGAAAATTTGATACAGCTCCCAGACAGGAGGATATTTTGCATGTGTGGATGGTTCAGAAAATGCAGGCAGGATGAAGGGAAAAAACCATAATAGCAAGCAATACTGAACTATGCTATTCCCTGTTCACTACATCTGGAGAGTTATTGCCTAGGGTACTTGCACAGAGCTAAGTGCTCCAGGTGGGCACTGTGGGACATGATGTAGTGAGAGGACTGGCAGAAAAGTAGACAAGCACAGAAGAGGGGAAAAAAAAACAACCCATCATTTACATCAGGGAAAATACTATCATATGTGGACTAGGTTAATTCTCAATGGTTAGCATTAAATGCATGAGAATTTGTTGCCAAGATTAGGAGAGAAACAAACCTGAAAGCAGACAATGTCTTTAGGGACATGAGCTAGCAGGGGGTCTGCATCTTCAGTCCCTTTTCTATTGGTTTTACCACTCAGAGAAAAGATGAAAAGTAAGATATGAAGCTAAGTCCTGGTTTTGAAAGCTGAGACTGTCTTTGGGATTTGGCTTCCAGCTCTAGTTTAAAGAAAAACTTTTTAAAAGTTCTTTCCACAATCCTGAAGTGGCTTTCAGTGTGATCGGAAAAAAGAAAAGCATAAGAGAGATGAAATAAAACAGTGATTAAGAATTCGCAGAGGAACAAACTGTCAGAAGTGATAACAGATAAAAAATTGTAAGGACAAAAACATCAGTGAATGACTGTTAAATAGAGATCAACTGCAGCAAGGCTTATGTGTGGAAATAGTGAATAAATATTTTATAATAGTGTATAATCATAATAGTCTCGTAGACAATGCCTCTTCCATTTTCTCCCATTATTTTTGCTGCACACTTTTCTTCTGTACTTCTGATCCCTTTCCCCATTTTCACAGTTGAATGGTATGCACTTCTGTGAATCCTTCTTCATTCTGTTAGGTTATGCGCTCTATGCACTAGGTCCTACAATCTTCTTAAAAATAATTTTAATTAAGGCATGTATTATGCTAAAGTGTGTGGTACTCTGTGTCTCAACATAATCACCATATTAGTCTATAGTGCAACTTAGTGAAATTCCTATGGCAGCAGAAATTCCTTCAGAGGTGGTAAAATTAAGAAACGTTTCTTGACTCTGCCCATCAGTTTTAATATTTGTGTTTTGAGCATACTTATTTTACTCATTTACCTGTATGGAATAAATTCTTTTTTGATGGCCATTTTATGCACCTGAGTTTGAATGAGAGAAATGCTTAGTGACATAGTTTATTCTATCTGGAGCTCATCATGAAGTCTCTCTATGCTATATCTCAGTAATCTATTTAGTAAATACCATGTTAAAATAATAAAAATGCTTCAAATTTTAGAATATTCCATTGCTAGTCGTAAGGAATGAATAATCTAATAGGCAGCAACAAAACACTGTGTCTCGATTTCTCTTCCTTTATTGCCCATATCCACCTTTGAAACAAAGTTGGAAAGAATTAATCTTTTATAGACAAACCCATAAAGAAAACTGTTCGTGAAATGATGGTAGAGTATCGAAACAGCAATAGAGATGTTCATTTCATTGGTAAACGAATGAAATCATCAGAAGTAATGATGCATGATAGGATTAGGCTCACTATTGACTATTCTTCATAGTTACCCTGGTTGCTGAAAAGAAAGCTGTCATATGTTATGAGATTTGTATGATGAGACTGGCTTTCGCCTATCAGAAAGTCAGTGGGTATTGGAATATGTTTGCACGGGGCAGATTTTCCAATTTGGAAACTTGAATTCAAATTTCAGGGCATGATTCTTAACAACCATTTATTGAAACTGAAGTTTTGGCATTAAAAAAGTCACTTTTACAGGTTTTATTAATAATTTACATATTCCTAAGGTAAGGAGGATTTTTTTTTTAATTTCTTGTGATGTATGCTACCAATGTGCATTGCTTTTTACTCTCCTAAAACGTTATTATCATGTCTTTAAAATTAAAAAATGGAACTTAATTGCTCTTTGGTTGATCAAAAGTCTTCTCTTTGAAGGTTAAACAAACTATTAATAGTTTAGTGGTATCACAAGGTAAGAGTAGCTCTCGGAGCTCCTTTCACACTCTTATGCTAAGACTACTTAGCCATTCAGTTGTAAGAAAGCTGTGGTGCATCATCAGCCGTTTGTCCAGGAAGAGTAGGTTCACGTTTGTCGTGCTAAGCCTATGTAGTTTGACCCTGAGTCACAAAAAGAAAAGAAGGTTTTAGAAGGTTTTTTTTGACTTGCATGTCCATGAAACTGTATCTGTTTCTAGGCAAATAAACCAAAACAGGTGGGTATTACTGGAATAAAAGAACACAGTAACTTGTGTACAGAATTACAAACTAAGGAGAGGGGTTTGCAGGAGCAGTTTGTGTTTACCTAACTCTGTTCAGAAACTTTAGTTAGAATTATTTGTAATTTCGGTATTTTTAAATATAAAGTATGCAGGAAATATGGTACTTTTGGTATCTCTAGGCCCTATAAAATGCATATTTTGCTGCTTTTTGGGTAAAGATTTCATCTTTTGAAGGTACTGGTTAGAAAAAAATTAACTGGAAAAAAACAAGCACTTTTATTGTAGGTCTAAGCCTGATTATGTTATCTCATGATCTTTACACAGAGAGTTTAATTTCTGAAAATAAAGAAAGACATCTAGACTTGATTTGAGCCAGATATTGTTAGAAAGCAAGGAGGCAGTGCTGGGAAGTACTAGCTCCACTGTGAGACAGCTTCTTTCCTGAAGTTCCCTAGGTTTTAGCTTATGTTTTCCAGCAGATAGAAACCTTAAGGCTGAAAGTTGGTAATAATTTCATTATGTTATAATTATTGTGAACATTTGAGAGAAGAGTTGACATGCATCTTTCTCCCTCCACTTACTTCTTTTCTCTTTACCCTGTGCAGCAAATAGCAACTACTGTTTTTCTAGCTTGCGCTCTCATTCAGTCTTACAGGAGATATGAACATATGAAATTTGCTCCCTACGTTCTGATGCCTTCTGACACTGACTGCATGCAGACACTGTACGCAACTTTAGCTTACTGCACAGGCAGAAAATTCCAGAATGGATGTTATTGCCATAGACTGAAATAAGTGCTCTTTGAAAAAAAATATTTTTTAATATCATTGCAGAGAAAGTAGCAGCACTAAAGAGGCAGAGGGGAGTGGAATTTGTGCATTTCTTTCTTGGTAACTGAGAACAATGACCCATAAACAGAGACAGAAGAAAATTAGGTTCCTAAAGCGCCTTCTGCTCTTGGCCATCTGTCCTGCTTCTCTTCCAAAGGTTGCCAGCCCTGTTTAGCACTACTTTACTAAGCAGAAAAAGGGGATAGGAGCCATTTCAGCTATTCTTTTGTAGTTGATCAGTGTCAATAATTGAGCACCATAACTGAGGCAGAAGAATCCATTGGGGATCAGTGTGCCTTGGTTAGGTATTCCTTGCTTTGGCAGATTTAGGTTTGGTGTACCCTCCTCCCTCTAATCCTCCCATTCCATTTTCCTCTGTCTGCAAACATTTGCTTATCTATTTGCGTTTCTTTTGGAAAATGCTTTGCTGTTTTTCTCAAGTAGTACTCTGCTGTGATGCAATTTCCTCAAAATACTAATATTTGAAATTATTCTTGTAACACCAGAAGCCAATACTGCTTTATAGAAGCAAAGCCTGTCTTTACATTCCACTTTCCCCTACCGTATCTGTACAAGGGCCAAATTAAAATTATTACTGACTGGACAGAGGTTACATTTAATAGCTGTTTTATATCCCTTTGAGCTACCTAGCTTGTATTAACACAGGTAGGTCATAAACCATACAGTTATTCACATCACACATGCCTACTGTGATCGGCTGTTTTACAAGCTTTAATCTCAGTTCCTGCTGGGAAACCCAGCCTCTTTTGCTTTCAATTAATATTGCCAATCCATTTTTCTAAAGCAGCAGGTGCTATATACAAGGTGAGGTGAGTATCTAGGAATTCAAATGTTCTAGGACCTGGCTAGGGACAGAGTTTGACAGCCAGGTAGGTGCAGTACAAAACCTGATAGGACCAGCCTGACTCATCTGTATGTCGAGTGCTGCCTCTCGAAGCCCTTAGCTCTATCTTCTCACTGACCCTTACCCATCTCCTCTGTGGGCATATCTGCATTCCAGAAATTCATATAGTTCCAAGACCACACAGGAAGTTTGACATTTAAACAGAAAGAAGTTCTTACTCTGTAATTATTCCTCCATACCATGCAAGACAGAAAAGGAGGTGAACTGCATAACGGTGCAATGTCATGAAGTCTTATATGAATTTGTTAAGAGTAGGAGCTCCTGCATGGCTGCTGGAAGAAGTACAATACAGTTCATAGCAGGTCAATATACCCATACTTCGTTTCCGCTAACTCCAGTACCTGAGCTAGCTACATTAAAGTTAGTATTGTGCTGTTTAGAAATACTCTAAAACACTGTAATTGATTCCAATCTCGATCCATATTCCTATCATACAACTATAATGGTTCAGAAGGAGCTATTAGGTGCATTAAGTTATTGTGAATTAAAATCAATACACATAGCTTGGCTGCATCCTAATAGACCATTGCAACAGATCACTTTGAAAGAAGCCCACGTTCCAGTGCAGAGCAACAAAATTTGCTAGCCCCTCTCTCCAATACATCCCATTGCTCTGCAATGGATTGTTTTTCTTTTAAACAGCACTAAAATAAATAGCACAATAAATCCAGAAGCCACTGTTTGGTTCAGGATCAAAAATACTTTTTAAAGTACTGTAGCTGAAAGGAAAAACTCATGTCTTGTTGAATATGACAATAAAACTGTCATTAAAAAAAAAAAAAAAGTGTGAGACTAAGACCATGCATAAGGGCAGTGGTAAATAAAGCTTAAATGTAAAATCCTCTTCCCTCAATATCGTATTCAGTTTCTGGGACATTAACTACACTCTTGCTGCAGGCAAGGCAATTTTTTTTATTAGTACAACTAACTTTTTGATCAGTCTACTTGAAAAGCACAGGATCTGAAAAGAGTGAGTTTTGATGCCAATACTGTTACACAGCCTGTTGATGCACTAGGATATTGAATGAGTATAATACTTTAATTTTTCAAGATTTTGTAGGTTTGAAACTTTTATCTTTGTTTTAGTGTTATTAAGGGGTGGGGATTGTGTTATGTTTTGCAGCAACTTTTAAAACTGTTGCTAGAGGGAGAATTTCTGTAATGAGAGAATGAAATATTTCAATTAAATTTTGATCATTGTTTCTAACATGAAGTAATGTACATTGCTGTTCAATTAAAAATAACAAGCTGCTGTGCTGTTCCTAGCCAAATAAAATCCCCAAAACAGTGGTCAATAAAGTACTTGAGAAAATTAAGTATTTGGGGCTGCATATTTCACTGAAATGTTTTGGGGAAAGAAATGCAAAATGGGTAACATTTAAAAGTGGATGGTTAATTATTTTATAAGTCAAGAAAAAAGTAATTACGCCAAGCAACAAGGCAATAGCATCCCACGCTTGAAAATGTTTTGGTTATGGTAAATGAGACTTAGTGCTTTTTATCAGTGGTAATGGCTGTGCTTGGTCATTAAGCAGCCATTGGAAGTGAGTTGAGAGATCCAGTAATGAGAGTGAATTTCACTTTTGGGTGCAGTTTCTTAGCATTTGCAGGTGATGGGAGTTTTAAAGTGTCAGAGTGAATATTTATTTCATGTATGAAGCTGAGCCAAGGCTCTGTTTGGGCTATGTGCCTGTGCACATTTAATGTGCCTGTCCACTGTTTTAGAGTCAGTGCCGAGCACAGACTGACAATCTCGCCCACAACTAAGCTTCGTGTATTTCTTCTGTTGTTTCCTCTCTCTACTTTCAGTGGAGAAGAAGGGAAGATTTAATGAATATAGAGTCATGTTTAATGAATACAGAGTGTCATGAAAGTATTATCTCCCAGTGTGTTCAAAAATGTCTGATGAGTAGACACAGAAGTAATTTTCATATGCTTTATGAATTGTAACTACCCATATAATTGCCTGATTTCAAAACTCTCTTTAAGACAAAGTAGAAGCACATAAGACTATCCATCTACAGTTTTGGGGTCAAGCCCCAGTATGTACTGTAAATACCAGGAGCAATCAGTTTCTCTGATATCACAAGCCACTAAACTTTCTGTTCACTTAACTTCTGTGTAGCCTTCTGGCTAGGAAGTTTTTCTCTCCATGCTAAGAGGAAAAGAGGATTTAGCTGAGCAGAAGAATAATCCCAAACATTTTGTTTTGCTTTTGCTTTTCTATTTATAAAGTATGTCCTGGCACTTTTTTAGCATTTTTATTTTCAGAGCAAGCATAAGACTCTCATAAATGAGCACAACAGAGCAGGGCATCGTGGTTCCATATAATTTATGTTCTGAAATAAAATTCATCTTAAAGCCACAGAATCCACCCTTGTACTTACAGAGAAAAATCTGTCTTCTGGCCCATTCAGTGGTCTCCTGATGATGTAGTGTGCACATAAAATCATTAACAGCTCGGCTGAGACCACCACTTCATTGTAAACAGGCCACTGAATGCAACTTTTTCTTCCTCTCACATATTTAACTAGATTGTTGTGCTGAAGATCTGAATGATGCATTTTCCAAAACTTTTTTTTTTTTTTTCTGCTTAAAGCTTGGAATTTAAAGTTATTGTTCTACTGACTGCTAAAAATCATCCAGGATAGAGACTCTGGGTTCTGTGATCTTGCTCTCCCTCCTTGCCTTCTCTAAGGTCTGAATTTATTACTTGACTTTATCACTAAGCTCTGTAGCATAGTTAGAAACCAATGTTTCTCTTTGACTGTCTAATTAATTAACATAAACAAGTTAAACTCAGATTAATTGTTCTTTTCTGCTGTTTAACTTGAGTATTGCTATACGAAGGTCATCTCGGCCCAAAAGCATTTCTCTACTTTCTTATTTTTAACTTTATTAGGTGATTTACTAAGGATATAAAAAGATTACTTCTGACCAACTATTATAAATAGTTTGCACACATGAGAATTTCACCGCAGTAAATAATAACTATGTTTTGTACTTTTAATCTTAGACTCCTGAAGCACTTAGAAAAACTTGTGTTACTTCACTTTTATGTGCACCAGAAATTAAGTCCTGGATAGGTAAAGCCGTTAGTCCTTTATCTTGTTGGAAAAAGCAATGAAAAGCAGCTTTTCTTTTTGTACTAATCTTGAATCTAGACTGCTTCTAGCTTTATGCTATCAACCTCTTATTTCCACAGATATATTTAAAAAAAAAAAAAAACAAAACAAATTCTCTATCACATACTTCCCATTGCATACAATTCCGAGCAGGGGTTGAGGGCTGGGTTTTGGATGTGTGATGTTCCTTTTTGTGCCTGTGTTGCCCTGCTGTCAGTTCTTGCTGAACTGGGAACATTGCAATCTCTTTTGCTCACTTGCACTTTTACCTTGGCAAGCAGTCCTTTCAAGAGTAAGACTCTTCTTTCCCTGGGTATAGACATCTCATTATTAAATCCCACCTCATTTTGTCCTCATCTAATGTTTGCTTTCCACTATTGGTTTTCCTACTCTTACACTCATGGTTCACCAGAAGACAGACACATATGTAAGTACAAACATTTTAAAGGATTAAAACAAGATAGAGGGAAAACAGTCTATGGGTTAAGGCATTTGTCCTTGACCAAGCACACTTTGATTCACTTCTCATCTGTACGAGTCATGAAATCTATGTATCTCAGCTCTGCACGTGGAAAATGGTGATGGTAACTCTTCTTACTCAACCAAGTATTTTAGTGATAAACCCTAGTTTAGGAAATGAAATATGCTCATATAATACTGTGTCGGACATCTGAAAATAGGTTTGGATAAGATGTCAGCTGTTTAACCATCCCCTAGTACCAAAAATGTCACATTCTTGGTACTTCCCTCAGTTCTGCTTGTACAGTCTTTATCCATTGCTGGTCCTGCCTCTGGCATTTTTCTGGACCCTCAGCAATCACATCAACTCGCCTGGAAAAAAATGAGTAGATTTGTGATGTCTGAGTAGTAAAATTGCTTTGATAAAGGAAAAAAGCATCATTAGAGCTATTGCATGTGAAGGTACCTAGTTGCTCTAGTGGGAGAATGTTAAATTGTGTAGGTTTTAATACGTAGCATGCTTTAACCCATGCCAGTCTTAATGGTACCTTCTTCCTTAAAGTTTTATAAACCTAGTGATAGTAGGTAAATGAATGGAGACAAGTGGGGGTTTTGAGCTGCTTCTCCAGTGTACTTGCACTATCATGTCATATTTCCCAACACTTTCCTTTTTTTTATGCCATGTTGCCTTAATCTTGGGTCTGCCTTTTCCCTTCGTAAGATGTGATAGTCTGCCAGCATTTTACAGCTTCTCTTTCTTGGGGGTTAATAATCTCCGGAACCAAACTTTGCCCTCCTACAGTTGTAAAAAACAATATGTGCAGCTTCACGCAAGATAAACTTCACCTGTTCGCTGCTGACAGATTCTGCTGCAGGTAGTTTTGTCCTTGAGGTGCTTTGCTGTTTGCCAGGGTTAATGCACAGTACTGTGTAAAATCCTTTGATTCATACTGAGTCTTAAACTCATCCTCCTTTGTATCTGGGCAGCACAGGTTAGATCCCAAGAAGAAACCAGACAGTGATGACCGTGGAGCTGTTTTGACAAGGAGACTGTTATGGGCTTAGTGGTGTTGTGGTCTGTTGATAAGGAAGCACATTGGGACTAAATAACTCCTCTCTTAAAGGATCTCCATTGAGATGCAAAGGCATCCCCTAAATGTATCTGGTGGCTATGGAGATCTTGCAAAACCAAGAAGGGAGCAGTCCATTCATTTTCAGTCATGCACATTGTGACTTCTGTGCCCTTCCAGACTTCTCTGACTATACATGTTGTGAAGTCTGCTCTTGCCCCACAGAGGCTCATCAGTTCCCTAGAGAGGTATCAACAAAAGTAGAAGAAAAAGAGAAACAGGAACAGAATGGCCTTCCTTTGATCACTTCACTACATCTTGGAACAATTTAGATTTGAAGGGACCCTTGGGTGGCATCTATGTAAAGCAGGCCTAACATTAGAGCAACTTGTTCAGGACTCTGTCCAGGTGAGTTTTGACTGTCTCCGAGAATGGTCATTGTGTG
This sequence comes from Clamator glandarius, assembly GCA_033459285.1. NCBI lineage: Eukaryota > Metazoa > Chordata > Aves > Cuculiformes > Cuculidae > Clamator > Clamator glandarius. Next base: position 1,376,124 of record JAUNZM010000276.1, on the reverse strand, counting down.
GCTTTTCTGAGAAAGACCTGCTTATATAGTCTGAGTTAGTACTTGCTTTGGAGAGAATGTGTATGAGGATTTTCTTGAATTTGTTGGTATCAAATGGAAGCTTCATTGCCCAAGTAAGTTTTGCCACCTCCAAACTCATCAGTTAGCTTGTGAGTTTTTGACACCTACTTTCTATGAGCTTATTTTGTGTTCTCATATTTTTCTCTTCAGTAGGTGAGAAAATATCAACTGTTTTTATTTTTCTGTATTTTCTTTCTGCAAGATCTACTTTCTCAAGGATGGAGACATTTTTAAATCAATATTGTAGGGATGTGTATCTCTTTCTAAAGGAGCTCCCATAACACTCTCCCAGAGTACAAAAGGACAACTAGCATAGTTTAAGCTTGCTATGATGGGTAAAAAATCAAGACAAATACTTCTGCTCTCACTACTTTTTGAGAAATGTAAACAGTTACAAATAAAACAGGGCAATAAGTTTGGCTTGTATTGTTTGGATTATGATTACATATTTTGCTGCCCCAGGCTTCAACAGAAATTGGGAAGTGTTAGTTGTTTTGCTTAAAACCGTTTGACTATTTCTATTTCATTAAACGTATGGCAGCACAATGGACATTAGGAGGTTTTTTTACAATCTATCAACTGCAAACAAGATTGCATAGCTTAATAAAAGACTGGAATTAGTCATGACAAACTGCGTTTTAAACAGTGTTTTATATCAGTACAGTTAACAATTGGTTTTTAACTAACTGACTGAAAATTCAGTTAATGTGACGCTATTTTCTAATAACTTAGAAGTGATACGGATAAATCTTTTCCAATATGAAAATTATCAATTTCTAAAACACCCTTTGTACACACAAATCTTTAGAATTTGGTGCATAATGTGCTTAGATTGATTTTTTTTTTTTTTTATGGAAACATTTTCTCCAGTAGTTTTGAGTCTCTGTAGGGGATCTCTCATCCAGCTGGTTAGTAGAGCTAAATTCACTCTGTATTTCATATAGGAGAGACTTTCATCAACTTAGTCTAAATTCCTTCAATGTCATGGGAAGCCAGGTGAAGAAAAACTACTTTAAAAATGCACTTGCAGTTGTCGTCCTCCATTTTTTATTCTGTTTGGCTGATTTTGGATAGTTTGGAAGAAAGAAATTGTATCTGACAACTGGGAAAAAACAACCTGAGATGGCCAACTCTTCTGTTGTGTTCTTTTTTGTTATTATTCCTGGTGTTTGCGGGAGATCTGGGGATTTGTTTTGGTGTTCAAGTACCCTCATGCTTTAGAGGTGAATTTGGTACTTTTGCTCTGCTTAGGTAGATCAGACAGATGTTCTCAAAGAAAATAAAGACGTGAGATCCATTTATGACAAATATATTTTTGTGCTCAGAAATATGATCTCTTTTTGTGTTTTATTTTGAAAAGATGTGAAGTAGAATGTCTAGAAATGAAACACTTGAGGATAAGAAAGATGGGGAAAAAGAGAAGTTGAAATTAGCCAAAAAAATCATCTCTTTCTGAGGATGTTATTAGAGAAATTAATAAAAAATGGAGAAAACAGTTACAGATCTTGGGAAAAGGAAAACAAACAAACAAACAAACACACACAAACGTACTGTTTGGAAATCTTACCAAGCAATTCCAGCTTTCAGTACCTATTTGCATCCTTTATTGTGGTCACCTTTTTGATTAATATTCACCAGTCTTTCTTATACACAAACTTAAGTCCTGCACTTAATTCTTCCTAAACTAATCAAATGGATGCTCTTTGGATAGAACTATTTAAAGTAAACCAGCTTATATTCAGATTCAGATTACAGTAGGGCAAGAGAAATGCATTACATAGGTATGGCCTATTTTACTACATTTTTCATTCATAACAGCATGGATCAGCAGTTATGTTTACCAGATACAGTGTTTGCCGAGCCAGTGGAAACTGGCAGTGCTGGAGAATATGAGCGTATGTCTGCCCTGCCGAGCATAAGTGAAGACAGAAGGCATTACTGAAAAGCATTTCAGTTGCAAATTTTACAACAGAAGATTTACTTCTGACGTACATAGTAGAGAAGAAAATTTCTCTATTGAAGTAAATACATATCAAAATAGCATTTTGCAGAATGCTAAAGTCACTGCTAACAATGTATTTTAGGAAAGTTTTTCATAAACAATATTTAAATAGTTCTTCCTTTACTTTTTGAAAAATACAGAATCTAAATGTGCATGTAATTGCTTTAGTAACAGTTGCCTACTTTGTTTTCTATTTAGGAAGAGCCCTTTGTCATGGTGTCCGAAAATGTTCTGGGAAAACCGAAGAAGTATCAGGGCTTCTCAATAGATGTGTTGGAAGCCCTGGCCACTTACCTTGGCTTTAAATATGAAATTTATGTTGCACCAGATCACAAGTATGGGAGTCCTCAGGATGACGGGTCATGGAACGGACTGATAGGAGAACTGGTCTTTAAGGTAAGGTTATTAATAACTTATTAAATGAGGTCGTATGATAAAGCTAAATAATATATGGTAGATATGTTTGCATCAGCTAGTAGTCTCTTTTAATAAGTTAGTAATAGTATTTTGGTCACTGCATGTGTCACCAGCATTTGATAGCATGCCCAGGTGCATTGGGTGGTAAAGAAAAAAATGGAAATAGTGCTTAGTGATAACTATTAAAGAAGCAGAGCAATCTCTTTTTCCAGCCAAAGTACAGCAGTATGAAATCTGAATACAGTCAAATAATGGGATGCACAGCATCCTAATTAATTTGGCAAGACCTGGCACAAATGAGTTGAAGAGGCTGTTTGAAAGAGGAAAAATTGGTGTTGCGGTAATTAGTGATATTACATAAATAATGTATAACACTTTAGAAAAATGTTGGTGTGACGAATACATGAAGTATATAATCAACAGAAAATGTTTTATTGATATACAATAACACATTATGTAGATGTACGAGTCAAGAGCAGTATGTTCTCTATTCTGTAATTAATAAACCATTTAGTCTACTTAATTTTACATTAAACATTCAATATTATATCAGAAATAAGTAGATATTCATGTAAATAACTTACTGCTTGTTTATGGAAATACTTTTCCAAATCTGCAGGTAGAATTTAATTGATAATTAGAACAAAGAATAAGAAGTGTGGTCAGATACAGGATTTAATCATTAAATCCTTCAGCTAAAAATTAGGAAAATACTGGAAAATAAGTCTTGAAGCACAAAGGAAGAAAAAAAAAAAAGGAAAAAGTAAAAAATTGAAAAAACTTTCCCATGGGAAAAATATATTAGTGATAGTTTTAACCTATTCTGTCTTCCTGAGCAGCAGGAAGCCTGTTGTAATAGAAAACAATGACACTTGCCATACCCATGGCACATTTTGTAGATCTACACTGTAGTAATAAACTTCCTTTGCCATCACCCTATGCCCTTACAAAGCTGAAAGATGGAACACTGTGATTGTAAATGGTAAGCTGGAGCCATTTAGAAAAGTGTATTTTCTTCCAACTTCTAAACTTTAACAACTGAAAAAACTCTCATCTAATAATGAGACATAACACTATAATGGCCTATTGATTTATTTTTATCATTTTTTCTGCTCCTTAAATCTGATGTTATACTATGCTCTACTCTCTACAGTGCTCAGCAAAGGACTCAGCAAGCTGCTGCATAACACAAGCTGGAGGGGTCTTAATGCTAGATGGCTCTGGAGATTGAAATGGGCCTGGGACATTTATTTGAAAGGAATTATTCATAAAGGAGAACTCATAGCAACTGAAATCAAGTGGCTTACTACAAATATGTATTGTGTTCTTGTCCCTGCAGAAGGCAGGAACTCGTATAACTAATAAAACCCTTAAGATATTAACTACCTAGATATGTAAGGAGATGTGCTGAGTGGAACAGATTTACCAGTCTGCTATGATTTTGCTGTAGATAAGTCTTAATGGATATGAAATCTTTCTGTACAGTAAGAAAGTATGAAGTGTTAGTGGAACTGCATCTGGAATTCAAAAAATGTCACGTTTTCTAATACTATGGCAGTGTATAACTTTTTACGTTCCTCACTCATTATATGATTAAGAGTAAAGGTTCAGTGTGTTCTTCACTGCCATTCTCTGCCCCTTTTAAGGCAAAAGAGAACCTCTGGGCCAACTGCCAGTGTCTGTCTCCCCCTTAGCAAGTGCAAACTCTTCTTGAAAGGCTGCTTTCTTGTTTACTGTGAACTGAGTTCTGATCCCAGAACTCAAGTATCTATCTGCTTGGCAACTTTGTAAGGGGAAGCAAAGGAGCAGAGAATAGTTTTAAATTAAAGGTCTAACCTGTTTAGAACAGTGTTTCCTTGTTTTCCCAACCAAGTCATCCATGACTGTCTGGCCAACACGTGGAGGAAATCCAGAAACAGAGGGAGTGCTCTTTGCCTGTGAGTGAATGAGCCAGAAATTAGTTGGGAACAATGTGTTTCTGCAGAAGACAAGTCCCACTCAAGGGTAAAGGAAAATAGCTGCTTTCTCTTTTTTGAGTGCGTCTCATTGAGAAGGATGTCTGTGGCCACTACGAAAACACATCATATGAAGTGGCAGTTGCAGTAGCAAGCACATAATTTCTATATTCAAGATCTGCTAATGCTGTTTGCATCAACCTGATTCAGGATACAGCAGGCTCTGATGCAGGTTCCTGTATCAGCAGGAGCAGCCCCGCTTTGCTCTTGTTTACAGCAGCCCTGCTTGAGCTGCAGTGCAGGGCAGAAACCCTGCAGTGCCAAGTACATGCCCTAGGTCCACAGTTGGCCTTGCAGACGTGAGATTATGCCAAGTTCACTCTGTTCCAGCTTTGAAGACACAATCCCTGTTGCCTGTTAAAATAGGAGCTAGAATCAGTAGATCAAAGCAACTGGTCTTTAATTTGAATTTGGAAACTGACTCAAGACTCCCCTCCTTTGATTTTCAAGACCTGTATTAGGGTTCATCCTTATTTCAAGTGCCTTATCCTGTCAAAATAAACTGAATGCAATTCGTTTGCTGAGGGCCTGAACCAGAAGGTCTGCAGAGGTTAAATGCTTGTTGTGAGAGGCATGTGGTCCCCTTGCCTCTCTCCTGTCAAATGGCCAGGGCTTTCCCTATGTCCCACAGAGCTTCAGCTCACAAACAGGATTAGATCAAAGAGCAGCAGCTTTCTGTGGAGAGGTTAAAACCATTTCAAGGGAGCTGCTCTTTACCACAACTTTTTCTCTTGTTAGTTATCTGTGTCTGCACAGCACTTCCTTTAGTTGCCCTCAAGTCCACATTAACAGAGGGATGAGCCTGTGTGACAGGCGAGTGGCTAATACCACTTCTGGGAGAGGACAGTAGTCTTTCCAGCATGGTTCTGGACTTCCCAGTGATACTCATATCCATTAACCATTATTTAGAATCATAGAATCACCAGGTTGTAAAAGACCCACCGGGTCATCGAGTCCAACCATTCCCATCAGTCACTAAACTGTGCCCCTCAGCGCCTCGTCCACCCGTCCCTTAAACACCTCCAGGGAAGGTGAATCAACCACCTCCCTGGGCAGCCTGTTCCAGTGCCCAATGACCCTTTCTGTGAAAAATTTTTTCCTAATGTTCAGCCTAAACCTCCCCTGGTGGAGCTTGAGGCCATTCCGTCTTGTCCTGTCCCCTATCACTAGGGAAAAGAGGCCACACTTCTCTATGCTATCCAGATTACTAGGATTTTTTTTCCAATGAGGAGCCATCAGAAAGCAAACAGCATAGGGAAAACTGCCCGATTCCACTTCAGTTCATCAGAAAAGGAAAACTAAATACATCCTAAACATTTCTGAGAAAAATTACAAGCCCAGTAGAAGCCTCTCTTTTTATAATGCATCTTCCTAAGCGGAAGCATAGGAAAGAATAGAGCGGACAGGGAGGACAAAGTGAGTAGACAAAATAACAGCTGAGTAAAAGGAGGATTATTTGGATGTATGTGTTTTAACTTGAGCAAAAACGTCTCTGTGATTAATTTTTGCGTGTCCGTATTAGTAACTGTGTAATATGTGGGACTGTGTTTTATTGCTTTCAGCTTTCATTGAAACTTGATTTAACATGGAAAATGGATAAAGTGAAGGCCTCAGGGGAGCAACTTAAAGTAGATTCATTTGTTTTCCCTGTTCTTGATCATGAACCACAGAAATCATCCTAAGATTGCTATGTGGACGAAATATGCCTGCTTAAAAAATTGCACAGGGGCTCTTGGGTGATTTCAAGGCTTTGCTGATGAGCTACTTCTCTGACACCAGTAATAATGTTATCAGCCCCATTTGGTCACTTATTTTGGATTTTCTGATTCTGGTAATGTTACTCTACAGTGACCTCAGGAGAACTGCTGTTAATGAATATAAATTCCTAAGCAGGTCACATAAAGAAAAATAATGCCCTCTGCTGTTTTTTTCCAGTCAGTCAGTTTCAGGAGTCCTAGTTTCACTCATCAGAAATGTTTTAAACAGACATCTAAATGCTGAGAGTTGGTTGATTTTGGCACTGTGAAAACTTACTGAGTTGAGAGTTTTAGATGTTTATAATTCAGATTGGCAGCTTTACATCTAAATATTGACATAATTGCATGCATTTGCCTTTCTGTCTCAAAGCATTAAGTGAACGCTGACTTCTTCAAACTGATGTCTTCTCTGATTCAATTTGACATGTTAATGACAGGCATTTAATTTTTTCATCTGCCAATTCTGATATAAGTTGACAGAATCTATATGTAATTAAGAATGCACAGCATCAGTAGATCAACTATTAAGCTAAGCCTAAGCTTGGCTTTGTGTTAAACATATAATTTTCTGATAAATTTTTGTTTATGACTCAATTTAAAAAGTTAAGAATATGAGTTGTCTTATTTCAGTGTAAGCTTGATTTTTTTTAAGTAGCTAAACACAGGAATACTGAGAGATCAGGACTTATCTCTCTCCTTTCTATTTTTTACTTTACTGCCACTCTCTAATCACGAGACAATTATATCAACATTGCTGCTGTGGCATGACAAAGGAACTGCAATATTTCCGTTAGGACAACATTCTTCCTCTGTCATAGGTGGCTGATAACTGGTGTGGAATCATAATACTGGGGAATTTTGAGAGATTGCTCAGCAGTAAAGTAAAATCCTCTATGATTCTATGATAACCAACATTGCCACAAATGCCACATACTATGCTTTTTCGTGCAATGCTCTTCAACATTTTTTCATGAAGAAATATGTTTCTCTTCAAAAAAAAGGGAAAAGACATAAAAAAATCCCATTAACTATTCACTCCTATAGTAAACTATTATTTGGCAAAAATATATTTAATTACGTATATTGCTTTTCAGTGGAGAATCTTTAAACATCTTGCAAATGCAACTTGAATTAGCACCTCACAATAATGTGGTGTGGTAGGGAAGTATTTCAGCAACATGGTGACGATTAATAACACAGATAAAGTTAAGCAACTGTGGCTAAGTCCTGGACTTTTTGTTTCCATGTGTCCATCTTTAACACTGAGTTCCTATTTCATTTGTCAATATATATTTAGAAAAAAACTCAAAACAACCTTTATTCATTAAATATAACCGTGTTTTTCTGTTTGTCAAATACTGGCATGGGACTTCGACATTTGTAAATTATTTCAAATACATTTGTTTGGAAAACAGCTCAAATGATGACTGCTTTGCAACTTGCTCACTGGAGCTGGGACTTAACCATTAGGATACTGAGAGTCACTTAAGTCATTTGTGGACCAGAAGTTTTATAATCGGAGGACAGAGGCTGAGATGATCTGAATGTTTCCATGGGCAATTCTGATGAAATTTTTACTTGCATTATTGACTGAGTTTGCTGCTTCCTGTGGGCAAGGGGCAGTTAAATCATCACTCAAATAAAGTTGTTGGGAAGGAAAAAAAAGTGAATTCATGAAGCCATGCTTTCAGCTGTGCACATAAACGCAGCTTAAAACAGTAGAGAATCTAACCCACAAATTATATCTGAAGCTCTAATTCGTGGCTTTTAAGCAAATCAGTATTTTCAAACACTTTTTCGCCCAAATCATCAGCCTCCAGCTATCTTCCACCCCTTTCTCAAGCCAGTGAACAATTAATATGAAGTTAAAGTAACGTCATTCAAACTGAAGCCTTAAGTGCATTGTGATTAAAAGTATGTTTGTACCATGGACTGCACAGTGTTTTGCAGATGGTATTAAAAGAACCCAGATGATTTGCAAATTTGATTTTAATCAGTTTCAGCTGCCGTGCTTTCCCACTTCATATTTCACTTCACATTCCTAAGGAGCTAGTAATTTCTGTGTTCTTTGGGCAAGAAGAAAGAATTCAAGAGAGTTAATAAAATTTGACACAGTACTTTCAAGCCTTTGTGCTCTCCTCTCCTCCTTCCAAACGACCACACACTGCTTTAGGTGGAGCAGAAATGGATTAAATCAAACTAGTATCAGCTTAAAGTATTTTAAGTACTCTTTTTTCTTATTAAAATATCTGAATTTACAGGAGTTTTTGCTCAGTATTTCTGCTTTTTAAAATGATATTAATATGTCTGCTTTACAAACCCTTTCTTGTTTTGATTGCAGTCTTAGTTGTAGGTGTAAAAATTAAAGTAGCACCTGCTGTAGTTGTGCCAGGTGTCTCTGGAGATGTAATGCGCAGACATGCTGTGAAATACAGTGATTAGATCAAGGAATATTATTCATCCTCTTCTCATCTGAAATGGATACTTTAAATTGTAAAAAATACAAATGGCACAAAGCAAGTTCATGATAGCTGCAGGACAGTTTGGCATAGAGAGGAACTACTAGGCAGGAGGACGTAGAGGAACTGCATGGAATATCTGCTCTTCTGCACTATAGACTCTGTAGCCAAAACTGGTGTTTTTCCAAATTTCAAGTGCCCCTAAAATCCTAGGATATATGAGATGTCCTTTATCGTTCAGTAGTCCTTCGTCATGATCATGATGTCATCAAAATGTTTAATATCATGTGGGTCTATCAGGCAACTAATTTCCTCTGACTCGAAATGCTATATACAAGGTTTGCCTTTGCCACAGTGATAATGATGACTTCAGTAAACTAGTCTGAGAAAAATGACCAGAAGTAGACTTCCTCAAGCTATTTTCTGTATTTGAACTACTGTGATTCCTTGGAAAATAACAACATGGAGAGCTAATGTGCCATAGTCCTCCAAGTAAGGTTTGCTTTACATGAACTAAGATGTGGTACAGCTGTTCTGTTCAAGCCTTAGTCATATTTCTGTTTTCACATATAGGATGCTTTAGAGATTAGCTTTTACACCTACTTCTCCATAAGTTTAGCTGCTGTAAATCACAGAGGAACCAAGATCTTTTCTGCAGCTCCTACTTATGCATGTTATTCTCTCTCCCTCTTTTCTCAGAGAGCTGATATAGGGATCTCTGCCCTAACCATCACTCCTGAGAGGGAAAATGTGGTGGACTTCACAACGCGTTACATGGACTACTCAGTGGGTGTGCTCCTGCGAAAGGCAGAGAAGACAGTGGACATGTTTGCCTGCTTGGCACCATTTGACCTTTCTCTATGGGCGTGCATAGCTGGCACTGTGCTGTTAGTAGGGTTGCTGGTCTACCTTTTGAACTGGCTCAACCCCCCACGCCTTCAGATGGGATCCATGACCTCCACAACCCTCTACAACTCCATGTGGTTTGTGTATGGATCCTTTGTACAACAAGGTAAGAAACAGAGGGAGACTCTGCCTCTGAGAGAACCTATGTATTCTCCACATTGCTACAGAGACCTTACTCTTCCCTGCCTCCCTCCCACAACCCACAGGGGACTGGGAGCACTGGAAAGCCTTGTGCTCTAAGATTTCTAAGACTTTTGGCTGCCAAGTGTGGGAATGGTGAGACCTTTGGAGCACTACATGCTAGCTGGTTTTGCTTCACAGTTGTCCAGTTAGAGAAAGGTGATTTTTTTTTTCTGGGAAACAAAAAGCATTTCTCATCATCTGCTGGAGTATTATTCATAGTTAATGTGAGTGCTGTGTTGTTACACAATCAGATAGAAAATGCTGGGATATGGCTTTTGAGCTAAGTTTCAATTTGTCGCCAGTGTTAGATGGTCTTACTGTATCAGATATTCTTTCATCCTTCTGATTTATCTCCATTTGCCTATATAATGTTTAAACTCAACCTTCTCTCACCTTCCTGGATGCTTTCTCAATCTCCTCTAGCATCTGGTGTAAACTAGATCTTTCCCCGGTTTTGTTTATACTCCCAAGTCCTTCACAATCTACTTCTGGCAGAACTTTAAACATGCATCCTATAGACATCAAAGACTACAGGTCTTGACTTGCTATACACTGCTGAAAATACTGGTCTACAGATTAGGATTGTAAAGCAAAGTGGAATAAAAAAGCACAACTTCATATGAGAATAAAGAAGACTTAGATAAGTATTTTGACAACAAAATAGAACAAATACCTGCTGGCACATTGGTGTAATAGTTTGTCAGTCGCTCCTAGCGCTGCATATACACCTATTTGTAATTATACAGAGCACCTCCTCTACAAAGAGCCATCTATGTCCACTACAGCCTTAAAGCTCCCAGATAGTTTTGGGGATTTTAACATAAATTTGAATGGAACACTGTAGCTAAAAGCATTATATTTATGTAACACTAGCAACATGTAATTAAGAAATTACATTATTCAATGTTAGAAACAAGCAGCTAACATCTATAACAGCTACAAGTATGCATTAAAATGAAGTTAGAAACTCCCAGAAGAGAAAAAACTTCTTTTAAAAACAAGAAAAGCTGAAACAGAATTTCCACAAGAGGTGTGATTTTAGACAGCTTGACAGACTTGAGATGTGGACCTGTATGAACCTCATGAAGTTCAACAAGGCCAAGTGCAAGGTCCTACAACTGATTGGGGCAATCCAAGCACAATTACAGATTGGGTGCAGAATGTATTGAGATTAGCTCTGAAGAGAAGGACTTGGGGGTGCTGGTGGATGAGAAGCTCAACATAAGATGGGAGAGTGCACTTACAGACCAGAAAGCCAACCATATTTTGGGTTACATCAAAAGAAGTGTAACGAGCAGGTCCAGGGAGGAGATTCTGCCCTTCTACTCTGCTCTTCCGAGACCTCACCTGGAGTGCTGCATTCAGTTTTGGAGTCCTCAGCACAGGAAGGACATGGGTCTGTTACAGTGAATCCGGAGGAGAGCCACAAAGGTTATCAAAGGGCTGGAGCACCTTCCCTGTGAGTACAGGCTGAAAGTTGAGGTCGTTTAACCCAGAGAAGAGAAGGCTCCAGGGAGACTTTCTAGCAGCCTTCCAGTACTTAAAGGGGGGGACTACAGGAAAGCTGGGGAGTAGCTCTTTATCAGGGGATGCAGTGATAGGACAAGGCGTAATGGTTTTAAGATAAAGGAGTGTAGATTTAGATTAGATACTAAGAAGAATTTTTTTATTGTGTGGATGGTGAGGCACTTGAACAGGTTGCCCAGAGAGGAAAAACCTTGGAGGTGTTCAAGGGCATGTTGGATGAGGCTATGAGCAACCTACTCTAGTGGAAGGTGTCCCTTCCCATGGCAGGGGGCTTAAAACTAAGTGATCTTTAAGGTCCCTTCCAACACAAACCATTCTATGATTACTTTTAAAATTATCATTTGCATTGAGCAGTGATGGCCAGCTGGGGAAAGCTGAAGAGATTGTTTCATGTTTGTTGAGGATTTTTTTTTAAAGAAAATCAAAGGCTTCAGAACCAGCTAAGAGCTATAAAAGTTTTTTGAGTGTATGTGGGTGAGTTGATAAAATTTTCTTTCTGTCCAAAATATTCCCAGTGTAACTGTTTAGGGAATCCAACTGTGAGAGAGCAGTTGGTCCATTATAGAACTAGACGCATTACATCTGTCTGCCTGTTAGGTTAAAACTTGTGCATTAGTTTCTTTACTGCATGAATGTGAGTAATTTTACATAGGTTTATTGCTTGGTATTAGCCTTAGTGTCCCTGCTGTGCTCCCAACATCATTAGTCCCCAAAAACTTTATAGGAATCTGCCCAGCAAAGGCTTAAAGGAGGAAAAACTAGTTTAATCACATACTTTGGTCTCATGGATTATTATCTGAATTGTTTGCCTTTTGTCTGTCCGAATAAGCCTGTGTTGCCTGGTGTCCCAGTGTTTCCAGAGTCATAGATCCGGAGTACTAGCCTGCAAGGGAGCCCTTCAGTGGATGCTCAGTTAGCTTACAGAGAAAAGGTTTTACCGACCAGTCAGTAAAAGTGACCACTTGAGGAAGGTTTAAGGGGAAGCCTTGAATTAAGCAACAAAAAATTAGATTAGAAGAATTGGGACCAGATGACAGAAAATAGCAGAATAAACGAAGAAAAGTAATGTGCTCAAAGAAATCTGCATCCACTCCCCACAGTAGGAGGATTGTGAAGTGTAACTCAGAATCAGTAAAATCTGCTGAGAGCACCAAAACTGTTGTGGGACTTAATTAAAAAAAACAAACTCGCAGAACTTGGAAGGTGAGAGGCATTCATTTACAGAGACAGAGATCCTACCACCTAACCAGGTGGATTCTCAGGACAACTCTTTAGACTCCACTAGAATAATATAAAATGTTCACTTGATTCCTGCTCTGCGAGGGGAAGCTATAGACACGTCTCTCCTTCAGAAAACAAGAGGACAGTCCTTATGACTCAAATTTAGTACGGTGGATACCAAAATATATGAAACTTACAGATCAATTTAAACATAAAGACTCAGAAAACCTCAGAAATCCAGTGCAAAAGAGATCCATTTATAATGTCAGCCTTGTTATATTCAATTTGAATATGACAAAAATATGTTAGCTAAAGCATTATTGTTTACTAACCCTTGTGAATACAGGCAAATTAAAGTAATTTCCATTGACAGGCTAACTGGCCATTGTGGCAATTTTGCTCTTGTTTTCACTCATCATCTCTTCATTTAGCAGAAAAGCTCTGCAGTTTTTATTTGTTTTGGAATAGCAAATCTGTTGCTATTAATTGTGATTGGCATATCTTAAGTGTGGCAGCATGGGACATTTCAAATATTGTCACATTCACTTAAGAAGTCATTCAGCTGCTGATTTAAAACATGACAAGGTACTAATTTCTGTTATAAGAACATACAACCAGAGATGCTTTTATATCTTGGACTGAGAGGAACAAAGCAGCATGAACCAAGAATTGCTAGTGCTTTGATAGTGCTAGATTCTTTGGGGCTAGCAAGCACATTCTGCTGTCATCTTCTCTTTCTTTTCTCTAGCTAGAGGAAAGATTTGGAAGTGCACAGGCTGGCTCCAGTACTGACGTGGCTCTGAAGACAAGAGAGACCTTCGGTGCAAAAATACATGCCATTCTTTAAGGAAACTCATAACCTGTTTTGATTGAATCAGAAAGTACTTCTTTTGTTTATTTCTTCTGAAATAGTTAAAACCTGCAGATTTTAGTAGGTAGCTTGGATCTGCTAGGTTACTTTCTATTTTCTTTCAGCCTTGACTCTGATGTTCTATTCAAATTCTATTAATAAGTTCTAGCCTTTTGCAGTTCTTCACAGAATCACAGAATAACCAGGTTGGAAGAGACCCACTGGATCGTCGAGTCCAACCATTCCCACTAATCCCTAAATCATGCACCTAAGTACCTCATCCACCCTAACCTTAAACACCTCCAGGGATGGTGACTCAACCACCTCCCTTGGCAGACCGTTCCAATGCCTAACCACCCTCTCCGTGAAGAATTTTTTCCTAATCTCAAGCCTAAACTTCCTCTGGCGGAGCTTGAGGCCATTCCCTCTCGTCCTGTCCCCTGTCACTTGGGAGAAGAGGCCAGCACCCTCCTCTCCACAACCTCCCTTCAGGTAGTTGTAGAGAGTAATAAGGTCTCCCCTCAGCCTCCTCTTCTCCAGGCTGAACAACCCCAGCTCTCTCAGCTGTTCCTCATAAGGCCTGTTCTCCAGCCCCTTCACCAGCTTTGTTGCTCTTCTCTGGACTCACTCCAGAGCCTCAACATCCTTCTTGTGGTGAGGGGCCCAGAACTGAACACAGTACTTGAGGTGCGGTCTCACCAGTGCCGAGTATAGAGGGAGAAGAACCTCCCTGGACCTGCTGGTCACGCCGTTCCTGATACAAGCCAAGATGCCTTTGGCCTTCTTGGCCACCTGGGCACACTGCTGGCTTATGCTCAGTTGGCTGTCAACCAACACCCCCAGGTCCTTCTCCTCCTGGCAGCTTTCCAGCCAGGCTTCTCCTAGTTTGTACCTCTGCTTAGGGTTGTTGTGCCCCAAGTGCAGGACCCGGCATTTGGCCTTGTTAAACCTCATGCCGTTGGTCTCAGCTCAGCAGTGCAGCCTGTTCAGGTCCCTTTGCAGAGCCTCCCTACCCTCCAGCAGATCCACACTTCCACCAGCTTGGTGTCGTCTGCAAACTTGCTAAGGGAGCACTCGATGCCTTCATCCAGGTCGTTGATAAAGACATTAAACAGGACTGGACCCAGGACTGAGCCTTGAGGAACCCCACTTGTAACTGGCCTCCAGCTGTATTTAACTCCATTTACCACCACCCTCTGGGCCCGGTTATTCAACCAGTTTTCACCCAGGAGAGTGTGCACCCGTCCAGGCCAGAGGCCGACAGTTTCCGAAGCAGAATGCTGGGAGAAACTGTGTCAAAAGCTTTACTAAAGTCCAGGAAGATACATCCACAGCCTTTCCCTCATCCAAGAGTTTAGTTACTCGGTCATAGAAGGTGATCATATTACTCTGGCAAGACCTGCCTTTCATGAACCCGTGTTGACTGGGCCTGATCACCCGGTTCTCTTGCAAGTGCTTTATGATCGCACTCAAGATCACCTGCTCCATGACTTTCCCTGGTACCGAGGTCAGGCTGACAGGCCTGTAGTTCCCCGGATCCTCCCTGCGCCCCTTCTTATAGATGGGCACGACATCAGCCAGCCTCCAGTCCAGTGGAACCTCCCCAGTCATCCAGGACTGCTGGAAGATGATGGAAAGGGGTTTGGCCAGCACATCCGCCAGTTCCCTCAAAACTCTTGGGTGGACTCCATCTGGCCCCATAGACTTGTGGGCATTTAGCTGGGCAAGCAAGTCTCTAACCACCTCCTCTTGGACCTTGGGAATCTCATACTTCTCTTCCAGCCCCTGGGGTTGTGCACAGAGGGAACAATTTTCCTTGCTGTTAAAGACTGAGGCAAAGTAGGCATTGAGCACTTCATCCTTGTCTTCGTCCCCTGTTACTGTTGTTCCCTCTGCATCTACTAGGGACTGGAGATTCTCCCTAGCCCTCCTTTTGCTATTGATGTATTTGTAGAAAGACTTTTTGTTGTCTTTCACAGTCTTGGCCAGTCGCATTTCTTGTTGGGCCTTAGCCCTCCTGACTTTTTCCCTGCATGAGAGAAACATGAGAGAAAAATACTTTGTCATTGTCTGTAGAGTCGAGTCAGTGCAGACTGTCCAATGGTTTTTAAGGCATGTCTATATTACTGTCATACTCAAGTAGCAAAATTTAAGTATTTTTAATTGTTTCCTTAAAGTTA
The DNA here is from genome assembly GCA_033459285.1 of Clamator glandarius. NCBI lineage: Eukaryota > Metazoa > Chordata > Aves > Cuculiformes > Cuculidae > Clamator > Clamator glandarius. The sequence continues at coordinate 1,360,547 of JAUNZM010000276.1, read as the reverse complement.
GACTGAAACTTACTGCCATTCTGTATGGCATATTCTGTACTTGAGCCCTTCATTTAAACAAAAAATTATGGCCAGTACACTGAAATGCTTTGTCTTACTACCCATTATATCCACTGAATCTACACTGTACTGTGACCATCGAGAAGGAAGAGACTTTCAATGTTCTTGACCATGTAGTGCTGTGGATTATATTGAAAACAAATGCTTCTGACTCTGAGCTACTCACCCAGGCATGAGATTCTGTAACACATCTGTTATCTCCGAATTGTTTATTTATGTCTAAAGATTAAGCGAATTTGTAGATTTACACTGTAGAGGATTACAATTACGTTGAAATTTAGTGTCACAGCTGCTGAATTTGTTCTTTTCCACTTGCTCGTCTTACAAAAATAAGTGGCAGAAGCTCTGTATTTTGCTTCTTTTCAAAATTAGATTTTGCCAGTTGGACAGAAAATGTTGTTAAGGTTTTTTTCCTTTTCAGTGGCTTTCCTCTCTCTCTCTCCCCCTCTGTATTTCCCCTTGACTTATCAATCCACTCCTCACTGGTTTTGCTTTTGCCTAACTCACACAGCTGGTGGTCACCGTTGCTGTAGCTTTCTTCTCGGTTAGCACTTGTGACCCTGATGGTCCTGCTGCTCCTGCTCTTCCCCATTGACTTTGCTGCTCCCCAGGCCTCTGTTTCTATGTATTCTACAAAGCTCCATGGAGGGAAGTGCAAAGTGCTGTCCCTGGGAAGGGACAGCCTTCTCCACTAGTGCGTGCTAGGGGCCACTCAGCTGACTAAGTACTAGTATCAGTTTACCAGGGAGATTGTGGATTCTCTATCCTTGCATATGTTCAAAAGCCATCTAAACGCATTTTCTAGGAAAATGGCTCTAGATGTCCCTGCTTGGGCAGGGGATGTTTGGACAAAATAATCTTCAGAGATCCCTTCCTACTTCAACCAGCCTGAGAGATAATCTTATAGTGCTCTTTCATATAGCCTTTACTCAACTTTTGTGCTATTCTACACAACTACATTTTTCTTTCTCTTCAGCCCTGTTTTTAGTGCTGTTCCCTCAAATTTTACTCCCATTACAACATGCCAATAACTTGCCATAAGCACAGGGACCAGATAACTAACTGTCTAAGAGAAGAACTATGGTTTACTGAAAACTTTGCTAGAAACTTTATGGAGAATAACTGGAAAAAAAAAAACCACCTAAATGGTAGAATGTCTATTTATTCTTGCTGAGAACCTAATTTAATCTTCTGAAGGTTTTCTATTAGCTTCCAACTACTTTATGGGCTCTTGTTATGGAATACCCTAGAGAGCACTCTGCTCTCGCCATTACAGCAGAAACCCCATGATTTAAGAAACAGAAGTTCAGGTTTTAGAGTTATTCCCAACCGTTTTGGTATAATAGATCGGTTTTTTTGAGACAGGTGAAATGCTGCATAATTTTTACTGAGAACATGCAGAGGAATGTTCTAGAGGATTTTATTTTGAGAGCAGCTTCTCAGATTTTGTTGAATGAAGACAAAATAATAAATTTATATAGAAAATTACAATGTTTTTGTATTTAATATAGAATCATAGAATCATAGAATAACAAGGTTGGAAGAGACTCACTGGATCGAGTCCAACCATTCCTATCAAACACTAAACCATGTCCCTCAGCATCTCGTCCACCCGTGCCTTAAACACCTCCAGGGAAGATGAATCAACCACCTCCCTGGGCAGCCTCTGCCAGTGCCCAATGACCCTTTCTGTGAAAAATTTTTTCCTAATATCCAGCCTAAATCTCCCCTGGCAGAGCTTGTGGCCATTCCCTCTCATCCTGTCACCTGGGAGAAGAGGCCAGCACCCTCCTCTCTACAACCTCCCCTCAGGTAGCTGTGGAGAGCAATGAGGTCTCCCCTCAGCCTCCTCTTCTCCAGGCTGAACAACCCCAGCTCTCTCAGCCGCTCCTCATAAGGCCTGTTCTCCAGCCCCTTCACCAGCTTTGTTGCTTTTCTCTGCACTCGCTCCAGAGCCTCAACATCCTTCTTGTGGTGAGGGGCCCAGAACTGAACACAGCACTCGAGGTGCGGTCTCACCAGTGCCGAGTACAGAGGGAGAATAACCTCCCTGGACCTGCTGGTCACACCGTTTCTGATACAAGCCAAGATGCCATTGGCCAATATAAAATACGTTATACAATATAAAAGACATTTCTCTCTCCCACTCTGTTCATTTTACTTTTTCTGTAAGAGCAGGTATGCCTGCAGGTATGGCAGGATTTTAGGTTATGCAGGTAAAGTTGCAAGGCACTGATTCACTTGGAAATTTCTGTAAAAAAGAGAACCAAGCAGATGTGGGTTTCCTGGTGTGTTTGTTTTTTTTTTTTTGCTATAACAGGAAGTATCTTTAAAATGATTGAATCATTCACAATTTCATCACTTCTCAGTGACTGCAACAAAACAAACATTAGTTATAGCTTTATAAGTAGGGTTTGACCTTAGGATTATGGTTGCGTGAAGTGTTACCTGCAGAAGTACTTTCTCTGAAGATCTTAATACTCCTGCTCAGCCCAGAAAAGTTATGAAATGAATGATGTGAAAGCATCACTACTGAGCCATTTATTTATTTATCCCTTTATGTTTTGGTTAGTTTAAAATGCTAGTCACAACTAGAGGGTTTGATTGGTCATCAGTGGTGTCAGCAATGGCCAATTATGTTCATAATGCCCAGTAAATTATCAAATCTTACTGTTTGCGTTGTTTGAATTAAATTTCATGAAGCAATGAAATAGACTCCAAACCTCAGTTCTTCAAAGTCATTATTATACTTCTCGGATGGTTAAAGCTTCTCAGACTTTTCAGTCTTGCTTCTTGTATTACCACCCAAAGCGTGATATAATCCTGAAATGCAGTGCCTGGAGTGTGCTGTTACTTAATAAATTGCTCCATCTTGCTTATCTCACTCTCAGCATATCCCTATCAGCAGGAAACCATTATGCCATAACAACGCATTTTCTTACTGGCATTTTCTCTTAATTAACTGTACACCAATCTCTATTTATTTAATATTCAGGGGAAAACTCTAAAAGCATTGTGAAAAAAAAAATGTGTTAGAAATCAATTATGTCTTTACATACAATATTTAGTGGTGAAGCCTAATTATTTTTTTTAATTTAGCAAATAAAGAAATATGCAGTATAAAGGCTTTAGGATTAAGATCTAGTTCCTAATTTGGACTCCACGTCTGATCTGCTAGCTGACCATAGAAACTTCATTTTGCATCTTGTATATCAGTTCTCAGTTGCAAAATGGAAATACTACCTATCTTCTTTCCTGAAATCATATTAAATATCTTCAAATAGAAAGCAAAACTTAAATGCCAGTCTGATTTATTAAAAATTTTAGTTGCTCTTCAGATTAATGCTAGGTCTTGAAATATTCCTTTAACAAGGGAAACATTTGCTGAGCCTAAAAAGCAGAGCAGTAAGCTGGGAAAATGAAAGTCAGGCATTCCAAAAAGGTTTATTTGTGATGTTATGGCTCCACCTCAAAATATGAAATCCCCAATTTCTTATTTTATGACATTAAATCTAGGCTTTTGTATTAGTATATATATGTACCTTCATAAAGTCATCTCTCTGAAAGCGGTGCTGCAGCCCTGTGGTATCTATGCTCCCTTTCCACACGTCTCGGTGGTTCAGGCAGCCTTCTTGACAACATCAAAAAGTAACTAAATTTTGGCAATTGTGTCCTATGTCTCAAATGTGTTTGGTAATTACAAGTGATCACTGAAACTGACAACATATACTGAGAATTATTGCTCCAAGGAAAATGTTCAGTAGCGTGGGCATTTGTTTGCAGCAATGTGATATCACTAGCATTAAACTAGCAGGGAATAAGCTTGGATTTTCCCCTAAATTGAAGCTAAGACTCAAGCAGTTCTCAGAGGCATCTAAAATAATGGGTTTCTTATCTTGCTTGCACCTGCTTGCCTGAGTAATAGCACTGGGTACATGAGGCAGTATATTTAGAGATGTTGTGTCTGACACACCTTCTGTGAGGAGGTGGAGAATGAATGGTGGTATAAAAGCCCAGAAAACACCTTCGTTCCCCTAGGACTAGCTCCAGGCCTGATTAATTGACTGTGAGAAGGTCTGTCTGGCTATGGTATGTATGTGGATTAAGACCAAATGAGGCAAAAGAGAAAGTAGAATTGGATGTTTGTGGCATCTATCCATCTTCCTGTGTTCTTTCAAAAGCATCTTAAGGTGAATATTTACTCAGAAAAGTTTTTTTAATTGTTATGATTTCTAATATGACTTTATACTGTATTTGGGTAAAGAGTGGATAAGTTAGATTTGGATTAAGTAATCAGTCCTGACTTTTCAGAGTTCACCTGTGTATAATGTATATTTAATAGAGGAAACAAGGAATAACAATTTAGCCAGGAACTGATTGTTTCTTGGATGGTTGAGGACTGTAACCCACATGTCTATCTGCAAACGTATTTGGAAGCAGAAGAGGCAAGCCTTACTTGTCCTCCTATTTCATTTTCCTGCACAGAAGCTCACGCTTAAGTTGGCAGTTGTGGCTGGCTGTTGAGGTAGAGAGGAAGTGAGAAATGTGGTTTTGGTTTATTAATAATACACACCCTCTGCTTGGATGACAGAGATTTCATCTGTTATACAAACTCATCAGCCTTTTTCAGCAGAATATATCCAAGGCACCAGATGAACACGGATTTAGAGGGGAACCCATGGTAGTTTTCCATTACTTTTCTGGTCTATAGGGAGTCCCTCCTCTCTAACAGCTGTGCCATTGCGGTATGCACCCATACAGTTATTAATAACACCAACTAGTGGGTAGGTGCCAGGAAGATTGCAAACTGTAAAGGCAGGAGTAGCAAAGAGCTTTTGAAGCTGCTGGAAGAAAAATCCCCCTTCTTAAGCAGCTGAGGTTTTTTTTCCACAAATGTCATAGAATCATAGAATAACCAGGTTGGAAGAGACTCACCGGATCTTCGAGTCCAAACATTCCTATCAAACACTAAACCATGCCCTTCAGCACCTCATCCACCCATCCACCTCCGGGGAGGTGAATCAACCACCTCCCTGGGTAGCTTGTGTCAGTGCCCACTGACCCTTTCTGTGAAAAATTTTTTCCTAATGTCCAGCTAAATCTCCCCTGGTGGAGCTTGAGGCCGTTCCCTCTCATCCTATCACTTGGGAGAAGAGGCCACCCTCCTCTCCACAACCTCCCTTCAGGTAGTTGTAGAGAGCAATGAGGTCTCCCCTCAGCCTCCTTTTCTCCAGGCTAAACAACCCCAGCTCTCTCAGCCGCTCCTCATAAGGCCTGTTCTCCAGCCCCTTCACCAGCTTCGTTGCCCTTCTCTGGACTCGCTCCAGAGCCTCAACATCCTTCTTGTGGTGAGGGGCCCAGAACTGAACACAGGACTCGAGGTGCGGTCTCACCAGTGCCGAGTACAGGGGGAGAATAACCTCCCTGGACCTGCTGGTCATGCCGTTTCTGATACAAGCCAGGATGCCATTGGCCTTCTTGGCCACCTGGGCACACTGCTGGCTCATGTTCAGTCGCTGTCAACCAACACCCCCAGGTCCCTCTCCTCCAGGCAGCTTTCCAGCCAGGCTTCTCCTAGTCTGTAGCTGCACAGGGTTGTTGTGCCCCAAGTGCAGGACCCGGCATTTGGCCGTGTTAAACCTCATGCCATTGGACTCTGCCCAGCGGTCCAGCCTGTTCAGGTCCCTTTGCAGAGCCTCCCGACCCTCCAGCAGATCCACACTTCCACCCAGTTTTGTGTCATCCGCAAACTTGCTAAGGGAGGACACAATGCTTTCATCCAGGTCATTGTAATATTAAAGGGCGCATAAAAGGAATAGGCCAAAATTAATGTTGAAAGGAAATAAATGATACCAAATTAATCTTCTGATTAAGTTAACCAACATGCTGCTTTCCCTGATTGCTGAGATCCAGGTCCACTCTTAGCAAATATGGGAGAAGGAAAGCTGTTGGTTATTTTATTTTATTTTTCATTTAGTCAGCTTCCCAGCACGCACATTAAAGGGATCGTCTTCATTACAGCAGCATCCTGGTGTAGGACCCTCCTGCTGCTTTATTTTTATTCTTCCACTGTCAACAGGGGAAGGAGAGATCATAAAGTAGGACTTTACCTTTTCAGTGCTTTTGAAGTTAGTGGGATGATGTCGAGTTTAAAATGCGTAATACCTCATCTACCAGACAAAAACTGAGATGAAGGAACACAAGGTTTTGACTGAAGCGTCTGCTTCCCCCATACTTGGAGGGTGTAAAGATAACAGTGAGTGGGAAAGATAGAAAATCTTCTGCAAACGGTCTGTTAAGGAATTGTGATAATAAATCTGTTGAGTGGGAGTGTTCATTGTTCATGCAGTGATATAGTCACTGATAGAACATTTTTAGGTATAAGCATGTATTCCATTCTTACAATAGCTTCTTTTATTTCTGTATCTATCCTCAAAGAGGAAAATCCTCACTATCCAGTAAAGTCATCTTTGAAGTCACTTTTCACATCTAACAAATCTGAGTCATGATCTTAAGCAGGGTGATAGCTTATTTGCAGTAAAAAACAGGTTATTCAGCTTTCAAAGATATAAGCATCTGTATTGTTGATTTTCATCAATAAGTGATATTACAGAATTATGCTCAGTGAAACTTAAAAGGATGAGGGTTTTCTTCTTCTGATCACTATGAACTCTCAAATGACAACTTTTGGTCAACTGAGTTTGAGAGATCCCTTTGATAACAACATTAGAGGATGCACCTGAATTTGAATTTTAGTCTAAATCTTAGAATGTGTTATTTAGGAACATAATCGGAGCTCCTGCACTAGTGATGATTGAATTCTGTAAGGTTATGAGTTCATTGCAGAAAAACACTCTGAAAATTAAAGGATAACTAGGATTAGTGGCATGAAAAACTGAACTAATGTATCTGAGATGTTGGTGATTCATTTGCCTCTAAAGTAGACAGATGCCACTCTGTGGTGATGGATGCTTGGAAATCGTGCAAGAAAAAATTTATAAAGTATAATACTTTGAAAGTTTGAGATGACAACTACCTTTCCTTATATGACCTTATTTAAAATTCCCTTCACCCTCAAAATCTGGAGTCACAAAGCTGTGTGAAGGTGAAAAAAAAATAAAATATTAATGGTGAAAAGTACCTGTCACAAGACATGGAGGCTTCACTGGTATTGTTTCTCCTTATGTTCTCACTGACTGTCTTTTGTTTTGCTTGATTCGTAGTTGCTCAGTTTCAGCCAAAGGGAACTCTTTTCTCCCTCATGTTCATAATGCCCTCCCTGACAGTCTCTTAGCTAAAGCAGCACTTTAATACCTCATAAATGACATTGTTCAGTTTAATGTTAATGGTGTGTACAGATGGCCTGTTTTAAGTCCATTGTGCACAGTTCTTTTTGCTACCCTGGAAGGCAGCACATATAACATTGTCAGTAGTCAATGGCAAGGCCACCATTATGCAAACTGTGTGTGACAGCTTCTTAGCCACCTATGTATACGTATGGTGGGTGATAATTGTGGTTGGTTGTTTGGGGCTTCAGAGCATTTGTATATGGCCATTAGTAACAGGGAGATTGGGTCTTGTCATTTCTTGAATCATAGAATCATAGAATCACCAGGTTGGAAGAAATCCACCGGATCATCGAGTCCAACCATTCCTATCAAACACTAAAGCATGTCCCTCAGCACCTCATCCACCTGTTCCTTAAACACCTCCAGGGAAGGTGAATCAATCACCTCCCTGGGCAGCCTCTGCCAGTGCCCAATAACTCTTTCTGTGAAAAATTTTTTCCTAATGTCCAGCCTAAATCTCCCCTGGTGGAGCTTGAGGCCATTCCCTCTCGTCCTGTCCCCTGTCACTTGGGAGAAGAGGCCAGCTCCCTCCTCTCCACAACCTCCCTTCAGGTAGTTGTAGAGAGCAATGAGGTCTCCCCTCATCCTCCTCTTCTCCAGGCTGAACAACCCCAGCTCACTCAGCTGCTCCTCATAAGGCCTGTTCTCCAGCCCCTTCACCAGCTTCATTGCTCTTCTCTGCACTCGCTCCAGAGCCTCAACATCCTTCTTGTGGTGAGGGGCCCAGAACTGAACACAGGATTCGAGGTGCGATCTCAGCAGTGCCGAGTACAGAGGGAAAATAACCTCCCTGGACCTGCTGGTCACGCCCTTTCGGATACAAGCCAAGATGCCATTGGCCTTCTTGGCCACCTGGGCACACTGCTGGCTCATGTTCAGTCGCTGTCAACCAACACCCCCAGGTCCCTCTCCTCCAGGCAGCTTTCCAGCCAGGCTTCTCCTAGTCTGTAGCTGCACAGGGTTGTTGTGCCCCAAGTGCAGGACCCGGCATTTGGCCTTGTTAAACCTCATGCCATTGGACTCTGCCCAGCGGTCCAGCCTGTTCAGGTCCCTTTGGAGCCTCCCGACCCTCCAGCAGATCCACACTTCCACCCAGTTTTGTGTCATCTGCAAACTTGCTAAGGGTGCACTCGATGCCTTCATCCAGGTCATTGATAAAGACATTGAACAGGGCTGGACCCAGGACTGAGCCCTGGGGAACCCCACTTGTCACTGGCCTCCAGCTGGATTTAACGCCATTTACCATCACCCTCTGGGCCCAGTCATTCAACCAGTTTTTCACCCAGGAGAGTGTACACCCTCTCATCAAAAGGTTAATCGTTGTGCATGGTTATTTGTTAAGATCGGGTGCCAATATTCTCTAAAATAATGGGTAGCATATGTAATTTTGATGCATTCACAGTGGCTGCAAATAGTGCCTTTGTACAGGCATGCAGTAAGGCACAATCTTAAAATCATACATTATAGTACTATGGAAGAGGATTCCCAGAAGCTTCTTGTGTTTGTTACTCATGCATATTGGCTCTAGTTTGTGTTTACCTCTGCATGTGTGTACGCTTATAATTATATGACATAAAATTATTGTCTTATGTTGTAAAAGTGGCAACTTAAGATTATCTGGTCAGAGCTTCTCTTGAGCAGACAGCTGCTGGTAGAATCGCTAGGTTTATTGCACAATTAATTATGATTATGTAATTGAATGGTACTATATTGGGCAACCCCAAAATTAAATTTTAAGTTCTGCTAAGTCTTCTGATAAAACAATAGAGTTAAGCAGCATTAATACAAGAGATTTTGGCCAACTTATTCATTAGAGGTGGGCAGCAAACCTCACAGTTCCAATCTGATCATAGTTATAACTACTGGAAGGTTTTCTTTCAAATATCAAAACTTACATGATATTTCAGCATCTGGACATGTGTAGTATGAGTCTAGTGACACTTCATCTAAAAGCTCCCAGTAACTTCAACAAATACAAGTAGACACCTCCATTTTCAAACTTCAAGTGCGGTCATTACTTTTCTTTTGTAATATTAGCAGAAGAGAAAAGCTAAATACTTTTTTGTGATACATTTTCGAGAACTTTTCAAAGCACTATCAAGTCTATCCATCCTTCATCTCTATAATTATGTTGCACAAGTCACAACAATGTATTGGCAGTAAATGACTGCACACTATTAATTGCAACATTTTCTCTTGTCTATGTATCACTTTGATTTTGAAAAAAATCATGTTTTGCTAATTCCACAGAAAGATGGAATTTGACCACTGCAAAGTTGTCAATATCTGAAAGAAGTAATTTATTCTGTGGGTCTGAGCTCAAAAGCCAGCAATTAATTTCTACCGCTCTTGAAGATTTGTACTGTAAATACTACATAATAGAAATGCAGAAGCGATTAGTGTATATTGTTGAATTATTACCAATACCAGGAGAAGCTAGACCACAGCCATTTGCTACATGGTGATATGACGTGCTTTCCTTCCCAACTTTTGCCTCGTTGTCATCGTTTCTGCAAGGTTGGTGGGAAGGAACAATTTCTTGTTGGGAAGGGAGTTATAAATATACTTTAACTAATTTATTATGCTAACATCATTTTAATCAGGTAATTATTGAAGGACTGTTTGGTCTTTAAGGACATTGATTTAATGGAAATTAATTTAATGATTGAACACTGTTTGTGTAACATTATCATTGCTAGTGATGCAGAAAATTGGAATCTCAGCTCAGCTGAAAAGAGGTTAGACTTTCCATTATCTCATTCATTTCCTTTTTTCTGGAATGTAGTTATTAGACCCTTTTTTATACTTTCAGTATATTTGAATATTTGGGTTTGAACTAAAAAATCCTGAGTAGAAAAATAAGTAAAAATGTTCGTCATTGAACTGTTTTTATTCTTAATTGGAGGCTTGAATTTCTATTTCATATAGTCTTAAACCAAGTCCATTAGATTTTGGTTTTGATTGGCTTTTGCTTCTCCCATGAAACCATTTTCTCTGTTTTCATTCTCTGCTTTCTTCTCTGCAAACCTGATCGTTATGTTTAGAATGAATGGGGATTTGGGTTTTGAAATGGTTTTACAGCTATAAAAGAGCAGCAGCTTTAAAAAATAGTAACAAACACAGCACAGTTCAATCTAGTTTATTCTGAGGCTGAATCCTGCATGGTCTAGTCACAGCTTAGGAGTGATTTAAGAGAGACTTTGACCCATTTGTTCTTAGCATGGAAATGGTGAACATTACAAAAAACCTGTATTCTGTATTTGAGGATTAAGAGAGTTAAAGCCGACCTTTATAGGTATAACTTCCCTTTACCTAAAGGGCTATTGTATCTGGCTGCCCTCCTTGACTAGCCCTTAGTAGTGCTATTGTCACAAATTATTTTTCAACTTTATAACTCATCTAACTACTGTTGTGTATAAAGTAGATCCAGGGAGAAAAATGGAGCTCTGCATAAACAAGTGATTGGAAGCATGTAGTGAATAGCTGTGCCTGACAGACTTTTGCAGATAGATTAATTTTCAAACAAAATTTTAATCAAGGATGTCTATGACAGTTCCTGCTGTATCTTGGCAGAGTTATACCAGAGAATCTGGTGACCAGATGATTAGCCCTCTGTCTCTATAATGAAGCCATTGCAGTAGAAGCAGCAAGCTGGGCAGGATTGGGATTTGAAGACTGATAGCAAAATAATTTGATAACAGAAGTAGCAGAGACTCAACCTTATAAACACTCTGTAGGCTGCTAACCCAGTAGTGAGCCAACACTGTAGTAAGCTTGAGGTGTTTTGCACTAGGTAGCACTAGACCTTTCCTTAGTGCTAGAGCATTTTCTGGCTTCAGAGAGGATGATTTTGAAGAACGTGACTGAGGACCCCATGTTTCAAGAAAAATAATTTGTGAGTAGTTGTTTGGGCCATCTTGTGCATATTTCTATTTCTCCATCAGGTTATATGTCAGGGCTCTCTGACCAGATTTATGAGATAGGTACACTGGGCCACAACTTGATGAGGGCTTAGTTGCAGTGCTATTGGTCTTTGATTAGCCTCACAATTTGAAATCTCAGCATGGGTAATGTCTTCCTATTAATAAGGAAAGAGAGCTGAGCATCAAGCTTTAGTATGTAAATCCAGTGCCAAAGGCACATCCAAACAGATGCACAGCAGTAGCAAATGGAGGCTTTCCAGAGGGATTTTGCAAGATATGAAATATAACGGGAGGTGATTACAGGCCAGTAGTTACCCTGAGTGACAAGGTAGCACGGTAACCTCTCCTTCAGATCATATGTGGCCTTCTTGGTAGGAGATTGGAGGAAGCCTGCTTCTACCTGCTTAAGGTTTTGCATATACCTTCAGGTTAGCTGGCTTCCAGAGTTGTTAGCAAGGATCTATAAACATATAGAAGATACAGGTTCTTGAACTGCTTTACAGATTTCACATGACTAGAAGTGATTTGAAATAAGCCTGAAGGAGAAGGAAGATCATGTCAGATATTTTCCCTGCCACATAAAAGGGAGAAATAAATGAGGAGAAATTTCTTTCATGGATCATTACTTCCCTTCTGGGAGGGCAATGAGGGCAGTGCTTCCCACCTAGCTTAAAGGGAGCAATCTTTCAGGGAGCAGGAGTAATGAGATTAGTCAGGAGATCATTACACTAACAACAATAAATGGGAGAGACTAAGTGATTGTTTAGTTCAGAAGTAAGACATTAAGAGGAAAAAAAAGCAAAATAAATGAGGGCACCAAATGACAAAGAGAACACATTCTTGAATTGCCTATATACCAGTGCCAGAAATCTGAGTAACAATCAAAACCAGTTGGAATTGCTCACTTGGGAATATAGACTCAGTCTTCATGCTGTTACTGAAATCTGGTAGGAATATGTTACACCATGAAGTACTGAAAGATAAATGGACAAGGTAGGCAAAGGGGAAAGAAGAGTGTCACTGTGTCAAAATGCCATTAGGTATTTCAGAGGCTTTGAAAACTTGGAAAGAATTGATCTTGATTTCTTTTGAGACTGTGGATTTGTGCTAGAGCACAAAATGAGATGAGAGTCAATGTCTGCTGTAGACCACCAGACTGCACTGAAGTAGAGAATGTTTGGCTCCTTTGGTGCATTTCTGTAATGCATAAGCGAAAACATGAGTTATAATAGGGGAATTGAATGTGAATGATGTATTTTTCAAGTCTCAGGCTGCCGTTGCTGAAGCATCTTGAATGCACATATAGAGCAGATATAAAAAAAAAAAAAGGAACACTGATCGCACCAAAGAGTTTGGAGCCACAAATATCAGGAAAAAATGACATGGGGAACAAGTGTACACAAAGGTGAGTCACAGTTCTAAACAACAGGAAGGAGGGCTTTGACAATTTTATTAGGAGCTAAAGAAAATTTAATCGTAGTGGTACATTAGGTGAAGGTGATACCATAGTTATGCCAGGAAGAGATTTTCAGTATAGACAAAGAAGGGTATGTTTGGTTTGTCCCTTAAGCATAGTGTTTGACATGTGAAGGACGTGTTCAACAAAAAGAATAGGCCATCTATAAACTCAGAACACCTGTAATGCTGTTGGAGTAAGTGTATGAAAATGTCTCCACTATGAATTGTATCCTAGGAAGATAGACATCAAAAATTTATCTAATTTTTCACATTTTAAGATTTCCATGGATTTACAGTATCTCAAATAAATTATTTTTATGGTAAGTAGAAAAAATTATTAGATTTTCTAAATATTTCAACGTATTTTAATATTTTGTGTATCTCTTTTAAAATGTTTTTTGTTTGTTATTTACTTCACATTTATTTTTAGAAAATTAATATGTGAGAAAATCTTGATAATTAAATAGTACCTAAATGCAGTGCCCCTCTCTTTAGGAAGACCTGAAGAAGGGTTTCATATGTGAAACAAAATTTCTGAATGTCTTCTGAGTCACTTCATTTTAATAAAAACAAAATGCTCAGGAAGAAACAGGTGGTGTGATGAATAAAAGCAATAGCTGCTCTTGAACTTGTCCAGATCTTGTAGAATCTGGCTGCCAGCCCTGCCTCATGCTCAGTTCCTTCCCTATTCTCAGTCCCCTGCAATCTGCCAATGTTTGCAGGGCGAGGGAATTCAGCTGCTGATTTAGAAGCTTACTTGGAAGGCATTACTGATTCTAGGGGTCGTATTCTCCTCTTGAAGAATACATGTCATTCCTGCTGTGGTCAATGGATGTTAGATTCGGGACACAATGTAATACTACAAACTCGGATTATGACATGCCAACTTATATGTTAAGGAAATGAATGTATTCTGCACGGTTCAAGGAATATTGTGAAAACAGAGGTGAAAAATGAAAAGAAGGGAGGAAGAATTTGTGATGAAAGATTTTCTAACCATTTCCAAGCTGCATTTATTTCACAGCTGGTAGGAATAGGTACAGGCTTCACTGACTCTAAAGTGTTGGTTTGGTCCTATACTGAATTGAACATTTCCAGTTGAAAACAGGAGAGATTTTATATTATCAAGGAAGTTTCTAACAGAACAATAGCAAGAGCTAATGCCCTGAAAGAGTCTGCCTTTGAAGAGCTGTGCTTTGCAGAGTTTTGTAAAGATAGCAGAGTTCAGTCAAACTTTAGGTTTTGTTTCTTATAGCAAAAATAGCTGAAATAGAAAATGCCTTTACCTCTTTGTTAAAAACAAACTACTTCCCTTACACCGGCTCTCTGCTAAATGTCCCTTTCACAGGGAAAACATAAGATATACATTGATCTAAACAATTTTCAACAGAACTCTACACTTTGTATTTGTGAATATGGAAATTGCAGATGCACAGCATAATTGATGTGACTCTTACAGCAAGCTAAAGGCTAAACTGCAGCCAACTCCCAGTCCGCTGTTTTTTTTCCAAAGGCAAATAATTCACTGAATGCAGACAGAATTTTTGCAAGAAATAGCAAAAACAAAATCTGTCCCCAGATAACCCACAGTATTATTTCTTCACCATCCTTTTCCAAGCACAATCAAGATCCTTGCTTTCAAGTTTGATAGTATTAGAATTTCTCAACAAAACAGTCACAATTACAACTTTTTCATGGTTCTTAAAATTGCCTGAAAAAAGTCTAGCTAAAAATCCTTGCAGATGTCTAGCAGAGACTGTTGCAGCTTAAACAACTGAAATTTGACCAAGTTATGTACAACTGAGACGTGCTCTTACAGTGAGAACAGTATGCCTTGATGCTAAGCATTGGTGACAAACTGAGTTTTGTCTATAATAAGAACCTAGCCTTTGGGATTTCCCCAGCAGCTGTGGTTATCACAACTAGTAATAGCAAGCCATGATTCTTGTAGTGTCCTTCATGCAGGAGAAGGCTAGAGCATTCTCATCCAAGGCTTTCTTTTCACATATGGAACTGCTGCAGCAGACCCCAGTCCAGCTCTCAGCTCCCCCCAGGAACATCATCTAGTGGAATGAGTTAGCAAATTCAGGATCAGACTGACAGTGGTTTGTGGCTTTTCTCTCTCTGTAGTTGTTTATAAAGTACATTCAATAATTAATCTTCAATAAACATTATTGTACTTAATAATCAATTTCATATTTTCTCAACATTGTGGGCTCTATACCTCCAAGCAGTTTGCTTTAGTATTAGTAAACAAAATTATTTTTGAGCTGTTACTTTAAGCAAATAAATTCTACTTATAAATATTGTGAATTCCCAGTGAGGTTGTTAAATTGATATTAAATCAGAGAGAGACCTTATCTTGCACATTTACTGCCTGGATGACTAGCAACAAAAATTGTATCACTTTTTTAGCAAGATAGGTGCCACCAGTCTTGATGTCAGAAATGCCAGCTGCAGTTAAAACTTCTCCAAGTAACATTTCACTGTTTTTGTCCATAAAAAAAGATTTTTTTCCCCCATTTCTGCCTGAAACGCTCTCATAGTTCTGGGCTGTGCAGATGAACACAGTTTTTCTTCAAGCAAACAATTGGCAGATCCCTGAGAACGAGATGTTTGGAGAAACAGCTTTTGTATTTTGAATTGTTTAACTTTAGTCCAGAATTATAGAATACCAAGGTCTCACCAGACTGTGTTCTTCAGTTTCCCTATTTTGTCTATTTTTCTTACAATTTCTTTCCTCCTTTTTGCCTATAATCGTCTCTTGTCATTTTTTACTTGAAGAAATTTTTAAACTTAATACTAATGAGGGTGAACAATTTAAAAGTAATTACAAATATGTATGGGAATTTTATAGGTGTGCATTTTTCCTGATATTTAGGTCTGCCATAATTATACATTATATTGTTTGAATTGTCAAGACAATGTGTTGTTTTTCTTGCCTTCTGATATTTAGCTTGAAGCACTTGGAAAGAAATGGGAATAAACAAAAGTTCTAAGATAAGTTGTGATCTAAGCTGTAAGCCTGTCATCTGAAGTAGGCCAACATTAAACCCTGTCTAGGATTGATGAAGGAGAGCTGTATTAGATGAGAGTGGGAGGACTAAAAGTAATTGCTTTCACTGTCACTTCTATGGTAATTCAGCTCTTTCAGGAAACTCCCTATGAGATTGCTTTTTGCTAGCTTAGTTTCCTCTGGAAAATATCTTTTCCGTCCTGCACATACAATCAAAAATTTTTAAAGGCAGATGAGATTGCTCTAGGAATGAGGTGTGATAGGATATATTTTACTTTGGTCCCCAAGGTGTGTTTATGTGGCATCAGGTGGCCTCCTTTGTCATTAGGGTTTATTAAGCTTTACTGTGATACTATATGAAAGACAATAGCAGGGAAAGACTTGTTTCAACTTCTTGGCTCCCTCCTCTGTCGCATTGTGTCCTGTGCATAACCCCTTGTAACTAAAATATGCTCTCATCCATAAAGATGTCCATGCACCTGAAACTCATACTAGATATTGAGAAGCAGAGCCACGGGAGGTTTCCATGCATGTCTCTTCTGCATACTAATTTACAGTCAACACTAGTGACTGTTAGATCTGCAGCTGTTTTTCGTGGTAATGTTAAGGGAAAACCAATGATGGTTACTCTCCTGAGTGACTTGGTACTCTTCTGCACTGAGAAAACATCTAAATGTGGACTGAAAGAAAACTCTGTAAAGTTTTGTTGCTAAAAACAAAATTGTGGGAAGTGAAGAGGTTTTGTAAGGTGAGCTGTTGTGGTGCAGAGAGTGTTTTAGCAAACAGTACAATAGAACAAGACTGTATTGCAGTAAGTCTCCTAATAGATGCCAAAGAAATGATAGTATGGCAGTAAAAGATCTCCTTTGATTTTTGTTTTTCTTTCTTTCCTTTTTTCACTGAGGTGGAGTTCCCTGACTGGACTGCTTAAAAATCATGCACCTATGCAGTTGCAGTGTCAATCCTACTTTAGAAATGCTGATTTAAGAAGATTCAGTAAAAAGATTTTAGAATAGGGGCAGGAGGGTTGGATTCTTGTGATATGTGTTTACTGAATATGTACTTGGATGCAAGCTTTGTCCTGAAGCCTCGCTTGTTGACTGCTGATACACAAGGTACAACTGTGAATTAGAAACAAGAATTCACAAACACCTAAGTGAAATAAAAGCACTTGGGATAACAAGTGCACACAGGGTTTTTTAAGTCTATTGTTCACATGGGTTCAGCCAACGGTGGAGACAACCTTACTGATGTATGGGTAAACTACACTGTATGAGTGGTAGGGAAATGCAGTGGCTGAGGGCTCTGTGATGGTTTTCATGGTTACATGTTGCAAAGCATCCTTGCTTGAAAATTAGAATGCAGGTGCGTGACTTTTAGCGGCTCTCTCTTTTCTGATATTTCATTTCAAGAACAAAATGTGAGAACTTAAAGTTTTACTCACTAAGCTGAAAAATGAAAAACCAAGGATGTCCAATAGATCATTGGCTTCTTCTCCATCATTCTACCCATTTCAATTCATTATGCAGGTTATCTGCAGGGATTGGCACCTGAAAATTAAAAGGACAAACAGCTTTTCCCAATAAATTTAAATAGCTGTATGCTCTTTTCATTTTATTAAAAATCAATTTTAAATTAAGTATTCCAAACACATTGCAAAACTGTTATAAAGTAGAAATATTCTATTAAAAATCATGCATAATTTATGTGAGAGAGAAAACCATGGCTTCTGATTTTAAGTTAATGTTCATCTTCGAAAGTCCTGATATGGAAATAATCTCTCATGATCTGATCAACAGATTCTTATTTCAAATAATTGCATGGCATCTTGGGAAGTTATTTCCACCTGTACAGTTCTAATATAGATATTGTCTTTCAGTACAGGAATTCTTAAAAGGCACAGGATTTAAATACTTATATGCCAAAACTGTAAATTAATGGAGTCAGTTATTGTTTCCCACATGGTACAACTCCACATCATTGAAGTAGGAATAAAGCTTCAAATTTGTTTATTGTATGGTGACTCAGAGTTCCCAATGCTTTGCGTAGATAGGACATACATTGAACAAAAGAGTAAGGTGACGCTTTACATTCAAGTGTTGATCAGATAACTAGTTTGGGTACATAATTGAAAATTATTTGCACTTGGAGTGGGAACAATTGTAATTTGTATTCCATTTAAGCCTATAGGCTGGTGAAACATTAAGAAGTTTTTACGTAAATGAAGATCCATCACAAAATGCTTACAGATGATTGAATCAATAACAAATAGGATTTGCAAATGCCAGGCATTGTACCATACTAAGATTTTGCATCTGATAAAGCTACCTCAAAAATAATGATGGCTTTTCAAGTTGCTGAGTATAAGGGGAAAGGAAGAAGGTGAATGTGCTCTGCTGTCCCCTCTAGTTACTTGTAGCTGTGACAAAACTTATACTGCAGACAAAGTGGGTACTTTTAAAACGATGAGTTTTCCTTCATCTAAAAATCTGGTTTCTATGTTTTTAACTGGAAGAGCTCTTTCAAAGACTTTGAAATAGTTTAGTTTGGGGACAACGTTTTGAATAAAATATAATGCTTTTTCATGGCTTGTTAAAATGTTCTCTAGTCACATAAGTGGTGCTCTGTAGCTCATCCTGGTAGGTTTAACTGCTGCTAATGCATTATTTACATAGCAGTTGGATTTTAAAGTAAAACTATGGGAATACAAAACTATTCCACATTCTTCTTCTATACATGTGATATTTTGGGGTTTGCATGTCCAGGTTCACTAGCAGCAAAATGTACATATATGTATGCTTCTCATGAGCATCTGCCTGCCTACAGAACTGTGATAAGTAATTGTATTTTGATGTTTATTTTTTTATTTTATGTTCTCAAATGGGAAGAAAGGTTTAGTTAAGGTTTGTAAGCAAGTTCTCTAAGGAAGGAACATTGAATTTACTCTTGCTAGTTTTGTTCTGAGATCTTGAAATCTATTTCCATTATGGGACAGGGCTGGCAGATGAATTGCAATTAAAAGCACAAAGCAAAAAAATATTAAATACAGTAGTGATGGCTGACAGAGTGGGCTTTCTCCAGTACTTTTCACTGCATACAAAGTGTGGCTCCAAGTCCAGTTTACTAAAGCAACGTGCTTTACCCTATTGACCTTGGGGGCCTAGTTCTCCTGAGCAATACATGAGCAATGAGGATCTGAGTTTCCTTCTGCCAAATGAAAACTCTTGCTTTTCCTTCTTCCCCATAGGAGGAGAGGTTCCATACACAACCCTGGCAACCCGACTTATGATGGGAGCTTGGTGGCTGTTTGCTTTGATTGTCATCTCCTCCTACACAGCAAATCTAGCAGCTTTCCTCACCATCACACGCATTGAGAACTCCATCCAGTAAGTGGATAAAGAATGATTTGAGGGAAGGGAGGGGGAATACACAAATGCATGTGGAGGGACATGAATGTTCTACTTAAATGTGAGAAAACAAGGAGTTTTATACTATCCCAGGAGGAGATTGGAATCTAAAAAAGATAACAATATACCATAAATTGCCAGTCTCCCTGGAGACGTTTTGTCTTCAAGATCAGAATAGTTGACCTCTGGCAGATGCTATTCTGTGGCACATGTACATACATATATATGCATATATATGTATTTTGAAAGAAGGAATTGATTTGAGATAACTAGTGTATCAGTATTTGAAATGGGAAAGTGTAAATTGTTGCTGTGTGTTTTCAGACTATGCTTCCCATTCAAATGCATTCTCAATACTTAGGCTCTGACACTTTGATCAGGACAAGCCCAATGCTTCTTCCATCTCTGGGGAGCTCAAAGATGAATTTGCCTTTTCTTGCCAAGGCAAAGATGTGTTAATAGCAATAAACAACAAAAATTCACTTACTGATCATCTTTACCTTTTTTGCTCCAAGGTTCTGTCTTGCTATATTAACAAGATAACATTGTTCTTTTTTTCTTTCTATCAGTTCTTTTGCTTCATGCCTCCCTAACATGAATGTTCTTATCTTCTCCCATTCTTTTTATGGTAAACTGGTTTTCTGTCATACCTTCCAGTCCTTTTTTTCCATATCATGTCATCTCTCCATACAACAGGAACCTTTCTAGATCTCCTACTCTTTCTCTCTGCCTTTTCGTTCTCCAGTCTCCTCTCCTTCAGCAAGCTGCGTGATGAATTATCTTTGCTCTCACTGCTCCAGTGCCCTCCCCCACCCCTAAATCCTTCTTCCTGGGACAAAGCAAAGACTAGAAAATGCAGTGAAGCATTAGCTAGCCAAGCACTCCAAGGGGCAGCCAACAATTTTTCCATAGTGGGTTTTTTATCTGGAGGCCACAAGTCATGAAATTATGCGAGTGACACAGTTAGCCTTTCCCGTAAATCCTTCTTTGCAAAAATGATAAGAGTGACTTTAAAGATGAGGGCACATTCTGCTGTAGTTCTTCCTCCAGAAAGGTAAGAACTTGATAGTCAAGTCACACTCAATGCTGACCTTAGGAAAAATTCAGTTTTCTCACTCCAGTTGTTGATTCAACTCTCTGTCTTTTGTGTATCATTACCTAAGGTCTTGCTGCATCTAGTTCAGCAGCTCTCCCAGTCTCTTTGAAATGCCCGTGAGACAGTGAGCCGCTGGGCAGGAGGAGCCTTGGCTTCCTGTGAATTCACAGATTAGGTCGAAGTGTCACTGCATGCCAGCCAATCATCATGATCTCATGAAGGCACTTTTCCTCTACACACTAAAGCCAAGCAAGGCTTCAACAGCACATAGACAAGTTAACATGTGCAGTAGCAGCCAAGGTTTATTTGCAATTGGAAGCTAAAGCTCAGACCCAAAAGCAGAAGCAGTCCCCGAATTTGGGTGTATGGCTGTCTCCTGACTGTCCCAGTTAGGAGCACCCTTTTGCACTTCATATATTCTTTCTTTCTCTCCCTTCTCCTTGGTAGTTATGGTGAGGCAGCGGGGGCTAGGAGCAAGAATTCGTATGTCCTTACAAATATGAAATATACCTCTGCATCCTGCTTTGAAATTAAGCCCTTTCCAGATTTGAAGCAGTCCAGAAAAATACTCAAATTACTGTGACAAATGTCTGAGTCTTCCTATCATGTGTAAAAAAGCTGAAAATATACCCAAACTATATTTTAATATATCTTCAGCTTTTTTTGTTTGTTTGTTTTGCTCTTTATTATGATGTCACTAGAAAACCCTCAATGGAATTCTGAAGTTATGATGTAGAGTTGGCAAAATCACGAAAAGTGTTTTATTTAGTAAAAAAATGTTGCATTTAGAAAGCTTCTGGAATGAAAGAACAGAGTCATGTTTCAACAGAAGTTGCAGCTCAAAAATAGATTAATTTGATGTGTTAAGTGTCCATTAGGGAATTAAGTTATCCTAACTGCAGTGGGAGTGTAAAACTTCTGTTTAGGAAACTGCCAAAATTGAAACTCAAATCAGCACATAAGAGAGAGGCTGTTTACCATGCTGAATTACTGCAAAGTGGGAAGCATGAGTAAGGAATAAATAAAAAAAGCTGATGTGATTTTTTTTTTTGTAAGTGTTCAGATTGTACCTTGGGGGGCTTTGAAGGCCAGAATGGAAATGAGTTTAAGTATTTAAAGAAAACAAACCAGATCCTGCTTGTAGTGCTGTCCAGCCAGCTTCAAAAAAAATTGAAAATGAAAGAAGTGGAAGTCAGTGGGTTTGCACGATGTAGTAAGTAGTTAATAGCTTTTCATTTCAGAGTTTTAGTGAGGATCAGATATTACACTGTGTTGTGGAAGGTGATGTCCTTTTCATATCTTTACAAAAGGCAGGAGGTTTCATATAGTCATAGAATCATTAATCACAGAATCACAGAATGACCAGGTTGGAAGAGACCCACTGGATCATCGAGTCCAACCATTCCCACCATTCCATAAATCATGCTCCTAAGCACCTCATCTACCCTAACCTTAAACACCTCCAGGGACGGTGACTCAACCACCTCCCTGGGCAGACCGTTCCAATGCCTAACCACCCTCTCTGTGAAGAATTTCTTCCTAATCTCAAGCCTAAATCTCCCCTGGCGGAGCTTGAGGCCATTCCCTCTCGTCCTGTCCCCTGTCACTTGGGAGAAGAGGCCAGCTCCCTCCTCTCCACAACCTCCCTTCAGGTAGTTGTAGAGAGTAATAAGGTCTCCCCTCAGCCTCCTCTTCTCCAGGCTAAACACTCCCAGCTCTCTCATCCGCTCCTCGTAAGATTTGTTCTCCAGCCCCTTCACCAGCTTTGTTGCTCTTCTCTGGACTCGCTCCAGAGCCTCAACATCCTTCTTGTGGTGAGGGGCCCAGAACTGAACACAGTACTCGAGGTGCGGTCTCACCAGTGCCGAGTACAGGGGGAGAATAACCTCCCTGGACCTGCTGGTCACACCGTTCCTGATACAAGCCAGGATGCCATTGGCCTTTTTGGCCACCTGGGCACACTGCTGGCTCATGTTCAGTCGCTGTCAACCAACACCCCCAGGTCCTTCTCCTCCTGGCAGCTTTCCAGCCAGATTTCTCCTAGTTTGTACCTCTGCTTAGGGTTGTTGTGCCCCAAGTGCAGGACCCGGCATTTGGCCTTGTTAAACCTCATGCCGTTGGTCTCTGCCCAGCAGTCCAGCCTGTTCAGATCCCTTTGCAGAGCCTCCCGACCCTCCAGCAGATCCACACTTCCACCCAGCTTGGTGTCATCTGCAAACTTGCTAAGGGAGGACACAATGCCTTCATCCAGGTCGTTGATAAAGACATTAAACAGGACTGGACCCAGGACTGAGCCCTGGGGAACCCCACTTGTAACTGGCCTCCAGCTGGATTTAACTCCATTTACCATCACCCTCTGGGCCCGGTTATTCAACCAGTTTTTCACCCAGGAGAGTGTGCGCCCGTCCAGGCCAGAGGCCGACAGTTTCAAAGCAGAATGCTGTGAGAAACTGTATCAAAGGCTTTACTGAAGTCCAGGAAAACCACATCCACAGCCTTTCCCTCGTCCAAGAGTTTAGTCACTCGGTCATAGAAGGTGATCAGATTAGTCTGGCAAGACCTGCCTTTCGTGAACCCATGTTGACTGGGCCTGATCACCCGGTTCTCTTGCAAGTGCTTCATGATCGCACTCAAGATCACCCGCTCCATGACTTTCCCCGGTACCGAGGTCAGGCTGACAGGCCCGTAGTTCCCCGGATCCTCCCTGCGCCCCTTCTTATAGATGGGCACGACATCAGCCAGCCTCCAGTCCAGCGGAACCTCCCCAGTCATCCAGGACTGCTGGAAGATGATGGAAAGGGGTTTGGCCAGCACATCCGCCAGTTCCCTCAAGACTCTTGGGTGGACTCCATCTGGCCCCATAGACTTGTGGGCATCTAGCTGGGCAAGCAAGTCTCTAACCACCTCCTCTTGGACTTTGGGAATCTCATACTTCTCATCCAACCCTTGGGGTTGTGCACAGAGGGAACAATTTTCCTTACTGTTAAAGACTGAGGCAAAGTAGGCATTGAGCACTTCAGCCTTGTCTTCGTCCCCTATTACTGTTGTTCCCTCTGCATCTACTAGGGACTGGAGATTCTCCCTAGCCCTCCTTTTGCTGTTGATGTATTTGTAGAAAGACTTTTTGTTGTCTTTCACAGTCATGGCCAATCGCATTTCTAGTTGGGCCTTAGCCCTCCTGATTTTTTCCCTGCACATTCTCACTTTCTCCCTATAGTCCACCCAGGATGCCTGCCCCTTCCTCCAGAGGTCGTAGACCCTCCTCTTCCTATTGATGTCTCTTAGGACCTCCCTACTCAACCACGCTGGTTTCTTACCCCGCCGGCTACTTTTCCGGAACTTGGGGACGGCTTTCTCCTGAGCTGCTAGGAGTTCCTTCTTGAAGAGCGCCCAGCCCTCATGGACACCTCTGCCTTCAAGGAGCGCCTCCCATGGGACTTTTCCGACCAGCCTTCTGAACAGCCCAAAGTCTGCTCTCTGAAAGTTGAGGGCAACTGTTCTGCTAACCTCCTTCTTCATTTTACCCCGCACTGAGAACTCTATCATCTCATGATCGCTTTGCCCCAAGCGTCCTCCAACCTTCACATCCCCCACCAGTCCTTCTTTGTTCACCAACAGCAGGTCCAGGAGGGCACCGTCCCTTGTCGGTTCGCTCACCAGCTGTGTGAGGAAGTTGTCTTCCACACACTCCAGGAACCTCCGGGACTGCTTCCTTTCTGCTGTATTATACTCCCAGCCTATATCTGGGAAATTGAAGTCTCCCACAAGGACTAGAGGTAGCGATTTTGAGACTACACTCAGTTGTTTGTAGAAGAGCTCATCAGCTGCTTCTTCTTGGCTGGGTGGTCTATAGCAGACTCCCATCACAATCCCTTCCTGCCCATGGACTCCTCTGATTTTCACCCACAGGCACTCTGTCCCATCCTGATCGTAGTCCAGTTCGAGGGTATCAATGCCCTCTCTAACATAGAGGGCTACCCCGCCTCCTCTTCTGCCCTTCCTGCCCTTCCTGAAGAGTTTATACCCCACCATGGGTACGCTCCAGTCGTACGAGTCATCCCACCACGTCTCCGCAATGGCAACGACATCATAGTCTCCCTGCCCTGCCACAGCTTCCAGCTCCTCCTTCTTATTTCCCATGCTGCGTGCATTGGTGTAAATGCACTTCAGCTGGGCAGGCGTAGCTTCAGCCTTCGTAATAGGGCTTCTCCCCAACTGAGCGGCCCTTGACTTAACTAAGGCCACAGTGCCAGTTTGCTGCCTACCATCCTCAGCTGCACTCACCCCCTCTTCCTTAGTGGTGATATACTGGCAGGTGTCGCCAGCACACCACCCCTTTGCCATTGAAGTGTCACCTTCAGGCTCACTCCCGTCCTGCCTGGCCTCCATCCCCTCCCCCCTCACATCTAGTTTAAAGCTCGATTTATGAGCTTAACTAGGTTTTTGGTGAGGGCTTTTGTCCCCCTTGCAGACAGGCGTGTCCCATCCCTGGTAAGAAAGCCTGGGGGTGCGTGGGCCTCCCCATGGTTAAAGAACCCAAAGCCCCTCTTCTCACACCAGTCCCTAAGCCATTCAATAACCCGTTTCTTATTCCTCATTTCCTGCTCCTGGTTCCTTAGTATTGGAATGGAATTGAATATTACCTGTGCCCCAGAGCCCTCGATCATTCTCCCAAGTGCCTTGAAGTCCCTTTTGATGGCTTTAGGCCTTCTATGTTCTATTTCCTCATTACCAATTTGAAAAACTAAAAGCGGATAGTAGTCGGTGTCTTTGACCAGGGAAGGGAGCTTTTTAGTAACGTCCCTCACTGATGCTCCTGGCAAGCAGCAGACCTCCCTATGGAGCGGGTCCGGCCTACAGATGGGACCCTCCATTCCTTTAAGAAGGGAATCCCCCAAGACAATCACCCTCCTCTTCTTTTTAACCGAGGATGTTTTTAAGGCTGTGGGAGGATGATGGGGTTTCGGAAACACTTCTAGGCTGTGGGTGCAGCCCTCTTCATCTTTAGGGCTAGGCTGCACCGTCAGCACCTCATATTTGTTCCCCAGAGAGATCTGGGGGTTAATTGCCTGGGTGGGGGGAGCAGGTTTCCTTCTCCGGACAGGAACCTGCTGCCATTCCCCCTCTCTGTCTCTCCCGTCCTTGCAGCTTACCGGTGGGCGGTGCTCAATTTCACTGGCTCCAGCAGCCTGTGAGAGGGTCCTGCTCCACTCGTCTATCTCCTTCTCACATTCCCTGATGGCCCTCAGCCTTTCCACTTCTTTCCTCAGCTCTTCCACCATATGAAGCAGTTCCCCTACCCGAGCACACCTTCCACAGGTGGAGCCTGAGCCAGAGGCATGAGTCACTACAGGAGGGGGGCACTGCCTGCAGCCCAGGGTCTGGGTAGCTACATGTGCCCATCGGGGCTCCGTCTAGGTGGCAGCCTCCACCACGCTTGGTGCGGCCTTAGTCTTCCGTCGGGTATCCACCATCTTCCTCAATCCCTTCCGACCGTGCTCCAGCCCTTCCCTGCTCGCCCTGCCTGCTCGAACTGCCACTCAAACTGCCTTGTTTAATGAGCCTTGTTTAATGAGCCCCGCACCTCTTTGCCACACTCCTCTTCGCCTGTGCTCCGGATTAATTAAGATTGGAAAAGACCTCTAAGATCATCAAGTCCAACTGTCAGCCCAAGACCACCACGCCTACTAAACCATGTCACAAAGTGCCGTATCTACACATCTTTTGAACACCTCTAGGGATGGAGACTCCACCACTTCCCTGGGAAGTTTGATCCAATGCTTCACTACTTTTCCAGTAAAGATCTTAATATCCAAAAAAAACAAACACCCACCTTGCTGCAACTTCCTTTCAGGAAATGCAGGACCCTGGCACATTTCGTTTCCATGGAACGTTTCCAGCTTTTGAATGTGTTTCTGTTCAAAGCTCTTGCAGCTTTCCTTTCTCAACTGGTACAAGGGTTGGGTCACTCTTCCTAGTCAGTGCCTCATGGTATCCAGAAGCCTATTTAGAGAAGGAAAGCATACAAAATTGTGTTAGGCAGTGCGCTAGGGATGACTAGTGAACTATTCTCTTTCACTTGAGAGTCTCGGAAGTAGATCTTTGCTGCATAATATCACTTGAAGTTGATGGCATTTGTTCTCTGCTTCACTGATTAATTTTGGTCAAATTGTTAGAATTTTTAAATGGACTTAGGGGATAAGAGTGGGTATTAATCTACTTTTCTAGACAAATGGCTACTGTTAATAACTCCAGTAGCCCAGCTTTTCACATTCTGCCAACAGGCAATATCAGGAGTAGAGGCACACAAGTCATAGAGTAGTTTCTAGATGCACCTTTTATTCACACTTGACCCACATTGCAGGTGGCATTTAAATCAAGACTGTCAGCATTTCAAATGTCAAAACATTGTAGCAGCAAAGCAAAGCATAATTTCTATGTTCCTTAAATCTTTAGGTCATACTTTCAAACGCAACATGAATGAACAGTAATTGAGAGTGGCTTTTCTTGGCAAATGCCAAATAAATTTGAAGGTCTGGAGCTATTTCTCATAGGTGCTGATGCTATGAATTTCAACACTGAGCCAGTATTGCCATTATTGTGTTTTATGATTCCTTTAGGACAGAATTAGAGTCCATTGGCAGAGAATTATTTTACTCAGACTATTGCACTGCACCTCCACTCTTTTTCTGGGTAAAGAGAAAGTGTTACCACCTTCTAATGGATGCTGATATTTTGCAGGAAAGTTGGGGGAGTGGAGTAGGCAGAGGAGAAGTCAAAGGATTTGTTATATGAAAGGCTGGTGTTAGGTGGTTTCAAGTTTAAATCTAATCCATTGCAAGAGCGTGGAAGCTTAACCATGTGTAATGAGGATCTTGCGTCTTCTGTAAAATAAGAAGTTCACATTATGTTCTTTGTGGTAGAAGAAATATGTCCTATTTGATGGGTGAGAACTCTGCCTCCGAATAACGGAGGCATAGTGCTAGAGCATGCCTTTCGTCATCTTTATTTTGCCTTGTCATTCTTTTCACAATGTTTTTCCTAAACTGTGATTCATTTGAATCCGAAGGTCCTTTGTCCCCAAGGCTTTAAACAGCTCAATACAACCACTTGCAAGTTTACTACAAGGGGTGTTAAACAAGAATGCAGTAATTGTAGAAGATATTTCCTTATGCTGTAAAACAAAATGTTCTTTGACTCTTCCTTTAACATGGTTCACCCAAATCTCCAAACTGGCTAGGAAACAATATTACTACACAGCTGTTGCTGCCAACAATTAAATCGACTCACTGTATCATGTTTGCTAAGACTGCCTGTGATTTAATCCTTAATGTACTTCAAAAAAAGAAAAAATCATTGGAAAGCTTTATCTGAATTAGTCATAAATCGAGACTTCTGTGTAAGCCATGACACCAATTATTTTCTCCTAAATTTAGTGACTACTTCTTGCAGACAGTTCTGTGCAACAGTCAAGTCTAACAACACAGCTAGCCTAAATTGATCTGTAACCCAGATCTACAAAGATACTTTGATGCCCAACCCCTGACTTCAGTGATATTTAATCAACTAAAAAGGAATTTGATTATTCCTTTATGGAACTGACCTTTTGGTTTTCTACATTTTTTGTGTACTTTTTAAAGACTTTTGAGTAACATATGTGAACAACATGTTATGAATTCTAGGATTTGAAATTCTAGAAGAGGGTGTGTTCTGGGGAAAGAAATACATGCAAATCCTAGTATGATTCTTTTCCTTCGAGTTGAAAGTGGAGATAATTTTTTAAATTATGAAGTAATTAATTTGTGCTAAGCCAGAAAAATGAAAGTGACCTCATTATTGCTGCCTGATTAAGGTGCAGAATGCTGAACAATATCAGCAAGTGACAAAAAATACACGTAGCTGTTCATGATTCATTCTCAAATGACTCAATTCATCCTCAGAGTAGCCCTGTATTGTACATAATTTGAATGGGGTAATATGGGTATTATTACAGTAACTGCAATGATAAAAATTTACCATAAGGAGCACACACAACATTTTCCCCACAATGCTTCATGACTGATAACCAAAAATAAGCCAGACTGTGACCTGACTGCAAGGTTGCTCCCTATAAGTAGAATTTTTCTATATGCAAGCTCAATTAAGGGTATTTAATTTTACAGCAATTTTTCAATTACATCTGTTTGTTTTATTTTTAAACATCTCTCCCATTCGTTATCTTATAGCTTCAAAATCAGAAATTCAAAAAGATAAATGTTTTAAAATGTGGAATTATAATTCCCTTACTCATAATATATGCTTTGTTTTGCAGGTTTTTTGACTGAAATCAGTAAAACTATTGCAATATTAAATTCCTACCTAGTGTGGGTAACGGTGTCAGAATTTAGGCATCAAAGGATAACCCACACTAATTAATCAGTTTGAGAAATACTTTTTCCTTATTTTGAGATCTGATGTGGCAGCTGTATGGTGAGACTGAGTGACATAGTGAGGCTGGAGATTTATGTCTCCGATAAATGTGTTTGAACAGAGAATGGGTTCTTTAAGCCAAGAATAAAGATACATTGAACAATGTGTAACTTACAAACCAAGCTGGAGGTAAAGTAGTTATAAGAATTCTTCCTTCTGGAAAGAATCCTCAATGGTTTAATACTTTTATTAGTCCTGCTAAGGTTTGTCATTTCTCTTTGGTTTGTTCTACCTTGGCTGCTAGGTTGTGAATAGCATTCCAGTAGTCTTCAAAGTTGTAGGTTGTAAAAAACAGTTTCTGAGGGAGGTCATCTATATTATACCATTTGACATGTTTGTATGAGGGGATAAAATCACTGCTGTGATAGTTCTCTCCCATTTTTGCAGCTTGCCTTGAACAGAGTTTAAATATATATACAGTTTAAATCTGTAGATTTTATTTTCATAGCTGACTTGCTCTTGTCCTCTCGTCATTATTTTCTCAGTGTAGAGCAGCACCTGCAACTATGCGAAGATGTAGGGCAGCTGAGAGGCATCCTGTACACACTAAATAGTAAAGAACTGCAAACTGTAGTTAATGCCAGACTTGGCAGCTACAACATGCCTTCCTGAAGGCACTAATATAGTTTTCCTCCTTGTTATTTCCCTGCTGATGATGCTTTTGTGTGTGATGGCACTCTTGCTTCTCGGGCTGCTTGTAGTATGCTTTCCATACCCAATTATAGTACACTTCTGGACTAACAGCTCGTGTCTTGTGTTGGTTTGCCTTTCTGAAAATAGCAAGGTTGCTTTTATTAGCCACAATCCTAGAATCACCAGGTTGGAAGACACCCACCGGATCATCGAGTCCAACCATTCCAATCAGTCACTACGCCGTGTCCATCAGCACCTTGTCCACTCGTGCCTTAAACACCTCCAGGGAAGGTGAATCAACCACCTTCCTGGGCAGCCTGTTCCAGTGCCCAATGACCCTTTCTGTGAAAAATTTTTTCCTAATGTCCAGCCTAAACCTTCCCTGGTGGAGCTTGAGGCCATTCCCTCTCATCCTGTCCCCTGTCACTTGGGAGAAGAGCCCAGCTCCCTCCTCTCCACAACCTCCTTTCAGGTAGTTGTAGAGAGCAATGAGGTCTCCCCCCAGCTTCTGCTTCTCCAGGCTAAACACCCCCAACTCTCTCAGCTGTTCCTTGTAAGGAAAAAGGTATAAAGACGACCTGTTTTCCTTTCATGTGGTTTCTAACTATAATGTGGTTTCTAACTATCAGCAGCTACACACATCATTTATATAACAGTTAGCAATAATATTTCAGAAAAATGCTTTGTTACTTGTTATATTAGAAATTACATGCCTATACAGTGTCTTGTAAAGTAATAATTGCAAATTTACTTGGTGTTGTCACTAGAAATTGAAGACTCAGTAAATACATTCTGCATACTTTTCTAGCAATATATATATTACAAATAACACAGCAATTACAGGACATTACAATTTGCATCCTGTTGTTGCACTTCTGAGCACTGCCAAGAGACACAGAAGTGTATTGGCAGCAGCAGTGGCAGTAATACAGAGTGGATGAATGTAATACCTTGTATTCATGTAGTGGCTTTCACCAGTGGTGCTTTTGATAGATAGATAGACTGTCAATGCGACAGTAATAACACCTACTTCTACACAACACTTTGTCTAATGATGAAACAGCAAGAAATTCTCACCAAGGCCCACCACTGTCTGCCAGAATACCATTCTGCAGAGCCATGTCCCAGCCTGGGTTGTTGCAGGGAGTTATTAATTAAAGGTGCAAACCTTTGCATTTGCCCTTACTGAATTTCATACCATACCTATCAGCCCATTGCTCCAGCCTTCCTAGATCCATCTGTCTTTGATCAATTTTCTGGTCCCCCAATGTCATAACATATGCAGACTTGACCAGAGGGTGGTTACTCACCCCTTCCAAGTTCTTGGTAAAAACATTTCCCAGTTTATGCCTTTGTGGTACCTCTCATAGCCTCCAGGTGAGCTGCCCTATGAGCCTTATTGTCCAACCAGGAATGTATCCATCTGGCTTCTCACCCAGCCAGATCTAATAACCTAATGTAGATGCAAGACTATTGTAGGAGAAAGTATTGAAAGCCTTGCTAAAGCTAAGGTAAACTGCATGCAATTCTCTGATCTTGTCTACAAACTAAGTCATTTTACCATAGAAGGCAACTAGATTGGTCAGACATGACTCAGTTTTGGTAAATTGATGTTGAGTATTCCCAGCTAGCTTCCTCATGTGCCCAGAAATGTGCTCTGAGAGGACTCACTCTATGATGTTGGAAGACTAATCTTGATTCCACGGATCACCTTTTTTATCCTTTTTTTTAATCTTTTTTAAAGACATTTGTCTGGACATTTCCTTTCTCCAGTTGTCAGGGATCCTCTCCAGTCTCCTGTATCTTTCAAACATTAAAGGAAGCAGTCTTGCAAATACATTGGCCAGCTCTCTCATCACGCTTTGATGCAACCTCCTGGTCCTATGTAATTCTATGGGTCTAGTACTATCTATGAATCCTTGTCTTTCTGGTTAGGATTTAACTGACCACCCACTTCTGGTTGTT
This sequence comes from Clamator glandarius, assembly GCA_033459285.1. NCBI lineage: Eukaryota > Metazoa > Chordata > Aves > Cuculiformes > Cuculidae > Clamator > Clamator glandarius. The sequence continues at coordinate 1,329,171 of JAUNZM010000276.1, read as the reverse complement.
CACTGCTTCCTTGAACTTTTCCTGTAGTCAGAGACGCCTGGGAGAACTTGTTGGGGAAGACTGAGGCAATGAAGGCACTGAGCACCTAGTATTAGCTGCATTAGTTGCCCTCAACAAGTCCACCTTTTCCTTTTTCAGCCTTTTAGTTCTGTAAAAGCTGGTCTTGTAAGCCTTGAGGTCCCTTGAGAACATCCACTCTAGCTGAGCACTGACTTTCCTAATGCTATCCAGAGTTACTAGGAAATGTTTCTAAATTCCTCCTTTGTAGGCTGTCTGTACTTCCACCTTTTGTATTTTGTTTGATGACATGAAGGCCTAGGAAAGGGCCTCATGTCTCCGTTTCAAATGCCTCAATTAGTCCTCTCACAGAAGACCAATATGCTCGATTGTAGGAAAAGCTTCAACTAGCAGTTCACTTTTGATGATCCCATACTGATTCTCTGCTGCTTACGGTCTTGTTGGACAAAGAGGATTGTGGAGTTTTTAATATCATCAGTTATTTACTCTTTAAAATTAAATTTATTCTTTCTTTATATTTGTTATATATTATCTGATTAGAATTTAGCTCTTGTTCAATGTTTTTTCTAAGCCCATATACCTGAAATTCAAAGAATTTCATTTTGCATCAACTAACTTCTAAAACCCTTGCCACTGAGTTCTATTGATTTGTTCTTTTCCTGCTTTCTATTGTGTTCAGGGGCATACATATCCTTCAGGATCTGATTACTGTTTTCTTCAGTGCCATCACTGGAACACCTAAGAATTCTTTCTACCCCGCCCTCCCAGACATTTTCACTTGCCTCTGTATTTATGTATTTCAGAAACACAAATTGGAATTTGATGAGTTTCCTATGCCTGTGTTTGGATTTTCTGTGGCTGTGATGAGCTTTTACAACTTGCTATTGCCTGCTTTAAGACAACACTGATCCTTGATTTGTCCTTAGTAGTCATCCACTAGATTTGTGCAGATTATACAAAGTTAATTTGTACCAGGAAAACTATAATAAGTTTAGGCACGAGATATATTGCAGTACTTATTTTGAAACGTTAATGAATGCCATTAAAGAAACCAAAGTATGGGACAGCAAACCTATGGGACAGGAAAACGAGGCCAAGAGGTAGGGAGACTACAGTGGGTTCTGATACACCTTTTTAAGTCCAAAGCAGGGTTGACAAAGCAATATTTGGGATGCTTTAGAAACTTCTAAACTGATTAAGTTTTGTTGTATGCAGGGAATGGGTAAGGGTATATAATATGTGAAGTAGAGCAAATTTATTGGACTAAATGACATGAACTGTCATTTGAAAATAATGTGACCTTCTTTGTGTAATGGGTGCATAGTTCCGTGCAGGAACACCACCAAAAAAAGCTGTTCTTCACTGTGTAACCCAGTAGCACATAAAAGTACACAGCTCAGTTGCTTTGGGCTAGATTCAGTGAGTTTTGGTGCTGACACTCTGGCTCCCTAGCCGTGGGATGTGCAGTGGCACCTTACTGTTGTAGGTGGTTAATTCTGTTGAACTTGCTGCATGTGGCTAGAGGGACTGCAGTTCTACCTTTTCTCCTCTGCCTCCACTCAAAGAGCTCTGAGTATTTCACAGAATACTCCTTCCGTTATTTGCTCTTCATTCATTTTTTTTTTCACCACTTCCTTTCACTTCATATTCCTCCTTGTGTCTTCAATGATAAAACCAATTTTTAAGTCTCATTTTGTCTTTTAAGAAAAAAAACACAAACAAAAAAAGAAACTGGCTTGACAACCATCTTTCAATGTGCTGCCCTTTGCTTGCCTGCTCTTCCTTCCTCTTGAAAATGTGTCTTCAAGTCTCTTGTGTCTCTTTTCTTCGCCTACAATTAAGGTCTCTCCAGGATCTCTCAAGGCAGACGGATATTCCTTATGGCACGGTGTTGGACTCTGCAGTCTATGAGCACGTCCGAGTGAAAGGGATGAATCCTTTTGAGAGGGACAGCATGTATTCCCAAATGTGGCGGATGATTAACAGAAGTAATGGCTCAGAGAACAATGTCATGGAGTCAACTGCAGGCATTCAAAAGGTACTGGTGTGACCTACTTTTTGCTTCCTATTGGAGATGCTCTACTGTAACACCACATTTGCTTAGTTGTTGCTTTTGATTGGAAGGATTGCATTTCTACACAGATAATGATCATGCCTGGTACTGTTTTCTGCAAGCTCATTGCTTTGGCATGTAGGATTGGGACTTCTCAAATATATAGCTTGTTTCCAACCACTTTTTAAAATATAAGTACCTAGAGCATTTTCTCTGAGACGGATTAATAGGTGTGAGAGATGAATGCATTTGTCAGGATGCAAAATGAGAATAGGATCAATGGTCTATAAGCCTGGAAGACATAGCTATATACTGTACAAAGCTTAAAGTGATTTGAATACAAGATGCTGATCAACTTACTTTTGTGCACCTCTTGCACTGAAAACCTTGGCTTTCAGTTGTAGCTCTGGCTCATATACGTTTTGAGAGAGGCAGGCAGAAAAAGATGATCTGGCTTTAAATAAGAGTGTCTCAGCCACCTTCTCGAGTGAGTTTAGCACTGGGAAAACACTTTGAGAGCAGTAGTCAATTTTTGTAGGTACAATTGTGAATTCAATAGATCCCTCTCATGCTTTTGTTTGACAGCTACAGCTTTATTAAGAAAAGTAGTACATGAAAGAGTTCAATATGAGAGTAAATATGGGTTAATGAGTGACTGTATACAAAATTTATCCAAACCACTGTATCTTCATATTAATAGCTTTAAATAAAATCTGATAAATATTATATTTTACAGATTTTATTTTAAACTTCAAAACATGAATACTAATTAGAGCAAATATCCATGCAGTTGTGTGTTCCCTTGTTTAAGTTTGGTTTAGTCTCTTCTAAAAATCCAGACAAACTCTGCCTTTTGTCTCCACCAAGATCCATTTGCCAGGAAAACCTGTAATTTCTGATGTTTCCACATTAGATATAAACATGTAAGAGAAAGAGTATGTTAGAAAGATTTATTAAATCACTGATGATCTCTTGATAATAAAGGAACCAGAGAATAATAAAGATTCTTTGGAGTTTTAAGAATCCCTAATCCATCCTCTGTATAACTGAGATCATATTTTCTCCTTTGAAGGACTAAATGGTAAGAAAGAAGATGCAAGGCAGGCCCTGGGGAACTGCACTTTTAAAACCCCTCTAGAAAATGTCATGAGCTGAAAAAGCAAGGAAAAAAAAAGAAGACAGTAAGACAGTCTGAAGATTTACTGGGTAGAGGAAATTGCTTCTTTTGAGAAAACATATTTTAGCTCAGTTTGTAAGGGGCTGCTATAGCTGGGGTTTGCCTTTTGTATATAAAAAAGTTACCCTTCTTCTGGTTTGCCTTCCCAAGTTATCCTAAAGGCTTCAGAAGAATCGAAACCCAGAGCACGTCAAACACAGCTGTGTTGACTAATGCCTTTTAGCTGAAAAAAACCACCAGTGTATCATGCTGGCAGGTAATTTCAGTTTATAGTCTGTGATTTCTCATTTCTGGAAACATGGCAGTTGCTGTCTTAAAACCTACAAAACTAGAATTATCTTAGTTCTTTAATTTTCCATGCCTCTGCTTCCCAGGAATAAGCACTTGCAAATTATAGTGTAGAAAAACCAAGTTGCAGCATGTGAGCAAGCCAACCACCCTCCAATTTTAAAATATCAAAGGGCTCAGGCCCAATTCAAATGAACATGCACATCCACCTACCTGTGTGCAGTTTCCCCCCTTCTTTCACCTTATTGGAAGAAATGACGCAGAAAAAGATTATGTGCAGTAACTGTTCACACAGAAGCTTTTGGGAGATTGTACCTGGACTGCTTAGGAAAGAAGCTGGATGAATAATGTGGTGTTAAAAGCTAGTCTTAGGCAAGGAAAATTAATACTTAAACCGGTAACTGATACAAGACAGAGATTATAGTTTCTGTATAATACTTGAAAAAAATATAAAACATTTCAGAGGAAAGGAATCAAGGTGCCCGTTGGTCTATTTATATACTTTGTACTGTTCTTCAGAATCTTGAATGAATTTGGCTGGTCACATCTGAGATATTAGCCAGATTATAACCCTGGACAAGCTGAGCCAACAGATTTCTCTCTGTGCCTCAATTTGTTTCTACCGTTAATCGGCGCTAAAGCGTTACAGTTTGTCCAGGTTCTCCAAGGCCATTACCTTGTCACATGTTCCTGGAGTGTCAAGTGAGGGCTGAGACTTAATGAGCACTTCCAAACGGATACTGTGAAAGGGATTTAATCTAGGCTGCCTAACAGCTACAAAGGGATTGTAATAGGAGGGACCATCATGAGAGAGAGGCGGGAAAAATGTCAGGGATGCAGTGAACGTGCTGTCTAACAACACTCCCTGCTGCACCTTCTCTCAGGTTAAGCTGGGTTTGCAAGTAGCCGTCACGGAAGAGGCTCCACCAAACCTTTGTGTTGTATCTTACATGTCCTTTACTTTTGTCTTGCTTTCATTCTGCAACTTACAGTGGAGCTGGAACTTTTTTTAAGTAGCAGCTTAACACTAGCGTATATATCAACAGAGGTGGAGGGAGGAAGATCAACTGCTGATTTACTTGTTGCATCATCCTTCTTGCTCAGCAGGACTGCACACTTGCTGTACCAATGACTTCACAGGGAATGGCACCTATGTGAGTGAAAATACAATACAGCCGAATGACAATGATTGCATAGTCCCATTTTGCATCAGGCAATCCGCCACACTGACCTGCTTTTCCTGGCAGGAGGGCAGGGCAGTCAAGAGAAATAAGATGGGAAGATCAGGCCATTGTTAAGTTTTCAGGTTTTGATATTTTTTGGTCCTGCTCTTTTCATAAACGACGTGCATACATATCACTGTGTGTGCTCCCATTCCACCCCTAGTGAACAGCTATATACACCATCAGGATGGTTAGAGAGCAGCTGGGTGGGTTTACCCTAAAGAGCAAACAGAGTTTTAAATACCTCAAACAAGAGATAGTGAAAAGCACAGGCACTTTAAGATTCCACCACTTATTGCCTCTTTCTTTCTCAAAAGGCAACAAAAAGCAGTTGAAGGTCTCAGTTAAGGGTAGGGAAGCATTCTGTTGTTTGTCTTCTTGCTCTGTCAAATCAAAATGGTTGGGGAGGTAGCTGTATTCCCATATATGCTTGGATTATTCTGAAGAAGAATATTCACTTTTATTTTCTTTTTTTCTTTGCTATTCCTAAGGTTTTTGTGTATCTAAAATTGATTCCTTTTTCTTTTTTACATAGATTATGAAATATACATCTCATTCTGTCAAAGAAAACTCTGTTTTCATGGAAGTTATTTATTCAGAGAGGATTTACAGATGCCTAAGTCATGCCTGCTTAAACACTCATTGAGGACTCCAAGAAAAATCATTTAGGCTTAAGCATATCACATTACATACCTCTTTATGTCTTCCCAAAAAGCACATTACCCTGCTTAATCCTTTACAAGCACCACAGGCTTTCCTATCCTTGGAACTCTTCCCATTTAAAATATAATGAAGCGCTTGCATTGTGCCCCTTTCTGCTCTTTCTTCCCTAGAGTATAATAGTGCCTAATGCCCTATCCTACCCACCTTGTTCCTCTGAACATGGTATTGTAGCCTACATCGTCTACTTTTTTCTCAACAGTACAAAGAGGAAAATTCCTTTCCCAGGCTGCAGAGGCAGAATCTGAATGCGTTTGAAACCTCTGCCTATTTAACTCTTTCTGCAAAATACTTAGCCAGTAGGGAATTTACAAATGACAGTCAGGTGAAATAATGTTTCTGGATAGTGCATCTTAGGATCTTGTAATATTTCCTCTTCAGCTTGCACACAGTATCAAAAGGAATTTGATCTTGAGATTTTCTTGTGATCCTACTTACATTGCCAGTGGAAACATGCTATCAGCTGCTGAGCCCTTTTGTTTTCCCTGGATACTGTGGATGGCACTTTTACCTTTCTGAAAATACTGTAATAGTAATAATATCATTTAAACTGCTGCCTACAAATAGGGCGCAACAAAGCTTTGCTAAAGTAATTTGTCTGGGCAACAAAGGAGTAATAATGATTCATCATTCTCTGCTACAATAAATTGTTAATAACTGGGCAGGATTATTCTTAATTTGTTTTCAGCAGTGGCAACAGCACGAAGATTTCTGTTGATGAGCCAAACAAACTCCTGAATTAACAGATTATCTTGATTTACTCACAAATTTGCTATTGGAATTGCTGTTCTGGTGGCAGATACACTGATCACACCACAAAAAGGTCTAAGTTAATATATGCAAGTCCATATATCTTTGTTGTGAATGTTTCTGACTAGGGAGTTGGCCAAGAAAAAGACATTGAAAACATTACCTAAACAAGACGGACTTTTGGGATCTGTACTACGATTCAGCAGTTTGACAGTGGCTAAGAAAGGGACTGGAAGCAAGAAAGGCAAGAGAATATAAAAATGTTGAGGGTGTACTCCAGTCATCTGTATATCTTAATTCACTACAACGGGATCAGCTACGCTATGCAGCTGTTGGTTAGCAAGCTAATTATCAACCAAGACTCTGGTTCCCCTCTGCTTCTGGAGGTGATACTTTCTGAGCAGATGAGATGTTCTGTTGCTCTACAGGTAATAAGGTTCAGGAGTACCCTTAAGACCTTCATGTGTTCAGCCCCACAGCTGAAGATGCAATTTATCTATTTTGCAATTACCTTTCCTGCACAAGTCCACGACTCGGAACTGACAGGTGCCTGGGGGGACCAAATGCACCTGCTGTCCTCACTTTGCATAATCATGGGTGGACTGGCTCCATCTTATTTTTCACGTAGCATCCTTTTGCTGGAAAGCAAGTTTCAACAGAAAACCTGAGCCAGATTTATCAATGAAGTGCTGTTAATAATAACAAGGTGAATGCCTGATCCACTGACATCAGCATGTTCGATGTTTCATAGCTTTGTCAACATGTCAGTTTATGGGGGCAGGGGAGTGAGGTATGTTTCATTGCAAAGCATATTTCTCATAGCCTTGTCACAAATTGGCTTAAGTTTGTAAAAGCCTTGAGAAAGATTTTTTTTTTTCGCCCTATAATCCTGTGTATCTTTGCTTCCATATCTAGGGCATAAACAAACTTACGTGAGTTCAAAAATTCAGAATCTTGACCAGGAAACATGACAAACACAATGTAATATTTTGGGTATTATCAAAAGGCTAATAGTTATATGGATTAGCTTAGGGGCTCAGTGTGTTCTGGTCACATAAAACCATCACTAATCTGTGATAGTTAACAGAGAACGAAGAAGATTCTGGGCAGTTTTAAAAAATGAAATATAAACCTGTTTTCCTGCTGTCTCATTTTCTCAGAATTTAAGGTAGGCTCAACGCAAGGCTTGCTCGCCCTCACAAATGCATACACCAGAATTTGATGTAACTTTGACTTTGTAGAGTTCTCACAGGTTTTATCTTGAGTAGAACACCTGTAAAAGTTTTCTGTAGAGTCTGGCTTTATTCAAACAGAAATGTAAGCAAAAATTTGAGTGACCCTGTGCAGGGAGAAATGGATCTACACAGACACATTCATCCAACAGCTAAGCAAGCCAGCTATTGCTATATTCTTTTTGCATACAGTTTCCTGAAAATTTTATCTATGATCATAGTCTTCTGTTTCATCTTACGTGCTCCCAAATGTACCTTCCCCATTTTGCTTTCACTGAAATGCCATCCTAGTTGCTCATGACTTCTGTTCAAAGGTGAGTCTGCATATGCCTGCCAGTCACTTTAACAGCCTCAGACATCACTGACTGATGACCTGCTGTGGTGCCATGACATTCTGCCTTCTATGACTGTTTTTTCTTGCTCTCCCTCTTATCTCTCCATTATTTTGGAGATTTTTCCAAAACCATTCTCCAATTTTTCTGGACCATCCTACATTCAAGACCATAGTATTTTCTGACTGTAGCTTTCCCCCAAGTATTCTCAAGTCCAAACAAATTCAGCTAGTGGCTCCAGGAAGACAATTTACAGCTCTGCTACTCTTACACTGAACTGAGCTCCTTTTACCTGAAGTAAAATGTGTGCTTTCCACTACTGTCTTTTCATTAATTTCTGACCACTGACTTAGTTTAACTTAAAACCTACAGTAACTGAACTCATAGTTTCCATTTTCTTTCCTAAGTCTTTCTGTTGCTTAAGCTTCTGTGTCTATTTCAGTTTTGCCAATGTACCTTCCATTCTATGATTTACCCATCCAGTCCATCACTTCAATACTTTTCAGTGTTATTTTCTCTGGCCTTTACAAAGTACTCTTTACACATTTAGCTCTATTGAAAATGCTCCTGGAAAAATAAATGCCTTGAGCTTCAAGGCCCTCCATGGTTGATTCTGACTCTCCCTGTAGCTTGCTCATTTCTGAATTGGTAATCATTTGTATGAATTTCCAGTGCAACTCCATTTTCAAGCAAGAGTCTTTATACTTTCTCCAAGGACTCTTCAGTAAGATATGAAGTTTTCCCTCAAGACAGTAGTCTTGTATTTTCTTCAAACTCCTTAACACTCTTTTGTTGCTACACTATCAAAAAGCTTGATAACTAGGTCTCTTGTGTACTACATTCGCTAGCCATCAACTAAGCAGAGCTGTTTTGTTTTTTCTTTATGCTCTTTCCCTTCATTCGTCTTGTTTTATAACTGCCAAATAAGCGAGGAGAGAGGAACTCACACTATAGTCATTTAAATACCATCACAGTGTCGTGTGGTGAAGCCAAAGAACTACTATACAACAGAATGAACTAAGCTAATGAACACAGCCATTATCAGAGGAAGAGTATTTCTCAGAAAACAAGCTCTCTGTGTCTGACCTTTCAGCCTTCATCCTCTAAGAAGAGTTGCAGCCTGACTTCAAAAAATGAGCATGGGAGGTAAAGTTCATAACGATCTGATAAAAAATGAAAATATTCTGTTGAGCAATCAATCCTCATTATGTCTTATTTTCTCCCATTTCAATGGTGCAACCTGCTTATTTCTCTTAAATTGTTTCATTGATCAACATAATTATAGGTATCTCATCTTGATGGTTTGGGCTTGTTTCCAGAGAACGTTTGTTTGCCTAAAAGCTTGATTATTTAGAGTGTCATCCAGCCTCGGCCCTGTCCTGTCTGTGTGTGTCATGTGTATGTGTCCCCCCTTCCCCCAGCTATATCCATTATTAAATTCAAAAGTAATTCTCTCTTAAAACCTTTCTTCACTTAGATCCTTACACTATCATGACTACAACTATACTCCCATCACGTGTAACCTTAAATGCCTAATTTAGGTGTCCAGGTTTCTTTCCTAGCTGTCATAGACAGACAATTTCCTTCTCTAGAGCTCAAAATATATTTTTCTTGGTGGCTTATTTTGTACAGTAACTATCAAAATAAGATCATATCCCGTGACTAGAAATGGCAATAAAAATAAGAAATAGCAAAGTATACCCCAAGGAACTAATTTTGCTTGAATCCTGTAGAATAGCATTCTGCAGAGAGCTGAATCCAGACTTTTCAGCTGGAGAAATGATGACTGGCAGCCTTTGAGGAGCGAGCGTGTGATGGGAGGGGTCCTCACCCATCATCCTGATGGCCAAATACAAAGCTAAGTGCTTCACACCTTACCCTGTTTCTAATCCTGTAGTTGCCTTTTTACATGGCAAAACAGTCCAGAGGGGGGAAATTGATTCATTTGTTGGTGGCGATTTCATTTGGGCTTTCTCTTGTGTAGAAGTGGACAAATTAGGATGGTGTCATGAGAGGAACATCTGCTGTGCATCCATATTCTGACAGTAGGAAAGCACCTCTGTAGAAGTAAGCTGGCAGCTGTAACTATAAGGCACATGGTGCATTGCCAGGCATTTGGCCTGGAATGATCCTCACGCACACACAAAAAAATAAAATTAATTTTGTGTTAAATAGCCCTTGTTCTCTCTCTGTATTGATCACAATTAGGAGTTTCCTTTTTTGTTATTATTTCCGGAGAACTTTGTATATTTCTGATAGATGGAGAAGATGCAACCACAACACCATGCTCTGATAGTAAGTGTAGCTAGACCACAACACACACAGTAAATTCTAGTGGCTGCCTATGAGGGGTTTGAGCTGGCAATGCTTCATTTAACCCCTTTATGTCTCCTTGTGCCTTGCTCTTGGAGCTGCTGCCAGAGCAGTATGTATCCTTATTTGTTTTTGTGGCCATATCACATCTGAATACAATATTCCCCAGATTTATATATGAGAGACATTAAATTTCTGAATAACTAAGCAATATGAATACTTCTTTCATTTGCACTGGCAAGAGATTCATCGTATAAATGCTGTCCTCCCTCCTGAACCTGGGATTTTCAGAGGATGGGAAGTTTTGGAAGGCAGCAGGAAGTAATAAACCCAATAATTTGGAAATCATTGGGAAAGAGGGAAAAACCTGAACTTGAATATGTTAGGATAATCCTCAAATTTTTTTTGCTAGTGTTATTTGTTACTGAAGGTTTCTCAGCTGGCACCTGTTAGAAAGGGTGGCATAAGCAGAAAAGGATGCTGAACCCACCCTTACAAACAAGTAAATTAATTTGTGCATATTTGAGTCTAACAGAGCAGTGCTATAGTCATATTCCATTAAAAAAAGGTTTCTGAGTACTTACTATGTGATGAGTGTATTTATTATGCATTAGCACAAGAGAGATCTGAAAGAGAAACAGGTCTCATGAGTGCTGTTATAAACCATCTCATGAGTAAAATACAGGCTCCAGTAAAGACTGCAAAACATGAGATGTAATTACAGATGTATTTGCAGCAAAACGTAAGTTCTACTGCATGTTACTCTCTCAATTAAAACCAATACAAGAAGACATTCCCCCTTCTCTTTATCAGCTACATAGGCTAGGAATGGTTTGGGAGATGAATACCCTTAAGGGCAGAAAAATACTGAGGAGGCAGTGTTGTAGGGAGTCAGTTGTCTTTTGGGCACTGTTACTAAAGTTACATTAGTCCTGATGTGGCATCTTACAATGCAGACATGTTGGAGATAGATATAGATATATATATATATAATGTAAAAGCAATACATGAAAACTTTTGCTATTTAACAAGCTTTTGCTACTTTTTCCAACCCATGAAGCTACTTCTCATGTCATTGCTAAAACTGTATGTGCTGCCTTTCTAGGCTCTTCTATCTCTGGCATATGTATGACCAACAGCTTTAACTGACAAAAAAAATGTAGAGGGACAAGCAAGCTGTGCAGGGGTGCTAGTAGAGCAATGAACCTCCCCTTGTGTGTAGGCAGCTTGTGGAGGGATACACCCGATTATTGAGGAGCACATAACTTATCTCAGATTTTATTACTGCGGAGTGACTTTGACCTCGGCGCTCGCTGCTCTGCTCTATTAATGCCTAGTATCTTCAGAAAATGAGGGCACTGCTTCCATGTCATTCCACTTTGGCAAGCAGTCATTTATTTTGATTTAATGGGAAGTGGAATGAAGATGACATAACAAGCCCTGTAATCCTTTAGGCTTCCGAGATTGCTCTTTATTAAACCAGAGAGTGTCCTAATGGCAGTTACAATCTCCTACAAAGATGCTTCCAAGTCTGGCCTTATCAAATAAGGGCCATGTCTGTGCAACCTATGAGGAAGAAAAGTTTGCGGGTGAGTACAATATCCTCCTTGAATTCTTTTTTATTGCTTCTTCAGGTCACTTCTTATAGCCTTTTTCCTATGGGAGAGTGATGAAAATATTTTAATTTGTACAGTTTAACAACAATAGATTTTTCTTGTTTGCCCAGATCTGTTTCCATAACCTTTTTTCAAACCCAGCATTGGAAAAGGTCTGTCAAAAATTTCTGCCTTAGGGTAAAATAGCAATTTGGATTATGTTTCCTCCTCTGTTGTTCTCTCCTGTCTTCACCTGCTTTCTTTAACTCAGTCATGCAAAGGTAGTAGTAAAGTAACAGCTCCCTTTACTGTACCCTCTCTGTGTTTCATATCCATTTCCATAGCAGAGAGATGGGTCCATGCTCTGATTTTGGATTCTCAGTATCACAAGAAAGAAAAACTCTATAAAATGCCTGACAGAGAAGAGTAGTTTTGTGTTTGGAGCTCTCTCTTTTGGCTACAGGGGACACAACAGGTATTAGGCATCTATTATTGTGGTCCTGTGAGCTCTTATCTCTCCATTTTATCTCAATTAACTTAGTGCTTTTCTTACAGAGGTTCTATAACATTTCCAGGTTCATGAAGATGAAGAACAACTACACTGAGGATGTCTGGGGACTAAAACTCCTACATGTCTCCAGCAACCTCGGCTCATTCTTTTCCTTCTGAATTCTCGCTTCTCTTTTTTCTTTCCTTCTTACTTTTTTTTTTTCTACTTTTTGACACTCCATCTCTTCTGTTTGGATACCATCTACCCCAACTTTTTCTCAGCTTCTCTGAGCCTTTCTTCTTTACACCCTTCACCTCTCTATATGGTCAAGCATCTTCTTTGCTATATCCATCATTACAATGTGTCACTGTTATCTGTGCAATGAACTCTACAACTTTCAATTTGCAATCAGATGAAGCTTCCATAACTCTAACTGTCACTTTGAAGCCCAAGTGCAGGCTCACAGTGCAGTGGGCTGCACTGGGAACGTATCATACACAAATCAGGGGAAATGCAGACTCTATCTTATGATCAATAGATGGAGACAGGAGAGCATATTCTTGCTTCAGGCACAGAATCTGGTAATGTATTCGTTTATTGCTTAAATGTTTCCAGCTATCATTTTTATATATTAATGTATTCTAATAATACTCAAAAACATTATGATTCATTAGCAAATGTAAATGATGGGATTAAATATAAAGTTGTTTAAAGGATGTATGTGATGGAAAAAAAAGACATGAATGGAAGTAATGAGAAAAGGTTTTATAAAATATGCTGTATATTCCAGCTCTAAAGCATGGCTTGCACTATAAGGCTGCAAGTCTAAGATGGTGTAAAAGGTAGCAGAGAAATCTTGTTTCATATTTTTTTGAGCTACTGTATCAATCTATCATAAAACAGTTTGGCACATTTATATTATTGTTTGTTAAATAACTCTCTAATAAATGAGCAAACAGAAAGTCTATTCCAGAGACCAGCTAATGGCATTGAAGTGAGTAGACCTGCAGCAAGTCTCCGCTCTCAGACATTTAATAGTCCCTCATGAAATCATTCAGAATTTTTTATCTCTAATAGTCTTTCAGCTGTGAGCAATAGGAAAGCAAAAGAGGATAGCTCAAGCAGAACCTGCAGATTTTGACAGCAAATTTTTAGTCTATCATCCCTAAACTATCCATACATTAATAAGCATATTGGTAGGCAGTGAAATACTAGTGAATTAATAAGGATGATGCAGGAAAATTAAATTGTAAACTAAAAAGCAGTTGCAGAATACTTAGGAAAATCAACTTTTTAAGTCTCTGACATATGTAAGTATAAATTATAGAAGTATCAGAAGCTTTAATTCAAATAGCTGATTACCCTTAAAGTCACCGTACTGTCAAGACAGGAGGGAGAGCACAGTTCAGTGAGGTTTAAAATATCATCTAGAGAAATAAAGCACATGAAAGGCTATTTTTTCAAATATGAAAGAGGAACCGAAAATGTTACCTGTGCATCCCCAAAGTGGCATTTATGTTTACAGACTCCAGGTCTGTGCTTTGAAATATCTACATGCATTTAAATGCAAGTACAGGTTGTAGAGCTAGAGATATCTCTTAGGTCTGATCTTAAAACACCTGGTCAGGGAGACTGGAGACTGAGCAGACTGTTGCTGCTGGCTGCTTTTTGGCATTGTCCTCTGTCATCTGATTATGCATACTGGGAGATAGTCTAGTAAACCTGCATTTTGTTGGAATGTATCAGTTTATTGAACCCTGAGTGTTTTGAGGAAAAAGATGTTTAATTTGTGTTTAAAGAGGGAGAGAGAAGTAAGAGGACCAATTTGAAGCACCAGATCTGGTTCAAAAGGGATCGTCATTGCACAAAAATATTTGGTGTACTACTCAACAGAAAGCCAGAACATATAATTAATGATTGTGGGCTTAAGCCATACTCATGCAGCAAAATCCTGAGTTTAGATGCAGGGAATTGTTTCTTTAAAGGACCGTTATAGTATGCAGAAAGTTTCCCATGTGGCGACTGCCGGGGTACACTAAGATCTGGTATCAGGACATGATCAGCTCCTCTTGCAGGTGGTTTGCTCTCTATTCTTATTCACTTGCCTCCTCTGGAGCAATGATGTGTAAATGAAAGCATGCGTCTTAAACTCCCATTAAATATTTCAGGGAGTTTCAGATCCCATTCAGCCAGAAGCTTTCACACAGCTTTCTTCATAACGTCGGTTCAGGGCTCTGAAATCTAGGAGAGACGTGCTTTGAACTGAAATGGGACGCTGCGTGTGCATCACAGCTGTGCACATGGGCTGTGGATGGCTCCTGTGATGGAGCAGGGTATGTTGTTTGGGCTTTCTCCCCTGACATTATCTCTCTGAGCTTCTTTGTAGGTGTGCAGACAGTCTTTTCTAAGCATTACCTAAACAGTATTCTCAGCTTCTGCAGGTTTTACAGGGTTATAGTCACGAACGTGGCAGTCCCAGCTGAGTACAGTGGAGGATCAAATGGATATAGCAAAATAGTGTTCTCCATCCTGTGAGGCTGGTGTGTGTCACTGGTGTACTTGCATTGGAAGTGACAAATGGAAATTACAAAAGACCTTTCATTCTCTGGCATTAGCCTGGCTCCTTTCATACCCCACAAAATCCCTAGAAAAACAAACAAAACAATGAGCTTTTTCTGTACCATATATTACGATGCCTGATGCTACTGCTTATTCTGACTTGATTAAAGCAACTCAGGTGTTTTCTGAGTGTTTTTCTTGGAAAAAAGTGTAGACGGAATGAACTTTCCAGCCATCAGGTTAAAAATTTAGAAGTAACTGCATGGCATTGAGGAAGGTATGCCAGACAGATAAGCTGGCTTTCTTTAATTGTGGTGTCAACTGAAAATAAAGCAAAAATTCTTCTGTTAAATAAGCAGAATCTTCCCATAGGTTGGAGAGTTATGATAATTGTGTGTTTTCCACCATTTTGCTCTCTTTAGTTAAATTGCCAGCAAGCAGTTTATGTCTCTCTGTATATGAATAGGTGGCAGAGTTGTCCAATTTGAAAATGTGACTACAATAAATCAGTTTCCTTTTAACAGCCAAGCTATGGGAGGAGAGGTTTAAAGTGCCACTTGGAGTATTTTAAGAAGCATTTTAACCAGGCTGTAATCACATTTCATTCTTCTATCAGTTTGCATAATATACCTGATGTAGACAGACTGTACAACTCCCTCACTGGGATTGCAATGGCAGGAGAGGGTTGTTTACCATTCCCAGCTCTAAAGCTTTCATGCTGCATGAGGGTTGATTGGTGTTTGTGACTGTTTGCAGAATGGCTAGTTAATCAAATAGAACAGACCCCATTCCCTCCTGAATATAACAGAGGGAGAGATATAAATACTAGGGACTGTAACAAGATGGGTGGAAAATACAATGCATCTGTAATAAAAAAAAAAAAAAACAGTAGATAAGCAACTGTATTATACAAGTAAGTACCTAGGGGTTCTGGTCATAACATCAATCAAAGAGTGAAAGCTTTGGTTGTTTTATCACTCTGACCTGAGGACAGGATTTTCTTGTAATACCTTTCTAGCAAGAATTCTTAACCTGTGAGTAAACAAATCTAGGACATGGTACCTTCCCATTAGTGAGTCTTGTCCCAGGATATAAATTTCCAAGAAACCTCAAAATTTTTCATCAATCTTCCTTCATATAAGAGATGGATGGTCAGGACATGTTTCTTGTGATTGATCCAAGGTACTGCAACATACCTTGGCCCAAAACAGTATGAATTTGTGGCCTCTGGGAGTCATGGAAAAAAATAATCTGTGTTCCACAGCATGGAGAAATAATATGGGCTAGCTTCCTACACTGAAGATTGCCAGAAGAAGATGACAAATTCAGGTCTGAAAACCTCTAAACCTTGTTTCACTCATGGCAGGCATTCTGAGCATGGTTGTGTTTTACATGATGCTGCTGGACTGGGCCTCTCAATAGCCACTAGTAGCCTGTCACCTCATTCATGGGTCCTTGCTGAGCACTGGTATGAGAGGGGACACCTGTCCCCTCATCGCCTGTAGAGCAGAGGAACACAGCTACTGCTTGCAGAAAAGTAGAAACTTGTATGCAAAAATCAGGTGCTTAAGACCAGCAGTATCTTCAGAATCAAAATTTTGGCCTCAAGTGCTAAAATTTTGCTTAAGTCTTGTCTTTATACATGAGCTGCTATATGAGTCTCTCTTGGAGTCTCAAGTATTGCAATTCACGGCATAGTCTGGAGACAACACACGTTAATGTAGGTGCAGATTGAGCAGATGTAAACAACAAAGGTGGGAGCAGTTTCTCACAGAAGGGAAATGTAAGCATCAGTTAATGGACATTTGCAAAACGCTGTTAGTCCTTCAGATGATGCTGTTATTAAATTGAACATCATTGCTTATGCTATAGTTGTGCTGAAAGCAAAATAAAGGAGGTGATTTTCTTTAAATAATGCTTATTTTTCATTAGCTTGATCATTAAGTAATTTTGGATTTAACAAAGTAAGTGGCAGCTAGAACACAACAAAGAGAGCAGAAGAACAGAAAAATGAAACATGATATGAGATCATGGACAAGAATCAAAGTAGACAAGCGCAAAAGTAAATAAAAAAATCTCATACTAAAATTCTGGCAAAAATAACAACATATAACATATGTTTGGGAATTACAGCAGTTGTAGAATATACTTAAGATACTATTTTGTCTTTCATAGATGCCAATAACAATATTGATTTAAAGAGCTGTACTTCCAATTACATCCTCCCTAGCTGTGGTGTTGTGTCTCCCCACAATATCAGACATGATAGTTGTTTTGAAAAATTAAAATGAAGTTTAGTGGAAAAGAGTGGAAACATCAGCCAAGTATGTAACTCAAGTTCACATAAATTCTTTGCATCTGATGGATTTTACTACCCTTCTTTCTGTACTTCCCCACTCCCAAACTAACATCCTGCTTTTCAGAATCTGGAATTGCAAAATTCAGCCTCTCATCATCTGGTTTCTCCATATATTTCTCCACCTTAGTAGAACATCCCATCAAAAGTTTGCCCTGTCTTCCTGCAGCACCTCTTCTCGTATCTGCAGAGTTAATTGCTCCCTACATCCAACATGAGAAATCATTAGCCCAGATTTCGCATCGATTGAAAACAGTCATTGGTCGACTTCAGCTCTGTTTGTATTAGCATCCAGCAGTTTGAAAGCTGATTTGACTCTTCCAGACCTCATGAACCAAGTAACATGGAGGGAAAATGAAGCAAGTAACTTGATGGGAAAATCTCATAAGAGAATTATTTTTCATAACTTTATATAACACAGATCCATTCCTAGCTGAACAAAGACAAATTGCATCCAAATAACTGTGAAACATGCAGAAGGTTTGGTTTTAATTCCTTCCTAGTAGTAGTCCTAGGCCTGGCAGAGTTTCTTCCATCCCCATAGAGTTTTACATGGTACACTTTTTGACAGATACTGTGTCAGATGGTATTGTATCTTTTCATTATTTGTATTGCACAGATCCTGTATGGCTTTCAGTATGTTTTACTTATTACTATTCTGTAAAATTTGTAAGCTTTAAGGTGTTCCTAACACCCTGTGACAAATTTTATGTATGTTATGTGATTGAAATTTCGACTTTATCATATTATACTCAATCTGTAGATTTTTTTATTATGTTTTTGCCATCTTTTGTGCCCTTACAAGTCTGTGTTTCATCTCTCAGTTCATTCCACTTGAACATTGCCAGATCTAGGTTCGCCTCCGAGCGTGTGCCCCATATAGTTATAGAGTAAGTCAATTGAACTGGCTACTGCTTATCCAGTAGCTGCCAAATGTTGATGCCTGTACTAGACCTTAGATTCCCATTGAACTTGCATTCTCGGGCTCTAACTAATTTGAAATATGACAAAAAGAATAAGTACAGCTAAAAAGAACTCAGACAAGAGAAAGTATTATTGTGGTTTTATCTTCTTCAGCTACGATAAAATACACTCTTCATAGATATGTCATACATACTATAAAGGAGGTTATATTTTCCTGGCATTGTATTTCCTCTGCTTTCTTGTATACATATTGTGAATTAAACTTTTTCTGAAATTTAAGATGAAAGGTATAGCAATGGACTTGATGTACATGTCCATCAGTAGGAATTATGCCTTCCATTTGTGTCTGAAGGGATCATGTTTTGAGAATAACCCACCTGTGTGCAGTTGCATTATGCATGATATTTTAATATAACTGAACACAGAAAGGAGATGTATCTACAAACAGAGCACTGAACAGCTGCATATCTCTTTGTATGGGTTGTTTGTACAGATGCAGGCATGCAGCTACTTTTCCTGAAAACTTGGTCAGGCATGTATCTCCAATTTGTGAGCAGCTGTGTAACATCCTTTAATATCACCCTAAGCAAGTGAAGAAAAAAATATTCATTGTTTTCCATTTAAAAATCCATACTGAAGGAATGAGGAGCATGTGAGTGCAATAGACCTGGGACAGGTTCCTTCCTATTTTTTGCTTTGTCGGCCAGTTAAGGCCCATTCTCTACTTTCTCATGGGAGCTCAGGTGTATCCAGCTGCAGTGAATCACTGAGGCTTCTCTCTAATTCTTCCAAAGCCAGAGAAAACCTGCAGTTCTTCCCTTCATTTAGTACATATGTGTCTGATGTATTATCCCTCTCATGGCACAGTTCTGTAAAAGAGAAGTTACTATTATCATAGAATTATAGAATCACCAGGTTGGAAGAGACCCACCGGGTCATAGAGTCCAACTATTCTTATCAAACACTAAACCATGTCCCTCAGCACCTCGTCCACCTGTGCCTTAAACACCTCCAGGGAAGGTGAATCAACCACCTCCCTGGGCAGCCTGTTCCAGTGCCGATATTAGGTTATGATATAAATGAAACTAAAAATTAACCATTAGTTTAGATATTTGTTCTTCCTATAGTCAAAGTCCAGTTTGCTTTTCACTAAAATAAATAAGAAGATACTGAATGAGATTATATTTCCTAACCTGGTAGTGGCATTTTTGAAGGCATCCCTACGCAAATGCTAGATAATACTTGATCCATGTTGGGTGAAGTGCAGGAATGTCAAGTTGATGATTTTATGATGATACCACTTGTGGTTTTTATTTTCTTTTCCTATTGTTTGGTGCTAATCAATGAAATTATTTTATTCACTTATTTACTGTCATACATCAGCTGGGCACTTAGCTGTCCACACTACATGCTCAAGTACCTGATTTGCAAGTGCATTGTGTAACTAAGAAAATCTCAACTGAGGTTCCTAATTTTAGGTGAAATGCTACTTCATTTTAATAAGGCAAATCAACTGACTGCATTGTATCATCATGATTAAAATTGAAAAACCCCTGTACCGTTATTTTTTCCATTACATAAATATTTTAACTCCACTTTCCTCATTATTCATCTCAAGGACACTTTGGCATTTTTATTAATGTCTTAGAACTAGAAAAAGTATTTGAATTTAACCCAATTTTATTATATTTTTCAAAAGAACATCATTGACAGGGTAGACACATCCAACTCAAATTAAGAAAATAAACAAGACTGACTGATTGCATTGTATATTTATCAAAGAGCTGTTCTTCTTGATTATGATATAATGAGATTTCACAGCATATTTTATTGAAGTTTGAATCTGAGACGCTTGGGCAAAACATAAGGAGGCATAAGTTTCCATGGTTTAACGGACTTGTAGGAAGTCTAGAGTGAAGCATGAAATACAATTGCTTATTGTATTAATGATTCTGTTTATATATGTTTGTATTTTTTAAGATGCCTACAAACAAAGATCAAGTAAACTAGAGTGAATTGTCATTAGGGATTTACCAACTGGAATATTACAGTAATTGAAACTGAAGCTGGGTAAGAAAGGAGAGACATTTATAAAACATTATTTACCTTTAAAATCCCTAAAATTGTCATCATGTCATGACAGGATATTTCCATATTGACCTATTAAATTTTGATCAAAATATTTTTTCAGTTTTGAAATGTTAATCCATTGTGAGGAAAATAATTCAGGTTGAAGACAACTTTTTGAATTAAAATATTCTCCAGTTTGGAATTTTTTTTATTGATTTTGGTCCCAAAATTTGTGATACTTTTCTTTAATTGAAAATCATGAAGCTTCTTATGCAGAAACATAACTAGTTTCTGTCCATCTCCATTTATTACTTTAATTAAACAAAAACCTCTCTATTTAACATTATCTCTGTGGTTTTCTATCAAGTGTACTGCCCAGGGATCTGTGTTGATTTATTTCAGGAGAAAGAAGTGATTAGAAATCTTTCATGAAAAATATCAGTCCTGAAGGAAACCTCCAACACAATAATGAATCGAGTGTTTGTTATACAACACTCTTTTTTGTTTTAGTTGATAGTTGTCAGTTGTTTCCTAGTTCTGTCAACTGTAAACTCATTTCTGACATCTGGCCTTTTGTGTGGGCAGGTCAGGATGAACTAGAAACAAATATAATGAGAGCCTATGACTTGCACTTCATTTGTTATTTACAAAGGTGAGCAAAATGAATGTTATACCCTTTTATAAATGAAACTGCCTGCACATCTGGTTGCAATCAGAGATGAACTAAGTTGTCTACACTTTAAGACAGAGGCTATAAGTATTTGACTCCATAAGGATGGTAAAGACCAACTATCACCTGAAATTAAACTTGGAATAAACATATAAAATAGTTAGATGTTAAAGGTGCTCAAATGCATAAGTTATACTGGTTTGGGTACTATCTGAATTTAAACTCCTTACATCTTTATTTGCCTTTGTACATAAAGAATTCAGGTGCCTGCTCCTCTACCTGCACTTGCTTGCCTGGCAGAGGCTTAGCTGTGCATTTTAAATGAACACAACCCTATTCTTTGTACTAACTGTTCTATACAAGGAATGTGACTTCCTAATCGGTGGCCACGAAATGCTGAGTGTTGTTGGGTTGCAGATGTGCTGCTTGTATTTTTCACCATGGAACACGGCTCCCCCTGGCAGCTTGCTGTGGGTTGGGCAGCAGTAGAGAGGGTCAGATTTTAAGAGAACTACGGGGACTCTTTGATAACTTGTTAGATTGTGTCATCTTCTCGGTTGTCTGCATGGCGATAAGAAGCCAGGCAGTCTGAACTGAGTAAAAAAATGCCACTGCACTGGTCTTCCCACAGCTCCTGACGTTTTCCATGGGTTCTAAATTGCGAAAGAAAGAGAAAGCCTTCTTAGCTTAGGTCTGTAATGATTTCCTTTCCTAGGAGTTCAAAGTACCTTTGTCCAAGAATTGAAATGCTTTCAGGAGAGTAGTCTCCAAAGACTAGCTTGTGACAAAGGCTGGTGTGAAGCTGCTAGGAATACACACGTTAACGATGCACTGGCCAAGGGGATCCAGGCACGTTTATTTGTGCAGCACCCTCCATCTCGGGCACGTGGTTGGAAGGGACTGACGCTCCTGCAGGAGAGCTGATTTGGCTTGAAATTGTTGTTTTTCCTGGAAATACCATAGGGCAGAAATTTCTCTGCAGAGCTTTTCCAGAGTGCTTTGCTGGAGACCCTCTGTAGTGCTGGTCTTTGCAGCAGCCTGATATTACAGCTTGAAATAAGTGCTTAGTTAAAAACACCCTGTAGTAGACCTTACTGAACATTCAGGGAAAGGGGACAAGGTATCATTAAAAGGAAGAAACCTTAAGAGGCTGGGACAAACCTCAGTCTGTTTCTGCAGCCATATGAAGTGCTGTGCCTAAGGGCAAGATTCACTTCTAGAGACGATTGATGGTTTCTTGCAGGTATTCCAGGGGAAGAAGTAGCTTTGAAGACCACTGACATCCATATGAAAACAAACTGGTGTGGAAGCACTGAATATTTGCTTTGAAGCTGTTTCTTCCTGCCTCAGCCCAAGCTTGTGAGGTGCAACATAGGTTGCCAGCAGTTAATGCTTCTCGTCTCCTGCAGAGTACCAAAATGAGGGGAAACGTGCTAAATTGTTGTGCAATGTAATTTCAGAGGGAGGGCAAAGAGAGGCTGGGGAGCATTTATTTTGGACCATCAAAATGTTGTGTCTAGGTTTGCATTACCAAGACAGCTCCATCCAAACCTGGGCAGGAGATGCTTATCTGAGAAGAGGATAATTGGTTCAAAAGAAGGTAGTTTAATTTTTTTGTGTGATTAGTTGGACATCCTGAATCCTGTTACCACTATTAAGTGGTCAGAGCTTTTGTACAAGAATATGAAAAACTGAAAGTTAAGTCAGTTTCTTTAAAATAGGTTTCTAAGATGAAACTGTATTATTTCAAATGAGCTTTTACTGGACGGTTTTTCAGTAACGTTGGTAGTTTGGGGAGGAAGTTCCTTGTGGTGCAAGTTCTTTTTCAGATGATGAATAGTTTTGATGAGTAGTTTTTTGACTTTTGATTATTTTTCTATCCTTGCAGTTGGTATTCACTAAATATTTCTTTGAATAAGGAATGCTGCCCAAGAATTGCAGTTAGGTTGACTTTGCTTCTTTTCTAAGGAATAGGAACAAGAACCCTTCAGTTAATATCATGCTGGATTGATTTCATTTAAAGAGGGATGCTGCTTCTCTAGATTCACCTGCATTTGCCTTCTCCACAATACTTGAATCCACAGAATTTTAGTTTTTCAACCAAATTAAGGGGATTGATCTGTATACATTTCCTTACTTAAATGATCTTCTGTTGGGAATTGGCTGCTACGAAAATACAAATACATCAGAAGAGGGGAGTCACATTAGTGACATTTGGTTTCAGTTTACTTCATTCTTGAGACTGCGGCTTGGCTACCACAGATCTAAGTTTTAGAGGAACCTGAAGTGCTTTCATATGATACTTGTATATCACCTTCATATTTGATAGGAATAGTTGGACTCGATCTGATGTGTCTTTTCCAAACTGGTGATTTTATGATTCTATGATTCATTGCCCCTGTACTTGGCACTGGTGAGACCTCAAATACTGTGTTCAGTTCTGAGCCTCAGAAATTGTACCTTTGATTGACCTCAACTCTGTTTTGCTCTACTTGTTATTTTCTTACAAGATGCATTTAATTACATGTGGCAAAACATGAATGCACTAAGCGCTGGAAAAATTCTAACACAAAGGCTCGCTCTCATTACAGAGCTCTCATACCTAAGCAATTCTTCTAATCCCAGATAAATTATTCAAGGTCTCCCCAGTGTAACAAGCGAACGTGTGACTGTGAGGCTTTTCTCAAGAACTTGGTGGAAGGCTGCATATGAGAAATTAACGCTTTTCCAGATGACATTTTATCTGGAGCAAATAGAAATGCCATTGAAGTTGATATGATGATGTAATGAAAGATGAACTTCTTACTGAAGAGGAGATGAGGCTGGGATTTCAAACCTTTTCTTTCTTCCCCTAAGCTTGCGGGAGTTTCATTTCCTGCTCCTGTTCTCTCCTGGGCACTAGCTCTATAATACTTCTAGAAATGACTCAGCACTCTTCTGTTTGTATAAGTATGAAGAAAAAGTTTCAGTGTTTGTTAAATTGTGCCCCTTGAACTTAAGTAGCTTTCTACAGATCCTGCAAAATCACATCCTAAATGGTGTAGTAGTAGTAGTAGAAAGAGGAGGAGGAAGAGGAGGAGTAAATTAACTGCTTGCCTGGGTGACTGAAAATAGTTTTATTTGCATAGAAATTTTAATACCACCATGGGAATTCAACTTTCATCATGCGCCACAGAGAGCTGTCAGACGGATCCGTATTCTGCTTCCCTGATTGCACAATTGCATTTCATTCTTAAGTTATGCAGTTCAGCCACAAGTACTGGCCTGCAAGGGATTGCAAGGCAAGAAGCTCCAACATTGTACTTCAGAACTACAGAAAGTGTAGTCTTGAGACAACTCTAAATTAGTGGATTTAATTTATACAACAACACTGAAATGTGAGATTTTGTTTCACTGGGATCCAAACAGAAGTTAGCCAGAATGGTGGCCTTTGATAACAAAACCAAAACTTGAAACCTGCGAACCTGGGGGAAAACAAATGTGCAAAGGAGTATTTCTCTCAAAGCAGAAGATCTGACTTCTGCTTCAGTCTGATAAACAGAACATTTATTGATCTCTTGCAAGACGTTTACAGGCATAAATGTGTTTCCATTCCCTTCTGCTAAAAAAATCTCCGTTACGAATGCCATTAAGCTGTTTGGCAACATTTGACAACACGAAAATCTAAATTTAAGCTTCCACCACAAATTTTACCTTGGCCTTTTCCCATTTCAGTACACAGTATCCACGTTGTGGGTATTAGCTCTCACTCATGTATTTGGAAATGTTTGCTCAATTTTGTTCCCTCTTCTTAATTCCTCATGTAATAGCAGCCTTGGTGAAGCTGTTTTATAGGATGGAGTACAGCCCTCTGCAGTCAGCAGCTGCTGCCTGCTTGCTGAATATGCAAAGATTATGTTAAAAATTTAATCTTAGTATTTATGTAGGCTACTCTCATGTCCACACTGATAGGCAATAGGGATGGTGTATTTCCCTTGTATAGTCAGTGCAGTGGAATGGTCCATATTGGAGAACATGACCCTCAAAGTACCGTATGAAGCAGGTGATTAATCAATGTCCTTGCCTGGTTTTAGGTCAGAGCTGGAGTCACTACTGCTGTGCAGTGAAGAGCTTATTTCTATTCTTGTGTTATTGGCTGTTGGTTTCAGAGGCAGGGAAAGGTGTGCAGCGCTCAGAGGGGAGGGAGGGGGCCTGACTCATAATGGAAACGAGCAGAAAAAGCATCACCGCTGTACCACCGGGGTGTAGACACAGTGTTTTCACAAAATGGCCTTCATCAGAATTATATAATAATGTCCAGATTTTCTTCCAGGAAATTCATATAATTTTAATGAGTTGAAACTTAAGATTTCCCTTGCCTCAAAATTTGCATTGTTTTATAGCAAATAACACATTTTATGTATGATGGAATATTTTAAAAATGTCTGTAGGAAAAATAACTGTTAGTTCTGTTTAATCCGTGGTCTGTTGTGTATGGTTTTTTCCTTTCATGAGGATTCTTTGTATTTTTTTAAAGAGGAATTTAAAATTCAGGAAAGATATTGTTCAAGAATTCAAGTATGAAAAATTGTAGTAGTTAGTTTTTGTTTACTTACAATTATTTTTTTTCTGAAATTTATGATTTTCTAGACCTAAAAATGCATTTTTAGAATGCTGGAATTGTACACAAATACATTTTTCAGCCTACTCTGCATGAACAGGTTAGCTGTAAGAAATACTATCCGCATCAGTGTTGGCATAAAATATGCGCATATGCAACAGTGCGATGGCTTTAAATGCTTTCCTCATATAACTCAGCTGGTTTTTGGTGGAGTCATCAAGGATAAATTTTAACTAATATCTACAGGCAGGGCTTCAGCAAATAAAAATCTCATAAATGCGCAGTGACAGAAAATAGAACTATAACAGCCTTATAGAAATAGTTGTATCATCTATGTGGTGACAGCCCTTGTTCTGTGTAACAGCTCTTTTTATGGTAACTCCTTTGGAATTGCTCACAAAACCGTGAAGACAGGTCAAGCATTTCTATCTGGTACCTTACCTCCCAGTTTCACTTAATGACCAGCGTAGTGCATGACTTCAAAATGCCCTGATGAGCAACTAACAGATTCAATTTTGACTGCAATTTTTTTTTTCCCTTCTATGTCAATAGTCCTTTTTGCCACTCCAAAAATCTTTTAGCCTCTGCCACACTGACAGGCAGGATGCCACAGGGAAGGAGACTGAGGTGTCATTTCTCCCTGCCCTCACTGACTGGAAAGCTGGGGTTGCTGCTGAATGATAGTACACTGCCCTCCTACAAAGGCTTCCCTGGCAATCCTGGGCTGCGTGATCATGCGTGAACAACATTCAGACTCGCTACCTGAAATATTATTACCTCAACACAAAATGCCAATATAGTGATGTGGAAATGTAGAACTAGGGATGCAGATCTTCTGTGAGTATATTGCAAAGAAGTGAGATATATTACAAAGAACCATTTCTTTTTCCAAGGAGATTTTGCTTCCGTTTAGTCCCCATATTTGACTGACTCTAAGCACCTTAACTTTCACTCATAATGCAGAGCTGGGATTTTTGCTGTTCATTTTGAGGCCCAAAGTGGAAGGCTGCAGCATAGTTATTGGAAAGCTACGAAATATAGGCTTCTCATAGTAAGAGGGAGAGAAAGAAGGATATGGGTTTTTAATTAATATTTTGTTCTGAAATTGCCTTCTCCTTTCATGCAGAGCATCACCCCCCTTTTTCAGCTATCCCTTACTACTAGGTGCAAACCTGTAAAATATAAGCAGTGTTCCAGATATGCTGTACTCCAGCAAAATGTTATTCTTTAGGCTAAAACCAGTTTCAAACTGTGTGAAAGATCCATCGGCAGACAAGTTAGGCTATGGATCTCAGAAGAAGGGTATGCTAAAAAGACAGTCATAAACCCCCCAAGCTGCCAGATAACTGATTCTCTTTTAGCAAGACAGGTGGTTTTCCCATATACAAAAATTAAACATTGGAAACAGTTCAAAAGTAGTATCACTGCTAATGGGAAGACTGAACTGATAGATTTGCAAGGAGAGATTAAAGTTATATCCAGCTGAGCTAGGTAACAGAAAGGTTCATCAGTAATTGAAACGTGTTAGCCGCAAAGTGAGAGTATTTAGACCTGCAAAAAGAAAAATAATTAGGAATGACATAAGACAGGTCCTTTTTAAAAAATGAGTAAATATATTAAGCAGCAATGAAACTATCAGACTGAGTAGTTCCATAAAGAAAGTGATTGCAGGCATGACAATTGCAACTTAGGTTTGCTCTGTGGATATGAATTCCCTAGATTTGTAAATAGATAGGACAAGAATGCTAAGAAGGTGTATTTTATTGTATGGAGCAATCATGTCTTGAAAATAGATGGCTGGGATGATCCCTTCTGGGTCTTCAATCTCTTTCCTGCCCTGTGCACTTTAACTGAGGCTCATTGTATTCTTATCTATGAAAAGTAATAACTTTGTGGGAACCTGAACTGTGGTATTATTAGGTCTGTTGTAAGGATCTTACATATAGCACTTCATCACAGGTATTATTGACAGTAAGTGCTTTTACCACTTTTATGTACTCTCACTGCAAGTTGTTTTACAGCAAATCAGCCAAATCAAGTGATTTTTTTCCTGACCAGCCGAGCAGCTATGTCTCTTTACAAGCACTTAGGTGAATTTAGTGTGCTAGGTTGTTAATAGTTTGGGTTAGGACAAAAGCAGGTGTCAAAACATAACCCCCTGCTATTGCCATCACCTCAAAGATTATATCCCCACATGTAAAATTACTCAGCTTTTTGAACCCCACTTTTCCATAATTCCTTTGTTTGGAAAGCCTATCTCATCCTTTTCAGGATTCATTTTACCCCCTCTCATATTCTGCTTTTGCCTACAATTTCCCTCCCTTGCTGCCTGCACGTTAGGACTCTCTTTCAGGCTGAGCCACTGTCCTTTTAAATACTCCTAGGAAGGGCTTTTTTCTCAGTCATGCTGTCTATTTTTTAGCCAAGTGATGTTTGTAGGAAGATCAGAGTAAGTGCCCTGGTGCAAACCCAGGGTAGGAAGAGCTCTGTGAATTGCGGTGCCTATAAGACAGGCATACAAGTTGTATGGTTTTTTTAACACTAAGTTTACTTCTATCCCTTATTCTCTGGCTGTTTAGATAGACATAACACTCCACTAGGAGGCAAAAAAAATCTTGACCATTTTCAGAGCCTGTAGGTCAAAACAGACAGGGTCCAGCATTTGTGAGTGTGGGTGTATTTGAAAAGATTTTTTTTTATCTTTCCAATCATTCAGTGTCCACAGATAAGGTCTCACTTTCTGCTCCAAAATCTGCACAAATCCCCCCTGTGCTGTGCCTATGAATGGAAATACGAAGTATTCCCTTTCCAGGCCTGCAGTGTCTAATTCAGATTGATTATGCATGAAAAGGAATGTGTCCCAAATACAGTCATTCCTTCTGCACTACATCTTGGGAGCAAGCAGCTAGTGTGGCTTGCTTCAGTAGCTTTTATATGTAAACAGTCTTTAAAAACATAATCTACATTGTCAAAGCCTAATCTAAATGATGTACTGACATTGCTTATTTTGATATGCTGTCTTGGTTTTGAATTCTCTCTGGATTGCCTGGCCCCAGATGGCCTTTTTGTGTTTTGTTTACTTTTCACTTAGCTGTCACATATTTATTCCCATTAGATGTACAAAGTCAATGGCTTCAGCCTAGTTTTACAGCTTAGTTGGCTAAATACAGCATAGGGGAAGTGCTGGGTAAAGCCAAGCAGAGGGTCAGGAAAAAAGCAATGTGATTCTCCAGGTCTGACATAGAGACCAATTAAACAGAAAACTGATTAAAGATCTAGTAGAGCTGCTAGAGATTATGGGTTTTTTTCAGGAAAATATGATTTGACTAGGAAGTAGAAATTCACTGGAATAGGGCAGGACTAGTTTGAACTGAATTTCTGTTTTTAAAAGCTTGCTTCTGAATAAATGCTGAAATTTTGTATATATCCCATATATTTAAACAAAAAGAAAAATATTAACCTGTTGTAAATGTGAATGGAAAGTAAAATGTTACTTTAAAATCTTTTCAAGATAATGAGTTATTTTGGATTTATTTTAATCAACTAGTTAAAATGGCTTATGTGATCTTTCTGAACGAAAGTCTTTGAAGATATATGAAAATTCTTTGGGCTGAGAATATATGAAAATTCTTTGGGCTGAGAAAAATAATCACCAAAAATCTAGTTCACATAATCTTGCCCACAATCACACGCAAAACCCAAGAGGCAAATGGGCATTCATGCCATCAGTGCAACCTGAGGCATGATTGAAACGAGGACCATCTTGAATGATGGTCTTCCATCTGCATACCTACCCTCACGCACTTCTCTAAATGTGAATACCTACCTTCCTTCTAGATGGTCGTTTTAACAGCTCAAAGGAAAAAACAAGGGGGGATTTGAGGTAGATTTTGGCATTGATGGGAAGCCTGATGTTTGCTTTGTTCTCTGAAGAAGGACAGTACAGGTTTCCTGCACAGCAATGTTTCACTGATGGAATGTTGTTCTCAGATCAAGTTTCTTCCATTTCTGCTGATGTGCTCAGCCGAAACACCGCATGGTACCAGTCACAGGGGACTTTTTGTACTGACAGCTGTTGGGCACCTAAACTTCACTTTCTTTGAAGGACAGACTGTGCTAAAACTGTGACATTTTTAGGTGCACTGACCTCCTTTTGTACTTGACAGTCTGTAGTCTGATCTCTTCCTCTGTCTACTGCAGGTGAAATATGGGAATTATGCCTTTGTATGGGATGCAGCGGTACTGGAGTACGTGGCTATCAACGACGCAGACTGCTCTTTTTACACGGTTGGGAACACGGTTGCAGACAGAGGATATGGGATCGCACTGCAGCATGGAAGTCCCTACCGAGATGTTTTCTCACAAAGGTAAGGTTTCAGAGGAAAAACAGTTCCTAAAAGAAGGTGTTTCTGAGGTCTGGACCATTCTTTTAATTTCATTTTCTGTAAGGGTCAAATGTCTTGTACTTGCAATCCACTTAATTTCATACGTAGGCACTCATTTCCTTGGAGCCTTTCCTAGAAGCTGCATTAAAAATACTTCATGTTGCTTTTACTCGAATTGTTCTTGTTTCTTTTGGAAAACATTAATGAGAGAGTCTGAACTTCTTTAGCAGGAAAACAGGGAAAGAGTTGATTCATTTGTTATGGAGGGACAGCACAACTCAACCCTTCCTATTACAGAAGCCTTTTCTTAAAGAGAAAAAGGTAAACTTGGACACTGAGAGGAAAACTGAAGGGGATGAAAAAGGACATTAGGTGTTTCAGTAAAAAGACCTATATTAGTACCCAAAATCTTAGGTGCTTATCCCAATACTAATCTCTCTGTTGGACTACAGAAGTGAGATATCTAGAGATGCTTCTGCTACTGTGTTTCTACAAGGATCAGAAATGCTAAATTAATTGTCTGCATTTTGCCTTTGCAGTGTTTACGTTTCACTCTAGTATTGATTCATACATCAAGACAATTGTGAAATGTAAAAAACAACCAAACATTTTAAAAGTTTAATACCTGTCGTTGGGCTTTTAGGAGAAGATGTGGGCTAATCTGATATCTTTTCTTATTCTGAGCCTATTCTCCCAACCCAATTTTTAATGGTTTTTGTTAGATGCACGTAACGAAATTTTACAGTTGCTATGATAGAATTTCTTTTGAGTGGTCGCATAATGAACGTGAACCACTATGTCATATGAATATGCTTCATTCAGGCTATTGCCTTTGCCTTCAGTCCATAGAATGAGGTAGGGGGAAAAAAAGTAGTCAATAAGTAAAACTATACAGATTCAGAATAATCACTCTCTGCTCACACATACTGCATAAATAAAAACTTGAATTCTTTGAATCTGTTCTATGTTGTGAGTGATTTGGCTAAATTTTATGCTGGCATAAGAGTAACTTAATACGAAAGCTCACAGGATCATTGAAAACTCTAATTCTGATGAAAGCTATATTTGTTTTATTTGTTACAACTAGCATCATTGGCAATTATTTACTGAATACTCTAATCCCTTAATACCCTAGCCATGACCAGACCAGGCTTTGCTAAAAATTTCTGGCTCTATAGTGTTCAGGGTCTCCATGCCAAGCAAAGGAATAAAATTTCTTCCAGAAATTCTTCCAGCTGTTAGAGATCTCAGGTGCTAGTCAAGGTGTTAAGTCATTCTCTTCAGACCATTACCCATGTAGACTTGAGTATAAAAATTTGAAGGCATAGGGGAATTTTGTAGGCTGTGTCATTATTACTAAGTACATTGAACCTGCCAAGTGGCATGGCATGGCTCATGCCTGCATAGCTGAGCACTCTTCATCCCTGCCGCCACTACTCTCCTAGTCAAGGTGGATGTATCTCAAACCACCCCTTAGGGACTGTTTCTGACATCATTTATATACTTGTTATAGTTCCCAGTACATGGGAGAAATGGTCACAGCTAGTTATGGTAAGTGATAATCATCTTCTTCACAGTATTCAGTACCTGGAGAGGTTAGGTTATATCTTCTTCCACTACGCTGCCTTTAGCAACTTCTGGATCATTGATTTGTGCAGGCCTGACATTTCCAAGTACAATTCTATTTCATAACAAAATTTCAGCATTTCAAGTGTATTATTATATCTTGAAGGTGTAGAAAAGCAGAAAGAAGCATAAAAATTTGCACATATATAGCACTTTTTATCTGAAGATCTTCAGAGTGATATTTAAATATTAACATCTTTCAGTGGATAGTAAATGCCATTTCCATTTAATGCACAGGGAACACATAGCATAAGAAGACTTAAATGAATTCCCCCAGGGTCAGGTGTTTTTCCCTGGTTGAACTGAGGATCATGGGAACTCATATTTCCTCATTTTCCATTCCCTGCTATAGTTACTAGGGTTCAGGTGGATGAAGAAAGAGATTATATGTGGGATATTGGACCACAGGAGGATCTGGATGGATACACAAAACTTAGCACTGATGAAAAAGTAACTCCGCACATTATCAAGAGCAATAGTGGAACACAGAAATTGGAATTTGCTAGGAGTGATGCTACCTACTGGAGAATTTAGAGAACCCAAGACATATATATTCTGAAAATGTGTGTGCTGCCCCTTAATTTTTTATTTCTGTATTATGAAAGCTCATTATAGTGCACTTCTAATTATGTCCATAAATACAGATTTACAGTTTGAAGCTGTGAAATACAATATGAGAAACAGACACATGAAAGAGAAAGCATGCTTACAAGGTAGCTTACAAGGTTTTGTCCTAAAAACCCTTCAGTACCATTCCTTATGATTACTTCCGTGTGGTTTTCACAAATCATCCTTACTTTTCTTCCTAATGAAAAGACTGAACAACCTTCAACTGTTGCAGACTGCATGCTAAAGAGAGAGGGAAATAGATTTCACTGGGTAGGGTTAGCAAATGTTCACATGAATATTTCACATTCTTTAATGCAATAGGGAACCGGTTTGAAATATATTGGCATTTATTGATCTTTTCCAAAATAAATATATCTCTGTGAAAATACAGGGCTTTTCTTTTAAGAAATTTCATATAAATCCAAAAGCTGCACAGTGTTAAATCACTAGAGTGTAGCTGTAAAAGGTCTGGAAAGCACACAGGAGATTTTGGTCTCAGTGCAGGGAGCATGGGCATGAATTTAAGGTTTTACATTACCTTTTCTGAACATTCAGGTGATTCCTAGAGAAAGAGGAAAAGAGGGAGAGGTGTAAACACCCACCCCTTCTCTCCAATGCTGTGGGGCATGGGCTGCAATTAAGGTAATGCTGTAGTAAAGTCTAGGCATTCGTAATTTCCAAAAACACCATTTGGGATGTCTGCTGTGTTGCTCTCCAGGGGGCTGACACATGCAAAATACTCTGGCCTTTGGAGACAGCAATGATATTCACCTGCTATATGAGGTAGTCCAGTCTCTATGGGAATTTACCCATCAGCTATGCTACCTAAGGAAGGCGTTAAACCTGCAATCAATTTAAAATGTTGCGGCACCATCAAAACACATTCAGGGCCTTGCAAAAGTTAAATTCCTTAATATCATTTCCTCCCTTAACTGATGGTGATGCCATGCCCCTTTATACCATAGGCAGTTTTTTGAGGTGCTAAAAAGAATCCTGAAACAACGGAGAATGTTGTGAGAACAAAGGTTGCAGTGATGGTCCTTTTGGACATGTACCTGTGTTTGGAATGTATGTAAGCTGCTGACCAGTAGGTTATCTAATACTCATGACACTGAAGAAGCACACAAGCTGCAGTTCCTTGATCATGGCGCAAAGCCAGTGCTGTTAGCCTCCCTGCTCCAAGCCTCAAACTGCTGCTACCAGCTAGTGCCTGTGTATTTGCATAGAATGCAGTCCTCCCAGTATGGAATGAGTCTCCAAAGAACCAGAAAGAGAAAATGCTTATATATTAGGCCACATCTAAATTAACACAAAAGGTTCAATATTTACTTGATTTTAGATTTATGCCATTAAGTAAGTATTATACAGGAACGTGCTGCCATTGAGGTGCACTTGCTTGCATTGGTTCATATTTTGTTTATAATTTTACAAGTGTAAGGTAGTACCTGTGCCACTTAGAGAGAAGACTGAGTACTCCCAAATATTTGAACTGATGCAACTTAAAATCAGAATTATTCTTACAAATGCAAGTTTGTGTATAGTGAAATATTAGTGGAGAGTGTGGAAAAATGCATGCCACTTGGAAATCCATTCATATTTGCTAGGCTTTTAACAAAATTAATTCCAGCCGCACCCCCCCCCCCCCCAGAAGATGAAACCTTGTACAGGACTGTTCTTTCCAAACTCAAAGAAATCTAACATTCTGGGGATGAATAAAATGGTTTTGATCAGAAAGTTTGTACTGTTCAAAGTGTAATATCAATATGCCTTCAAAAAAAGCATTATGTGTGGGTATGTCTTAGTGCAGAAGGCACTAAAAAAGAAACTGTTCTTCAAGACCTACATTTTTCACACGAATAAAATCTTCTAGGCCAAAACAAAGACATGAGCAGCAGTGAGTGGTCTGATTGGCTTTTTTTTGTACTGGGATGGCAGATTGGCCAACTGGGGTCCCACACAGCTCCTGTAGCCACTCTCTGCCTGATGATCTCTCTGAAAACAGGTGCTCCAAGCCCATCCTGAAAATGAGTGTGTGGCTGTAGCACAAATAATGTAGAAAATAATCTTAGTAACATTTGAATGATGAACCTGTCATAGCATCCTAATGAATTCATTCACGCATTGCAGAAAAACACATCTGATGGTGCCGTTAGGTAGTCAGTTGATATGCTCAGGTAGATTGCTGTCCTCTTTTCTTTGCCAGTAAAACTTCTGAGCACTAGCAGCCTCCAGGCAGTGTGTCACACATATATATATGATTTTTCTTTCAAAGCAATGACAGTGGCAATAGTAAGAGGAACTTCCCAATTTCCTAGGAGAGTTTGAAGAGGATGTGTCATTTGATTCATGAGGAACTGTGTGCTGACACTAAATTTGACACCTGTTAAGGAGTCTTTTCAGCCCTAAACTTTAAAACTTCCATTGTACCCCTGGGAGGTATAAATATAATTGCAAACTCTTTTAAGAGTGTTTCGTAGGATGTCAGTGCCTCCTACAGTGTAGCAGCAATGGCTCAGATACTGCACTGGTGGCTGGCTTTTGGTGGAGGTCAAGCAGGGGGTAGCAGCAAAGCACTTGGATCCCACTCACATTTCTGCTTCCTCTGCTCTCTGGCTCTCTTCTGCACTACAGTCCTGGCCACACAGCACATCAGAGGCAGAGAGAAAGGAAACACTAATTTCATACTCGCCGGCGGCCAGCAGACAGCTCTTCACTTAAGTAACTAGAAGCCACCAACATCCACTACTGCTGAAAAAACAAGCCACAGTTGTTTTGCATTCTTCATATCCCAAGAGCATCCCAATGCATTGTGCCCCAAAGACTTCACCTTTAAATATTAATAAAAGAAAATAGTGATAATAGGAAAAGAAAAGGCAGGATTGTCCTTACAACCCACAGGATGAGACTCTTGCTTGTTCATCAGCTGTGTTTCTCTGAATGGCTCTCACCCTGACCAAACACAAGCTTACGGACACTTAAAGTTGTGTGTGTGCTAAAAGAAGCAGCAGCTGCATACCTCCTCGTGGTCATCTATAACAGGTGACATATGCAATGGCATAATGTATGGGAGGTACAATCACTGTATAGCTTCTGCAGAAACCTCAGATTAAATTTGGTTAATTCACAAAAGGTTGCAAAGAATTTGCGTTGCTGCTAGAGAGGCCAGTCACTTTTTTTCTGTCCCAAGGGGAGAAAGAATTGGAGATTTGTAATGATTTCACTATGGCAAGTCTAAAGACACATCACTAGCAACAAGCATTGCCCTTCCAGATGTCCAAAACTTTGGAGGCAAGGAAGAGAGCCATTGTGTAGCATTTCAGACTCCCCCTTAGTAAATCATTAGCAATATGCTTTAAATAAAGGGTCTTGTCCTTTTTTTATTTCATCAGCAGAACCTTGAGATTTAGAAAGTTCCTGCCACAAGTCATAAATATGTGTTCTTCCCGTCTCCTCACTATTCATTCTAGCTCCTTAGATTTTCATTC
The DNA here is from genome assembly GCA_033459285.1 of Clamator glandarius. Lineage (NCBI taxonomy): Eukaryota > Metazoa > Chordata > Aves > Cuculiformes > Cuculidae > Clamator > Clamator glandarius. The sequence continues at coordinate 1,293,696 of JAUNZM010000276.1, read as the reverse complement.
GGTGTCTTGGAGGTCACTGATATCCAAAGACTCCAGAACAAGGAAAATTACTTCTTTCCTAACTACATTGATTTCTTTCTCTGAGTCCTTAGGACTATGTACCCCTTTCTTTGAGGAGATTCTCCCCTCCTCCCCTCCTCTTTTGGTGGAGGTGCAGGGGAGGGAGTTCTTTATTGTTTTTTTTTTTGGTCGGTTGGTTAGTTTTTTTATGAAAACTCAAGAGAGTGTCCCTTATTCCCTGATTAATCTTTACAAAATATGGGGAACGTAAGAGTCTTGGACTACATCCTGACCCTGCAGAGGGCTGATGATCACAGAATCACAGAATCACAGAATCACAGAATGACCAGGTTGGAAGAGATCCACTGGATCGTCGAGTCCAACCATTCCCACCAATCCCTAAATCATGCTCCTAAGCACCTCATCTACCCTAACCTTAAACACCTCCAAGGACGGTGACTCAACCACCTCCCTTGGCAGACCGTTCCAATGCCTAACCACCCTCTCCATGAAGAATTTTTTCCTAATCTCAAGCCTAAATCTCCCCTGGCGGAGCTTGAGGCCATTCCCTCTCGTCCTGTCCCCTGTCACTTGGGAGAAGAGGCCAGCTCCCTCCTCTCCACAACCTCCCTTCAGGTAGTTGTAGAGAGTAATAAGGTCTCCCCTCAGCCTCCTCTTCTCCAGGCTGAACAACCCCAGCTCTCTCAGTCGCTCCTCATAAGATTTGTTCTCCAGCCCCTTCACCAGCTTTGTTGCCCTTCTCTGGACTCACTCCAGAGCCTCAACATCCTTCTTGTGGTGAGGGGCCCAGAAATGAACACAGGATTCGAGGTGCGGTCTCACCAGTGCCGAGTACAGGGGGACAATAACCTCCCTGGACCTGCTGGTCACGCCGTTTCTGATACAAGCCAAGATGCCATTGGCCTTCTTGGCCACCTGGGCCACTGCTGGCTCATGTTCAGTCAGCTGTCAACCAACACCCCCAGGTCCCTCTCCTCCTGGCAGCTTTCCAGCCAGGCTTCTCCTAGTTTGCACCTCTGCTTAGGGTTGTTGTGCCCCAAGTGCAGGATCCGGCATTTGGCCTTGTTAAACCTCATGCCGTTGGTCTCAGCCCAGCAGCCCAGCCTGTTCAGATCCCTTTGCAGAGCCTCCCGACCCTCCAGCAGATCCACACTTCCACCCAGCTTGGTGTCATCTGCAAACTTGCTAAGGGAGCACTCGATGCCTTCATCCAGGTCATTGATAAAGACATTAAACAGGACTGGACCCAGCACTGAGCCCTAGGGAACCCCACTTGTAACTGGCCTCCAGCTGGATTTAACTCCATTTACCACCACCCTCTGGGCCCGGTCATTCAACCAGTTTTTCACCCAGGAGAGTGTGCGCCCGTCCAGGCCAGAGGCCGACAGTTTCCGAAGCAGAATGCTGTGAGAAACTGTATCAAAGGCTTTACTGAAGTCCAGGAAGATACATCCACAGCCTTTCCCTCGTCCAAGAGTTTAGTCACTTGGTCATAGAAGGTGATCAGATTAGTCTGGCAAGACCTGCCTTTCATGAACCCGTGTTGACTGGGCCTGATCACCCAATTCTCTTGTAATAATGATATAATTGGATTTTTCATTATTAAACACAGTTGTTATCTACAGGAGGGTGGGTGCCTTAGTAAGGGCTCAACTTTACTTTGCCTCAGTTATTTGTTTGGAAATAAAATATTATTCTGAGCTGTATGTATAACATTCTGGAAAATACCGCAGGGAAACTAGTAAAATCCCTGTCCAAAGAACTTTTTTCTTCTTATTCCTGAAAGTTAGAAAAATCTGCAAATCGGGCGAATTATTAGACTTGAAGCAAATTCCTAAATTTAAATAGGAAACTAATTCTTAGATCCATTTTAAAATGCCATCCATTGCTTCATATAAAGCCCTAGCAGAAAGCTTTTGTCCCACTATTATTCACTCATCTTTTTTCTACTAAGCCCACCACCATGTGATCTGAGCTTAATGTTCTATAATCCTTTCTGAGCACATTGCTAATAGCGTTCCCCAAGGACCAGATGATCCGACGTTGTCCCTTTGCATCCTACTCCACTAACTGCCTAATGCAGAGCTGCAGGTTTTGACGATTCCTGCATTGTCGTCAGAAATATTTCCTGGCTTTATCATCCATTTGCATCTTGTTTGCCAGTCAGAGCTGCTGTCTATAGGACTAGAGAGAAGCTGTGGCTCCCACGCATCACATTGTGAGAGCAGGAAAAATTATTTTGTTGATTCCTGATGATGTACATCTGGTGCTTGCATGTCTTACAGTAAATTCATGATTAGAAGTTGAAAGAGATGGAGGCACCTACAGAAACACAGACTTTAGCAATTTTTTAATCTGCTGTAATATTAACTGAAGAGGTGGGTTAAGACATACTGCAGCACATCTGAAGTTTATAACGTGCACATAATGGAAGATTAATTAATGAAAATGTATAAAGGCAGCGAGCAGATTAGTGGGCTTTTAAAATATCTTATAATGTTAATTGATGGGATAAGTTAAAGGATCTTGAAGTAGCAACACTGAGACGAAGGAAATCATAAGGGAAAGGCCTTAGATCTTGCATTCATACACTACAGAGCTATGAGAATCACAGAACTGCCTGCCAGCTTCATCACGGGACGGCACCTCTGCATCCAAAAGATGCTGTGGTGAAGGAATTGCTGCACATTGGAAAAGAGGTGCCATTGAAAAGGCAGCTTCATATTTTCTCTTTTTCCTCATGAATGCTCACTTTCAGAAAGAGAACCACATTCAAAGTTTCAGAGAAGCAAGCCAGGTAAGCTGTTTATGCATATTAATTCCCCATGAACCACTCCAAAGAAAGCAGTCTAATTGTAATGTGTTATATTGCTAGTAGATACCACTTTGCAAGCTCTTTCTTACTACTTTCTATCCACTTCTGTAGCCTTAGGCACCTTAGACTTGGCATGTAAAATGACCAGGTATTGCCCAGTGACATTTGTGCAGAACAGTCAGTGGAAGCAGTGTTGTTCATCCAACTATGTAGAATCAATGTTTATTGTAAGCCGAATTCTTCATGTGTTTTTAAGTTTTATAGAGTGAGTAAGTGCATGTCTGCAGAGTTTGAAACTTCCTGGTTGTAAATCTATGACAGTAAAGCTAAATGAACAGTCAGTGAGTGGATTCCCTCCAAGAACTTCCCATTTTATGAATTCCTAAAAAAGATATTAGGTTTGCTATTAATGCACATTTTCCTGTAGTACATTTTTTGTTTTCTGGTTACCTTCTCTTATGTTTATGAACATCAGTCTTATGAAGAACAGGTTTAACTAATCACTCCAACTCAGTTCAGCAACAGTGTTGCCTCTGAAGTGGCATGGAAAATCAGTGCAGAGCTTTCCCTGGAAATAGGAAGGATCCAGTCATGCAGCTGTCTTGGCGACAGAACAATAACCACAAATAAGGGTTCAGCTCAGCTACCCCATAGCGGCTTTACCTGACAAAATGCTGGCCAACTTATTTCAGTTAAAATGAGCAAGAATAGCAAACCAGAAGAGAATAACAGATCCTTCCTAATCCATTTTGTTGGCTTAAAAGGTAATTAACCTTTAGCTGGACCATAAAGCTAGTCTTCAGCTGGTCCTGTTTTCCAGATAAATGTGGAATATCTGAAAACAAAGCTTGTTTTCAAAGCTGGAATATGCTCTGTTAAATAGTGAACTTGATGATATGACAGCTGGAGATATTTATCCATACCTGAGCTAAAAATGTTGCTTCCTTCTGTGAAACTACTGCACCAGGGGCTACCTCAGCCTTCATAGATTTTCCCTGCTGTAAAACACCTATCTACTATTTGTCACCCATCCTTGAATTGCCAGTAGGCAAAAGAAGGTGCTAACCATGCTTGATGACCTCAGTCATGTTTGGAGGTAGAGAAAGGAAAAAAAAAAACAATATAGAGAAAGTCTCTAGAACGCAGAGCCAAGGAAGAGTGGTGGCAAGGTTTGTAGCAGAGGTGTCTTCTCTTGTTGAAATATGACGTGAGGAGGAAGTACGCTAGTTGCAGAGACAGAGGGACTAAGAGGAGAGGCACTCTAGAGAGAGAAGACAGGTGCTAGTGGATGATTACGGGGGGTTAATAAATGGAGCCTTCCTTGCTGCTCAGATCCGTACAGGGAGATTAGCAAAGTTTCTGCTGTGTCTCAGAGTAAGCCCTTCAGGTAGGCTGCTCCCCAAAGCAATCAGGTGGAAACTAGGAGGAGTTTGATAGTGTTCCCAGTATGTCTGAGCACTGTGGTTAGATAGGGTTGGACTAGTTGGAAGGTGAAGGAGTGAGGAAGCCTTTACTCTCTGAATGCATGGGACCTCAGTACCCTTTAGGATAAAAAGCTCTGGGAATGAGGTATTGTGAGGTCTTAAAGAGCTCTGTCCAAATCCTAGAGAAGACTCGGTACTTGGCAAGCCAACTAAAGCAGTAAGCTGCAAAAAGGCTTGTGTCAAGATTTTTGTTTGGCATGGTGTAAACAGAAACTGGCTTTGGAAAACTCTGCTGTGTGCTTCAGTTACCGTGTAGCCCAGCTGAGCTGCACTGCATACCAGAGCACCCAAAGGTCTGAGTAATGGGAAGCAGGCACGTAGACACCTGGAGAACACATCCAGCTGTTCTGCTGCTGCAGGCGCTGCAGAGCCTCTGCCCAAGCCAAGCAGAAAAAAAAGTGCTGCTGCAGCTTGCCTTGGCACAAGCATAAGGAGCACAAGGTTGCAGCTCATCAAAACCCACACGCAGGCAGCAGGTGTGCTTAACTAGGCTGTGACAGTCTGATCCAAATTTCCCTTGAAATATTTCACAGACTTAATCCCTAGCCTTGGCTAGAATGGGTCAGAATGGGCCTCCAAACAAGCACACTTTGACTCTGTAGATTTTGCAGTGTCAAAACAGATAGAAGCATTTGCTAACATGAACCAGTATGGATATGCTGGGGACTCTTGCTTGCACAATGTGAATTATGTGCTACTTTAGAGCCAGTCAAGTTAGGTTAGCCCAAAATAAAACACAGCCCTGATCTCAGCCGTCATAGTTTGATGACTTTTCTTAAAATCCAAGTGCCTTTCCTGAGCCAGATTTTGTATTTTAACATGACTTCATTCTGCTTTATGACTAAGTGCAAGCAGAAAAAAAAAGTATGATATGACCAAGGAAGAACTGTGCTCACCACTTTATTCATAAAACACTTTTGCGAAGTGCATTTAGTAATTTGCTGTTGTAACCACCCGCCTGCAGAGCTTTCAGTGCAGAGCTCTGACACTGTATTTAGTTCCTACTTTGACTGCTCAGCTAAAACTTCCATTTGTATGCATTTATTCTGCTTCACACATTATGTTATCAGTCACTTTCAATATTTCAAAGTCATGGCAGTCTCTTTCTGATGTACATTTGTCAGAGTGAACTGTCTTGATTGGTATTATTACACACTGCAGTTCCTGACTAAGAGAAAAGTCTTATATAAAACCAGAATATTGAAATTGCTCAATAAAACAATAGATGGAACAGAATAAAATTAGAGTAAATGAACAGAAATATATGCTTTAGATGATCAGCCAAAAAAAAAACTTTGAAAAGGAGGAGAGGAGGGCAAGGCAGGATTTATCATCTCTTACAACAGAATTAATCAGGAAAAATCTGATTTTTTAAATTCATATGCAAGGTATTGAAAATGGCTCTTTTCTGCTGCTTCATAGTGAGTCAGTAAAGTATGCCTTAATTGGACTTTCTCTTAATCAAATACTTTATCATATTCCTCTAATGATTACTCTCAGTGGAAGGTTTTTAATAATCAGTCCATTACAGTCACAGCACAATATAATGAGGGGTTTTGGCCTAGCCTGAGAGGGTGCTTACGCTCCTGATTAAGTCCTAGTGGTAGTAATTTATCTCTGCACATGAGCAGGTCTCTCTCTCTCTCATGTGCTTAATCATATGCAGGTGCTTTCCTAGTTCACTCTAAGAGCCTCTATAGTTTAGGAGGGAACCTGGAGGAAGCACACTTGTTGGGAAAGGTAATGATCTTCCTATGCTAATTGCAAGTATTTTTTCTTTTTCCTTGTATTTGCTACTGTTGTCTTCAGCTGAAAAAAACTAGTATAACAACAAGTGATTTTCCAAAGCAGTAAAGAAAAGTTGCCGCTTAATTACCTTACTTTGTAGACAACTAGGTACTATGGCTGCTCCCAACAAAGCAGAAAAGTTTCAACTAGTAACAGGCAAGGAAAGGCAAAATAACTTTACTGGACATGGTTTCGTAGCTGGGATGTGTAAACATCACCAAAGAGATCATTGTTACTTCCAAAGATACCAGATTTTTACAGAAAGCCCATAAGACAAATAAACTGTTGGTTTGGGGTTTTTTTTAATTACAATTGATTTTTTTTTAATTAAAAACAAGCTCCATGTGAGTAATACTTGGAGAGAAAAATAGCAGAGTAGTAAGTGTGGATTTGCAGTGCTGAGAGCACGGATTAGAAGTTCTTGACCAAGGACTGAATTTTATTGGCTTTGCTTATTGAGGTATGCTTAGGGCAGTATGTGAGAGAAAGTGTGCAGAACTTGCATTAGCTGAGAAATATGCACTCCATTTTTAATATTGTTTGGTTGTATTAATTTCCTTGGATTTGGAGGGATTTCAGTTAATTAGTAATGGATTCTCAGATCATGGAATTACGCCAGATTTATGTTGGTTCAGTTGACAGGAGAATTTAATCCCATAAATATGTCTTTGGCATAATTCAGATGTAAGGCTCAAGATTAACATCCCCATGAAACAGGGAATTAATGTTCATTTTTTTTTATGCCTGTGAAGTAGTATGCAAATCTACAGTAATGTGTCAGCTCTGACAGTCACACTTGTGCAGCAATCGGGGCTTTCAAAAAGGTATCAGGGTTCACCTGCAGCTTCAAACTCCCCTGTGTTCTTCCACCATTCTATATAAATCTGAAGAAAAGTGTAAACTCTATAGAAGAAAAACAATTGAAAATGAGGCATGGTGAAAGCCTAGAGGAAGTGAAGGTTTGTTGATCTTCATGTCTCCCTTATATTAGAAACACCTATAATGCTCATTTTTAGGTTTTTTTAAGAGTGGCAGTCTTGCTCCCAGTTAAATATATAAGGCTTCTTGAAAATAAGAGGGTTTAGACAGAATTACTCTCAGGTGTTTAACCCAAAAACAAATATATCCATGGCTATTATAATGTAAATAGCTAGTTTTGCTGGCAGCAACTTTATTTTCACCCCCAAAATGAAATGTTTGTGTGCATATCTGAGCTAGGAGCAGAGCAATAGTGCATAGCAATACCCTCTCCTGTGCTTTTCAAGGAAAAGGGCTATCACTCCAACTTGCTGTGAGAAGCTAAGCTTGGAGGGATGAATGACATATCCAAGGTAACTCCACAAATCACTCAGCTAGCAAAGCCATTGCTTCTCCCACCATCCCCTCTCTGCCCATCTTCACAGCTTTTCTTCCTATATTCCTAGTGTAGGCCACATAACTATTTTCTTGCTCTGAGGCCACATAACTTAACTATTTCTTGCTCTAAATCTACTCTGAAGAAATCCAGGGTAGATTTAGCATTAGAGTTTTTTTAAGGGCTAGAGTTAGGAGAAACAGCCTCTCTGCTTCCGCTGAGAACTGTGATAGCTGAGGTTAAGGGAGGCTGCGGGCTGCAGAGCCAGCACAGCCACAGGCAACGCGTGGGCTCAGCATCCTTCCTCTCCCTCCTGCTGGCTTTATCTCAAATTACCTGCTGCCTTGCCACCACCAGCTGTTTCCTTTTTTTCTGCCCAAAGCACTTTCCTTCTGTTGCTTCAGTAATCACAAACCCCTTTAGCTGCTTCACTGTTACATAGAAACCTGTTGTCCCTTGAGCTGCCAAACAAGGCTAGTGGTCTGCTATGTGGCCCCACAGGGTGAAGCCCAGGGGCAAGGGAGCGAGCAGCCCCCGGCACGCCTGGTTAAAGTCTGGGTCCAGGGGCTGTGGAGGAGGCTCTAAGCACTTACCTCCCCTGGGGCAGTGGTCTCAAAACCAAAACTGGTATTTGGATCAGTGCTGTTGTTCGTTGTGAAAGAGAGAGGATTTTTTTATTTCCTTTTTTTTTCCCGCCCCCCAGTTTCTACGAATTGTGTGTTCACTAGGCTGAACTATTGTCATCTTTTTGGTTGTGTTTGAAATAAAGCCTAGGTAAATAACTCTTTTCAAGAGGCTTCTGTGCTGGGCTGGCAGGACTGGGAGTAGACCATGTTGTGCTCCTTTCAGGCTGATGCAATTCAAGATGATTCCTGCAGCACTGCATTTCAGGTTCAATTCTGAAGATTTGTTTACTTACAGAGAAGCTTTCTCATCCCCCATGGGAACTTGCATACACCCTAGTATCTTTTTTCAAATAGAGGGAAAAGTAGAGATGCCATCCTTTCATCTTGGCTAGGCAACAATTAGCTCCTTGCTAAAATTTTGGAATGTAACACTAATATACATCTAGCTCATCCTTTCCAGCTGGAATTATCACAGGGATGAATCTGAATAGTAATGGTGTGTGTTATCTCTACGTAAATAGCACAGTATCTTTATTCAGCTGGAGAAATGCTGCAGGTCTCAACTGATGCATAGAGCCAGATAAATGGTATAGTTTATTCCTCTCTGGAGGTGCCAAAGTTCAGTTTGTGATGCTTGCAGGTAAAACTGATGATTTACACTTTGTGGATATGGCAATATACCTGGTATGCTGCCCACAAACCAAGGTCTTTTTCTCAGTAGGCCTGATGATGGACTGCTTGAGCCTATTGCTTTATTGCCAGTGCTAATGTAAACATTACATCTGGGTGGGAAAGTTCCTTATTTCTGCCTGCTATTCTTTTCAGCAGTCTGCACTGCTTTCATCTGGGGCATCGGTGGTGCTTGCCTTGAGTCTCAGGGCTTTGACAGCAGGGTTGCAGGAAGCTTTCTTGGCAATATTTGCTCTTCTAGAGAATTGTTTCTTGCCTGGAGGTTTATTACCCACGCTGAACTTGCGCCACTGAAAGGCTTTCTTTCAAAGAAATTTTAGCTGAGGTTTTGGGCTTGATTTTAGTGGAGTAATTTGAGATTGAAATAATGTGATATTCAGGGTTATTTTTTAACTCAAAGAGGGAAGAAATTCAAAATTATGAGATGATTGCTCAAGACCTTGTCAATCAGAACTGCTACTCTTTGACACACCATTTCTCCAGCATTACCCTGGCTGCTCAACAAGAACACTGTAGTTAGCTTAATTAGCTAGATATTTGAATGTCATTAGAAATTCTTAAATTGAAATCTTTGTTAGAGTTGAAAGTAGAAACTTGTTATTTGATAGAAATAGACAAGAATGCTTTTAATAATTCCAGAATCAGTCATCATAAAATGAAGAAAGTCTGAATTAAGATTGCACATCAAAGAAACTTGAAGGTAAAGGATGCAATTAATTCAGTCAGCCAACTCCAAATCAGCCCTGTAATGATGCCATGCATTTAACCTATGCTTATAATTAAGGCATTTCCTTAGTCATTAGAACTTGAGTAGATAAAAAGAAGTAGGCTTTTTTTTTCAATTTTATGAGAACATTTTAGATTTTTGTCTTCAGATGATTACTTTGTGGCAGGGATGGGAAGACCAGTAGAAAATGCATGGAAGGAAAAGCTTAGAAAGCTGAAAATTAATGGGAGGAAGATGCGTAATCTTCATTCTGAAAAATCTTCCTCTGACTTTTCTTACATCAGTGTGAGGTCCTTTGTGGCTCAGGGTGGTGGACTAGACTAGATGTTGTAATGGCCTTTCTAGCCCTACTGTCTGCAAAACTGTTCACTTAATTTTAAACTTCTCTTTGCCTGCCATCAGTCTGCTGCCTTTCTTCTCCAAATTTGTAGTTTGGTCCTTTGCAACATCTGTCTATCTATTTAGGGCACTTAGGTCAACCTCAGCAACATACATGAATATTTCAGCCGGGGACATGGATAGCCTTGGGATACCAAAGGGATCCTCCAGATTGTTCACTGTCTGTACCATGAACTCACAACTAACTTCCCTTGATCTGTTCTACTTCATTTCACTGCTTATTTAATTTTTTCTGGCAGTATTATCTTTTGTACTCTGTGACCAGCATCAGTTGTCATGGCAACTACTATCAGTTGGTTGCAACGTGTACACTTGGAGGAAGGTATGAAAGCTGATGGCGAGAAGTAGTAGTTCAAAGACTCATAAAATATCAGTTAGTGATATTTTATCAGTGACCAGGATGTTTGAGGCTGTAGTGGTTGATAGATAGTTTGACTGCAATCAGTATCCTGTATGTCTTTTATATTAGCTCCTAAATGATTATTATTGGTTTGGGGTTTTTTAATAATCATAATGACACTTGAAACGATTGATGAAAGAAACAGGTCATTCTCTATGAAGTCATCCTTCAAGTTGTAGTAGTCATACGGCTGCCATCCTGAAAGTGATTTGGGCATCTCATGTTAGGAAATAGTTTACAAAGGAGCCCCAAGTCATGTCTGGAAAAACATGGATTCTTGTTAATGTCCTTTAGCCTCTCCACAAAGCTTAGCCTCAGCTTCCATGATACTGTAGGGAAGAAAGACTGCAGAAGTGGAGGCTATCCGTGGCTCCCATCATCTAACCATGTTACATTGTGGATGGGTCCCACAGGCTAGTATTTCCATCTCAGTGCTTTCAAATATTGGGCCTGCCTACTGATGCTTCTAGCAGAAGTGGGTTGGTTTAATTGTATTTTTTATGAAGCAGAGGAAGAACTTAGTCTGAAAACTCCTTTGGGTAAGCTTCAAGAAAATCCACACATAATAACAACATATATTACCACCAACTGAATTATGGATTACTTTTACCATAGGATAAACACAAAATAGAAAGCTTCATAGCCTCTACTACTAAATCTCTCCACCTACTAATTTTTCCCTGTGGGAATTTTATCTCCATTGTCTAAGGAAGTTGAGATCCTTGCAAACAGACATAAATTGATCGACAAAATGCAAGATAGAGAAAGTTCTCTAAACATGCCAGGTGCTCATAAAATGTAATCTAGCAGTGCTGTTTCTGTTAAAACAATGGCAGAGAAAATTTGTAGAGTGGTGCCTGGAAGCAGCATTCTATATATTCAAACATGGCCTCCCAGGATCTTCTTTTCTTAAAAAAAACCCCAACTCTTTCCATGCAAAATGAGTCTGGAAAGCAGGAGAAGTGTATATTATATTTTTCAGTCCATAGCTTCATAGACAGGATCAAATTAATTTCTGTCAAAATCTGGAGAAAATGCTTCACAGCCAACAGGTCAGGTACACCTAAGAGTTAAAAAAAATATGTCTTTAGCACATCTTCATATGGTTTTGATATTTTGCTGAGCAACTTGACATGAATGGATGTTTTGAATTATCCCAGACTGCTTTGGTGGTTGTTTTGTGTTTGGACAAGGAGAAGAAGAAGGATCTTTAGCTTATTGATTCACAAAAGCCTAGGCAAGAGTTGTCTACTTCTCTATTAAGAGTCAAGCTTTCATAATGGAGGGAAAAGAGGAGGTTTTGCACACAGGTTGCCACGTATGTGTTTCAGCTTCACTGCAGGGAGGTTCTGTCACACGCCAACTGAAGTTGCACTGAAGCCAACTATCTGGCACCTTTCTCAAAGTTGCCTTGGAAAACAGCAAAGATTTTTGCTGCGCATTGAGTAGCGTTTTAAAATTTCTCAACAGGGTATGTATCAATATTGATCTTGTGCTAGAGACTGCATTTCTTGATATTTCACTCTTCTGTAATGAACCCCTCTAAAGGAAAAGCTGGGCTAATAATACTCATTTCACCAGGGCCTCAGGGGAATGGAAGCAGGTTTCTTGTCATACTTGAACTGACAGTTTTCTGATTGATGGCATTTAGGGAAAGTTGAAAGAGGATTAAAGCTTCATGATGCTGGTTTATTTCAAGAACATGACATGTTTGAAATGATAATAAAGTGGAAAAGGGTTTTCTGTGGATTTTGTGAGCTTGAGGTTGTTTGGGATGAAATTATGGATAAAGAGATGGCTGAAGTCAACTGTACGTTTTTCTGAGTCAGTTGTACGCAAGGTGATAGGAGACATTATAAAACCCTAGGCAGCTTTTTGCTGCAGAGAACTTGACAGCAAAGCCAAAAGGAAACTAACACTGTAATTTTTCATTTCATGGTGGAGTCCAAAAGTTTTAACAGTGTTGAAAGACATTTTGGAGCTGGCAAATATTTAAGAATGCTTTCCATGAGGTACAAGAGCACTCAGTCCCTATATGTAGGAAATCAGGCAGGAAAGGGAACAGAACCTGAGCATATATGAGTCTATGGGACCTAATGAGATGTCTCCCAGAGTCCTGGGGGAACTGGCCAATGTGGTTACCAAGCCACTCTCCATTATATTTGAAAAGTCGTGGCAATCAGAAGTCCCTTGTGACTGGAAGAAGGATAACGTTGGCCCCCTCACCATAAGAAGGATGTTGAGGCTCTGGAGCGAGTCCAGAGAAGAGCAACGAAGCTGGTGAAGGGGCTGGAGAACAGGCCTTATGAGGAACGGCTGAGAGAGCTGGGGGTGTTTAGCCTGGAGAAGAGGAGGCTGAGGGGAGACCTCATTGCTCTCTATAACTACCTGGAAGGATGTTATAGAGAGGAGGGAGCTGGCCTCTTCTCCCAAGTGACAGGACAAGAGGGAATGACTTCAAGCTCCGACAGGGGAGGTTTAGGCTAAGCATTAGGTAAAAATCTTCACAGAAAGGGTCATTGGGCACTGGCAGAGGCTGCCCAGGGAGGTAGTTGATTCACCTTCCCTGGAGGTGTTTAAGGCATGGGTGGACGAGGTTTACTGTTTGATAGGAGTCGTTGGACTGGATGATCCGGTGGGTCTCTTCCAACCTGGTTATTCTATGATTGTGTCCATTTTTAAAAAGAGTAGAAAAGACAACCCTGAGAACTACTGACCTGACTCACCTCTGTGTCTGGGCAGATCATGGAACAGAGCCTCCTAGAAGCTATGCTAAAGCACATGGAGGACAACAAGGTGATTAATGGCAGCCAGCACAGCTTTGCCATGCAAGTCATGTATGACCAGCCTAGTGGCTTTCTGTGGTGGGGTAACCACAGCAGTGGGCACAGGAAAACTAACGAGTGTGATCTATCTGGATTTCTGTAAAGCCTTTGATACAGTTCCCCATGACATCCTTCTCTCTAAATTGGACAGATATGGATTTGATAGGTGGACTGTTCAGTGGATAAGAAACTGGTTGGATGGTCATACTGAGAGAGTAGTGGCCAATGGCTCAAAGTCCAGATGAAGATCCACAAGTGATATCCATCAGGGTCTGCACTGGGATCAGTGCTGTTTAATATCTTCATCAATGATATTGACAGTGAGATCAAGTGCACCCTCAGCAAGTTTGCCAGTAACACAAAGCTGAGTGGTATAGTTGCCGCATCAGAAAGATGGGATGTCATCCAAAGGGACCTGGACAGGCTAGAGAAATGGGACTGTGAGAATCTCATGAGGTTCAACAAGGCCAAGTGCAAGGTCCTCCACTGGGTTAGGGCAATCCCTGATTTCAGTACGGGGTGGGGGGATCATGTGATTGAGAGCAGCCCTGCAGAGAAGGACTTGGGGTACTGGTTGATGAGAATCTCGACATGAGCCAGCAATGTGTGCTTGTGGCCCAGAAGGCCAACCGTATCCTGGGCTGCATCAGAAGAAGCGTGGCCAGCAGGTTGAGGGAAGTGATTCTGCCTCTTCTTCCTCACTTGTGAGACCTGGATTTGTGTCCAGTTCTGGAATCCTCAATGTAGGAAGGATATGGAACTGTTGGAACAGATCCAGAGGAGGGCTACAAAGATGATCCGAGGGCTGGATAACCTCCCATATGAGAACAGGCTGAGAGACTTGGGGTTGTTCAGCCTGGAGAAGAGAAGGATCCAAGGAGCTCTTATAGCATCCTTCCAGTGCTTGAAGACAAGAAAGCCTACAAGAAAGCTGTGGAGGGACTGTTCATAAAGGCTTGCAGTGATAGGACTAGTGGCAATGGATATAAACTGGAGAGGGGCAGATTTAGACGAGACATAAGGAAGAATTTCTTCACCATGAGAGTGGTGAGGCCCTGGCACAGGTTGCCCAGGGAAGCTGTGGATGCCCCATCCCTGGAGGTGTTCAAGGCCAGGTTGGATGGGGCCTTGGGCAGACTGGTCTAGTGGGAGGTGTCCCTGCCCATGGCAGGGGGGTGGAACTGGATGACATTTAAGGTCCCTTCCAACCCAAACCATTCTATGATTATGCCGTAACATGCCTTAATTTCACCATTGTGATGAAATCTTGTATCAAGGATTATTATCATCAAAAGGCACTGGAGACAGTGATGTGAAATTACAGATATTTAGAGGGTTGGTGAAGTCAGAGTTAATCTTATATTCCTTTGTGGGCATGTAATGAGTGAGGGGAAAGAAAATGCTTCCCAATATTGCATTTTAGCACAGAGTAAAGAGTGTAAAATCCTTATAGAAAAGAGGAGTGGTCCGTTAACCATCCATTCATCTAACACTTGGATTTCACCTTCAGCTCACATAGTATATGTGTGTTACCCACTAATACTAAATTAATTTCTGTCAAAAATTGGAGAAAATGCTTCACAGTCCTTTAGGATAATAGGTCAGAGTGACAGTGTTACAAGCCCTCACTACTAAAAGTGGGTTGCTGTAAATAAATCTCTGTTGGACTAGGATTTTTAATAAGGAAACCTTAGCTTTTGAGTAGAGTCTTCAGGGTCTCAATGGAGTGAAGTTATCATTACTATTATTCCCTGCAGATCTCCAAAATAACTTTGCATTTACTTTACTATTTATATGCTCACTTGTAATAATATTTTAAGTAAGCTTGGTTGGTATTAATAAACTTAATGGTTCATTACTATTATATAGCCATTTTTATTTGGAAAGACCACTTACTGTAGGTCATTGAAAGCTGAACTGTTTCAAAAAGCCAGCTTTTGGCAGCTGTGTGCTGCACAGGGTCTCCAGAGGTTACTTTATCTTAGGTTCACCAAACTCTCTCTGATACAGTCTTTGGGCAGAGATCCCTTTTACATTTTTGCTACATAGGGAATTAAGTTTGGGGTTTTGTATCTGGGTAAGCCAGATGCCCGATGCCAAGTTTGCCAGGCAGTTCCATGGAGGGGAAGCACTACAGGGCACTGACGGGAGGAGGGCAGAGAGATAGGAGGACTGGTGCCCTTCATCCACCACCCATCCCACTTACGATTCAGGGAATATCAGTGGGGCATGCCAAAGCCCATTACTGTTGCACTGGGGTTGCTTGTTTTAGATCTGCAATTCAAGATCTTCATTTGTCTGATAGAAGACATAAATGACAAAGCTGTAGGCAATTTGCTTGATTGCTGTTATATGACCATAGGAATCACAGGGATCTGCTGGGTAACCGAATCCATTATCCTGCTAAGATAGGCAAGCACACTGTAGGAATCAAAGAATCATAGAATTGTTAGGGTGGGAAAGGACCTTAAACATCATCTAGTTCCAATCGTCTTGCCATGGGCATGGACACTGTACCCTGGATCAGGTTGCTCAAAACCTCATTCAACCTGGCCTCAAACACCTCCAGGGATGGGACATCTATGACTTCTCCGGGCAACCTGTTGCAGTGCCTTGCCACCCTCACAGTAAAAAAATTTCTTCCTGATAACCAATCTAAATTTCCCTTCTTTCAGCTTAAAACTGTTCTCCCTCATCCCATCGCTACATTCCTTGATAAAGAGTCTGTCCTCATCTTTCCTGTAGGCCCCCTTTAAGTACTGGAAGGCTGCTAGCCCTCTCTTCTCTAGGCTAAACAATTCCAACTCTCAGCCTGTCTTTGTATGGGAGGTACTCCAGCCCTTTCATAACTTCATCAAGTGGCACTTCAGTAACAGTCTGGGGGATTTTTATTCACTGGAGTGTTTTCCCCTGGGAGGTCTGTTGTTTTTCTACTGCTGTTCCTTTTGCGTCTCTTTTCTTCCTTCTTGTTGCTCCCAGGGCATGCTTCACAGTTCAGATTTTTTCACAGCCAGCGTGTGACTGTTTGCTTTTGTTAGCATTGGCTTTTCCCTCATATTTCTTTTCTCCATCACTGTTTCTTCCTTCGCTCGCCCTTGGTTCTGCTCTACCTCATGTGAGTCAGAAAGGCTTTTATTCTCCTGAGATAAGGTCTCTGTTTTCCTGTTCATCCCTGTGCCTGCACCAGTTCTGGATTCTTAAAGGTAGGTAAGGGCAGTTATGTAGAGTGTTTCAGATGTACATTCCACAATTTGAATCAGAAATACCTTGCTCAGTATATTCCAGTACAGCATTTGCCTCTTTCACAACTTCATTGTGCTGGTGGTTATTAGTCACTGTTACACCCCAATGTTTGCTACCCTTGTTCATGTCCAAGTGCTGAATTCCTGGCTGGTATGATATACCATTCCTCATCAGCTGTGCACTCCAGCCCTCAACAGGGTAAATCATTTTTACAGAAACCTTGGTAAAAATCATAAATATAAGAGGCAGCCCCAAGATGAAAGGCAGTAAAGTTAATCGGGGAAGGAACATATATTATTGTTATTTGTGTATTCATAAGTTGTATTTCAAAGAAAGAAGAAAAACTTTTAAAGAAATTCTTGTCAGGTTTTGAGTTTGAATGATAAATAAAAAGTAGTTTTCAGATAAAGGTATCACTCCAGGGCAAATTGACTCCAGTGTCTGTAAAATTCATAGAGGTAATTGCTATGACCAGACCACACAGAGATTTGGGGACAGCTGTCTTATTTTTTCTTTTTCTTTTTTAATTCTTTTTTCCTTTTTTGGGTGGGGCATGGGGGGGTGAAAGGATGTGTACTTTTTTTGTTTGCTTGTTTTACTCTGAAACTGAAGGTAAACTTTGGTAGAAAAATCCTAATCATGTTGTTTAGTAGCAGTGCAGTAATACCAATTTGTTCACCTGTGTAGGAAAGGACCTCATGTGAATGTATTATTGTAGTTCAGAAAAATAAACTTTTATTGGGTTATTAATTTTTTTAAGAGAGTGCTCAGTTCCACTCATTCTTCTCTATACCCACACTCCTTCAGTATGAAGAGAATGGTAGCACAGAAGAAAATGTCATTGTTATAAACTAAAGCTAGCAGTTCTTCCAAGCAAGGCTCTATTCTTTACAAACCTGGAGAATAATAAATGCAGATTGCATCAGAGATGTAGCTGATGATAATAACATAAGGTTTGGCCTCTGATTATTCATTGTAGTGGGGCAGTTACAAGAATCTTGAATTTTTTTGTGGTGCTACTGGGATATACTACACTTCATTGCAAAAAAAGTGCAGAGCAGCCTTAGTGAAAGTAGAACAAAGCCTTTTTATTTTTCTCTTTTTCTTATAGTCAGAGGTAGTATCTGTGATTGCCACCAAAAGCCTGGTTTCATGTAAGAGCTATGAGATTAAATTGCCTCAGTGCTCTTTGCCTGGGTCCTGAACCTTACAGCAAAGCCGGACTTGCTTTTGAGTCTCTGGCGAAAGCCAGACTCCCATGCGCTTCCTGTGGATTGAAACTTTATTGCAAGTGTTTTTCACTAGAACTGCTGTTATCTCTGCTTGATAGATAAATTCGTAATGCTTTCTGATGGATTTTTATATGATAAATAACATATAAAATATTGTTGCTATTTGTCAGGGATGGGCTTTTGAAAAGTAATAAATGGAATCAAACAGAGGCACTTTCTTCCCTAAACACTTTCTTTAGACTGACAACTGCATTTTTTCATTCCAATAATTGGAAGTTTTCAGTGCAGGTATACTGCTGTATCTCTAGGAGAGATTTGATCTGTGACATTGAGACATAGTTCATTTTTGGCTAGTACTAGTAAAAATAATTGCAATGTCAGTTCTGTACCTGAATTACTTGTGATAGATATACTTCTGGATTAGGCGGTCTGTGCTCTAAAATAATGAGAAATGTCAGGTTTTGGTTAAAAAATGAGCAGTGAAATATCTCTGCAGGTTATTATCACTTTGAGGGATTGTGGTTCCTCTCCATTATTCCCTTGACTATTGTTGAATTGTCCAATTTAAGTGAATAACAGCACATTCTTTCTCGAAACTGTTGGTGAGAGCCAAGGAAATAAAATGTAATAGAGGGATCTATTACATAAAGGATACCTATATATAATAGCCATTGGCAAAGTTGGGAGACAATAGCCAGGAATCAAATTCACCAAATGGAGAGGAGTTTTTATTTGGGTTTGTTGTTTTTTTTTTTTCAAAAGTCTGAGCTCTGCATACTGAGCATCCCTGTCCTACTAGAAAATGCTTGCTTTTGTACAGACCCCACCATTACTGTTAACACAGTCTCACAAGTAGAACACCTTCTGCCTTCATTAAAACTCATACAGCTGCTATATAAATCTTTTGTGATCATGCATGAGTTAATATGGAAAGCATTTAACTTCATGCACTGTCAAATTTGTAAAAAGGAGCTGTATTACAATTTTTCAGAATTCACACTTTTCCATATGTCCTGCAAAATCAGCTTCAATTTCTATTCCTTTTTTAAGAGGGTGCATTAAAGCATTACCTTACTGACTGGATAAAAGGCCAGAGTAATTCAGAGTTTTGCAAGTTATTTCTCACACATTCTCAGTCATTGACCAAATCTCTCAGGATCAGCTTCTTGCACCAAACTTTGAAGGATTTTGTTTGTGCAATTTGTTACTGAAGCAATTGAGGATTTGCTGAAGTTGGTACTTGACTTTGACAGCTGCTCCTTTAGTGGGTATCAATATGCTCAACTTTCATTTTTAGTTAGTGGTATACAGGCTCTGGTCATTTTAATATTGGAGCTTTTGCGTATGTCAGCCTGCACATAGGATGTTTGCTAAAAATATTGAAATATTGTTCTCTGGTTTCTTTATTCCTTCAAGAATTCTTGCCATTTGGCACGGATCTGTTCCAGCATGCCAGGCATCCTTTCTGTGGGGAGAAAAGAGTCAAATTCTGCAAAAAGTCCCTGTTGGGAAGGCAGATCAAACAAGGGGTCTGTGGAACATTTCTGTCTCAGCAACATCTCGCAGATTCCTTCCCTTGCCCTGGTTTTGCAAGGTCTGTTTGGGCTCAATTACCCACAAGACCCAGTGGAAACACAAATCTCATAGCTTTACAGGCTTCAACAGCTTTAGGCCAGTTCTGATTGCATATTTAGATGAAGCATAGTAGGGAGGTTAAGAAAGCAAACTGTGGTTTTAATTATAGCTATCCTGTATGCTATGGAACTTGTTAAAATACCCCAAGCAATTAAATCACTATGTGAACTTGCCAGATTTCATTGCTTAGGTCCCAGCTGCCATTGTGGCCCATGAATGCAGTATGCCTGCTTCTTTTCTCTCTTTTACGTGTAAGACAGGCCAAACTGTCATGCTTAATTAGTCTTTAATGAAAATGTATTTATTTGTTTTCATTTTGTAAGTGAATTTAGGATTTAGTCCATGCAGGAAAAAGAAAAGAAAACAACTCTTTTCTGGGCTAAGATCTTCTTGTGCTATATGCCAAGTCTTATTATGAAGCAATTTTTTTATGGTCACATTTCAAAGCATTTTCTAACAGAGATTATAATAAAAAATGTTGCAAGGGTCTACATCTGCAACAGTGCTGGCTGTCGCTATTGTACTGAATTTAATTTTCTCTCATCAAATTGTGTATTGCCACAGTATGTTGTGTCTGTCCTTTTGATTTACATAAGCAAGGTACAAAGTAGCTGGACTGTGCTGGCATGATGAGATGAACATGAAATGTCATCCAACACCTTAAATACCCTGCATTATCTTTTTATTGTTATTCCTTACAGGTAGTGCTGCTGCTCTCTTAAATGGCTTTTCATTAATTTCCAGTACTTTTCCTTCTACTCTACTTAATGATCCATGTCAGCAAGTAGATCCTAGTTTAGAACAAACCAAAATAAAATAAAATTGATTTTGCCAGTTGTATTAAATTTATTTTACGACATAAAAGCTACTACCTTGATTTTTAGCTGGAGTAGCAACGACGGCACTGCTAGTTGGGTAGGGCTGTGGCCGCTGAGGCCCTCCAAGACAAGGCAAGAGTGCAGGTTAGCAGGCTCACTGCTTTTACCTCTGTTAGAAAGAGGCCAGGCTCTTTCCCCTTGCATGCTTTCTCCTGCACTGCCCTGGCTGGGGCAGAGGCAGTTCTGCAAACTGAAGATAACCTGTCCTTAACACAGGCACAGGAGATGGAAAAGGCTTGTTAGATCACTCAGTTCATTTCCCTGACAAAGCAGATCTGTTCTGTGCCTTTCCCAGTGCTTCTGCTGTCTTGATTTTTTTCCCAAAGTGGAATGAATCAAGTGTTTTATCTAGTCAATACTAATAAAAACCTCACTCTCCTGTGGCACTCCTGTCTTTCTTGCTACAGGAAATATTATATTATTGGTTAACTCAAGTTTCAGTGCTCTGTATTCCATAATGGTAGTCTTTTAGGCAACTGCTATCTAATTTATATTAGATGAGCTCCATCCATTTGTATGGTGCCTATCACTGTGATGTCTGAGCACCAAAGTGACAGCTTTCTTTTCCCTTCCTGTATGCACAGTGGGCTGGCATGATTTATGATTTTTCAGCTGTATTCTCTAATAGTTATGCTTGTGTGTGCAGAAGTGTTTGTTCAAATAAGTTGCAGCATTTTACAGAGCTTGCTGATTTTAGCCTATATCAGCATTTTCTGGTGTGAGATAAGACAGGCCTATTCTATCATTTCCCAGATTCCCAGCTTTTTTTTTAAAAAGTGAATGAGGAACTAACCAAGCAATGCAAAAGCAAACCAAGCAAACCTGGCCTTTCCACATCCTTGACTGGTGTGATTCGCCCAGCAAGGTGTGCCAGCAGTTTTGTAGCCTGCAACTGCTCCTCAGTCGGCTCCGCCTGAGATCCCTGCAAGAGTAACACACCAGCGAGCCAGAGCGTGCCTACCCTGGAGGCCTTGTAATTTAGGGTTTGTGATGAGCTGATGTCGTTTTTCCTCCCTCTTTGCTTTCTCCTTCCTGGATCAAGATTCCTCAGCTGGCAGCAGCACAGTGTAGAGCTGATCACTGCTGCATTTATTTCTCTGTCGTTTCTGCTAGCCGTTAATAGGAACACCTTGCATTGCTAATGCTCTGCCTACTGCAGTTTAAATATGTTGCCTTGCCTTGCTTTAGCTTTAATCTCCCCACTGTTGAAAACCGTCGCAAATTAGGGCAGAAGAAGATTCATCCAACCTACTGAGGTTTGTTGGCATAATGTTTACTGTCAATGTGCAGCCTTCTTTGGCTCAAAAGTACATCACACATAAAAATGTCATCTCTGATTCCCTGCAAAATATGTTTTCTCTGAGAAGTTAATTACTGACTTCAAAACAGCTGAAATGAGGCCTAATGAAGGCCTTCTCTTAATTTTTGACAAGTGATGGCTTGATTGGAACTAACTTTACATAGCTTCAAATGTGAAATTTAGTTGCAATACATTTCCTTTTCCTCAGTTCCTCCAAACACAGCACCAGAGATCAGTTTATCTTCTGGACTGTTAACAACCTCGAAATTTCAAGACCAGAGCGATGCAAAAGGAGGTATTTTAAAAACTTTCAGGAGATGATGCTCGAGTCTGCAGCTGAAGCAGCAGGATTGTACAGTAACTAACCTGCATACTGAGCATCCAGGTAGTAGCAAGGCAAGTGGTCTGGCATGTGGCAGGTCTGAAGAAGGCAGCAGTGACTCAGATGGAAACCTGAGGTTGCATATATTAGCTAAGCCAAGCTTTCAAGGTGGTTTCTTCTGTTGTTGTTGCTGTTAAGATGACTGAGCAAGGGAAATGGATGAGTCATTACAAGGTTGCTTTTCTTGCCCTGGTGCCTGGATGATGGATGTGTGGATGGCTGCTTGAATTCAGAAATATTTCACACACTTACACCTCCCTGTGCTCACCAGATCTGCTTTGGCTGAGCAGGGATTTATTCTGCTTTATTCAGCACATCCCTGAGGTGCACTGGCCTTACCTCCTTCTAGCCCTGCTCTCCGGGAGAGCCGGCTGCAGCCACCACCCCTCCTTGTGGGGAGGCACGTGGAGCTGAGCCTACGTTTCTCTTCTCCCTAGTTTCAGGGAAACTAGTGCGCGCAGACTTGTTTCCACAGTTGCACCACTGCTCAGTTCAGTTCTGCCGCCGCACAGTGAAGCGTGCTGTAGGCTTGTCCATTATCAGCAAGAGGAGCTGTTTTCTGTTTTAAAGGGTCATTTCAGATGTTTGAGTTATTTCCTGGGCATAGCAAATATTTCTAGCCATTCATCTGTGAAGACATCAGTTAGACTATTACTTTTTTCTCCTGCCTTCAGCCTCTCGGTGAAAGGCTTCCATTTTATTTCATCTTTGTTTTCTTTAATTTTTGTTTTGCACATGACCTTAATACTTGATTAAATAAAACATCCCTTGTCCCACTGAAGTTTTTCAAACCCAGCAGGATTAGGCCTTTAGTGAGTTATTACAGAAGCAAAGCTTCTGCCTCAGAGTAAGTGATTTCTTGTCCTTCTGTGATGTCTTGTCTTTCTGTGTTTTCCTGACAGATGCAATGAAAAAAAGCCACAAGAGACAGGAATAATGCAGTCTTATTTAGTGAGCATCAACTGTAGAGTCTGTTATTTACACTACAATCTTCACCCCTTCGGTATCCCAAATCTGTAGGTCCTCTTGGATTCTAAATGCACGCTTTTTCTCCTTGCCTGGTCCCTGTAGCTGGGTTTTCCATCATCTACCCAGCATCTGCTGGTGAACCAAAAAATTTCACAGCAGAGGCTGTCTTTGTCTTTCACTAGAAATGTACCTGCCCATGCTGCCTCACCTGCTGAGATCGCTTACCTGTCAAATCAAGATGAAGCACATCATACCAAGCTATGCTTAGCCTTTCCTCCTCTGCTTTACTATCCCAGCCTGCCACCCAGCTGTAGTTCTTCAAGTAGATTTCTGATGGCCACTGCTGCAACTGCTCTCCTGGGCTGGCAAAGGAA
The DNA here is from genome assembly GCA_033459285.1 of Clamator glandarius. NCBI lineage: Eukaryota > Metazoa > Chordata > Aves > Cuculiformes > Cuculidae > Clamator > Clamator glandarius. Next base: position 1,270,554 of record JAUNZM010000276.1, on the reverse strand, counting down.
CAGCCAGAGCCAAAATGATCAGGAAAGCAGAGGTCTTTTCACACTGACCGTTTTGAAGTCATTTGAAGAAGAATCCTGCATGAGGAACAGCAAAGGGGGCAGAGAGATGTTAAAGAAACCAGCATGTTTACCCTTTTCTTATAGCTCAAACAGCAAGTTGAGGTATTTGATCATATTAAGTTGTATTTAAATGGAATTGTTTTAAAATCTTTTTGTGACTGATGCCAGCAGGGAAGTGTATATTTAATGTAATGTGGGATTCTGATTCTTAACATAATTTTACAATTTCACTGATTTTCCTTTTCATTTCAAAGGCTTGCTGTCTTTCTTTCCACTGGGTGTTTGCATAATGCTTGAAATTTTGACAAGCTCTTGTGTATCTGATCAGTGAAGACTTTCTCTTTCCCATCAGCAAACACAGCTATTGGCTGCTAAATAGGAACGCTCTGCCACAGATAAATCTTCAGGTTCCCCCCCCCCATTGTCTCCTGCACAAAATTCTCAACTGAGAAAAGTCACTCACCTCTTAATCAAAACTGACCACTCTCCCTGACAATTGCAGATGGAACCCGCTTTGACTTTGCATCTCCCTTGTTGCCTATAGAGGCAGAGATTTCCTGGTGCCTCTATGTGTCCCTGCACACTGATGAGCACACATCTGCTCTGCAGTCTCTTCATCTTCAGGGTGCTGCCAGTCACCCCAGTCCCTGCTGGGTGGGCAGCAGTGGTCATTGTGCCACAGGGCAGGAGTAGGAGGTCCATGGAGGCTTTCCACCCATGAAGAAGCCACCAGCTCTGAGGGTTACCCCTTAGACTGGGCCTTTTTCGATATCCCTTCTGCACTGGCAGGGTATTCTGAGATGGGAGCACACCGTGAGTTCCTTCCTGCTTTCCTGCTATTTAACTGCTTTTTTTCTTCTTCTGTTTTCTGCAACTGGTAGATGTACCAGTTCCCTGTCACCCCAAGATGCTTTTACAATTTCTGACAGGTGGGAAAGGGGGAAGGAGGCAGTGACCAAACTCCAGGCAGATCCCACACAACTTAAATTGTTTCTCCTGGTTTCCTCAGCCCTGCGGCTGCTCACGTGTCTCTACCCCACTGCCTTCCCACTCACAGCTGCAGTTTGATATTTTCTCCTCTGGCCCAAGGGCTTTCTCTTTGTAATTCACTTTTCACTTGAAACCTCATGAAGGAGAGGCAGCATGCCTCTGAGCTCGGACTGAATGGTGCACGAGGCTTTGAATCTCTAACAAGCAGCTGGCTGCAGCTCTGAATATAATCTAATAGGGAGAAACATGCCCAACAAACTCCTGCCACATTCACTTGAAACAGGAGAGATTTGTATGTACATGCTTTTGCTGAAAGACTATTATGCAGAGCATGCAAAGTATTGACTGCTATCCATTTTTAGAGCCATTGTTAAACAGAAAATTAGCATCATGGAAGAGACAGTGGGAGATTTCTCCTTCTCCCCTCCCTCCCCTGGTACAGTGTCTTTATTCTGTTGTCTCTAGTTCTCTTTGTCTTACTGGCATACTGGTCTTCTAACCATCCTTTGTTTCATTTATATTGAAATCAGCTGGCAGAAGACAAAGTTCACTGTGTATATTTAATGCCAGTGTTTTTGAGACCATTAATTATTATTTTGCTCCATCTTTCCCAGGAAGCTGCTAGTGATTTGTTTTCAGGTTCATTTTGAGAGTGTTTACTGTCATTTACTCTGAACTCTGGTCTTTTCCTTTCTCTGCCTGTCCCTCAAAATATTGACCACATGCTGGCTCTGCTTTGCATTTCTGTATCTGAGTTTGTATTTTAATATTCATTAGGTATTTGTACTGACAGCCCATCAATACATTAAATTAGTATATATGCAGCTAACAAGTATGGTACATGCTTAACTGACTTATAACAACATTAAAACAGACAGACACAACAGATTGTCTCAGCAGGGTTTAATAAACTGTACTTATCCACAATCCCTCTGAAAAACAGACACACAACTGCAATGTACAGTGCTCCCTTGGATAATAAAATAAACAGTAAACACGCTAAGATAAACATGTTTTGTTCTTCTGATGAGAAAATTAAACTTCTTTCCATCATAGAAAGCTGCTTCTGTGACTTCTATTATTTTAATCAACTAGGCTTTCAGTTATAAAGTACTATGCATTTTAATTCCAGAAAATAATGAACATCAAACAATACTGGAGATGCTAAAAGGCATGCATGCACAGTTATGCATTACTCATTCTCACGCAGTGCTTGGAAGGTATTGAGATCTCTGCAAGTAATTAGTATCGTCATTAGAATATTTTTTTTCTACTAATTAATGCTAATGTGATTAAAATGGGAGCTTTTTTGGATAAGAAGTATTATCTCTTCTCTATGTGAGCAGGACAGTAGCTTTTATAAGACAGGCGGAAGAAAGCAAGCAGAAAATTATGTCAGGTGAGAGAAGAGAGCTTCTGAGTTTGTGCCTTTACAAATGTGACTGTCTCCTACCCAGAAGTTTCCAGAATAGTTTTCCTGCCTTGTCTCTTAAAGAGAGTGCAGCCTGCCTAATGCATTTATGTGTATCAGAATTGTCTTTTTAATCATTTTAGTATAAAATATAATATACGAGTAGGAAATATACTATTCTTTCTCTGTACTCAAAAATTGCATGATTAAAAATGGTCAACAGTGCTATAATAGACACAGTTACTTAAAAAATACGTCTGGAAAGGGTTTTGAAGTGAAGTATTTATCTAACCATTTTCATCTTTGTCTTGAAACACATACTCATATGAATCGTCCTTTAGCTCTAACAGAGTTGCTAAAGAAGCCTCTAATCCGGCATTAGAAGTGCTCACACTCCTATCAGTTTAAACCACACTGGTCCCTCTCCAAGCACTTCATTTACATCAGGATCAGAATCCGAGCGAGGGTACAGTCACTGCCTTGCCAGGATGCACTGGGGAGTTCTGCAGAAAGCACAAGGCTTGAAACAATTCCCTAACCAGCACTGCCCTTCACATGGCTTTTGATGGCCCATCACTCAGCTCTAGCCACCGAGGAGCACACAGCAAATGAGCAGGGCAGTACATGGGGTTTAATGTACTTACACACACAAGAATAAACATGGGGAACATTTAAGCATGGTCCACGTAGCAACAGTCTCTAGGCAGCAAGGTACTCAGGTGCTAAAGCTGCTGGCATCCTCCATGAGAGCATACAGAGTTACCCTGGGAATCGGGAGATTCCTTAGCAACATGTTTAAACATCGTGTTTTAAAATAATGGGTTTTTCTAATGTTTTTGTTTTCACTTGATCTCTATGTATCTATTTGCAGTAGGCAGTTGTTAGCTTGTTCATTGTGTAAAACAGTCACACTTGTTTAACTTTTCCTATCTGTTAATTAACCATGCAAAGCATCTGAGAAAGTGACACTGGATGCAGCAGTAACTCAGCAATGTCAGGTGGCTCTTTAACATCAGGTTTTGCTCATTTTTGTAAGGAGGGAAAAATCAGCAGAAGTGGTATTTGGGCTGTTCTTACCTGGGTTAAGCCACTGTGATCAGTTTGAGGCATCTTCTCCAATAGAAAGTAAAAAAACACTTGTTAGAAATCATAGGTAGTTTCTTCCTCTATGTTAGCTTTCTCTTCAGGCTTGTTTCTCTAGGGCCTCCCACTAGCCCTACACTATCTCTGTTTTCCACACTACATTCAGCCCCCTCTGATGCCCAAAGCCAGAGCTGCTGAGGTGGGACACTGCCAATATGGGATGAGAAGCCCCAAGAGAAAATTGCTAGCCTATTTGAGATACCTGTGCTATGCATTTTTGCTTATAATGTTATCCCTGTCCAAGACCCTAAAGGTATACTGGGTGATTTATATCACCGCTGTTTTTATGAACCTTTTAGAGCATCCTAATTTTTAATCCATGTGATTTTTTTTCTTATGGATAGTCTTCACATTTTTAGGCAGGCAGCACCTAAAAGTCCAAGCTCTGGGCCAGGCATAATTTTCTCATAAACAGGTTCTTATAGACCAAATTCCATAAAAGATGCAGGATCCAGGCATGCTGGTGCTTTTAGTTCATTAGAAGATGGGTTTCATTTCCAATGTGGCATTACAAATACCCCAAAAGGTTAAAGGGATTTGGAGGTGGCTGTTTATTTATTATTATATACATACTGGGATATAAAGCTCAGTGTAAAAACTTGGAAATAAAATATGTAAGTGGGGAAACTGTTTGCCCCAGAGCTGGAGAACTCTGAGAGCTGAGCAAAGCCAAGATATGTTGCAAATATCTCTGGTTCAAGCCTGCTCCAGGAGTTCGCACTTGTATGCAAACAAAGTGGCATCAAACTTTTGGCAATGAGAGATGGTAGTTCCCAGGAACACTGCTGTATATCACAAAGCTGCTAAAACATGTCCTAATCCCTTTTGTTGACTACTTAGGCAATAACCACCTAGGTAGTTTGGTTCCATCTCAGCTATTGGTCAGCTGTTGTGAAAGCAAACTCATAAATAAATACCTTCAAGACCGTGCATTTGTTGACACACATTGCCAGGAGAGTCCCACTGAGCCAGCAGGGACACACTGTGGCTTTCCATACTTCCCCTTTGTTTTCAGTGTTTTCCTCTGCAGCAGTTTGGAGGGAGCAAATGAGCTAAGCGGTGCTCCCTTGAGCTGTGCCTGACCTCCGTTGCCATTTCTCTGTTTTAGAGCAGTCCAGGAGTTTCTCTAAAGGTGGAAAACTCCCATTCCCCATTTTTCAAATAGAAGGTAATAACAAACAGTAATCAAGTTTGCATATTGGGGGAGGCAGTATAGAGAGACATTTCCTTTTCAGAGGCACTGAAGCTTTCCCCATCAGTGTTCTGGTGAGGCTGGCACACTGCCACAGATATATTTTCCAGAGGGGAAATTTTCACTTGCAGTTTTTTTAGACAGCCCCTAGATTGGATTTCTCTTTTTTTTATTGTAACATCGAACCTATGTTTTTGCTCTCATTCTCTCTGTTTGCAAAATTAGAGCTACATTTTGCTGTTGCCTTTAAGCAAAACCTTTCATTGCCTTTGGTATTGCTTTTAAAAACTACTAGTATTAGAAACCTGAGTTTGCTATAGTCATTAATTTACTTTCCTTTCAGCAGCTCTGGTGTTGGTCTTTTCTGACATGTGCACATTGTGTATCTTACTCTTATGCTATTTTTCTGTAGAGCTTTAATGTGTGATTTGGGAGGAAGAACTATGTCATGCTATTTAAGCAAATGGGGCTTTAGGACTGCCATGCATCCCTCCAGTGAGCTATAATCACCCTGAGTGTGTCAAGAGCCTGTCTGATTGGAACTAGGGGGGCTCAATAATGAATCTTGAATCTGCTTTATCTTTGAATGAGTCCAGATGCTTTGTTAGATTCCAGTTCTGTTCTCCCTCCTTTCCCTTTTTTTAATCTCCTTTTTTTTAATGTCAGAATGAATTGATCCCAGGCTGCTCCTCGGTACTCTGACACTCCGGAATATGGAAGTGTCACTGTAAAATGAACCATAGCAAATTCTTAATAAGCTACCTTCAGGGAGAGTTATAGTTTTTGACATTTAGTTATAGATTTATCCCTTGTGCAGGAAGCCTCATTCATTTCATGCATGTTAATCGTGGTGAGAAGAAGTCATTATTAAGTATTTTTCATACTTTGGTCTATTGAACAGTCACATCACATGCACTGCCAGGCTCTAGCAGGAGCAAGAGCAGAATATGGAGGGAAGAACAGAAGAAATTGAGACGCTTTGTGTGAAACCTGTGGGCCAAAATCCTTTAAACTATTAATTTTTTTGGCTCCTGTGTTGTCATACTGGGTTGGTATCAGTGCTTTGTATTTAGAAAGCTGCTGCCAGTTATCCCAGTTTATTGATTCAAGTTAGGTCAGGGTTCTATATGGACTTCCATTAACCCAACCCTGAAAGCAACTATTTCTGCCAGTACTAGATCATAATTGTTCTGTAATTTTTAAAAAATATTTACATGTTATATATGAAATTAATTTGGTTTATATAGTACATGTTGTAATTTTAATAAATTAACAGTAAAAAGAAGTAACACAATGACCACTAACATGAAATTTATCACTTCAATCTGCTGATATTGTGTCATCCTCACCTAAGTATTTATTTAGAATAGATAAGTGAATAGAAACTCTAAACAAAATCCATTAATTCATCTAGCAAATCCCAGTTTTAATAGAACAGTGAGATGCTAAAGTTCTGCTTATATAAAAACCCCAATATTCTGGTTTCTGAGATAAATGCATATGAGTCTGGAAATAGTAAGGCTATGTTCACATGTTCTGGTTTTTAAATTCATACTAACTAGGTGCAACAATCGTAAACCAATGCTTTGGAACTGACAGAAAACCCCACACCTAGTTATTGTTTTGTTCCCTTTGGTACACATAACAGTAAATATGTCATTTATTTAAGTAAAACACATTTAATTAGAACCCATCTGAAAGGGCAAAAAGCTGTTCCTCATCCAAGGAACATGATTGGAAAAGTGTATGGCTGTTTTCTTCCATTAAGAAGCTTAGAAATGCACCCAGAAGATGTACTGTCCCATCTAATGTCAACTGTGCTCACTTTTTGTTCCTAACAGTGAGGAAATCTCACTAAGTTGCAGAACCTGTGTTCCAGCTTAACTAGTGTGTTTAAAGGAATAGCAGTGACTTTAGATACTTTTTTTATTTTTGAAAGGTACCCAGCCTGTTTTTTAGTGTTGTTATCAACTCTCTCAGTCTTCTCCAAACTTTGCTCTTTTTTTTCAAAATCAAATGTAGCAGTTTTTTTGCAGAAGTGGCACTGAAACTTATATAAAACTATGTATATGTAAGATAAAATAGCAATCCTATAAAATGAGGGAGTGATCCAAAACAGACCATAATCAGTTATTCCTTTCCAGAAATTTAGTAGTCATCAGCTTTGCCCCCCATATTTCCCCGGAGAAATACAAAGATGAAATAAAATGAATGAAAATGAAGAAAGCTATTGCACAAGTGCAGCTACATATGCCCAAGAGCAGCATTCCTGCTTGCTGCCTGCTGTGCTCTGACTCCCCTTCTGGCTCTGGTTTCGAAACTGAAAACTACCACCAGTGCAATTCCAGGTCTTCACCTCTATGCAGGTATAGTAGGCATCATCATAGAATCACAGAATAACCAGGCTGGAAAAGACCCACCGGATCATCGAGTCCAACCATTCCTATCAAACACTAAACCATGCCCCTTAGCACCTCGTCTACCCGTGCCTTAAACACCTCCAGGGAAGGTGAATCAACCACCTCCCTGGGCAGCCTGTTCCAGTGCCCAGTGACCCTTTCGGTGAGGATTTTTTCCTAATGCTCAGCCTAAACCTCCCCTGGTGGAGCTTGAGGCCATTCCCTCTTGTCCTGTCCCCTGTCACTTGGGAGAAGAGGCCATTAACCTCCTCTCCACAACCTCCTTTCAGGTAGTTGTAGAGAGCAATAAGGTCTCCCCCCAGCCTCCTCTTCTCCAGGCTGAACAACCCCAGCTCTCTCAGTCGCTCCTCATAAGATTTGTTCTCCAGCCCCTTCACCAGCTTCGTTGCTCTTCTCTGGACTCGCTCCAGAGCCTCAACATCCCTCTTGTGGTGAGGGGCCCAGAACTGAACGAAGGATTCAAGGAGCAGAGAGGCTGATTTTATTGTGCAGTCATTCCTCCAGGTGTCTAACCAATACCTACTGTATTTGCACAACGGTGCAAGTAACATGCCCTGTGGTCAGAACAATTTGCATCTCTAACCAGACTGAACTGCAAATGTCAAATCCAAGTCCCGGGTGTGGGGGCAGATTAGTGTGAATTACCCACTGCAGTGCTTTATGAGCAGCTCCATAGGAGCAAACCGATGCAAAACATCTTCCAGGAATGGCCTCAACAGCACCGGACTTTGAAAATGTAACCATAAATGTTAAGTAGAGGTGTTACTCATCTTCCCAGATAAAGATAATATGCGGAAATACAAGGCTGAGTTGAATTTTTAAAAGAGAAAAAAACCTCCTAATTGCATAATTAGACTGTTGAAAGAGGTGAAAGGGCAACAGCATGCAAAGCATGGCTAAACAACAAAAAAATTGATGAAATGCTTATCTACCTGGTAAATAAGACTGAAGGATGTGTAAAATGTCTCTAAGTGTGTTGCAGGGAAAGGCAGGTTTATTAATACCAAGAAAGACATAAACACTAGGGTCATTGGATTAGGAATAAATAGAATACTGTCATCAAAATGAGACCACTCTTTTTTTTTTTAATGCTGCTTTCTAGGCTGTGTTTTCCTGGCATAAATTCCTCGTTTGAACCTGTGTGTTATTTTTATGCAATTACACAGTTTGGAGTAGTTTCGGTAATTTTCAGTTAGATACTAATTTTACCAGTAGTTCGAGCTAACTCCCACTAAAATCACTTGTTAGGTGTTTATCAGCTTCAGTCAGAGCAGCTTCTTACAAGATACGATCCTGATCTGTGTTTATGTGTATTTATTGCACCATAAATTAGGCTGTTAAATGAACAGAGATGCACTTAAGATAATTATTGTCCTGCATCTCATGGGAGTGTAGGTTAGAGCAAAAGTTTGATTGATTCAAGGAAAAGAGCTCTGCCAAGAAGTGATGTATGTGCAGATGGACACTGAAGCTGTTCGGAGGCTTGACACATTAAGAGAAGCCTCAGAAAAGAGAGAGATTTGAGGCAGGATTCTTCTAAGAGATCAGACAGACACTAAAAATCAATTTATGTGAGTGTCTGCATTTTAATGTTAACAGATGTAGGGCTGTTATAGGGTTATGCTTCACCTGGAGATGAGTATTTGTAGATATGCATACGCGTTTTGACCCAATGAAAATATTTATTTTTTGCCTAAAATAGTATTTTTAATTAAAGAATTTTAGTTAAGCTTGCTTTTTTACTGTAACTAGAGTTTTTGACAGCATGTTTGCTCCAAATACATAGATGTATATGTTGAATATGTCATGCAGATCTACAAGTGCTCTTTTAAAAGGCCAGCTTTTATCCTACTTTACTTTTGTTTTACAAGTTACTGATAACCAAATTATCTGAGTGTTTCCAGCAATGTTTTGAGCAGGCTGAATAACCTCTCAAAGGGTATTTGCTCTCTCCAGGTTTCCTCTGGAGACAGAAGTGACAGTGGGTATGTGTGTCTGTGTGTTAAGATGCCCCTTCCTTGTATGTTAGAAAAGGGAGAGTGGCCAGTTCCAGGGCACTCAGTCGGAATCCAAAAGGGTTATTTTTGGTTCTAAAGGGGAGGAGGAGAGGTGTGGGACAATCTTCCCTTCTGGTGACCTCCATTTCTCATGTCCCATTCCTACTCACTCTCTAGTTTAAAAAGCATTCATGTGTTAAAACTCAAAGTAAAATTATACATATTCAGGGCCAGGGAGCATCTTTTTGTCTGGGGATTCCATTGTCATCTAATGTAAAGAACGCCTGATAAATACTTTACAACTGACAGATAGCAGTTGTGTTTCATTTAAAAATTTTAAAACAAAACAGAAACACTTAAATGCTTTATCAGATGCATTAATTAAAGAAGCTGCATATTTCCAGCTATGGAAATTGGGCGCTCACTAAAGTTCCCTTCTCTGCCAGCCTGCGTAGACTGATGCCTTTTTCCCCTCCTTAAAAGGCCTAATTATGCCATAGGCAGCTACCTTGTTCTGTTCCATCTCGTATTCTGCCACATTACCATTAGAAACAGAAAGAACTAATTAAATAAGTATTCTAAATTACTATTTTCTCATTCATTTATTCTCTGTCCAGCCTCATTGCATATTCTCTTTTAGTCAGGGGATAAATAGAAGAAGACAGAGCCTGTTCTTTCATCGGTTCTCAGGGACTTAGGCTGCCATTAGGAGTACCACAGTTATATATAGTTTCATTTTTCAATTCCTTCTATATTCTCAGATTGAAATCCATTGCCTCGGCATGTACTGTACTTAAAGGCATCAGAGGAACCCAAAATTTAATCCTGCTTCATTCCCACTTTGTTTCTGCATATTAAAATTTCAGCTATAAAAGAGCACCGGTATTCTTTAGTAAAGACATACCAGGTCAAACCAAACTCAGCCGCCTGTCCCTGCTGCTGGTCTTGCTTGCAGTTTACCAAGTGTATGAAAAGCTGGTGGCTGATGTTCTGTAGGCTTTTGCTGGTTTTCTGTGGAAAGAAAAGGAGTTGTAGGCAGCAGCAAACATCCCATTTTCCCACTGCCTCCTGTCTCTCTCATTAGCCCAGAGAGGGAGAATGAATGGTGCTCTGTGAAAGGAAAGGTCCTCTAGGCAAGCAACAGGCTCACATTAGTTCATGAGCATTCCCTTTCTGCCTTCACACCTGAGCAAAGTGTGGCTTATTGTATTTTAAGCCTCTCTTGGGATGTCAGGAGCAGAAGGCAGATGATACCCATCGAGACTTTAGGACACACGGCTACACGCCTTCTGTAAAATGCAGTTCTGAAAACTATATAATTTATCAGGCAGATATAATTCCATCAAGGGGTTCTGGAGATGGTGCAAACCACATCATCCAATTATAGCCTGGAAATTCAGTTACTGTGCCTTCAGGAGCAAATACTGCTCTTATATCCTATAGTGTGGTTCTGCAAATCTTGTTTGGATGGAAGCAGTGCCGCTCTCTTCCCCCTCAGTGCAGTTGCAGAAATATTTGTACAATGCATTTTGGTGGAACACTTGCTGTATTTAAAATGTTACTGGCTGATGCAACAAAAGACAAAAATGCAGAGTGCCGTTTTTCTCCTCATGAGCCCTTTACTTAAATTCCATTGAAATGGGTTTTGTATTCAAATGCAATCCATGCAACGTGGCCAGAAAAGCAAAAGGCTTAATTAGGTACAATATGCTGGCTTTAGCTCAAAATACACAGAGCTTGACTAGTTTAAGGAAACATTTGTGTTTGCTTAGGCTCTACATGTTCTACTAGAGTCTGTGTCATAATAGAAAAGATGATACAGATTGAATTTATGTCAGTTTGAAGGATTTTTTTAATAGGAATGACAAGTGTTGAATTATCCAAACATTGAACTTCCCTGTGGGTCAGGTAGAGTTTGTTCTAGACGTGTTTCACTGCATACCATGAAGGGTTTTTCTGGATTTGCTGTTAATGTGCTATTCCTAAAGGAGATAGTAATGCTCTTAGGGCCAAATTCTAAACCTCTGATCCGTGAAAACAACTCCAAAAGTACTCATTTGCATTACCTGAGAGTCATACTCAATCTTTAGCATGTATTATATCTTGTTATGATTGCACATGTTGACAAGTGCTATCAAACATCTAATATATTAGGGGGGGGTTCTGTAAGCAGTGTATTTATTTTTATTCCAGCGGATAGATGTGGCCTCTCAGCCATCCACAGACCCTAAGCTGTCAAGTGTGCCCTGAGAGTGAGCAGCAGCTCAGAAGTAGCTCCTTCATAAGCAATGGTGGTTCTTCGTGCTGTGCACCATGCCATGGGGCCAGCTCCTGCCCCTGCGCCTGCAGTGAAGCTTCACACTGGCTCTGGGCATCATCTGGGTAGGCAGCAAGTCTGCAAACTGGGGTTATTTGCTGAAAGCAAAATCGTGACAGAAAAGGCTGCTTTAGGCTCTTTGCTGCATCTTGCCTTCCTTCCTCAAATGTGATAAAATCTGTAAAGGACCAGGGAATAGGGGATGGCAAGTTGAGCTTTGCGTTAGCACTGAATGCCCCATTTCTTCAGACAGGGTGGGCCCTTACTTCTTGACTGAAGGCATTTTAGGACTTCTTGGGGCTCCAAACCTGGTCTGTGGGCAGAAACTGCTGCTTTTGAAGAGCTATCCTGATTGCTACATGTCCTATTAAAATGCAAAGTTCCTCCCAAACAAAAGATTTAATAAAAGATCATTTTTCTTTTATGGCATTTTTTACAGCCACTGCAGTATATGGTACCCTCAATAGTTTTACAGCCCCCTTGCCATTGCCTTGAGTTTACTGGCTGTAGTAATGTTTGTAGACAGTGCAGACATTGTGCTCTGCTAGCCAGCATCAAGGATGATTCACAGGAACCATTTGTTTTAATGTGATGAGATTTACTAGTAAAAGAGAACTCAGATTATTTATTATTCACAGTTTTTTACACTCGGAAACATTCTGATCAGCTTTCTTTATTTCAGTAAAACTTCATTTGGAAGGATTTTTGCTTGCTGGCATTCTGAAATAAAGATTTCAGTTGATTTTTCCTTTTTACAAGGGCGGATCTTTTAAAGCAGGTGTGGCTCCCCTGCACCATCCTCCGTAGAGAAGTATGCAGTGAAGATTAAGGTGAGCACATGGGGAGAGGGAACAAAACCCACGTGTTTTATTATGAGGCAAATAGGTTAATAAACAGCAAAGCAGAGCGTAACTTCCCCTCTAGCATTGTCTCAGATGGTCATCCCTTTCAACAGCAGCTGGTGGGATGAATGGAGAGAAGTGTGGAGGAGACGTGTACTGTTGTGGAAAGGGCTCGATCATGAAGGACAGAGAAGAGGTGCATAGAGGACTTTTTTTTATTGTTTGATGATTTAACCAGTCTCCTAAGCAGTCTGAAGGCATTGCAGTCCCATGCTCAACATTTAAATTCTGCCCAGAGTGGAGCAGACCACTGCCACCCTCCCTGGCTCCCATCTGCCTTTCCCATTAGCAGACATCATCAGTGAGGAGACACAATTTCAGGAAGAAATGTAAAAGTAGTTAGGATGAAAATCTCAAATGGAGTTTTTCCTTTAGTGCTTCTGGTGCAGGGGCAGGAAACTTCACTAAGTACATGCCTCATCCAGGTTCTCCCTCATCTTTTAGGTTTTTCCTTGTGTCATTGCCCTTCAGAAAGTGTCATGGTCTCTTGCATAAGATTGCAGGAAAATCCAATACTCAACACTGCCACTCCTTCTGCTTGTTTTATTTCTGAGTACAGTCATCACTTCTGGCCTGTACAGAAATCTGCTATATGTCAGAAATAGGGTTGCTCCTGGTGCGCTGCTCCTGGAGGAACAGGGCTTTCTCCAAAAACACTTTAGATGTAGCATAATTCTGCTTTCAACTGGATAAAAGGACTCAGGAGCTTTTCATCTGGCCTTCCCACATCCAGCATCCCTCTGCCTCTGTTGAAACCTAATCACGGGTGAAGATGTCTCCCACAGAGGGTGCTCTTTATAACCATAGCAACTCCATCAGTAGTTCATGGTCACATTGCAGAGTTGCTTGCTGGGAAGGACAGCTTTTCTTGCTCAGAGGGGGCACCTGTGACTGTGTTTTCCCTTTCTGTAGTGAAAGCAGGAGAAAAGCACATCCAAGGCTCATGTTTACTTTTCCTTGGAGCTGTAGTCACTCTTTTAAAAAACAGAAAGACTGGGAGAATGTTTAGAATAGTATGAATGAGTGATGAAATGTAGTATCCAAATACAGCAACTACACTGCAAAACAAGCCCATGATTCGTGAGGATTAGTGATTTGACCATCTTTTCAAATAAAATTAATATTGGTGTTGCTCTTGCAGTAGCTGAGAACCTTTGTTTCCCTTTTAAAAAGTAATAGTATAGCTGTTTTCCAGAATAGTGGCAGTGTGTATCATAGCTATTGTTCTGACAATAGATAGTTCAGTGAGGCGTGTTGGGTTATTCCACCACTGACTGTTCTTGTATGAGCTCTCTGAAAACTGACTTTAAAATTACATCACTGGGTCTAGTGTTTATAATGTCAAATATTTTCAAATCAGTGGTATTCATTTTTCAAACAGGAATATTTTTTTGCCTTCTTAGCTACCAGCTGCTCCAGCTCAGTGCTAATTTAGAACTACATTTAATAAAGTTTCTCCAAGCTGTATTTTGCCTTGAGGGATTCAGTGCACTCTCCTTTTCTTTTGGCACATACTTGGGCCCTGCATTCAGGTTGTTACAATCCACCTTCATCTAAATAACTGTGCGCATAAAGATTACATCTCAGAAAGATGAGTACCATGTTCTTACTTAAGTCGGTTCACTCTGAAATGGAATAAACTTTATGGAAATGAGGCCAGTGTAGTCATCGTGTCTTGCTTTCGCAGTTTTCCTTAATCCAAATTATCCCGCATAAAAACTGAAATTGTTGAGATGATTTCAGGATGGAGAAGGTGGCAAGAGGAGAGAAAATATGCAGGGGTGGTGACATAAATTTCTTTGTATTTCAGAAACTGGGCCCCAAAATGAATGTTAAATACCGACATAAAAATCTTACTCTTTTTTTCTATTCAAAATTTATTTTTATGTAGTTGTATTTCATTTCACTTTAAAAAATGGAAGTTCTTATATGCTTAAGTCTGAAACAAAGAATTTTACTCTAGGCCAGATGAAATATTTTGTTAGAAATTATCTTTTTCTATTACAAACAGCCTCTAACATTAATTATTTGGAGAGTCCTAAAGAGAAATAATGGGAATTGAATATGCAAGTTGGATGCTACTGAGGAGGCAAAAAGGACTTGTTGTTTCTGTATGCAACACTGGTGAGATTTTTATTGGTCGTTAATTCTAAACTAATTTCTAGTACAGATACATTGTAAAAAGTCAGAGCTATAAAAGCAGTTTGGAATCTGAGAAACATGATCTATCAAGAAGGATGTTAGAAAATCAAGGTATTCAGCTTATCAAAATGAGAGAGAAAATGTGATCAGTTGTGCTGTGATTGTGGTGTGTTAACATGGGAAGAAAATTTTGATAGCAGAGTATGCTAACCTAGAAGAGAAAAGCATAGCAAAGTCTAAAGTATGGAAATCCAAGCCAAATGAACTCAGTCATGAGTTAAAGCTTGGGATTTGTGTTTGTCTTTTGAGCAACTGTAATTAAGTTTTGGAACAATTCTATGGGCAGAGCAGGGGGCCATGAAAGATCTATTAGAGATTTTAAATCTTTTCTTTCAGAAATATGTGCCTTTGCTCTAGCACCAGCTGGGCTTGTGGTGGGAGCTGTGGATGAGATTATCTGCCTCTCTCTCTTCTGCAGGAGTGCATGCTGTGATGATGATCCTGTCTAGCCCCAGTAGCCTTAAAGTTAGATGGCATGTTTTACTTTATAAAACCAGAAGTATTTATTGTCAAAATTTAGATTTTTGCCTGAAGGAAGAATGTCCGGATTTCATTAATGATTGAAGAAAGGGTTTTCTTGGTTTTGGAGGCGTGCATTTTAAAGTAATTCTAATACAGAAAAGAAGTAATTTATGTCAACTAATTTTAATTGCCAAGGTTTGAATCCAAATTTCTAGAGTTGAAAGTCAAGCTTTGCAATATCCCTTAGACAAAGTTCTTTTGCAGAAATGCTTTCTGTAAATGATATTTATGGATCAAGACAGGAGAGTAGATATAGCCTATTGGTTCTTCATTGTATTTGAATGAGGATGTAGAAATGCTGAAAGGAATTACATTTTCGTAGAGGAAATGTATTTTTCCCTGGCAGCTCAGAATAAAAGATCAATTTGTACTTTGCATTATTTTTCCTCATCTTCAACAAAGTTGCAAATCAAGGTTTCCTATACGAGAGCATAGGGTGCCTGTTCCCTGGTGAAGAACTGAATCTGTGTTGCTTGGTTATTACTTCTGAATCTTTAACACAGAATCAGCTCTTCTCCTACGGATGGTAACATTCAGAAATATTTCACTTGTCCCTAGGAAAAAATGTTGCAAGGAAGCCATGACTGTAAGTGCATGAACAAAAACAGAAATTGCAAGTGCAAGATTCTGTTAGAACAAAAAGAGGAATTTGCAAGTATGAGCATTCCCGTTTTAACTGATGTTCCGCAAGCCACCATGATGAATAAAATATTGAGTTAAAATTATCAAAAATTGAGCCAAACAGCCTTCTCGGAAATGAGTAATTATATATGGCAAGCTGGGTGCTGAAAATACAATTTGCAGTTTTTGTTTTAGCATTGCAGCACTATATTTTCCAGTATTTTTCTGAAAGCTCAGCTTGCATAGCTCAAATTTCAATTCACATTTGAGTGTAGTTTTTCTACACAAAGTATATCAGCTACTGGTAGCACTTGAATTAACTATAGCTTATGTATTTGGACTGTGAACAGTAAATCCTGCCTTCCTTGTCATGTTTGACACTGTCCGTTGTATATGATCATAATATTCAGTGTGTCTTGATATTTGCATGGAATATTTAGATTTCATATATATATATATATATATATTGCACTATATATAGCTTTTACCAAAAAGAATTTTGAACAGATGTTGAGCAGGTAAATGAAAATAATTTTTGTTACATAGTTAAATTAAGAGAACTGCAACTGCTGTCCCAAACAGTGCTCAGGATCAGAAATAAATCTTATTGTCTTATTGTTTGTCCATATGAAGAATGTGTCTATGATGGGTGATACGTTCTTGAAGGAAAAGGTAAGGTCCTTGTCATAAATCATCTTGTGAACTCAACGTGGACCACTGAGAGAAAAACCTAATTCATGAAAGTTGAGCGAGAAACGATCTTTGGGTGTAACTCTTCTTGTTAGGTTCAGGAGGTTCACTTTCTTTACACAGCACTACACCTGAAATTTTATCTATCCCTGATGAAGTTGGAAATCCTGGTTTTGTTTTCTCTAAGAGTCTGCCAGAGGTGAGTGACTTGAGATTCTGGCTGGGATCTCTGCCCTGACAGTGCCATGCCTGTTGTATGCAAGGTGGGAAATGTTTTTGTGAGCTAGGCAGCCCTGTTTCAGATCTTCCACAAGTCTGAAAGCCACCAGTATGTTTCCGTGAGTCCTGTTGGGTTTTGGGTAGCCTTTTGATGATAGCTTTGGTCACCTTTGTGACAAAACCAAATGATCTTTTTTTTCTTCTTGTTGCCCACTAGGGGGTATACTTCAGCCTAATCCCTTGGATATTTACAAAAGGTTTAGTAGTGTGGATTGATAAACCTGACTACAAACCTGCTGAGAAGTATGCTTTTGGCCTCCTTCAGGTTTCAGTTGCCCCTGTGGCACTCTACAATGACGCTTTCAAAAGCTTCAAAATTACTTCTGGCACCAGTGTTTGGACCATCCATCCAGCATTCTCCCCCTGGCATACCTCCAGGTGATCAAATCTGTGCTTCAACCCCCTCTCCACTTTGACAGGCAGTTTTCAGGAGCTATTGGGGCAAATAAATACTTTCCAGCTGCAAGAAGGAGTCACATGATGGAGCACTCCAACTGCCTGTTTGGGATGTTAGAGGTACTACTGCAAAGTTGCGGTTCTGTCCTTTAGCGCTGGTGCTCTTTTTTATCTCACCTGCATCCAAGCAAGCAGGCAGAATGTTAAAGGACAGTTAAAGGACATCTAAGTCTGCTGGAAGCAGGCAACTTTGTGGTGTTGTTGATTACCAGAGTGAGCTAGTGGCAACAAAACATCTTTTCCAACATATGGAGTGCTATGAATCTTCAAGTAGCTTCTTATTTTTGAGTCACTTGAGTGCTCTCATAGCTGTCACGTCTTCTCATTGTAATAATGAATGAGTTTTCTCACCCCGTTGACAACTGGTTCCTCAAAGCTATGGCTATGCACTTCAGTCTTTGTAGAAGAATATGCCCCTTTTATAAACTGTCCTTGAACCTTTAAGGAATAACTGCTGATTGGAAGGACCTCCCATGAAAAGACTTCAGCTTAAGGCTGCATGTATCTTCGATTCTCTATATCGTCTTGTAAATCTGATGAGATCTCCTTGAGGATGCATGGCCTTAAGTCTCAATTAACCTGATGCTATCCAAGTCTCATCCGGGAGAAGTATGCTTTTGTACAAAATCTGAAAAGGACAGGTCCTATATTCCCCTCTAAAAGGAGAATTTAATTGCGTTTTTAAAACACTGGAAAAAATGTACCAGAGAAATGCTTATAATGCTGTTTCGGTTATGGTGTGAAATAGTGCTGTATCTTCAGAATCTGGGGCAGATCACCTTGGCCGGAGCCACTTGAACATCTAGCATGTTAGGATGCCCTTAATGAACTTACAGACATGCAAAGCAACAGCTTTGTTCTAGGTTATGTTATTCCAGCTGTTAGATTTTTTCAGAATTAGCATCAGGATCAGTTTTCAATTGAACAGTGCAGTGCAATAGCTGGTATTTTGGTTCTTTTCTTCTGTTCTGTGAAAGGCAAGAAGGCAGAAGAGCAATCATGGAACATAAAGGTTATTTGCCAGTAACTCCTTTTCAGCAGTTTCTTGTGGAATAGACATCCACAGTATTTCATCACGTTCAGTTTTACCTTAGAGACTGACGGAATAATAGGACCACAGGGGAGGGGAACAGGAGCAAAAGCAGCCAGTAATGCACAGCCTGCCACCTCAGAGCAGAGGGATGGCAGCATTTTTGAATGCAAAGAGGAAGATTGGGCTCCAGGGCACTCCCTCAGCTTGCAGCTGTGGCACAAGATCTCAGAAGAATGAGTGGGTGCAGGCAATACGTTCTTGGGCATGAACAACCTCTTTTTTGGATCAGCTGTAGTTTCCTAGAATCATTTAGCAGACTGACAGCCTCAGTGGGGGCAGAAGACAGAGGATCAGATTTTCCATCTCTGTGAGTTTGTCTGGTGCATTTACAGAGAACAGAGTAATGCCTGCCATGGCAAAGAAACCCAACCAACCAAAAACCCACTGAGCAAACCGTCTGTTGCTATTGATTTACTTTGTTGAATTTGGGATATTTAGTTTCATAGCAGGGGAGCTTTACCAAATGAATCTGCAATCATGGGGAAAAAAAGAGAGTGTTTTTTATCCGCTAGTACTTTTCTGAAATGCAGTAACAAGTTGTGAGGGGTTAGGAGCTCAGTGCAGTATGGAAACTGCAGTCCTCCATTAGAGCAATGCTGCCTTGTGAAAAAATTACATTCCCATTAGAGGACAAAGCTGCTCTGTAATTAAGATAATGATTTTTTTTCCTATAGTTGCCTTTTATCTTATTTTTCTAGCTAGTTTTTTTCAACTATTAAGTCTTTTAAATGAAATGTGTTGGGAAATCTTTTACAAGGTACTAATAAGAAAACCTGAGCAAATACTGGCTGCCCAATTTAGTCAATTTAGAGAGATGTTTTTCCTTGACTTAGCTCAGTGGGTATAGATAATAATCTTGTAAATAAGAAATACTCCACATATTCAAGCTGTGGTCTTTCCTCTTAATGAAATGGTGGTACTGGAGACCTTTTCTAAACCAGTATCTTATCAGATGCAAAACATACAGGCATCGAACTAAGCAACATAGTTATAGCTGCATCACTTTTATCTCTGCACAGTGGGTAGAGTATGTTGGAGGAAAAGCTGACACCCAAAGTAGAGCTTCATATGGCTGCTCTTCCCACTTGCCCCTTGTAATCAAGAGAGAGTGAGGAGGCGTCTTGTATTTTCTGTCAAGGTCAGTAGTAACCTGGAGCTCATGTTGTACCAGCACTAAGAGACGGAGACCTCTCTCAGCCCCTCTCGAAAGCTTCATGAATGTTTCCATATAAATTGCTCCTCTAATCCATGGTAGACTAATTAAGAGCTCTTTGTACCTTACCATATTTGATGGCTCCTGAGGTGAGGTGGGGCTTCACGCCTCATTTGCTGCTTGTAGCTTTTCAGCCAGGAAGAGGGGCAGTGCTGCACAGATTAAGTGTAAGTGATTACAAGAGGAAAAGTAGCTTTGCTGCTTGACTGCATTGTGCGGTATGGCATCCTCCATAAAGGTGATGGAATTTGCCTGCTACCCTGCTCTAACACGGCTGTATGCTTGTGTCTGGTGGTCTCAATGCCTGCACTGAGATCTCACATTGTACCAAAGCTCAAAGCACTAGTGAGGGAAATGTTCACCTCTCTTTGAACAGCATCTGCGCATGAGAAAATGTTGCAACAGGTCCTCCTTGTGATCCAGTTGCTTCCCTTTTGACATTCCCTAAACCTGCTGGCACTCCACTGGGAAATTGCTGCAATACAGTGACATAGCAGATATTTCATGAATATAGTTGTCTCTAAGATGCAGTCATATAAGGGAAAATTCAATGGGGAAAATTCAGTGATAGGCAGGGCTTGTTCTAGTGGCTAGAGATGGACTGGGTGGACCTTTAGCACCACTATTTGTGATGTGGTAAGAAAGATAAAATTGCCGAAACCTACAGTCTTGTACAATCCTGAAATGCTGACATTATTCAGCTGATTTGGAAAACATTGCCTGAAATTCTCAGCTTGGGAGAAAATGTACCGCTGTTATAAATAGCGTGTCGGTATGAAAAGAAATTAAATTCATTACATTTTAAGGCGCCATGACTAACAAGCTTTGTGCCATTTTTCTATGTCTCTATGGAGCATACGAGCACCTGTCTCTCCTGTGCTACTTACTAGGTAACTGTCTTTTATCCGACTGTCATAAAAGCCATAAATGTGATTTACTGAGAGAGAGGCAGGAAGACTATAAAATCAATCCATCTTCTTTCCTTGGCTACGTACCCATGTTGTCACCAATCCCTCTCTAGCTGAACGAGGTCAATCAGCACGATGACCCCATCCCCTCTGCTAAACCCTTAGTTGTAGAGAGCAGCTCCAGCAAGGCACAGAAAGTCAAAAACTCCTTGACAGAGATTTAGGCACTAAGTGCCAAGGTGTCTACGGGCCCTGGTTAGGGAGGTATTTGCTGCTGACTATTCCAGCACCATGCTTCCTTAGTGTGCCAACTCTCCCAACTTGGGGACATCTCCCTGCACCCGAGGGGGACTTTGCCGGAGCTGATGCTGCAGGTTCCTGACCCCAATTGTAGGTAGCCTCAGCTTATTGTTCTGTCTCAACTTCAGCCACTCAGTTATCTCTAGCAGCCTGATTGCCTCCCATTGGCTGCACTGCTACCTGTCGGGTATTTACATCCTATCTCAGCCTCTCTTTGCTAAATGCTTGTCTTAGTGCATGTGATCTATTTTGCCTCCTTTTTAATTGGTGAACTATAAAGCAAAAATGAAGTAATATTATGAGATGAACAGGAGCGTATTATATCCCCTCATTTGCAGGCTGAATAGAAATAACAAAGGTCTAAAACACTACATGCTCCAAAGTTGTGAATCAAAGCCCATGGAAACAGATATTAGCTTTTCAGAAAGAATACATTTAATGAAAAGGAAACACATCTTTCATTTCCCTCTCTGGTTTTTAAGAATTTTAGAGTGACTCTGTGGTCGTTCTGCCCCACAGCAAGGCAGACTGCAAGCAATGAACAGGGAACAAAATGCAAACCTGAAATTTTCATTGGCCTTTTTCAGCATATACTTTAGCGAGAAGGCTCTCTAGAAATGCTGCTAATGCAAAAGATCAGCGTGTCCAAGCATAGAGGTTTCTCCATGCGTTTTCTGGACATAAAAATTCAAGCAACCTTGTGATCTTAAATCTCTCCCTTGCAGGCAGAGCCCTCTTTCCCCTTACTTCAAAATTTAAGCAAGTAAACAAGGCTGAAGCATACCAGAAATCACTGTACTGTGGCCACTTACCCAGTGAAGTCTCTTCTTAGCCCCAGGGCCATGCACAGGTCTGGGAAAAGAAGGTAATAGTGCTAAATGCTAAATTACAAAAGAAAAACCTGAAAATATAGGGCATCCAAAAATTATTTTAAACTTAAATGTGAATCTGTTTTACTACTGAACTCCCCAATCACCTGGTGAGTCTTCACATGGGATTTATTCTTTGCTGTTTTATTTAAGAAAAAGAAACAAAAGCAAGTAGTAACTCTGAACTTCATCCTTAATTCTAAGGAGTTTCACTTGAATCCTAGTTAAAGTCAAAGCTTGCATTAAAAATAAGTGTTAAAAATCCATACTGTATCACGTTAAATATTAAGTCAATTTGCAAATATGTGCACAGTCTTAAGGACCTCTTGCATTAGGAAAAGAAGTAAAACCTGATTTCTTTTGTAGATATGAACACGAACCAACTGTTTTGTTCATATTACTGCTCTGATGTAGAATACATGTAAGAAGGAAATTAGCCAGTGTTGGTATCTTCTTGCCTGCAGAAGCTTTCTGTCCTGGGCTGCCTGGCCTGCCTTCTCCCTGTGCCCCGAGTCACATTAAAACAAAATATGCCTCCCACCACTGTTACAGTAGTTGCTGCCTTGCTGTGCTGGCTTCTGTTTCCAGCAAGAGGAAAAATTCTGCTGCCCTATTCCACAGCTGGTGCCATTTTCTTTGATCCCATTCACCTGTAACTGGAATTATACAATAAAAAGACACAGCCTGGGGCTGTAGGCTTCTTGAGCAACAGATATTGGTTCATTCCCACAGCATAGATGTGGCCCTGGCCTCATGCTCAGCGTGTTACTGTTTTAGATCTTGCTGTCTGCAGTGCTCTGCTGATCCTAAGAGATGGGAATGGAGAGAAGGTAGGTGTCAGGAGGCAGTTTGCTCTGACTTCTGAAATATAGCCCGTGCTGCTGCCAGCCCTCCATAATCTTTCTCACCAGTATAAAGAGCTTTTCTTGAGTAGGCAGTGTGGATGAGCTTTGGTTTTTGATATCCATGTCCTCCCTGTGGCAGAGAGGGTGATAAGTGGCTAGTGCAGGCTCTAATCCAGCTGTGTTATAGCTGAAGGTGGCCCTTTCCAAAGACAAATGCTCTGCTGGGTATTTAATGCCAGGTTTTGGAAGGGCTGGCTGGAAACCAAAAATTCTGATTCAGAGATGAGAAAAAATAGGAGGAAACCTAAGCTTTGGTATCTCTTTTTCCTAGGGGCTTACAGCCGTCCTCAGCGCAGACAGGCTCCTAGGTCTGATTTTCCTGTACCTTGTAGTACCTTTCTAAACTAGAGGTTTACTTCCAGAGGCAAGAGTCTTATCACTGTCTCTGGCATGACTTCTCTACTTGATAATCGCTGTTTTAAAGGAAATCTGGCTTCCAGTCCTTGCTTTGAACTGGGGAAACAGGGCAGGAGCCCAGTTTGCCTACATTCTGCATGCGTGTCTTTCTCTCTGAGAAATTTGGCTAGAATATCCAATTTGGCCTGAACCCCAACCAAAATGGGAGGGGAAAAAAAAATCTTCTTAGTTTATTTTTCAAATCAGAATTCGAAATGCGTCTAAACAAAAAACCTCATTGGAATTTGCTCAGCCCTAAACGTCCTGTCCCATGTAGTAATCTCCATGGAAAGCTCCCTCTAGCATTGTTGTCTGCACAGCCTATCACAGCCATATCTGAATGTTTCGAGTATTTAACCAATTCTCAGAGGCTGGGTACATCTTTATTAATAAAAGGTATTTACAAAACTCTGGCAAGTCCACTTTCCTTTCATGCTGGCTAGAAAAATATTCAAGGGAAACTTTAGCCAGATGCTTGGTGATTAGCAAAATCCTAATTAAAACTGGTTTATACAGTTACATGAATCTTAGAGCAGCATGAGTGCACTGCAAAAAGTCCCTGCTCCTACTTTTTGCCATGCATAATGGGAATGAATCTGAGATTACCTTAGGTTTTTAGTTATTCACCCCCAGCTGCAGGCAAGTTCTGTGAGATGTACTGCAATACATATCCTTGATCTCTCCCTTTGGCAAAGTGCTCCCAGGGTGAGAAGTGTCCAGTTATTTGTGAGGTCTGACCCAAATTAGGTTAAAAAAATTGTAGGTAAGGACAGCATGTTATGTAAGGTGTGAATGATGCAAAGTTTATGGGGAGAGTTGGTGCCAGGGAGGGCTGGAAAGGGCTGGGAATGTCAAGAAGGATCTTCCATTGCCCCCTTGTTTCTCTGGCCATCAGTGTCGCTCTAATCCTTCTAGAGCTGGAGAGGGGCTGCAGTACTGCTCTGCTGCTGTGAGGGCTACGTACCTGATGCTGCCTCTGCAGCCCGTTCCCTTGGTGCTGCCCCTCTGGGCTGAGTCTGCCCAGAGCTCAGCCCTGCCAGTGACCCTGAAGCTGTACCCATGCCTGGCAAGAGCCTCTGACCAGCAAGAGAGGCTGCGCTGCTGCACAAGCCTTCAAAAGCTGTCATTGATGTAGAGGCTGAGCAATAGAGTCAGCCAACTGCTTGCTCAGGGAGTCAAGGCTAATACACCTTCATGTCTTTGGCCTTTTCTACCTGTCATGTAGCCTGCCAAAGTGCTCTTTTTCCTTGCTTTCTCTTTTTTTTTTTTTTAACTCTTCTCTTAGGAAAACAAATAAATATACCTACTGTGAGAGGGAAAAGAGAGAGTAGGTACCACATTCAGCCACTGCTTACCTGAGGTCTGATCTTACCATGCCTACTTCATGGTCTCTGCATCAACTTTCTCCTCTGTAAAAGCAGAGTGATAATACCCGCTGTTAATAAAAATACTCTCAAGATTAGGTACTTTTAAAGAATTAACATAGCACATTCCTGAAATTTGTCTGAAGTTATGACAACTTGCTTATAAAAATTCTTATGTGGGAGGGAATAGACAAATATTTTGAAAGGCTTGCAAGTTAATGTGATGATAAATGCCAGGATTTTATTTTTTAGACTGTTCTGTTTTACTTCTGTTCCCTGCCTGGGGGATGCATTACAGCTCTGCTTCCAGCAGTTGCAGGCAGAGCACTTCTGTGGCATTATTTATGGCAGCTCTCTGTGAGAGGACAGTGATTTACTGTGCATCACCTTCTGCAGCTGTGAATCTGCAGCATGGCAATGGGGCCATTCAGTGGAATCCTAATTTTCAGTCTGATGCAGAGGCAGAGAAAGATGAACTGGCTTGGTAAAAATAAGAACCTGTTAATACCTTCCTCTGTCCTCCCACAAGTAAACTTTTACTTTCTGAAAGTGGGAAATTATCATTGGGAATATCCCAACATTCACCCTCCCATCTCTCCGGCTACACAGTTTTTCAGAAGTTCAAAAGACTTGGGAGTTGTTATTTTGTTTTTTATATGGCTACCTTTCCCTTACATCTCACCTCCAAACTCTACTTTTGACTGCAACAGGCCCAGAGAGTGGTGGTAAATGGTGTTAAATCCAGCTGGAGGCCAGTGACAAGTGGGGTTCCCCAGGGCTCAGTGATGGGTCCAGTCCTGTTCAATGTCTTTATCAACGACCTGGATGAAGGCATCGAGGGCACCCTTAGCAAGTTTGCAGATGACACTAAGCTGGGTGGAAGTGTGGATCTGCTGGAGGGTCGGGAGGCTCTGCAAAGGGACCTGAACAGGCTGGACCCCTGGGCTGAGACCAACGGCATGAGGTTTAACACGGCCAAATGTCGGATCCTGCACTTGGGGCACAACAACCCTGTGCAGCTACAGACTAGGAGAAGTCTGGCTGGAAAGCTGCCAGGAGGAGAAGGACCTGGGGGTGCTGGTTGACAGGTGACTGAACATGAGCCAGCAGTGTGCCCAGGTGGCCAAGAAGGCCAATGGCATCTTGGCTTGTATCAGAAATGGCGTGACCAGCAGGTCCAGGGAGGTTATTCTCCCCCTGTACTCGGCACTGGTGAGACCGCACCTCGAGTCCTGTGTTCAGTTCTGGGCCCCTCACCACAAGAAGGATGTTGAGGCTCTGGAGCGAGTCCAGAGAAGAGCAACGAAGCTGGTGAAGGGGCTGGATGACAAGTCTTATGAGGAGCGACTGAGAGAGCTGGGGGTGTTTAGCCTGGAGAAGAGGAGGCTGAGGGGAGACCTCATTGCTCTCTACAACTACCTGAGGGGAGGTTGTGGAGAGGAGGGAGCTGGCCTCTTCTGCCAAGTGACAGAGGACAGGACAAGAGGGAATGGCCTCAATCTCTGCCAGGGGAGGTTCAGGCTGGGCATCAGAAAAAAAAATTTCATGGAAGGGGTTATTGGTCACTGGCAGAGGCTGCCCAAGGAGGTGATTGAGTCACCATCCCTGAAGGTATTTAAAAGATGAGTGGATGAGGTGCTGAGGGGCATTGTTTAGTGGTTGATAGGAATGGTTGGACTTGATAATCCTGTGGGTCCTGCTAAAAAGACTCTCTGATGGGATCTGGTCATCACCAAACCTGACCCATGCTCTGAGCTGAGCAACATGTAGGTAAGTGGGGCAGCAACAGGAGCATCATCTGGCTCTCAAATCTGCCTCTGCTAGAAGAAAGAAGGAGCTCACTGCTCTGTGCTATCAAAAAAGAAGCTGCAGAATTTTGTCTCATGCCTATGACCTTGAAAAAGATATGAACAGATCATCTTAGCATATTCACCAGCTTATCCAGATTGAATCTCAGTGCGAAGTCACTTAGCTTTGACCTACACTATAGAATTGTTAAATTTGCTTTGAAGCCATTAGCATTCTTCAGAGGGGAGTTGACAGAATAGCAATTGGAGTGCCTTGTGGTATATTTCTGGGGGTTATTTCCTTTGGCTACAGTTTGTCTGGCACAAAGCACAGGGAAATGATGGGATATAAATTGTAATGTTACACACCAAACCCTGGTGTTGCTTCCTGTCGGCAGCAGCAAACGATGCCTGTCTGCTGTGGCACGGTGTCAGGAGAGCATGAGCAAGCTCAGCCCAGTGACCCCCCTGTGAAGTTGGTCTATGGGCTGTACATACTGGGAAGAGAGGAAAGGGGAGAAAGAAGGGAAAGTTTCACTTACTTGCTCCCAGGCTCCCTGTTCTGAGATATGGATGGCAGAAATTGCAGAACTGCAAGTGGAATTTATCATTTTGTAAAAGAAGTGACAGTAGGTACAATAATGGAGGGTAAGTGTGCCTATTATCTGGTCTGACTGACTATGAAAGATTTTTACTTCAAGGCACCTGCTGTAATTGCAAATTTGGTTGGTTAAGCTGTAGAACACTTTGAGGATACAAATGACGTGTGCTGTCATTGCTATGCAAGCTTGTGTTTTGAACGTCTCCTGTTCCCCTGAGCTGAATGGAATGGAACTTTCAAGTTTGTTATCAATAAATTGGCAAGGGGGGGGGAAAACCTGACACTTCTAAAACAATTAGAAGTTCTCAGGCTGAAAAACTAAATACTGAAGTTGTGTTACTTCTAAAAACAGAATGTAAAAAAATTACTTGGCTTAATGAGGTCAACTTTGGTAATCAAGATACACAGTGGAAGAAGGCAGAATTCCTCATGAAAATCACTAAATTTTGTTGAAATGCCAAATGCTGAAAATAACTTTGGAGTTAAAAAAAAGAAATTCAGACTGTACTATTGATTTATCAGGAAGGTGATTTTTTTTTTGAATATTCAGTTTAAAAGTTAAGCTTGAGATTACTCCTTGACATTTTTCTGTTTACATTGTTTCTAACTTTGGCTTCTGTGTGTTTGCTGTTGAATGTAATCATTGGACATTCCAATATGAAATATTAGAAATATAGGGCATAAAATGAGTATGTTCCTGTGTGGCCAGAGCTTAATCTTACTCTGCTTAATCTTACTCTCTTATTTACTCTCCTTACTCTATGGAGAAGCCTCAGTTCTGACCTGAATGGATTAGTTGCAAAGAAAAGCTATTACCTCCTCCTGCTTCTGCCCAGGTTGAAATTTCTGACAGAAGATTTAGGTATGCTAGTGTTTTTGCTGCATGTATATTTTGCCTAATAATCTTGTTTTGAACAGAACAGACATTCTTTAAGTTTATGTGAATAATATGGGCCTAGATTTGAGGGGGGAAAAAAGGTATGAGCTGAAATGAAAATCTTCTGATGCTCCTGCCAACTCCTTCTGCTCTGCTTCCTCCAGCAGCAGAAATAATTGTACATCTGGATTGCGCTGGCTTGTTCCAAAGCACTAGAAGCCAGAAGCCAAAATTATACCACTACACATGTGAACAGGTTCAGCCTGGCTTATTGCAATGCAGGAGCAGAGGGCCTGATTTGACAAAGGTCGAGAGACCACAGCCACGCTAGCTGGATGTAGCTCTTGTGGAACTGCAGCATTACCAGGGAGATACCTTTATTAAACAGAATAAACACTCAGTTCTCCCACAGATTGTTATCTAGATTGTATGGCCCTTGGTTGGTTATGGCCCAAGGCACTACTCCTTAGTATGCAAATGTCCTGTAGTGTGACCCTGCAAGTAAACTTTAAACCCTGATTCCTATCACGCAAAGCAGACAGGACACACATGCAGTGGAAGGTGGGCAATAAACCATCAATTATTAACTTTTTGTAGTTAACCCCTACTAGCTAGCAGGGTTTCTGTGCCAGGCTTTGACACCTCTCAGTCCTGCAAGGGCACAGAAAGATGGTCTGTCTTCACAATCTGTCAGCAGAAAACCTGCATACGTAAGGTCGGTAGTCTGGCACGTTAAGAGGAGGGACCAGATCAATTCCTGGCTTACCTCCCCATACAGAGGAGCAACATGGTTATGAAAGGTGACAGTGACACATTGGGTAGCACTGTGCACAGATGGAGCATAGCACAAGCAGTCAGACAGCTTCTTTGCTTGTGAAATTGTAATACTTTGTCTTTTACTTCCTTCTGCACTCAGGGGAGGCTAAAAAGATATGAATGCTCATCAAAGTACAGAAATATATGATCTCATGTGTCTTTGAGAAAGGCTTACCTGGTGCATCTTGGAAGGGGAAAGTAAGCAGAGCTAGCCCCAGACCAGCTGAGGTGCTCTAGGCTTCCAGAAGCACCCATCTCAAGCATATCTATTTGTAACTTGGGCCAGGCTTATGTCGGAAGTGTGGTTTTACACGTCTAGCCTGAACAACAGGAGTAGCAATTCTCAAACTGCAAGATTTAGTGTAAGAAATCTTAGGGTTTTTTAAGGATAGTCAAATTCACTTGTCAGTGCCTCCTGTAAATTTGGCATGGAGCCTTGTAACTTCCTAGGCACAATTGTGGCAACTCCTTAGACTTCCCCAGGTAGCCACTATACTGCTGTGT
The DNA here is from genome assembly GCA_033459285.1 of Clamator glandarius. Lineage (NCBI taxonomy): Eukaryota > Metazoa > Chordata > Aves > Cuculiformes > Cuculidae > Clamator > Clamator glandarius. The sequence continues at coordinate 1,241,719 of JAUNZM010000276.1, read as the reverse complement.
GTGTATTCAAAGAATTTTCATTAGTATGATTTGAGAAACATGTTTTCTTTAAAACCTATTTTGGGGGTGTCTCTAGAAATAGTTCTATGAAACGCTTTTGCTTAGAAGAACAAATCGAAGTGATTAATTAACTTGTGAAACACTAATAAATCACATGGAATACCTTAAATGTTTTCACTTTCAGTGTCCAAAGGATTGTTTGGAAAGGTCTTTCCCCAGTATAATATTAATGTGTAAGATTGGTAGTGTAGTGCTCCTATTCAGAAGTACTGGTTTGAAACCCACATATGTTTAAAAGCGTGAATCTGGGAAGCTTTCACTACTGTGACCAAACACCCAGGAGATAAAAGCCTTTGAGATATTTTTAAATGTCACATTTCAGGCACAAAGCATGTTACTGTGATGTGATCTTCAGACTGTATTTATCTGTCTAGCTTCTCCTGTTCTATCAACAACTCTGTTCACCTTGGGGATAGCTTTAAACCTTTGATTTGGGTTCTTTATAATAAATCAAGCTATGTAGATCATTAATTTAAACACCATATAAAAGAAAATTTTGAAGATACGATTTTTCCTTTTTAAGGCCTGAAAAAGATCACTGGACAAACCGCTTAGAAAACAGAGAATCATCAGCTGTATATTTTATCGTCTTTGCTTATGTAAATAGCCAGTAAGTGTCCAATATACAAGTGCCACCTAGGTCTCTTACTCTAAAAAATGAGCTGCTCTAGACTATCAGTTAACAAGATAATGCAAATGGTGTCTTCTGCTTCTCAAAATGTAGATGTAGGTAATTTGTATAAGAAATGAGGCCTTGCGCTGCCTCAAGTATGACTCCAAGCCAAGATGATCATTTCCAGATTCTTATACTTAAAATGAAAGAACTTTTCCTGGACCCAATAGCCCAAATACCACAGTGTGCTTAAGGATGATGCTGACATTTTCAAAGACCACTCAAGGTGTTCTCTTTCTAACTGCAGATATGCTCTGCATCTCTGCGGGACCTATTGTCTTTTCCTTTTCAGCTCTCTTTCGTATTTTTGGCTTGCTTTCATTCTGCCTTTTATCAATTCATTGGAGCCCAACTTTGATATTAGCAAAGGCCATGTTGTCATACCTGTAATGAGCTCTTGACTTTTAAAGGTAGCATAAACATATACACTGTATAAAAATCAAAGTTCACTAGTCACCACAACTCTTAAGAATTAATCATGTTAGTAATTTGATTTCTCAAGTAATTGCTTCTTAGCTGAAGATGTGGCTTGCATATTCATTCAGTGCTAGGTCAGGTTCAGTGAACTTGCTTATTTATCCTTCTCATATTACATCAGCAGATGGTCTTAACAGATTAAAGTTATTTCCTGTGATCTAACTTTAAAAAATGTGGTGGGTTTTTTTCTTGAAAGAAAACACAAATGTCTTAATATTTCATTTTGGTGTTTAGTCTATCATTGTGTTAAAAAAAATCAGAGAATGAACTAGCTTAAATAGTAATTGACCCAAATAAGTCTCCATTTGCATCTCACTCTTGAAGACAAAAAAATAGAGTAAAACTGAAGTACTTGTTTTTTCAATTCTTTGCTTTCTGTGGCTGAGCAGGAGAGCAATTCCTTACGTGGATTGTTAACCACAGGGCTTCTCAGGCAGGAGGCAGTTGACAAGTGACACTGGAGTAAATGTTTGATCAGGTGAGATTTTTGAGGAGAAGATAGGTTTAAGAAGTATGTGGTTGCTGAAAGAGCACTTTTTAAGCTTTCAATTTTTGACAAATCCAGGTATGCTGTACTGATGCAGAAAAATGCCACTTCTTTAACAGCTTAATCAGAAGTGTTGGGTTCCCAAGTGCGCTTTGTGTTGGTCTCTGCTGCCTGTAAGTTAATGATGAAACTTCCACTCACTTTGGACATCAATGCTTCCTGATTTTGTGTGAAATCATCTATTATATCAGCTCTGAAAAGAGCTACTGATTTGCTTACACACATTTTGTCTCCTAGTCAAAATGTCATATATGACTGCTTTTGGTGTTGCACAGGCTTTGTTATAGGGGACAGCCTGAAGAAATTGTAGTTTTAGGAAGGATCCTTATCTCCATTACACAGAAATAATGTGCAACAGCACAGCTGATCTTTGGATCTCAGCGACATTGTTGGGAACGTGGCAGTTAGCAAGGCAACCTTTCCTGGTGCAAACTGATGAAAGGAGGTGCAGAGCTGCTTTGGTTGTGGGGAGCACATCAAAGTCTGTTTTATTATTCTGCAGACTCCACAAGCTGTCCCTGACTTCCTTTTGGATTATAATAACGAAAGCAAGAAGAAAATTAGGCCCCGGGTGTTCATGTGGCCATGAAATACTGAAATTTTTATAAAGCTTTATAACTGTCATTTTTCAAGTAATTTTTTAGAAGAGGACGAATATATGGGTAGTGCACAGGAACCAGCATACCTTCAAAGCATGCCTCTTTGTTTTAATGAGGTTGAGAGCTTACCATGACTTGTCATAATGAATTAATTTGGCGTTTACCATAACAGGACTGTGCTTAATGAACTCATGATATTTATGTGACTATCTGTAGATATTTTCTTGGGGTTTGGAATTATAAATAGATACTAATACTTTTATTACTGCTTTCTTCTGAGCACAAAAGATCTGCAATGTGAAAGGCCAGTTAAGCTCACCTCATCTTTTTCTGTGTTAAAAGTAAGCAAAAGATCTTGAATAACTTGATTTTTGTCTTTACCTAGGTTTCTGAATTGTTGCTGTTCAGCAAAACTGTGGCTTGAATAAAAATACTACAGAGCTGTCTTTATAAAATTCACTACAGTTGTATAATGAAATAGAGTTAATGTATCATTTCCTATTACTGCAGATGCTGTTTCATTTAAGATTAGCCTCCTATATTTGAGAGGCTGTACACATAAGTTAAACACATTCAAGTAATAAGTTCACTAATTTGAACAAAGAGATACTAATTCATGGGATCGAACTCCTGCATCTTCTGAAGCTGATGGTTTATTGCTGAGCAAAACAGAAGGTCACCTGCTTTCTTTCTTGTAGTATTGTTTGATATGCAAATCCTTAACGCTGAACAGCAGGTCTGGTTTACTACTGCTTCTTCTATAGTATCTAGAAGAGGAGATGCTTATCCTTGTTTCTGTGCACTTACTTCCTAGCAACAGCACCACGAAGCTGAGCGCTGCTGAAGGGTAGATCAGAAGGCAACTGCCTCCCTGCCCTTGTGGGTAACCAGTTAGTCAGGTTTACATCTGCTCAGAGTCCCTGAGAGAAAACAGGTTTTGCAGCTGAATCCAAGGCCGCTTGTTTGCTGGGTTAAGTGGTGAGAACAAGCAGAGAGGTAATGTGGCTTTGTCTAATCTGGTAGCCCAGGCTGCATTTGGCTAACATGAAAAATTTCCTCTCATTGACCCATGACTGGCAGCTTATTAAAATGTTGGCTTTTAAAAATAAATGAATTTAAAACCCCACAGAAAACAGTCTCTTCAAAACCAGCTTTTCTGTTTAGAGATATCAAGACCTGTAGTTAAAGGAATGACTGGAATAGCAATGATCTCTCTGCCTTCAGGTGCTTTGCTCTTCTTGCAAGCTCTCCTAGCATCGCCTCAGTCCACTGAGGAGCAGGCACTGGCACTGCTCCCTTACTTCTTTCACTGCTCCCCTTTCTTCCACCTTGGGACAACTGCCTCTGCCCTACACCTTCCCACAACTCTTTCTGGTGCCCTTTTTAATTATAGACTTAGGTCTAGGGATGGCTAACAAACCAGTGCAGCTGGTGCCAAGTAAGAAGCCATTTCTGGATTAATACTTTCCCACCAGCTCTCTAAACACTTCTGAGTTTTATTTCTGACCATTCTCTATCTCTGTATTCTCTGTGTTTGAGCAAGACAAAATTGCACAGGAATATTTCCTCCCTGTAGGGAATATAAATAAAAATACTCTCCTCAGCAGCTTCATAACAGTCCATGGCTGTAACACGATGCAAACATGATTTGTGTTGGGAAGCTGGGAAATGACAATGTTTGTAGGCGCTAGGGATGACATCACAGTCAAGGTTTTGAGAGACATTGTGTGTCTGTCAAAATAATGAAAACCTATTAGGTCTCAGTGAGGTGCTGCTGGCGGAGGAGGAGGTGAAGAGGAGCCTCTAGAGCCTCCTGCTCGCCTGTCTCCAGCCCTGTGCCCTGTTTCCCTCCCTATTGCTGTGACTGCTCCTTGCAGGAGGCAGCAAGCTGGGCTGGGCTAGGCAGTGGCCGTCCCTACCAAGAGCTCTGAAACAGCCTCACAGATGGCACCTGCAAAAGCTGCTCTGCCACTGAGAGGGGGGGGTCTGTTTTGCCAGAACCTAAAGGCTATTCAAGGAGACGTAATAGGAGTCGGCATCACTCCAGTTATTGCTGTGAATAAGAAAAATTTAGGCGGTCATTTCGCTAGAAAAAAAAAAAAAAAAAAAAACGAAAAACAAAAATAACAAAACCCCCGCATCCTTGTGGGTTCTTGCATGTCTACTTTGATAACTGAAGGATGATCACAAATCAGTGTAGTTGTATATGTTGTTTTATGAGAAGGGAACTGAATTCTACACAGACTTGGAACCAGATTTTTGTTAGTAAAACTCCCGTGTGGAGCTTTTTGCTGAAGGAGTTTGCTCTGGGCTGGGCACTGAAGAAGTCACTTTTAATCACCTGGCCCTGTCTGCAAGCACTGTTTGCTCCCGTAAGTGACCCATCCAAGCTACCCAGGAGCTTCTTGGGAGATGGTGCAAGGGCCCCTAGGCACAGCCCACTGACATATACAAATAGCTTTTTAAAAAAAAAAAAAATTATTTTTTCCACCCTTTTTGACAGCGGGCATTCGTTTCACAGCTCTGTGCACCTCCGTAATGCAGCAGCCTGATCCTGGAAACTAGAGGCAGAGTAGCACTTCACCATCTCCTTTGACAGTGCTGTTGGTGAAGTTATCACTTTGAATAACACATTCCTGTTGTAGGAAGTGGATAGTAGCATTTGACACCTCAGACCAAGCATTGTTTCTGATCTTGTTATAAATGAGCTGTTGCATCCCTTGCTCACTACTGATAACTCAAAAAGAATAAAACAACATAAAAAAAATAAAGCGTTGTTGCAGGTGTCTCAATTTTGTAGCATTTGTGACATTTGCTATCATAACAAGTTAAGGATTTTTTTATCTGTGAGTATTTTGCAGGAGTAATTACATTTCACTGCCAGCAGCAAAGTATGTAGTTACTGAGTTGAAACCAGTCCTATTCCCATTGATTCCATGGGATTTGTTCTTGTCACTGTCAGATTTGGAAACCACAGGCTGTTTAGTTTTCTGTGCTTATATCCACTAGATGTCATTTGGCACTGAGAATTCATGGCCAAATTAACTAAAGTGCATGCAGACACTTTCTTTTGTTCAGCTTAATAATTTTACGTCATTGCCCTGAGAAATGTTACTCTGATAGTTAAACCGCTGGATAAAAATATATTGACCTGCACTGTTTTAAGCAAGTTTTAAAGGTCATGTTTTTCAACAGATAAGATTATTTCAATATACAGGCTTCTTTGGTAAGCTTTTTAAAAATATGGTATTTCAAAACAGCAGGAATGCATGCACCCTACTTATTACTTTCCACCACTCTTACTACTGGCTTACTAGTTGCAATACTACTCCATTGCAATAGTACTCCATGGCAATACAGCAGGCTCAAAAGAGCCAAGGCTGTCAAGAAAAAGTTCAGTTGTAAAAACTCAGGATTTCAGAGAAGAGGCACTTGTTGGAATTATAGCATTTAGTGCCTCATTATCATTCAAAGCATTTAGTTGAAGCATTATTACTTTAGTCATTTATTAAATTTGAAAATCAAATATCAAACTGATTATAGTGTCTGCCACCCAACAGGTATCTGATTAAAGGGTTTAAGGGCACCCACCAGGAACGCCAGCAAAAGCACGTATTTTTATGGAAAGAGTGCCATCGTGTGGGAAGCTCCTGCAGCATCCAAGTACAGCGGTGCCTACTTGCTGTGCACGCCTGCAAGAAACCTTCTTTCCTAATGTTGTTTTTCATTAAATTTCAGTATGTTTTCACTTCTGAAAATGTGCTACAAAAATACGTAGTTTCTTAACTAGGAACACGTTGGTAGTGTTAAATCATCTTAATGTGTTAACTTATTTTGGTTCTACAAACAGGTGAACTCAGTAACAAAGTGTTTACCAAGTCTAACAGAAGTGGGATCTCCCTTTTTCTCTGTATGAAGTTAATATAGTTAGATATTCATGCTCTTATAATTCCTCCTTATGTGTATTTTATCTTTAAACATCTGCTTTCAGCAGCAGTTTTACAAAGCTTTCTATTTCTCAGGCTTTCCCATGTAATGATACAATTATTATTTCTGGTTTCTGATTCTTTTTTAATGTTTACCTTTAAATAACAGGACTTACGTGTCATATCCATAAAGAAAATTGCCCATAATTACCAGGAGTACAATTAAGAATAAATCTCTGTGAAGTAACAAGCCAAAGATCAGTGTCCTTATGCAAATGCCTATTGTTGAAAAGATGTCTTGTGTAATCAGGAATTATACTGACATGTGAAGAATCATTTAATTAATGAGAATAGAGCAATCATTTGGATGGTTCATTCTATTACTCACTGAATAAAAGAGAGAAAAGAGCCCTGACTAGGGATTAGAGCTGCTACTTCAAGAAATAAGCCCCACAATGTTGTTCTGTAACTGCCTTCTATAGAGAGTACACCGATTCCTAAATATAAAAACACATATGCCAAATGTTTGGGTTGTGGTTCAAAGTTTAATCTTCTATTACTCCACAAGAACTTATACAAAAGGTTTCTGATTATGCTGACTATATGCTGCTCCTGCTAACCTGACAGACTGGAACGTTTGCGCTGAAATACTTATGTCAATCCTAATGCAGGATGCCGGGGCAGCAAGAACCAGAATTACAGTGAGTTATGTCTGTAAGCGATGTATGCCATGATAGACAGTAGTGTGTGTACTGTGTTTGCAGTCACAGAAGAGTAATGATGGTGGGAAAGGACCTCCAGTGATGTCCATACTAGCAACATAACACAGACCCCACCGCTACTGAACTTGCACCTTTACCCTCAGGAAGCTTCAGGATGGGGCTTCCCTAAGCTGGCATTGAGTTTGGGACAATTTGGAATATAGCCCAGGCAACTCTGACCTTGTTCACCATTCTCCAGGGCTGGGCTGTCAGTGATGTGCTGTCAGCAGGCATTGCACAGAATTTGTCCCACGACTTCTAAATGCAAAGCTATGTGAACAAGGCAATTTGACATCTCGGAAGCCATGCGTATCGCCTCCAGTCTGTTCCTCAAGGGTGCTGTACAGAGGTGGACAAGCAGTTCCCCTCTGAATAGGTTGGGATCTCAGCCACAGGACGTACCTCTAGGCAGGAAAAAGAGACTCAGTCCAGAGTTTTACTGGGACATACACTGCTGGCTATATGAAGTCTCCCATTCCTGGTAAGACCACAGTATAAGTACAGGGTCATTTGCACGTGCCATAAAAAAATTATTGACTTCATTGACATGCCTACCTGTTCAAGTGGCATTAGAGATTGAATGATCTCTGTACAGAGCAGTTGCCCTGTACTTTTGAGGTGCAGTCAAACTCCCTTTCATAGTACTGTATTTTTCTGAGTTATAGGTAGAGGAGCTGTTATTGTAGCCCTAAGTCAGTAGGACAGCTTTTCTTCCCCCTTTGATGTCTCTGGTAGCAACATCCCAGACCTCTGCTGGTTTGCTTGCACTTGGATTTTTTGCATGCTGTGCTAAATGATTGCACAAGTAATTGTTTGCCTTCCAACGCAGAAATGAAAAACAAACTTATTAAATGAAGGAAAACATTCCTCCATTTTATTCATTTAAATGTAATAATTGAATTTTTTTTATTTAGAGTCAAGATGCACCCAGCTGCTACTGTAGTCACTCCTGGATGTTTTTTTTTAAAAAAAAAAACACTCTTCTTAGGAATTTACTTAGACTACTTCAGGAACCAAGTATGAATATCTTCTTCCAAACAAAATTCTCGTTTCTCAAACTGTTTAGCTAAGTGTAGCTAAATACATTGGACTTGCAAGCTGCCCAGTAAGCTGGGTATATAGGCACAAGGACAAGTCAATTCTGCAGCCAAGAACCTTCCTATGGAAATCACTTACAGCCAGGTGACACAGTCTTATTGGACAAGTTTTGTTTTGGTTGTCACTGAATGCAATTAAGATGGTTCTGCTTTCTCTTCAAAGGAGCAAGTAGGTAACCTGGTAAAGATCATTTTAGAATAAGGTAAGGTGTATCCTGTGATACATCTTGTCATGTTAAATAAATACAGCTCTGATACATGGCTATGAGGTGCCCTCCCATAGAGTCACAAGGTCCAGGATAGACTCGCTTGCTTTCTAAGCACCTCCTCAGAGGGGGAGCCTAGGTGTGTCTGGATCTGTCCCTAGTCTCAGACTTGGTCAACAGTTTATGAACTTAAAAAAATGCATTGAAAATGTGTATGAGTTAGGCACCAATCAGAGTTAGTGTTACCTATGAGAGTACCATCACCCAAAGAGTTAGTACTTGCTATTAGTGAGCCAGATGGGCTGTCACCGGAGCAGTTTAATGGTTTTGAAATGCCTCTCAGAGCTCTTCACAGGACCCTCATTGAAACAATTTTGCAGTGCTAAAAAAGAAAGTAATTGATTTCAAGTGAAAGAAAAAGCTAGTTTAGAGTTGCCATTGATACATTCAATTGCTACATTAGAGCTAGACAATTATAACCAGTTAACAATGATCTTATATATATATATATATATAAAAAAGAATTAATAATTGAAACTTGAGGTAGTGGTTATTTTTCCAGGGAACATCTGACAAAGTCGGAGGTGCTAATTTTACCAAAAAGGCATCCCTTCTTAGCCCTTTGACCATCAGGTTAGGTGGTCATTTAATTCCTTTTCCCTAACAAAAGGGTTTTCATGTGCTGATTTTATACTTTTGAAAACTCTTTGGTGCCTCTGGGCGAGGTGGGACTAAATCAACTGTTATGTGTTGGTTGGCTCTCAACAAGGCCTGCTGTGTTTTCAGACGTGGGACTTGGGCTGTTCATCAGATGCTCAGGGCAGCGAGCTCTGAAGGTGCTTTCAGGGGTGTTTCTGTTCTTAACTGAAGCAACAATAGGCTGTGAGGCCTCAGCCTCACACAAGGTGTCACTCAGCTGATTTGGGCATTAGACCACCACCCAACCCACCTGTCTTACAAGGTAAAGTTCTTCCAGTTGAACTGCTCCCTTTTGCAAAGTCACAGTGATTTTGATGTTTGCCCCCTGTTGCAAGATCAGCCTTGGCAAGTCTGAGCAAGTCCACTGTACCACACATTTGAACTATATTTTTCTTTTCTTTTTTTTTTTTTTCTTTTTTTGATTGAAATGTCTCTTCTCTAGCAATTGAAGTGCAAAATATATATCATCAAATATCCAATGCTCTACAAAGGTCAGCTGATGTAGTCTATAGTGAAAGCCAGTTAAAATTATATTAAGTAAAGCATTTTCATTAGGGGTCTTAAGGAAAGAAAGACTTGTGTATGCTTTCCTGTATCGAGAGTGGAGAATAGATACCCATAGGCTCAGTCTTACAGGCAACCCAATATTTCAGCTTTCTCTTCTGGATAAATTGGTACATCTGAATTCATCAGCTGCTTGGCTTTCTGAGACACTCAGGAAAGTTGCAAGTAGTCAGACCATATCCTCTCACTCTCTGGTGATACTTCTACTGCCCTGCTGTAACCCCTGACTCTGTGCTTCCTCCTGAAGGATTTTGGAGCTGCAGCAGAACGGCGACATGGACATACTGAAGCATAAGTGGTGGCCAAAGAACAGTCAGTGTGATCTTTACTCATCTGTGGATACCAAGCAAAAAGGAGGTGCCCTGGACATAAAAAGTTTTGCAGGTGTTTTCTGCATCCTCGCTGCTGGGATTGTCCTATCCTGTTTCATTGCAATGTTGGAAACGTGGTGGAATAAAAGGAAAGGCTCACGGGTTCCTTCAAAAGAGGTATTAGACCCTCCGTTTCTCCTGGGAAATTTTCATGCACCCTAAAGATTGCTAGCTTGAACTTATAGCGTTAGAGAGGGTGGGGGGAAAAACTCAGAAATTCCCTTAACTTCCTGATTTTTTTTAAAGGTAAATGTTCCTCAAAATCTCTTCAGCTATTTTTTCTAAAAAAGCTTGAATGAAATAAAAAGTATGTTGATGATGTATAAATATGCAACTATTCTGAGTAAAATGCAACTGTTACTTGTAGAATAGTACATTATTAATACATCAATGTTTAGTTCATTAGGCCCATTGGAGAGAGTTAATTCTCACCAGTAAGTTCAAAGCTTTCTTGGCTTCTTCTTGCAAAAACATATCCCCTAAGCTCAATGGCTGCGTCTTTCAAAACAGATTTGGAAAGTTTAGCCCTTTAATCAGCAGTTAGCTTCTTAAATAAGCTTGTCCTCATTTTCAGAAATGTTAACCTCTTGAGACTTCTGTGAACTTCGGATCTCATTACTTAATCTGAAGTCCAGGGAAGCAAGAGTACGTTACATTTTTCAGATTCAGGCCAGACTTATTTCTGAAATCTACTACAGACTTGTTTTAGAAAATCGTGGATGGAGACCATGGAGAGATATGTTATTTTACACCAGAGATGAGCTTGCTTCTAACTACGTGTGTAATGCTTTCCTTCTGGTGGCAATCTACCTGTCCCTTTACCAGCCATCTGAGCCTTATTTGGTCTTACAGCAATATTTTACCCTCGTAATTAAGTAATTAGTTCAGCAAAATACTGGAGAAGCATTAGGGGAAAAAAGGTTATTGAAATGTGCTTGGCAGTGATGCCCAAAGCTGAACCTAAATATGAGCTTTAATGTAGCACTGTTGATTATAGCTTTTCTATCTGTGTAGCTTAGACACATTAGTGTAGTTTGTGAAGTATTGCTGTTAATTTGTATGCAGTAGTCTCACCTTCTCTGTAGTTTTTTCCATTGTGTTTATTCCTGCTAATCTAATGCTGTGTAATCAGGCAGGATTAATTACACTTCCTAATTAGACGGCATTGGCACTGACTTTAGAATACGTTCAGTCTTTTCTTGCCTGTTTTAATTCCCAAGCTTTTTTTGTTCAAGATCTGGTCGTTAAATTGGATTTCTCAGGAATGGAAACCATATAGTTTTGACCGGTAAATTATTAAAATAAACCCTAAAATTGATTATAATGTTGCTTACTAAAACTTTCAGAACTTCATACTTCATATTTATCTGGTGCTAACCATAAAAATAAATAACAAAGCAAAAGAAAAAAAAGAACTTGGATATTTCATATAACTTTAAAATTTTCTATTTTGATTTTCAAATGCAGAGAATTTCAAGTGTATACTTTCCACAAATGGTATAATTTGGCCTCCTTGATCTTTGTTACGTAGTCGTTATCTTAGCATTTATAATTTCATCTCTACTCTAAATTGAAAAGCTTGGCTCAAAACTGAGTTTAACGTGGACGTATGTGCTGAATGTCCCCACTATCTCGGATGTGAGGGCCATTCAGCAAAGAAATACATCTTAACTAACTTTCTTAAAATTCATTTTAGCTTCCATGAAATGCATTGGCTCTTCCAGGCCACTAGTCCAGAGTCGGGGGTCAGATTGGGCCAGTTTGTGGTCAGCAAGCCAACCCTTTTTCCTGGTGGCTGCCATCTTGTGCTCCAGAATACAAGCATTTAAAGTGAAAAAAAAAATTCTCTTATGGTTGCGAAGATAACATTTCAGTCGCGTACCAGAAGTAATCCATTCAATGATGTCTGCCTGAGTCTGCAGACAGCCTTAAACGGTAGCTCTGAGAGGAGTATGAATCGCCCCAGTAATCTCAATGGGATGTTGACTCTGAAGCCTGATGATAATTTAAATGTGAAAACTGCTGAATATTTCACTACTGATCACACAAGACAGAAGAGGAAAGATCATATTATGGAGATATGCACAATCTTACTGTGAGTGGGTCTCATTTTGGTGTATCGATTGGGTGGAGACTGGGTTGCGGGCTAAGCATGGGAGGATGTCACCTCTTACATATTTTCACTGGTCTGACCCGAGCCCCAAATGCATCTCTGTAAAAGAAGAAAGAGGAATATTTTGAGTAATTTATAGAGGCTCAGAAGTGATGAAATTCCAATCTTTTCCCGATTGGCATTTTAAATTACAAACTGTTTGTGTGGGTTTTGAAAATTAAAAATAAACAAACAAAAAGAAAAAAAAACAACAAAACCAAAACCCAAACAAAAAAAGTAAGGAAAATATTTAGGACTGTTCCTCAGAGACATAGTCATGACTTGCACACACTAACAGAGCCTCTGTATATTTCTTTAGTTTCCAATGTGGTCCATGTTCTCCTGCATCCATATGCAGCTCCAAATTTTTAGGAGGAAGCGTTTGGTGAATGCGTTTGGTTTTGGTGTCACCTGTGTGGTTGTTATGTGCATCCATGTCTATGTCCACATGTGAATAAACTATAGACAGAAAGCTAAGTCCAAGAAATGAGCGCTGCATTTTTCCCCTCCTGTGATGATCTCAAACCAAAGCCTCTGTGGTCAGCGATCATCCAGTCCCTGGGAGATCCCTCATTTCCCATTCTCTGCCCCTTTTCCCCTGGTTTGTCTCCCTGTCCCTGCCCTCAGAGGGTAAAATCCTGGCCTCTCAGCCTCCTTCCAGTTGGTCTCTGTGTTCGCTGTGGTACCAGTACAACCATACAAATATTCAGTGATCCGTTTTGCTAAGCAGATGAACTCCTGCAGTTTGTTCTAGGTGTGGACTTTTTCAGAGTGCTTGACTTCATTCCTAGGCAAAGGAGGGATCTCAAGCCCATTCGGTATACTAGGAGTTTTGCCATTGATTCAGGGAGCTCTGGATCAAGCCAGTCATTGAATTGCAGTAATCAAGGCTGGAAGTCATCAGTGCACATCTGTCGACTGCCTAATTGTCCTCTGTGAGGTCCTAGAGTGTGAGATATTTCTAGTGGCCTGGAAGAGCCAGTAGATTTCACAGAGATTAAGGTAAATTTTAAGGTTAGTTGAAATCCATTTTTGTTCTGAATTAGCTGCACTACCTAGACTGAGGGAATAGCCCTGTACACCTATGTTTAATGCTGCTTTGAAGTAAGATTTGCAGTTCAGTAGAAACATGTATGTACAATACAGGTGCTTTATTCTGTCACCCAAAACTTCCTTCTCTTTTTTAACTTTTGTGCATTTAAATTCTCAACTATAAAAACCAAACCTTTTATAATTGAGTTCTCTGGGAGGAGAGATTTAAAAAGAAAAGGGACAGACATAAGAGGAGGGATGGTTTAATAAATACCCCAGACCACCTTCTCTTCTTCTCACTCACAAGAGTGTAATTCTGTGAGAACAGATGGAATTGCTTCTTAGTATGGGGAGAATTAATCCCTCTGTTGGCATCATAATTTAAAATTGCCTGGTGTACTTCTCTCTGTGTGATTTCAGTGAGGCACCGGTGATTGTTTTTTTGTCCGGAAGTTCAGCTTTTCTACATCACAATTTATATTATAAAGGCAAAAAAAAGCAACCTGAGATATTTCCAGCCCTTTAATCCCTGAGAACATGAGCGCTGACAAAGACAGCAACTTGATGACTCTGAGCCTCCCATGTTGACATCCAAATTTAGTCCTTATTGCAGAGCAGAAGAACCGGCATCATCCCAGGCATTTGAGGTTATGCTCTGCTCTCATGGCACAAAGTTTACTGCTATTCAGTTTTTGCTAGTCCAGCCCACCTAGCTTCAAGCCTGGCTTTTCCTGATGGAAACTGACCGGTAGCACTTGGAGTTTCGTTGCTCAGATTCAGGGTTTGAAGGCAGCTGTGGTGTAAAGGTCTGCCTCTGTTTGCCTTCGCCTACCCAGCTTCAGGCAGTTGGGGCTGTTTGCTGATGACATTCAGAGATGCCCTCAGCCAACAGCCGGCTGTAGTTAATTGTATATTGTGCTTCCTGAGAGGTTCTGATCACACTGTGAAGCTTCAACCCAGCACAAACGGTGATAGTGAGCAATGCTTCTTGTTTTTCTCATTCCCCAGGATGACAAGGAAATCGACCTGGAGCACCTCCACAGGCGCGTGAACAGCCTCTGCACAGATGATGAGAGTCCCCATAAACAGTTCTCCACCTCATCAATTGACTTGACCCCGCTGGACATTGACACTTTACCCACACGTCAGGCACTGGAGCAAATCAGTGACTTCAGAAACACTCACATCACCACAACCACCTTCATACCAGAACAGATCCAGACTCTGAGCCGCACGCTGTCTGCTAAAGCTGCTTCGGGCTTCTCCTTTGGCAGTGTGCCTGAGCACCGAACTGGCCCTTTCAGGCACCGGGCACCCAACGGTGGCTTTTTCAGAAGCCCCATCAAAACAATGTCCTCTATCCCTTACCAACCAACTCCTACTCTGGGGCTGAATATCGGTAGTGACCCAGACCGAGGCACCTCCATCTGAGCATCAGACCAGGTTTCTTCACTGTTTCTTTTTTAGGACTCCCTTTGCAAGGAGCAACTGTAATATTGTGGAACTAACATGGATGTAACCTTTTTTCTTTTCCTTATTTTTTTTGTTTGAGTTTTTTTTTTAATTTGTTTGGGGGTTAATTTCTACTGGTTTCTTTTTTTTTTCTTTTAATTTTATTTAAGAATCAGGATTATTAGTAACAACTCTTCCTTCTCTTCTCTGCGTTCTCAGTCTGGTCTCCTCTGTCTCCCCATGTTCTCTTTACTACTTGAATAATCTATTCATTGGTTTATCACCACGTTAGGTTTTGGTTACTTCAGGCTTTTCATAGACTTTAAATATAGGAAATGTGCAGCAATTAATGCATAAGAATACCCCTGAGGATTACAGAAGGGCATTCGCTCCACCTCCCCCACCACCTTTTTTTACTATAATTGCAATAACTTAAGCCTTTTCATGTATTCTTCTGCATCCAGTCAGTGCTCCACTGCTACGTGTCCTTTTAACTGTGGACCAAAGGCAAACCCTGCAGTTTGGAAGAAAAAAAAAAAAAAATAAAAGCCAAAAAAATTTTAAAAACGGCAAAATGAAAAAAAAACCTGAAAAAAATGAAAGCAAAACAAATCAGAAGATCATTCAGGCCCCATAATATGAGAATGCAATTTTGTAGGATTACAAAAAGCCATTACTATGCCAGTAAAGACTACAGTTAAATCTACTTTTGCACTGCAGCAGTGCATATGACCTTTATGTGATTGTACAGTGTTAAAAGTTTTTCTTATGTACAGTAAACTGTATCATATGGCAGAAGCCTCTGTTGTGTTAAATAAATTAGTATCTCATACATATATATATACATATATACACACAGGTATGTATATATATATACATGTATATATAGCTATAAAATGGCAGCCATTGTTATTGCAATTCATTTAATAAAGCTTTAGTAAAAATGTGTTGTATACAGGAAAGGTGCACAGTGCAGGGGATCTTTTCATTTAGAAAAGACAGGTTGCTTTAATGTTATTCTGACTTGCATCGTTTGCCAACAGAGCATATTTTATACTTTTTTATTAGAACGTCTGGGACAATTTAACATTTGTACCTAGATGTAATGCCTTTGGTTAGGTTTTGCATTGGCTATTGAGCATTCTATAAGGCTAACCTTGATAATTCTCATTTTAATTTACTTTTTAATTAGGCAAATGGAACTCTCTTAGGTATACCATATTCATGAACAACTAATATAGCTCTAGAGAAGTTTAAACATAGGTCAAATGTTAATAAATTATTTTCCAAATCAGTACAGTTGATCAATACAATAATGGTGTTAGTGGAGGAAGAAAAAAGTCCTCGAGAAATACAGATGTGGCCTTAATTATAATCACATATTGTTTTAAGGAAAAAAAAGAAAAGAACAGGCACTCATTTTAACCCTTCATATGTTAAGTTAGATTTAGAGGAGCTATGTATTTCTACAGTAGTGCCAACTGTATAGAACAAGAGAAAGAACAGCAGTGAGAGCAAAATCAGTGCCCACTTTGGCACCAGCTTTTTAAAGTAAGTTACTTGTTAGAAACGTAGGAAGAGCTTTCAATTTGTAATCCTTAAAACTAAAAATGCAGTTAAGTAGAAAGCAAGCAGTTTATCCTGTGCGTTTTTTTTTGGTTTGGTTTGGTTTTTAATGCAACCATACACTTACTTTAATCTAACTCATTCTTTGGCTAGGATTAATAGGAATCAGCCTACGTGATTTGCTTTAGGATAAATTAAAAGGTATATTCTTCAGATCTATTATATTTTGATGCTAATTCTGTTCTGGGGGAGCATCTTGTACTGTCACTGTTTTTTGTACTAAATCTTCAAATATTGTCTACTGTGTAAGGCAGAACAAATTCTTATCATGCAAAAGGCCATTTTGTTTCCAGGGTAGCAAGTGTCTAAAAGCATGCACTACTTGCTTCCCCTTTGTAACATTCATGAACTCATCCACACTTCTGAGTAAAATAAAAAAAAAGAAGAAAATTCCTCTCCAACAAGCTACATAGGGACATACCAAATGTTGCAGTGATTTTAGCTATTGAAAAAACTGTTAACCATGTACAATATTTAAAATAGGCCTATTTTGATGTGTTGCCTATTATATAGATACACAAAACACTTTTTGGAGGCCTCAGTTACAAGTGGCAGAGCTTTCTGTGTATAATTTGTCTAAAAAAAATTTGTCTAATAAAATTGTTTTCTAAACTTGTGTTTCCTCGTGTTTAACTGCTGAGTGCTGTGGTATTTTTGGTCTATAGCAAGGTGTCCACTTGTTTTTGCCACACTGCTACTGAAGAGGATTTAGCCCAGGAAGATGGAATGAGCTCACCAGGCTGCCATGAGTTAGCTCAGGGTAAAGGACTCAAGGAAATCACTAAGATTTACCATGTATATCAATGTCAGCCTTAGATTTCAGAAAACATATACAGACAATGTTTTGGAGGTGATTGTCGAGTTCACTGGCACTGACATATAAGGCAAATGATTTCTAGAAATACTACATCCCACCTTCATACAGTTTTAGAGTAATCTAAAAATTTTGTTAGAACATGGTCATTATTTTTATATACGTTCTGCCATCTTTATTTGCACAGAAGTCAGTTTGCTCTGATACTGGGCATACAGTGCAAAAGTTTTAGATTTGACAAAAGTTTCAGCATGAGAGAATTTAGCCCATATTTCATTATAGCCTTCTCAATCCTTAAGTATCACTGACAAGTTAAACTTAATAGAATCATAGAATCACAGAATCACTAGGTTGGAAAAGACCCCTTGGATCATGGAGCCAAACCATTCTTATCTGCTGCTAAACCACGTCCCTGAGCACCTCATCCGCCCACCTTTTAAACACCTCCAGGGATGGTGACTCAACCACCTTCCTGGGCAGCCTCTGCCAGTGCCCAATGACCCTTTCTGTGAAAAGTTTCTTTTTGATATCTAGTCTGAACTTCCCCATGGTGTAGCTTCAGGCCATTCCCCTTTGTCCAGTCCTCTGTCACTTGGGAGAAGAGGCCAGCACCCTCCTCTCTACAACCTCCTTTCAGGTAGTTGTAGAGAGCAATGAGGTCTCCCCTCAGCCTCCTCTTCTCCAGGCTAAACACCCCCAGCTCTCTCAGCCGCTCCTCATAAGGCCTGTTCTCCAGCCCCTTCACCAGCTTCGTTGCTCTTCTCTGGACTCGCTCCAGAGCCTCAACATCCTTCTTGTGGCGAGGGGCCCAGAACTGAACACAGGATTCGAGGTGCTGTCTCACCAGTGCCGAGTACAGAGGGAGAATAACCTCCCTGGACCTGCTGGTCACGCCGTTTCTGATACAAGCCAGGATGCCATTGGCCTTCTTGGCCACCTGGGCCACTGTTGGCTCATATTCAGTCGCTGTCAACCAACACCCCCAGGTCCTTCTCCTCCAGGCAGCTTTCTAGACAGACTTCTCCTAGTCTGTAGCTGCACAGGGTTGTTGTGCCCCAAGTGCAGGACCCGCATTTGGCCATGTTAAACCTCATGCCGTTGGTCTCAGCCCAGCGGTCCAGCCTGTTCAGATCCCTTTGCAGAGCCTCCCGACCCTCCAGCAGATCCACACTTCCACCCTGCTTAGTGTCACCCACAGACTTGCTAAGGGTACACTCCATGCCTTCTCTTCAATTAAGTCATGCAAGGTGTAACGCAGTAACATCAGTCATGATAATTAACTTGCAGCATCCAAAGCTTGTCTGCTCAAACGAATGTAAAAAATGAAATGAATGTAAAAAACATTAAGTATATTTCGTTCACTGAATAATATTTTCGACCTCTTAAAATTTTCCGTTAATCTTAGCAGGCATTCTGGAGATCTCATTTTATAGTTTCAAAAATACATTTACAGTCAATGCTGCATAGAAATAAAATCCCTGTCCAGATAATAAAAATCTAAAGGAAGTAGATTATTGAAAGTGAGTTGAGGTTAAAATTTAATGGTGCCTGCACACTAATGCCAATAGGCACATATGTCAGTAGGCATTAAATGCCTAGCAACAGCATGCTGGAAACTTTTATAGTCTGATTACTTTTAGTATTTCATAATAATCAGCCAAGAGACAAACTCTACTTATTTTCTGTAAAGCAGAGCTATGGCAAACTGAGGCACTGACCCCGGAAGCCCTCATTTTAGGATGTTCCTGCTGGCATCATATGTCATTCACTTTAACATAGACATTGTCCTTGTCACTTATGCTTAGAGACAGGCCTCTTTAGAGCGAGGTAGTTTCTCTAAAGAGAAGTCCATTGAAGTAATAGTATTTAAGACTGTCAAGTGTGTCTGCTGCAGCAGCTCCACTGGAAATACAAGCCAAGTGTGTATAAAGATGAGTTGTTTGCATGGTGATTCCAAGGCAGACAACCATTGTGATGTACCAGCTACAAATAAAAAGCCAGCAGTGGAAGAAAACATATTTATCCAATTTCAGAGAATCACTTAGCAAGATGTTTCTATTGACCAGTGGTGAAATACCTGGAGATAAAAAGTAGTCTTGCTGCACCAATCAAGTGAATCATTGTAGTTGCCACTGACTCAGTCACAGCATGAGCAGAGCTGGAGTCCTGAGTTTCCCTCCTGTCTTCACAAAACAAAGTGAAACAAAGCTTCCCTAAATAGAAGTATCTTTTTCTTCCCCACTCATGTAGGATGCTGTGAAGCAATGAGAATGTAAAGCTGCAGTTCTGTGCTTGAATAGCCACTGTAGCTGGGTCAATACCCCTGATAAGTTTAATTTCTCAAATCTGCACAGAGGTGATGACTTAAAAATAAACCAGCTTCCTGTGTGTGTGCGTGTGGGTATAGCTAATGAAAAAATAGTCTCCAAAACACAAAGGCATCATATCAACTCAGCGCTGCTTTACCTGTTTTTCTCTCAGCCCAGCTATCCGTGTTTCCTCTTCATTCTGTGGAGCTGTTGTGAAATAAATGTCAAAATCAAGTATCTGCTTCTAAGAATGAGTCATAGACAAAGTTTTTGGTAAACACTGGGACGTGAACACACATCCACACATCACATCAAGACCAGTGGGCAACCGCAAACTCATCACCACAACCTATCAGCTTGTCATGTCTCACCCAAGGCATTGTTTGTGAGATCAGAATTAGAAACCTCCAAAGGAAGGTCATTGCAGGCAAAATTATTCACATTCAAATGAATTCTTTACCAAAAAACTGTACCAATGCCACAAAATTGCAGGAGCCATGAATTTAGCGAAAAAAAAATTGCCTTTCAAGAGGCAATAAATTTACCGACTGTGAAGACTTATAAAGTCTGCCCCTCCACATCCCATTCCTCACAGCAGCATGACATTTTGCCTGCACTACAGAATTTACTCTTATAATATTCGTCAGAAGGAAGAAAAATACTACAGCCGGAAAACTGAACTGTCAAGCCATTTACTACTGTGCTCCATGTCACACAGGAAATCTGAGACAGAAGCAAGAATTCAGCATCTCAGAACCAGTTCACTGTTCTAAGGGGAAATATAAATATTTCCTTTCCAAACACACAGAGAAGGACTTTTAACTGAGGATTTTGGGGTGAGAGAAAGGAAAGCAGAGAGGCAAGGACAGGGTTGCACCACACAACTTCACCACTACTTCTTTTGCCCCGGCAGTCGTTTCAGACCAGTTTTGTCCCCTTAAAACTGGCAGGGGCTGTTGGAAACCTGAGGCTCGTAAGCAGTGCTACGGATACAGATATGTAGGTCACACCTATCTCCCTAGCTCTGACCAGCAGTAGTGTGTGAGCCCACCATTAGCTGGAGAGTGCCACATGCAGGGGCAGGAGAGCCTTTATACGCCGTCCCACACCAGAGAGCTTTTCCTAGAGGTGCTGGTCATGCCCCTAAAGCAAGGCATGCATGAACAGGCGCAGAAACCTTATGAGTCCCAATACAAATGCCTGGGATCGAAAACTGCCATACAAGTGGAAGAAGAAAGCTACCTGCAGCCCTGCAAGCACAGGACAGCCCTCCACCATGACATAACAGCTCAGTGCTTCTATAGCTGATTATTCCCGCTAGCACTAGTAAGGACAACCTTTCTTTTGACTTAGGACAATTTTTTATGCCATCTAGCTTGTGTCCCATTCCTTGTTCCAAGTGAGTGATGCGCCAGCACATCATAGGATAAGGGACTGCTTTGGAGTATCAAAACAAAAATTAGCAACAGCTTTATTTGCAAATCCAACTATCATCTATTATAAGATTCACACACACTTTCATTAATGAAAATTAAGAGTTTAAGGCAATGCCATTAATTCATAAAGGAAGATGTTGCACATGCATGTCTGCATGAGGCAGGTGCTGAGCTTCTCAAGTAACCAAACAGCTTCAGGTGTTTGCCTGGATTGCTTTCCCACCCCAATAACTTTGCCTCACAGGGCACGGAAACCGGCTGCTCTGGTACAGCCTCTGCCAAGGTGCAAGGGGCAGGACAGCCCACCAGGTGCATGCTCTGCAGCTGACCTCCCCTCTCAGCTCTGTTTCAGCTGCTTGCTTGACCCCTCCAGCTGACCTGCAGCACCAGAGTCAGGGGAGGCTACTGAAAGCAAGAGGAGAAAGGAAACACGTTTGCTTTCGGGGTAGAGGTACCCCCCACTCCTTACTTGAGTGTTCACATCGCTTGCCAGAACATCTGAGCTTTCTCCTCCGTGCAGGGCTGTGGGCTGCAGCAGCAGCACTGCTATGCAGGGTGCAATCTCCTAGTCCCCTGCAATGCTGGCGCTTGACCATAGATGGGAGGTAGAAATCAGCCCCTTCCTTCTCAGCAGCCCCTTCTAACTGTGCAGACTCTCCTGTTAGCTCTCTGACTACGTGTAGGATGTATCATCAACTGGATCAAAGCTCCATCTGCAGACATTCATGGGAACCAGCCTTGTGAATGCAAGTATCATACCCTCCTTCTGCATTTAGGAATTGCCCCACCTGAATCTAGCTTCTTGTTGCCATTTAAATAAAGGCTATGGGGTACTCTTTATGACTGCAGAGTGACCCTCCTTTTCCACTCAGCACAGCCAAAGGTAGCCAGAAGATGCTGTGGCAAGCAAGCATTTTGCCTAGCAGCCTTCCGTGAAGGTGCTAAATATTGTATTGTGGCTAGAAATTAAAAAGCACAGTTGGAGGAAAAAAAAAAAAAAAACACGAAAAATAAACCCCACAGCCTTCTCATGGGTTGTTTGTGTTTCATTTGCCTTGTTCTGCTAGTCTGGCTCATGTCCCTGTCAAGTTCCAGGAAAATAAAAGGGGGAAGGGGGGAAGGGGGGGAGCTCTGTGGGTGCATTGTAGCCCTGCTGCCGCTGGTGTGCTTGCCTTTCTCTCCCACTGGCCATGCTTCTTCACACACACACTAGGGAGGTCTTGTTTGGTTTTGAGTATTCCCTGTATATGAATATTCACTGCAGACCACAGTAAGAGTAATCACAGCTGACTCAAGTTGTAACTAATGAATTCTTTTGCTTACACACAGGAGAACATGAGAAAGAAAGCAAATACTGTGAACAAAGCTAATAATGAAGTTACTTGCTACTCCTAGTATCATCTGACACATTTTTAAGGAATAGTTTCTGTGGCATGACAGCAAACACAGCAAGATATTGATGTAGTGTAACAGAAAAGCATGTTGCTTTATGAAATAGTGCTCAGATGACACTGGAATGGTTTGTCTTGCTCTAACTGGTACAGATCTTTCTGAATAATGTCTACTGTTGCTGAGACTGTGTTTATATCTCTGCAGGTTTAGAAGACTGCAGATTAAGTTTTCTTCTCAGCACCCCTGACAAAACAGAATTCTCTAAAACACTTCATATGAGACAAAACAAAAGGAAAATCCTGTTAGACTGTCTATACAATACAGAAGGTATAGCTGATATGGGACAGAGGGAGCATTATTTTCCCTACATCAAAATGAAAGATAGGTACAAAGAGAGCTGATGTACCTGGAAATTTGACTTTTGAACCACACACTTATTGTCTTCAGCCATCTTCAGCTTTAAAAGCTTCCTGTATCATCTAACAAAGGTAGGCCTGTTCATAGGTATGTTATATCTGCTATATGAATGGTTTGAAGAGGGGAAACTTCTAATTTCCGTAAATATGCATAAACTTTTATTCCATAAATATTGACACAAAAGCAGCTTTTGTTCTAAAACATACATGGTTATTATCCATGGTATGTAGTAATTTACTGGTGAATAAATGGAAGTTAACCTGGAGGGTAGGCATGGATTTCTATTCCATAGGATGAAGATTCATGAAACAATATCAGGTGTGGTGTTCTTGCATATGTATCTCCATTTGTTGCCCCACACTTCATCTTCCTGAGTGAGGGGTGGTCACCTGCAAAAGCAGGGCCAGCAAGGAGGGTGGTCAAGATAGAAACACTCCATGGTTAGCAGCGGTTACTCTGCTGCTTGAGTCAGAATCCCCCAAACCCAGCAGACTTGTCTTTGTATATGTGGATTTTGACTTAGGTTTCATAGAATCATAGAATAACCAGGTTGGAAGAGACCCACCAAATCATAGAGTCCAACCATTCCTGTCAAACACTAAACCATGCCCCTCAGCGCCTCGTCCACCCGTGCCTTAAACACCTCCAGGGAAGGTGAATCCACTACCTCCCTGGGCAGCCTGTTCCAGTGCCCAATGACCCTTTCTGTGAAAAATTTTTCCTAATGTCCAGCCTAAACCTCCCCTGGTGGAGCTTGAGGCCATTCCCTCTCATCCTGTCCCCTGGTTTCTTCTTACAGAGAAGTGACATTGTTTGGTTCGTCCCTTGTGTTAACAGCAAATAGAATAATAGAATAGTTCTGCTTGGAAGGGACGTTAAAAATCATCTGTTTCCAACCTCCCTGCCATGAGCAGGAATATCCCCCTAAATCAGCTGCCCAAGCCCCATCCCGCTTGTCCTTGAACACCTGCAGGGATGGGGCAGCCACAGCTTCCCTGGGCAACCTGTGCCAGCGCCTCACCACTCTCATGGTGAAGAAATTCTTCCTTATGTCTAGGCTTAAGGGGCTGAGTTTGCCGTCGCTCTTAGCCTTTAACCCACCGCAACTGAGCGTCCCTGGCCCCCAGCTCCGCGGGGACCGGCTGGGGGGAGGCGGGGGAAGGACGGCGATGGCTCTGGCCGCCCGGGCGGTGGCGCTGCAGCATCGCTCTGCTCGGGGCTCCTTCTCCTCGCTTCCCGGCTCCCTCCTCCTCCTCCTCCTTCTGCCTGGGGCGCACACCCGACCCGAGGGGCTGTAGGGGAGGGAGGGAGGGAGGACGGCAGGGAGGCTCGGAGGGGGCTGCAAGCATGACGGTACCCACCGAGCGGCTGCGGTACCCACGAGGGTGTCTGCAGCCTGCGGAGACGTATCCCGCTGGGAAACGTAGAATCAAGGACCACCAAGTTCGAAAAGACCTCTTGGATCATCGAGTCCAACCGTTCCTATCTGCCGCTAAACCATGTCCCTGAGCATCTACCCGTCTTTTAAACACCTGCAGGGATGGAGACTCAACCACCTCCCTGGGCAGCCTGTTCCAGTGCCCAATGACTCTTTCTGTGAAAATTTTTTTCCTAATGTCCAGCCTAAACCTCCCCTGGTGGAGCTTGAGGCCATTCCCTCTCGTCCTGTCCCCTGTCACTTGGGAGAAGAGGCCAGCTCCCTCCTCTCCACAACCTCCTTTCAGGTAGTTGCAGAGAGCAATGAGGTAGGGAAGAAATGCCCGCATGCCCATGCCAGCATTGTGGCAGGGCAGTGAGGGACCCATGGAGACACCAGGCTTTTGCTCAGCAAAGCAGCTCTTGCTGCACATCATTTAAAGGCTGCCTTCCTATCAAGATGTCTCCTCATGTTCTCACTGGGATGCAAATGCATGTAGGACTCCAGCAAAAATTATTTCTAGTGAGGTGGGTGCCAGAGCCTCACTGAAGCAGGAGATGAGTTTCCGTGCTCACAAGCCAGGCAGACTGGGGCAGTGGTTAGTCCTGCCATCCCTTCCTCCAAATCCAAGCTGCTTGTGTTCTCACACGTGAAGGATGTCACTGAGACTGGGGGCACGGTGCACTCTGGCTGACACTGGGGATAACTGATAAAAGCCCTCAAGCACCTGGCCTCAGTAGCCATCACCTGTGTCTAGCATTGCTTGCTGCCTCAACTTGGCTTTTACACACTGCAGATGAATATTAGGCTTCACCCTGTGGGAATTCCTGAAATTTCCTGTTTGCCTGGAAAACAGGGACACTTACAAACTATAGCGAGTCTTCCTCCAGCTCCAGAACAAACAATTCTGCAGCTCAGAGTTATGCCAGAGGTATAGATCTTGCCACAGGCAGGATTTTGCATGTCGATTGCCACAAGAGCTGCTTTCCAAGAGCTACAGGACTGTGACTGTTGCCGTCTCTGAACACAGGCGACAAAGACCTCCATCACAGGCACTGTGAACTGTGCTCTGCTGATGCTGTCTGTTACCTGCTGGACTGCAAAGAGCCTTCTGCATGTCACAGCATTTTGAGATTACCCTAAAGCTTAAGTCTATTAAAATGCTTGAATTTTGTCATATGTGGGATTTGTTAAAGGACATTTTAAAGTCTTTCTGTGCTGGGGGATATACGTGTGTCTTAACCCCACACAGAAAAAAAAAAAAAGAGAGAGAGAGAGAGAGAGAAGAAGAATTAATCTGATTCTACTTTTTTAACAAATATTTTAAAAGTCTTGACACATCCTAATTGATAAGGTAGTAGACCAGGTGAAGATGCCTTCAGAGCGGTTTGTTGTTACAGCTTTTCACAGGTGTAGTTCCTGAAAGTTGTGTTGGTGCTGGGTTCTGTTGGAAATTGATGTTCCTAGAACTCCCTGTGCTCGTTACTGTCAGGGATTAAATGGGAGGATTTCCTGCAGCTGACAAGGTAGGATTTTTTTTTTCCCCTGGCTGACAAGTGTTTCTTGGGGAAAAACTCTCTGATCTGAGGAACTGATGTGAGGTGCTGCTCAGCAGTAGCTCAGGTCTATTCACTTGTGCTTTTTTTCTCCTTAGAGGACAACGATTTTCTGCATTATTTTAACTTCTGTGACTGTAAATATTTACTTTTTGCATTTTAGAGACCTTCTGAGGAGACCTGCAAAGGTTTGAATACCAAGCTGGCAGTTCTACTACTAAGAAACCTCCTTCAAGCACAGGGCTGCCTAATTGCCAAGAGCTTTGGGGTTGATGGATGTGAGAACAGCATATCGAAGGCCCAGGATGACTGAAGCACCCCTCCATGCTCCCAGGTTACCACTCTAGTAACGCTGTTATTGAGAGTCAACACAGACTGTTTAAGATGTCATTTTTCTCCTTTTTTCCTCTTGCCTACATGTCAACTGATATTTTTTTTCCACTGAAATATGTTACTATTGTGCCACAGAGAGTGTGTAAGCTAAATTTTTAGTTCATGCTTCAAGGCTATGATTAGAATCTTTTCCTAAAGCAAACATTTCTTACTGTACTCTGTGCAGTGGTTCAAGTGACAGTGATAGAGGGAATACTGTGGCAGCTCTGCATGCCTAGTAATCTGGAGTATTTCCACTCTTTGGGTTCTTGTGAAAGACCCATTGAGAACAAGTGTAGGTGACCAGATTTGAAGGGAATATATTGTCAAAATGAATGGATGGAAGTTTTATTCTCCAATCTTAAACCAGATGAAGAAGTGTTCTTAGGCTGTAAAACTCTTAGTGGCACTGCTCGTTTTCTTGGTTAGGGGATTTATATCAGTAAAACATATTATTTAATAGCCTAATTAAAGCACACTAGACGTCATTTGATTTTAAAGCAGTTTCTAACATGCGGTGTGTTAAGCAGGAGACATTTACTGGCATTCTGTTGTTAATCTTCTCAAGAGTGATTAAAATGATGGACCTGTGGGTGGTGCATGTGAGTGCACTCAGGCCTAGCAAAATCCTTCACTGCAAAGGATGAACAAACTACACCTGGAATAACATCATTGTTAAAGCGATGAGGAGATCATGGGTGGGGAAGCCTTTGATACAAACAGACTCTTTAGGTCTGATACTAGTGTTGCCATTGCATTAAAGCGGTCTTGCACTGCTAGGAAAAGCTTCTGGTTCTGTGAGGGGTATAATTTTTTTTGGAAGACATTTGATGAACTTTTCGTCCATCAAGAGCCTAGCTCTGCGACGTACTTCATAATGCAGATTGTAATCCAAAAAGCTGCCTGTGTGAGCTATTGCCAGCTAGCTGGGTCACAGCTGCTGTCAGAAGCAGTAACCAGTTAAAATGCAGACCTCTGCCTCTGCAGTCAGAATTTCCAAGCCTAGGACAGGAGGAAACTATTGCCTTCCATACTGAGTCCTCTAATCACCTGTGGCTGTGGCAATACTTACCACGCCTCGGCAACAAACCTCTTTGTGATGGCTTTGGTTTGTTTGTTTGTTTGTCTTTTTATTTGTTTTTCTGGAGGCCTGTTGTTGAAAAAGTCCCACAGATGAGAAGTGCCTCAGCTCTCGAGTCTTCGGTGGGACTAAAGACACTAAGCAATTTAAGTGGAAACTCCTTTGCAAGCTGAGTGTAAAGAAAGTGTCTAAAACAAAGTGACAAAAGGAAAATTGTTATTATTTGTGATGCCTCCTTGAATATAAACTTCTTATTTTTTAAGTATGAGCACAAATTGAATTCTCAGTAACAGTTAGAGTCATTTAAATAAAAGGGCAAAGTGTATTTATGTATAAATTCTATTGATAAGATTTCCAAATATATTACAAAGCTGAATTCATTATGCCTTTCAATGACCCCAGGAGGGAGGCAAGTATTGTTACAGCAACGCTTTGCATTTCTCTTGGAGGCAGTGGAAGTACTTGCACTAGAATTAACTGTACAAGTGTCTGCAGGGTTAGTCCCAGAGCGTAGGTAAATGTCACCAAGAAACAGGAACTAGTTTTGTAGACCCTCGAAGAGTCAAAGCAAATGACTTGAGGTAACTGCAATGATCTGCCCAGGAAGATTGCTCTGGAGAAATGAAGGCATATCTGCTTCAGCAGCAATGCGGTTCTGATTATTCTTGTGTGAAAAGAGGCAAGTTTCATGGATGTTGGAGACTGTAGTAATCTTCCAGGTACCCAGGCTTTTTTGTTCCTTGTGGTCGTCACTTCCAATGTGAATTTAAAACATTTGATAGTAAAGCATGAGGCACTGATCATAAGAAGAGTTTAAGAATGACTTGCTGCTGGACTCTTGTCTGCTTTAAGTCCACTTGCTTTGTGTAATCTAAATATGAACACTTTGTTTGGGTGAATGTTCTGATGATGAAGTGAGACTGAAAATTATCATCTTCATGTGTTTATTGTAGCTCACTGTAGTAGCTTCTCGATTGGATTTGCCACCTAGGGTGCAGGTTGGTGGGCAGGAATTCCTCTTCCCTCCCCTTGCTGGAGGCCTCGGCAGGTTGCGGCTGGGGTTCAGCAAGGACTACTTGACCTCTGTAAGCGACACTCACAACTTTGTCTCTATCCACTCATGTGTTTAACTGCCTGAAGTCCAGATCGCGAAGCAGGAACGGCACAGAGAAGGTTCCCCCCTGCTCTTCAAAAGGAAGGGAGGAAATGGAAGAATGTGTGGAGAAAGTGAAGAAGAGAAGGAATAAAATAGCTTCCTAAGAATGGTGTTGTCTGCAGAGCCGCCAGCTGATCTTGAAATGTGACTGAACAAGCCATTAGACTATTGCATACAATTAAGCTGAGGGCTAACCTGTGTGCTTTGAAAATGTCTCTGGCTGTAATGATAGAGGAGGCCTTTTGCAAGTCTGTTCTCCCCCCACTTTTGTAACCCATTTTTCTGTAACACTGATATGTGCCTGACCTCGAGTTGCTGCCTCAGCCCTTAACCAGACAGGCGT
This sequence comes from Clamator glandarius, assembly GCA_033459285.1. Lineage (NCBI taxonomy): Eukaryota > Metazoa > Chordata > Aves > Cuculiformes > Cuculidae > Clamator > Clamator glandarius. The sequence goes on along the minus strand of JAUNZM010000276.1, from coordinate 1,213,184 downwards.
GGGGGAGGACAGCGGTGGAGGAGCTGAGGGGGTGGAAATCTGCATAAAGATACAGGGATAAGTTCAGTTGTTTTCCTCTGAAAGCTTTGACACTTTCTTAGAGAGAGCAGATTCATTTTCAAGGCTTCCTACATTCCTGCTATTGTACAGTAAGTGTTTCAGACCGGTGTGCCTGTGTTTCCGACTCCCGTGAAGTTCCCTTTGCAGCAGGGCGTGCCTCGAACCGCTTCAAAAGAACCAACTTCTACAAAAGAAAAAAAGAAACTCAAGTAGGCTTGAACATACAAAGAGAGGGAGAAAGGAAAGAGAAAAGGGCCAGGCAGTGTTGAATACAAAATGAGTTCAGCCAGCCCCAGGAGTTCTTCATCACTTACATTTATCTTATTCTGGGAGAGCAGAGCTAAACCCAGTGCTGACATAAACCACCCTTGCCTTTGACTTTGACTCTGAGTGGATGTGCGTGCAGCACAGCAAATACAGGCATATGCAGAGCAGTGAGTTTCAGTGAAACTCTTTTTTCCCCCCTCTGAGCGGTGGTGTTGGTGGGGAAACCAGCTTTCTGTGATTGCCCTTTCAAAGGCAAGCTACATAGCGAGTCTCAAATGCCCCCAGCTTCAAAGTGTGCACACTCACAAAACACACCTTTAAAAATAAGCAGCTGGTAGTGTTCCTTAGGTGGGCTGACTGTCCAAGGAATGTGCCAGGGTATTAGGTTGGCCTCCCTGGATTCCATAGGTCCTGTAGTCCTACGGAATCCTAGGAATCACTGTGGTCCTGCTAAGAGAACCCCCACAGCATATACCGTCAGCCCTGGCCCTGCCCAAAGCGTGGGGTACTTGGAGGCCAGACCCCCTCCTGGGCACCAGTCACCCCGCATCTGCATGGGATGTTAAGGGGATGCTGCTCCCCTCTGTGCCCAAGGGCTTGACCTCTGACTGCCTCAGAAAGCCTGTGGGTTGGAGGATGGGACCTGCTGACAGAGGGAAGCCCTCTGGCCCACCGGTTCAGAGCAAGGTATTTAAGACCTAAACCGCACCATGGTTGTTCCACCCATGCATGCAAACTTGCTAGGCTTCTGGAATCGCGTCAGTGGCTCCCACTTAGCAAAGCTGCCACTACCTCCAAGCTTTGGCCCATGGTCCTCGCATCACACAGCTCACAGCCATGGTGCCTGGTTCTTGAAGCAGGAATGTACAGGCTTGACGCCGGGGAAGAAAGTATAGGGTGGTTCCTTGCAAAGCAAGCTTACGCCACCAGGACCGTGGAGAGGAAACAGTCAGTACCTGCGGATGCAAAGAAAAGCAGGAGGGTTGGGTATTTATCTGACAGACGTTACCATTCAGCACGGTGGAGGGAGGATTTGGTTTTTCAAAAAATTATAAAAGCATCTGTGTGTGTGCAGTAATATGATAGGAGCCTATAAAAGTTGTTGCCAGGTACAAATAGATAGCCTGCCAACTTAGAATCATAGAATAAAGATTGTCTGGTTCCAATTTCCCTGCCATGGGCAGGGACACCTCCCACCAAACCAGGCTGCCCAAGGCCCCATCCAACCTGACCTTGAACACCTCCAGGCATGGGGCAGCCACAGCTTCCCTGGGCAACCTGTGCCAGTGCCTCATCACCCTCATCGTGAAGAAATTCCTCCTTATGTCTAGTCTAAATCTGCCCCTCTCCAGTTTTATACCCATTGCCCCTAGTCCTATGGGACACTTCATGGACATTATACAGAAACAAGGCTTATAAACTTGTGCTCCTTCTCTTCTTCCTTGCCAAACAAATGTTTTCATTTTGATCAGAAATCAACAGCTTGTTTAGGAGAAAAGAAAAAAGCAGCTTTGCCTTTGAAAAGTAAGTGCAAACAGAAGAGAACAGCAAAGGCTTGCCTCGGTTTCTTTTTAAAACAAACCATCAGCTCCGAGTTTTCTCCAGAGCATCCAGTTGTTGGTGGAGGTGGGCACCAGGTCCCCGCAATACACCTGATGTGCTCAGCCAGCCCAAAAAAAACATGCGGTTCCTCATCCTCTGCCACCGCTGACTGGCTTTGAGCCACTGCACTCTCTCGCTTTTTCCATGGCTGGCGAGTTATTCACATTTGAAAAAAACATAACTACCTCATACTGTGCCCTTCACTTTGTTCTCAACATGCCTATTCATGCCAGCAAACCTCCACTTCTCCTCCACGAGGCTGCTCGGAAGGGGAGTTCGGATGCGCGCTCGGAGTTGTTTCCCTCTCCACCACCTTTGGGGAGCGATTGTTGCCCGAACAAAAGCACTGGCTCAAGGGGGGCCCTGCGGGTCACGCACCGGCTCGTGGGGCGATGCACGCGTGCTGCCGCCTTTGCTCGCTCACTGGCTCCCGTGTGGGATTCCCGCACCTTTCCCTGGGATTGAACACCCAAAAGTTCAGAGCGAGAGCCCTGCTGAGCACCGCTGTGGGTGTGGGGCGCAGGTGTGTAGTTTGAGGTGCAAGGTGCGGGTGTGAGTGTGGGATGCGAGGTGCGGATGCGGGTGCAAAGTGTGGGGTGCGAGTGTGGGATGAGGGTGCAGGTGAGGAGTGCAGGTGTGGTTGTGAGGTTCGAGGCGCGGGGTGAGGATGCAGGGTGTGGGTGCAGGGTATGGGGTGCAGTTGCAAGGTGCGAGGTGCGAGTGCGAGGTATGAGTGTGGGGTGCAGGTGCAGTTGTGGGGTTCGCATTGCGGGATACGGGTGCAGATGAGAGATGTGGGTGCGGATGAGGTGTGCGGTTACAGGGTGCGGGGTGCACACGCAGAGTGCGGGTGCGAGTTGTGGGTGCAGGTGAGGGGTGCAAGGTGTGGGGTGCAGGTACCAGTCACAGGGTGCAGGTGGGAGGTATGGGGCGCAAGCGTGGGGTGAGGGTGAGGGTGCCGGTGCAGACGCGGTGTGCAGGCACAAGTCGTGGGGCGTGGGATGATAGGAATGGTGGGACTCGATGATCCGGTGGGTCTTCTCCAACCTGGCGATTCTATGATTCTATGCCGGGTGCGGGTGTGAGGCGTGGGTGCGGGTGCAGGTGCGGCTGCGGGGTGCGGGCTGCGGGCGGGGAGCGCTCCGTGCGGCGGCGGCAGCGAGAGCCGGGCGGGTCGGTGCCCCTCGCCCACCCCTCGCTCCCCGCGACTCCCGGCGCCCGGCCGGGTGTGGGGAAGGGAGCGGGAGGACCCGGTCGTGGGGGGGGGGGGGGGGGGGGGGTGACGGGACTCCCCGGGGACACCCACGCGCGCGCGAGGCGGCCGGTCCGCCCGGCTCGCGCCTCCACCGGGCGGGGCGGGACGGGGTTCGCCGCGCGTGCCGCCGGCCCCGCCTCGTTTTCAGATTCCTCCCCCCCCCGCCCTCGGCTTCTCGCCGCCGCGCCCCGCGCCCCATTGGCTCCCCGCACGCGCCGGGCCCCCCGCGCGGGCGCGCGCCATTGGCCGCGCCGACACGCGACCGGCGCGAGTTGGAGGGGTGGGGCGCGAGGGAGGAGGCGGGCGGGGGGGGGGGGGGTGTCCCCCCGGCGCGTGCCGCTGCTTAAAGGGGGGGCGCGCGGCGCCCGAGCCGACACCGGAGACGTCGGGGCGCCACGCGCGAGGCGGGCGGGCGGCGCGGCGGCAAGAGCCGGCTCTGCTCTGCCCCTCCTTTCGCTTCCCCCCCACCCTCGCCACCGTCCTATGGGCGAGCGGCCCCCGCGCCGACCGGAGCCATGAGCCTGCCCGCGCGCGCGGCGTGGCCCGAGGGCGGGCGCGAGCCCGGGCCGCCCGAGCTGCCCCCGGGGCCGCCGCCGGGGGGCTGCGGGTTCGGCGCGGGCTGGCTGGGCGCGTGCTGCGCCGCGCGCCTTCCCGCCGCCTCGCCGCGCTACCTGCTGCCCGGGGAGGAGGAGGGGGACGGGGACGACGACGACGACGACGAAGGGACGGAGAGGGGCGCCGCGTCGCGGGGCGGCGGGGCGCGGGGCGGCGGGCGGGCGCGGGGCGGCGGCGGCGGCGGAGGCGGCGGGGCGCAGGCTCTCGGCGTGCAGAAGCAGCGGCGGCTGGCGGCCAACGCGCGGGAGCGGCGGCGGATGCACGGGCTGAACCACGCCTTCGACCAGCTGCGCAATGTCATCCCCTCGTTCAACAACGACAAGAAGCTCTCCAAGTACGAGACGCTGCAGATGGCGCAGATCTACATCAGCGCCCTGGCCGAGCTGCTGCACGGCCCCGACGCCGCCGAAGCCCCCGGCAAAGCCGCCTTCGAGCCGCCCCGCGCCGCCCCGGTCCCGCCGCCGCCGCAGCCGCCGCAGCCCGGCCCGCCCAGAGCCTCTCCCCCCGGGCACGGCAGGACTCGCTTCGCCCCGCCACCCGTGCAGCTCGACCCGCTGCGCTTCCCGTCCTTCGCGGAGATGGGGCAGAGAGCGCCTTCGCCCGCCCTGCTGGTGCCGCAGCCCGGGCAGCCGCCGCTCGACAGGAGCAAAACGTCGCCGCGGTCCCACCGGAGCGACGGGGAGTTCTCGCCCCGCTCCCACTACAGCGACTCGGACGAGGCCAGCTAGGCCGGGGGGCGCCGTCCCCAGCGCCCCTCGGAGCACGGACTCGGGTCCCCTCGGTCGCCTCGAAATCCGCCCCCTCTCCTCCCACCCCCGGCCGGCTCCCGGGTTTGCCCGGGGAACGGCTCTTAGCGGCGGGCTGCCCCCGCCTATCTGCCAAGGTCGGCTGGGGGTCCTTGATTACTATTATTTTATTTGTTAGTTACCACTGTTAAAGTTTCTTTTGCCTAAAAGTCGTTGTTCCCTCCTGCCAACACGCCGCCTCGCAGCGCGGAGCCGCTGGCGCCCTGGACACCGATCCTACCCCGGGTCGTATTGCCGTGGGGAAAAAAAAAAAATCACACACACAAATGTAAATAACGCACCGTCTTGTCCTGTAAATAGCGGAGAGCTGGTGGATTTTTCCTTAGCGCACTATATCGGCGTCTTTTGGGGGGAAACTTGGCGCAAGCACTTTATCAGCTGCTGGAGATGCGGTTTCAAGAGGAAAGCTACTGACTAACTGCCAATTGGGGACCGATATTTAATTAAGCCACTTAATCCTAACGCGCTCTTAAAAACGAAAACAGTTTTGTCGTGTCAAACTTTTATGTCCGTTTTATTTTGCTTTTGTGGTAATAGGAAACGTATTTATTATGGAGTGTTTGCAACTATTTCTGCTTCTTTTTATTTTTTTAAAAAAACGAACTTTTCTACGACGAGAATCGTTTATTTTCATTTTAGCAAAGCCAGCTGCCATTGGTTTATGTATTTTAAAATTTTGAGATTAAATAAACGTGGGAAAACAAACAAACAAACCAAAATCAGCCTGAAAGAGAGGTCGGGTTTAGCTTTTTGTCCTCGCACACCACGGGGCAGGGCGGTCTCTATACCTGGAGGCAGAGAGCGAGCGGGACAGCCCCGGGAGGCGCTGCCGCAGCTCCCTGCGGGGGGAGAGCCCGGGACCGGGTCCCGTCTCCATCCCGCTGTTCCCAGCCGAGCCGGGGCAATCGCAACAAGTGCTTGGCGCTGCTCGGTAGCCACGTGTCCTCCGCGACGCCGCTCGAGTCACATCTTCTTCTCTCCACCCCCGGTGCCCCCCCGGAGTCCCGTCTCTCTCGGAGTTGGGAAGAGGTGTGACTGGAAAGGGCTGGGAGCGGATGGGGAGAACCGGAGGGGTCTGGGGGACAGAGGAGCAGAGCGGGTGGCCGGAGGAGCAGGATGTGGCCGCTGGGCTCGGGTTAAACCCTGGGAGGGATGTGAGGGGCGATGCTTCGCCCAGCCTGCCCGTGACACCAAATCTGGGGCTAAACCGGAGCCTTGGCAGTGCCGGGGTCCCGCTGGGTTCAACAGGTGACACCTGGGGGGGAAGAGGCGGTGTCCAAGGGGCAATGGGTTAAGCAGGTGCGGCCGGCAGCCCGCAGGCAGCGGAGTTTTGGGGAGTGTCGCTTTCCCCTGCAGAACCGGGGCACCCGCCCCCACCTCCTCGGTTACCCGTGGTAGCCGCCTCGTACCTGCCGAGGCGGGGCACGGTCCCGCTGGGTGAAAAGTTCCTGAAAGGTCATTTCTTTCCTGAGAAAACACTTAATTTTTTTTTTTTTTTTTTTTTTTTAGGGAGGGTCATCTTTGGAGAGTCACCACATTCTGGGCTCTGGGAGCTCTGGGAGCCAGTCTCGCTTCTTGGGGAGCACGGGAGCGATGTAGCGTAGCAAAATACTACCATTTTTTTAGGAGGACAGGGCTATTCTTTGATTTATTTGTTTTGGGGTTCGGTATGCTCCCAGCGCGAGGGAAGCGGCTGCCGCCGTGACCGGGGGTAGTGCCCCGTGCAGAGGCTCCCGGGAGCTGGGGGGACGCAGGCAAAAGGGATGGAAAGAGAGGAGCAGAATCCTGCCCGCTCCCTGTCCCCGCAGCGCAGTCGGTGCTCGCAGCTCCAGCGCGGCACTCGCCGGCTGAGGAGCTGTAGCTTCTTCTTCTTCTTTTTTTTTTTTTTTTTTTTTAAAACACTTCTTTGAAAGAGACACCCAGCCGCATTTCCATTTTAAGGTTCAGCTACAGAGTTTGCATAACAACCGTTTGGCAGCCCCCCTCTCTCACACTCCGTTAACAAGCTGTAACGTATAGCTGCAGGTTGCTATAATCTCATTAATATTTTGGAAACTTGAATATTGAGTATTTCAGACTGCTCATTCCCCATATGCCAGGCCACTCCCGCTATGCTGGCTGGTTCCTTTCTCTCCATTATTAGCAATTAGCTCCTACCTTCCAAAGTCAGATCCAAGTATCCAAGATACTAGCAAAGGAATCAACTATGTGTTGCAAGCTAAGCATGCTTAATATCTCCCAAACAAACAAAGAGACAACGTTTCTTTAAGTAATGAAGATGGATAAATCGCTTTATTGAGCTTGCGACAGTGTTTGTTTTGTATAGACTAGCGCGAAGTTTTTTAACGAGAGCGGGGACGCGCACCAGCCCCTGGAAGCAGTTTCGCCCGGTTTGCTTCTTCATGGGATTTTATCATCTTAAACGAGCTTTTATTCGAAAAAGGGCGAGCCAGAAGCGCACTATCAGAGCGTTAAATTTTGGCTGAACGCTAAATATCCTCCGGGGTGTGTGCAAAACGGACGGGGAGGGTGAAAGAGTGGAGGTGCCCGTCTTTGTGCAAGGCGCACGGAGGCTCCCGTCGCCTTTCGAGACCGGGTCTAGGGACGAACCGCAGCCACGGGCTCTGCCCGCCCGTTTGGGCGGCGGGGTTCACAGCGGGGGTTTCGGGGGACCGGAGGGGTCCGAGGCGCGGCGGAGGCCAGGAGGTGTGCGATGGGCTGGGGGGGGCGGTTGGCAGCGCGGCGGCCGGAGCGCATCGCTGCCTCGCATCTCGGCGGCTGCTGTTTGCTCAACCTCTGGCCTCGGGGAGGGAGGAGGGAGGAAGGGGAGGAGGGGGAAAGGGTTAAAGGCAGCGAGGGGAGACCAGAAAAGCGAAGGGACGGCGGGGGGGTGGAGGCGGGGGGAGAGCTGGCCATGGGGCCAGTGTTTCTTAATTAGAGCGGGGCGGACAATGCCATGGGGCGGACAATGGGGAGGAGAGGGGATTGTGGGGCGGAGAGGGGGGTTCTGGCCCCAATCCCGGCCGCGGTGCGCCGTGTCTGGAGCGGAGCACGCGTTGTCAGCTGGTGAGCGCAGCGGCCTTTCAGGCGGCTCCCCAGGGAGCTGCGCGCCCGCGGTGAGCTCCGTCGTCACCCCCTCCCCTCCATCATCATCATCATCGGCCTCCTCCTCCTCCTCGGCGGCCCCCCACCCCAGCCGAGCACAACAGCCAGCATTCAAGCCCCCCTCCCCTCCCTCCCCTCGCACAACAGCAGCGCAGTGGCAGCCACGCCACCTCCCAGCAACCGGCAGCACGCGAGGGCACCGCCGGGGCACCTGAAAGAGTCAAAGCCAAAGAAAGGGAGACAAAGGGAGGAGAAAAAGATACGCAGGAACGGCCCAGCGTGTCTACTCCGACGGCGCGGGGAGCCAGGCGCCCGCGGAGGGACGGGCGAGCCCCCGCGGGGGCCGGCGAGCGCGGCAGCGCGCACACGCGTGGGCGCCCGCACACTCGCTCACACGCTCCCTGGGGCCCGAGCGGCCGCCCCTCCGCCTCCTACCAAGCCAGGAGCGGGCAGAAGCGCCCCTCTCCTCCCCGCGGCCCCGTCCCCTGCGCGCCCCCGGCACGGGTGGCCCCAGCGCTCGGCGCTCGGAGTCCTTGGGTCCGGCCATCTGCCGTCGCCTGTCCCGGGAGAACGGGGACAGAAAAACGCGAGGCAAGGGGCGAGGACTCCGACAGCCGAGCGTGGGGAGCATCCTCTCTGAGGGCAGCCAGGCTGGGACTGGGACCCACCAGCGCAGCCCGGGGACGAGGGGACAAGTCGACAGGTCCGGGGCGAGTCCTCGCCACAGAATCACAAGATTGGAAAAGACCCACAGGATCGTCGAGCCTAACCATTCCTACCAACCACTAAACTGTGCCCCTCAGCGCCTCATCCACCCGTCTTTTAAACACCTTCCCGGGGCCGGGTGGCCTCCAGGTGTGGGACAGAGGTGGGCAGCCAGCAGCCCTCCCGGAGCTGGGGTCTGGCCCCGGAAAGCCTCACGCCACCCTATCGCAGCCCTTTAACTTCTGGCCGACTCTCCCAAAGTCATTTTTGGTTTCGGAGCTGCTGTACCCCCAGGGAGTTAGGTGGGAGCGCGGCCGCGCTGCCCTGGTGGGGGAATGCCTTGTCCCTGCAGGGGCTGCCCATCTCCAGGCTGTGCAAGACAGAGAGGCCTCTCCTGAAGCGCTATCGAATGGCACGGGATGCCTTTGGGAGCCCGGCCAAGGCGTGTCAAAGGCGGTTTGAGCGGCGAGGCATTTAAACGCTACAATAGGTGGCTTTTTGGCGTGTGCTTTTCTCCCTCCCTGCTTAGGACCGAGAGGAGGGAGAAGACGTTTTTACCTACGTGAGACGGGGACGAGTGCGATCCCTACCCTCCCTGCTACTATCCCGCTGCCGGGCTCCTCGGGGACAGCTTCGCTCCCCGCAGCTTTTGCCCCCAGCTCGGTTTTGCGAGGATGCATTTCACCCTCAGTTCGTTTCCCCGCTTCCTCCTCTTTCTCCTGGCTCTCCCCTCTCGTTGTTTCCCCCCCTCTCCCTTCCTATCTCCCCCTCCGTACCGAGGCAGCAGCCCGGGATGCCCGGGAGAGGGGCGCGCACCCGCCGCGGGCGAGCGGGGCTGCTGCACTTTTATGGGGCGGTTAATCAACTGCACATCAGCGAGACAGCGCATCAGCCCATCTGCTTGATATATATTCAGAAGGGCTCCAGCCCTTTTGAAGTCTAATTTCTTCCCCGGGAGAACGCGCCGGGTAATTTACCATCATTTCATAAGGCAGGGCGGCCAGCGGGTTAACCCTTTCCCCCAGCGCTGCCTCCGAGGCAGGTTTATCCTCACGAGGGAGCAGCTTTTAATGTCCCGTCGCCTCGCCACGAACTCGAGAAAGCGCTTCTTTAATGGCAGGTGACTCTGAAATAAGACACCGGGTCCACCGGCCCGGCAAACTCCCTCTTCGACTTGGGCTGGTGTTTGAAAGATCAGTCTGGGACAAGCAAACCCCTGCATCCCACCGGGTCAGCGCGTGTCGTTTCATCTCCAACCAACCATTAATATATTTATGTTTTACGTTTGGTTTGGTGGGTTGTTTTTCGGTTTGTTTTTGTTTTTTTTTTTTGTTTTTGTTTTTGTCCAATGCTCAGCAACACAGTTTCATCCAGAGGCAGAAGCGAGGGGTACGTAGGACCCCTGGTTTAGTGGCAGATGGGAATGGTCGGACTCGATGATCCAAGAGGTCTTTTCCAACCTGGTGATTCTATGACTCTGGGGCGGGCACCCCCGGGGAGCGCATCCCGACAGCGACCCAGCCGAACTCTCGGGGCTCAGGATGGGGAACGCGTTTGGCTCTGCAAGCTTCGGAACTGTTATTTATTTCTTCTCCTTCCTTCCTTCCTCCCTCCCTCCAGGGCTCTGCAGAGCCGGCAGACAGACGCACTGACGAAGCGCCGTAGCTACTCCGCGCCCCGCTCCCAGGTGTAAAGTTTTCTGGTTCACGGGACGCTTTGGAATAAACCCGAGGCCGTTTAGCGACATCCACCTGCTTCCAATAAACCCCCTAAAGCCCTCCCCAAGGACCTGGGCAGAGGCGAGCCCTCAGCCCCACCTGCACCTCGCTTATCTACTGTCAATATTTTTATCCTGCCCCAAGAGTGGATCCTGCTCGCTCCCGGCTCCGGGGCGCCAGCAGCTGCACCCCGACCTTGCCTCTCCCTGGGAGTAGTGCTGGATTTTTTTTTATCTATCCATTTGTTTATTATTTATTTAATCCACCAGCCCAGCTTCTGAAAGAGCAGTGTACCATAATGCCTCTCTGAAGTCTCCTTTTGAAATGGGGGCAAGGAGGTTTTTTTGGTGCTTTTGTTTGTTTGTTTGTCCTCTTGCCCAAGTCCTTTCGTGGGAAGAGTTATCACCGCTGGTGAAGCTAGGAGAAAGCTCTCTACTGGCTTGCACTAGTGGGCAATTGGGCTGTCCAGAGTGTTAGAGCAAAGCTGGGAGCCAGGGGAAGCAGGGATCACTGTCAAAGTGGGCACTGGAGTTCTATTTTTTTTTTTTTTTTTTTTTTTTTTGTAAAAAGCAATGGAAAGTGCACTAAACACTTCTGTACAGCTCGTTTTCTTTGGATTTCAGTTGCTGTGGGCAAAAGTATCACTTCAATATTTGTTTTGTATTTTTGCACATTTTTTAAAAAAATCATTACTTTTCTCATGCAAGTGCTAGTGCTGTAACTAAAGGACAATGTTATATGACGGTCCCACAAAATGCTGAGCCTTGGCAAACTGGGATGTCTTATAGAATAGCTTTTGTAACTATGTACTAAACCCTACAGAAATAGTACTGTTGAGTGCTTCACTAAAGCTTATGTAGGGGCTACTTGGACAATTTTCAGTCCCTAAACCGCTCCCCAGTGTCCTTGGAAGGTATTATTCCATCTGTGGAGAAGGACCTGAGGCCCAGCAATGTTTAAGTGACTTACTGTGGACAATAAGAGCTGAGGACCAAAGCCAGGACAGCCTAGCCCTGTGCTACTGCCTTCTCATACCACACATTTTCTTCCAGTCGCTTCAAAAGTGCTCCAAGTTGCAAGACTTCATTCAAAACAAAGGTTATTCAGCCTAGGGATGGCTTTTCACCAGCAGAGAGGTGGTTCACCATGCTTCTTGGTAGGGTCATCATTTCCCAAAGCCCGAGGAAGGAGGATGTAAAACAGATGCCTTGCTTCAGCTGTAGCCTGTTATTTTTGGTGTGTTGAGAGGGAAGGGAAGATAGTTTTCTGGTTTTTATTGAGCTAAATAATTCCCTTGACACATAGGTTGCTCCCTCATCAAGTTTGATGAGGAGTACCTGGAGGTGAGGCAGACAAAACCAGGCTGCATAAATTGCTCCAGATGGAGCTTTATCTCCAGTGTAGGGGAGAGTAGGGCCTTGAGGTAGTTCTCTAAAGCATGTGAGAAAGTAAGATAGTCTGATGTGTATAACATGGAGTACCTGCTCATCTTGATCACCTCTCAGGTAGGAAGAGTATCTGGTTTTCTTTCTGAAACTACTAGTGCTGCAGTGTTTGTAGTAAAGTAGTGATAAATATAGCTGGACTTGCATTGTTATGTTGCACCGTTTACCAAACTGTCTTGCAGAAATTGTTTGGTAGCAAATGTTCACGTGGTCCTTTTCTGATCACAGAAAGACTTGTGGATGAAATCAATTATACTCCTACCACCTGGCTAGCAAAGCATCCAAATAATGTTCTTTCATACTGTATATTTTGGCGAATTCCTCTCTGCATTACAATTTTTTATCTTGAAAGCTTTTTGTTGAAAAACTGAAGTCTAGTGCTGTGAGGGCAGAAACTCTGAGAGAAAGGTTATGAATTGCTGTTAGGTTCCTAGGAATTGCCTGTTGAGAAAGGCCGCAAAAGCTCAGAAGCATTATTTGCTGTAACTTTGGGGTTAGGAAGTAATGGAATTGCCTCATTTGGATGTTGCCATTGCCTGTGGCTGTTGACTTAATCTCTGACACCCCCAAGCAAGCAGTACACAAAGCTGAGGCTGCGGGAACGATGCCCATTTTGATGAAAGGCAGTTTGAGTTGGTTTCACTAGTTTATCCTGCAAAGGCTACCTAGTATCATTGCAACAAGCCCACTCCTCAGCTGGGCTCCTCTAGGGGTGTGGAGACTCTGCTGTGGTTTTAATGGCAATTTCACAACCTTGGCCTGCAGGTTTGGGCGGCTCCAGGGGCTGGGTCATGGTTCAGTGTAACTTAAGCTGCTGTGAGGAACTGGCAGTATGGGAGGAAGTTTTTACTACTGGCACACACCTGCCTCGGGCTGCTGGGATGTTTCGGTGACCCCCCATCACAGGTGACCCTAGGCCTGCTCCTGTGGCACTTCCACAGCCAGAGCTTGTAGTGGCAGCCTTGGAGCTCCCTGATGCTCTTGAGTGTGGAAAGATATCTGGCTGTGCCTGTGTTTTTAGTTACTCAACGACAGAGGAGTGCATAGGGGGCCCTAAGCTCTACATAGGCCTGGTTAAACAGAAATTTATTAAGTGAGTCATAGTTCTTCCACTAGTATTCCCACCCAATGGGGAAATGATGTCTGGAAAGAATATTTTTATCGTTGGTTTATTTTTGTTTTCCGAGTTATCAAAGAGCAGCAGATAATAGAGCATCTTCCTGGCCCAACTGAAAACAGTGAGTCAAAACTTACAGTAGGATCTCTGTGGTTGCAATTTTAAGTGTTCTTAAAAGAAGGAGCAAGAAATGTTATTCACCAAAATAGAAATAAGAAAAATGAAAGGTGAGCATCTAAAGCCAGGCTTCTGGTTTTCGAAGCTGCTAATTGTTTGGAGTTTTTTCAGTTGTTTCTGTGGCAGCAAGGCACTCGGGAGGAGGAAAACTCAGCCTTCTTAAAATCTGAAGTAATAACTGTGGGTGCATTTTTTTTGCAGTCATATTTATTATACTTGCACATCTTGACAACAGAGAAATTCCTGAAATAGCTGGTAGGTGCAGGAACAGGGTCTATGCAGAAGCTCAGCAGACCAGACTGAATAAGGCTC